>CM029597.1:94783269-95399266 GCA_017311375.1 Mytilus coruscus | reverse complement strand
TTAACAAAATAGTTTTACGCTCATATCGAGTAGTCTTGTATAAATACAAATAGATAAGGTGTTAAGTGTCATTTGTACGTATGTATCTCCTTCTTTTTCTTTCTCGCATTGCTTTATAATGAATTTCAACTTTCAGGAACTACCATGTAAATGATGTACCGGAAGATTACAATAACTACCGAAGAATGACATACAGTCCCTTTAACGTAAAGTTAACACTTTTTCATTCGGGAATCGTACGTACAGCGTTCGGGAATCGTTCGTATTGAGTTCGGTCATCGTTCGTACATCATTCGTATAGCGTCCGTACAACGTTCGGTCAGCGTTCGTTCATCGTTCGTTCATCGTATGGTAAATGTCACCGTTTAGGGTTTTGTATATCGTATGGTTCATGGTATCGTTAAGCGTTTTATTTGTCGTATGGTACATGGTATGGTTTAGCGTTTAGCGTTTCGTTTATCGTATGGTATGTGATATCGTTTAGCGTTTCATCAATCGTATGGTATATCGTTTTGTTAAGCGTCTGATATATGTTAGGGTTTTATTTCAGAAAGTTATTTCAATTATTATTTTGAGTTAAAATAATTTAATATAAAAGATGCGGGATAAAAAACATTATTAGTTTGGATTGGATTAAATCTCCAACTAATATCATTATGGAATATATATAAACTGAAGGGAAATGTTTCCTACCATCACATTTTGACTTGAATAACATGAGACCAAATACCGCGATATAAGTCTCTCTCTTTCTCTCTCTCTCTCTCCTCCACCAAATATTTCTCTGATCCAAATATTTCCTTTACACAATAAATTATATATAATGTTCTATAAATGAGGCTTTATATGAGATACACGTTTATATCTAAATGTATTAAAAAAAAAGACAAGACATCCATGGTATTTGTTCCCCTCAATGTCAGAGTCTGATATAAACCGAAAATTGCCAGGGATATATACAAATTCGTTGAAGGCATCTATGGAACCAGCGTCGCTTGTGATTCCTGCTGTCGGTGTTAAAACTGTTATTTTGACTGTAAAAAGTGCTTAAGTCCATGTATGAGTAAAATACAGATCTAAAAAATAACTCTACCTTTTTTATATTTCTTTATTTTAGAGGTAAGCTTCTGGCCAAGTTTCACCTATTCTAACGCAAATCATTTACCTTAAATAACCAATCAATTGTATTCTAATTCTTTGTACGAATAAATGAAATATTTGTCACTGGACGTTATGCATGCTATCAATGATCAAATACAAATCTACAGTATTTATAAACATACTACAATTGTATATATGAAAGAGTTTAGATAATATAAATTTTAATTATTTTACACATATTTGAAGGATCGAAATAATCAGTTCTACAAATGGTTGTTATTGAAAGACTTGAAATTTTACAAATATCACATGCCTCTATGAAATTTCTTATCGACGCACCAAACTTTTCCCTTTCATCGTGCATAGCTCATTTTCCGATTCACTTAAGGTTTCTAACGATCTTTTTACTTGTTCATTACATTCTAAAATTAAAATCCTACACAAATTGCAAAACCTTTTATTCTCAGGCTAGACTGCGTAAAAGATCAATACTGTTTTGTTTGTGTACACACGGTGTTTTGAGGGGTGATATCCAGTTCTGACAAACCAGTAAATTCTTCGCCCGGGGATATGCATTTGACATTAATCTTCCTTCAGTAGCTTTACAATACCCAGTCGTGTCATTTCTGTATATTGTACATGTAGATAGCACGTGTGATACATGTATATACACCAGCAATACCCATTCAAGTGAATTTTTATCTTTTAGCAGAACTCCATATCGGGTAACATTCAATATACATAAACATAAAATTACAATTAAAAAAAAATGGTAATAATAAGTTCAAATGTTGCTTTATTAAATGCACCTAGATACGTATTTGTAAACTTATGTTATTACTTTATTTCAAGTATCTTTTTTGTATTCTTTTGTTTTGGCTTCAATTACCTTTTATCTTATTGACTTATTCGTAAATCGAAAACGCACAAACCTAAATAGAATCATATGGCATTGAATGATTTCTCTAACTCAAAACTAATTATAGATGCCTCTTAAATTTTATTTTTCTCGTTGGGTTGCTTGTCCATTAATTGACGTTTACGCCATATTCTTTTGTTCGGTATTTGTGAAAAGCCGCTCATCGATCAATTTCAAAAGAAATCTAATACTCGTAAGTCATGAACATTGAAGTTCAACTTGCTATCAATTTTTCATATACGCACAAAGATAAAATAAATGAAACACTTTTAAGCTGTTTAAATCATGCAGTGAATTTTGAAAATATAGTTTTGAAAAACCGGTTATTTCTGTTTAATACTTTTCTGTCCCTTTTCTTAATAATTAGGACACGTGTCACTGGTTAATTTAGAACTACACTGGTTAATATAGAACTAGTCAACCATGAATAATCCCAAACAACAAATTTTTGATTGGTTTGCCATACTTGCTTATATTTTCAATTACGTATTGTTTTCGGCTGAGACTACTACATGCATAACAGTTATAGTAGTCTCAGTTTTCGGCAATATTGTAACAATATCCTTTAGAATTTTAAATTGCTTCAGTCATTTAATATATATATACAGTATATATATATATATATATATATTTTCATGATTAATATTTTAGATTGATAATATAATTGCATCATTTTTAAGCATTATTTATATGACATTTTAATATTTATTTAACGTGCATACCGATTTGATTGGCAAATAACTGTTTAAACACTTGACGCCATATTAATATTATATATGAACATTTCGGAAAAATTAGGCGGATATTTAATCATCGGCTCTCAGGAAGTTTACTTGTAGGTTAAAAGAAGGGGGAAAATATACCTCTAAGTAGTAAAACTTTAAGATTGGTATTCTTTAAATTGTATAACTTTCATATTCTGGCTTTCTCTTCAATTTTCAAATTATATGGAGAATCACGTTTTAATGCCAGATCTTTTATTATTTGTTCTGTTAAATCAAAGACATGTAGTACATGTATTCTATTTTCCGGGATAAATTTATTCACAATGATAAAGAAATTAGGGTGTTGTGTATACACCTTTCTATAGGTGAACACTATATATGTTGCCCACTAGCTGTCCTTATGTGTTTTTGTTGTTTGATTGCTGTCTCGTTGTCGTTAAACCCACTATGATCTTCTACAGTTTCAGTTCCGTTTGATGTACGTTTAATTCGGTTTAAAACAAACCATATTTGATAGGGTTATTCAATATATATTTCCTTAAGACTTTGCTCAGAGGAAAGTAATAGAATAGGTTTGAATATACATTTTAGTGCAAAGTTAACAGTAAAAGAAAAAGTTTCACTTTTCAATTTTAACTCCCAAAATTTTAAACTATTAATTTTGAAGACGTGTTTCATCTAAACGAAGTCTAAATGGTCACCAACTTACCAGTTTATTGTTTCCCTATTTGGCACACACCTAAATATATACCTCATTGTAAATACAATTTATTGGTCGTAGTAAATTTATTGAGCACAAAACAAATCCATTTTTTTTTTAAATATGAAGAAAATGATATTGTTTTTTTTACTTTGAAACACGGAGTTAATACTTTAAATTACATTGTGCACAAAAATCCTTAAATCTTCCTAGGAATGAGAAACTCTATTCTTCATAGAAATGTTTGAAATAGTTTACACTGGACATTCAACAACTTACAATCAATCAACTAAAATATATCCAAGGATTTTATTATGCATGTACATGTATATAAATGCCGGATACCATAGACATAAATTGAATAATCAATAAAATATAGTGCTGTCAAAAAAACATTATCATTAGGATATCAAAATAATTCAGTTTTTCTTTCAACATGATTTGCAAACAGTCCTCTTTCCAGAGAATTTTTCTGTCTGTGCTATCGCTCTGTGTGGGTTAATTATTTTAAGCATAAAGTTTATAAATCAATCTCTGAAACACATTATTATATATATATAGAAGTCAAAGTAAACATTAAACTTATGCATGGCGGAAGAGAAATATACGAAAACGATAGGTGCAATGTGCATGCAGCCTTGCAAATGATATTTAAAAAATATTTTTAATTCATAAAACTTAGGACTTTAATTTAAATATTGTTGATGGGATGTTGAAGTTTCAGAACATAGAAAATACACAAGAAAATCTATCAGTACACTAGTCTATCAAAATGTGCTTGGTGTCCATTTTACAATATATTGTTTAAGGATTTAGTGGTTTTTTTATTCATTCTGACATCTGTGTCCCTGGATCTTAACAAGAAATTGCGAAGACGTTATGCTTATCAGTTTACCTTTAAAAAGATTTTCAACCGAGTATTATATATATAATTTTTTAAAATTTTTGTTTTTCTTTGCGAAAACAAAATGGCCCTAAAGCTAAATGTCATCGTCAGATGTATAATGGAAGGCGATAAACACTTTAGAATATACACCACCTGCTGGATCTTTTTACCTGGACAGAGATCTTGTTACGTAACAAGTACGAATGTAAAATTATCGATATGGTATATTCAGTCGAATATACACGGTATCTCTGGACTGGGGTATTTAAGATAATTTGAACTGATAATGTATGTAAATTTACTTGTGCTTTATGTAAAAAAAAATAATGCATTTAACCATTTTATTGTCAAAACTTCTTTAAGATGAGTTGACTTTGAGCATATATTTATTTTCAAAACCGGAGACAAATCACTGATTTCCAATTATAAACCAAATTCATTATTATCAGCAGTGGGCAAAGTATTTGAAAAAAATGTATTTAAAATGTATTTAATCACTTAATTAGTTACAAAAAGCGTTTTGTTTCAAGTTCATATTCGCCTTTTGAGAATACTAATGCAGGAGTTCCACAAGGCTCTGTATTAGGTTCCTACTATTCCTTATTCATGTATATGACATAGTTGGTAATTTGATAAGTCTAACTCGATTGTGTGCTGATGAAACATCCCTTTCTTATTCAAGTAATAGTCCTTACACATTAGAGGATGTCTTAAATAGCGATTTAGAACAAATTTCAGCATGGTCTAAGGATTGGTTTATTGATTTTAATCCTAACAAGACAATTACTATGCTATTATTCTCCTGTAATTCTTCTCCAGATGAAATTAAAATGGAACTTCAAAATCAAGTAGTAGAATTGTCTACGGTCATAAACACTTAGGTATTACTTTTGATTCTTATTTTTTAGGGATGCCCATGTGGCACATCAAAGATAAAATTGATTTAACCATTGTACTTTAGAATTGCAACAAATCTTAAATTCACTTAAATACATTAACCTGTTATCTTGTCGACTTTATAGCCAACATACAGATAGCCGTTATATCCTGAGAAGAGACCTCGATGAAATTTGAAAGTTAAACAAATCTTAGTTTTCACGGGAACGAATATTTTGTAAAAACGTTGTAGTGATCAGATACTCTATGACGTAATTTTAAAAATAAGACGACAAGGTCGAAAATAGTTCTAGCCGTCTTATAGCAAGAAAGTCACCTCACTCAGCTTGTGGTTATGTGTTGGTGGTGGATAGAGTCACACCGACTCACAATTGACTTTACTCTGCGTTACAAAGCTCGTTGTCGAGATCAACACTAGGAGAGACCATTAAATTTTTACGGAGTGGGGAGGGTGGCTAGGATGAAAAATGTTGTCCTGCATTTTTCTTTAAATGAAATCTCAATGTAAATGTAGTCCTGCTTTTTTTATTTTACACTCTATTCTGTCCTGCCTTTCTTAGTTATTAATTTATTCTGACCTGTTTTACATAAAGTCATCATGCCTTTTCTTTTTGGTAAGATGCCTATTCTGCCTTTTTTTTCTCTAAACTCCTGTCATGCATTTTTTCAATTTTCATACGTCAGACAAACTTCTTCGTGCATGTGACTTCATATTTCAAAAGGGATAAGAAATGTCTTAATTGACAAGTTCTACATTGCATTTAAAAAATCCATTGAAAGAATATTGTATAATTAGAAATCATTGTCCGATGTTGGAAGTTCAGTTTCGCCATTTTTCGTGCTTGTCATAAGACGATATTTCAGGGGTTTCGATTGTTAAACTCGTTAAATCAAATAACGAACATATTCCATCTCAACATGAGAAAGAGTGGCTTATTTACCTCTATCAATGTTTATCGTTTATAAGAGGTTGTACTTTCAATGCTATTTATAAACGCAGAGTAAAATTTTAAATGTTTGGTATACAAATTTTAAATTATTCAACTTAAAAAATATTCAGAAGACAATGGGAAATATCCAAGAATCATTATTCATTTATTATATTGTAACATTTTTTCTTCACAAAGGCTTATAATGATAAATGATATCAATGTTTTGCTGTCAATATTACAATTGAGTTATTGCTCTCTGGTGATGAGTCTTTGAGTTCTGACGAAAATGATAGTATTTTCTATCTTTCCACAAAGTATATAAAAAGTACCAAGCGTTTTTCTCAACTTTGACAACCTTATTCTGTAACAGATCTTACTTGAACATGATCAATTTATGCTCTTAAGGATACGATAATCGAATGATCTTTCTGATTGACTATTGTATTCTGAAACGTTTCAATGGTTTTAATTAAAAAGCAAAATTGATACTTACAATTACGTGTAGATTTATTCCGTTTTCCTATTAATCCGTAACTAGAAAAGCGACTTAATATGTATCACATCATAACCTATGAGTGTATAATTTACATTTAAAGAAATTCACACACATGACTTGTCATGCACACTAACATATTTTATTTTACACAGCTCGGTGTGTTTGTATTTATTTCTTCTGAGGCGCACTCGATTAGTTATTTTAAGTGGAAAATATCCATTGATTCGATTCTTAAAATTTATATGTAATTTATTTTTATATCTTCATGCTAAATTGTATATTTATGTATGTATTGGAGAAGACGTTACTAAGTTGAAAAACTTGTGTCTAATCCATTTGTCATTTTTGAACAATAAAATATATTCAAACTAAAGAATCATGATATGAATTTAAAGAAAAGAAGAAAACCAAACACATTTTTTTTTATTAAAATTGGAAATCCAACTGATTAAAAGTCGTATTGACCTCTAAAATTCTATCACAGAAAACAAGTACTAATAGTATCTCAAAATGTCCAAATATAGCCCGTTTTATAATCGCGCAGTGGACATAATTGTTATATTTCTATTCAGACATTCTACATTTTATCAACCGTTTCAGAACTATTTTTGAAGATTACGAATCCGTGGCTTCATTGCGCATTTAACGCAAAATACATTTTTCAATTCTTTATTTACACTCAAACACAAATATGTGTTACATGAGGACAAATTACAAATCAAATGCAATAAATGACAGAATAGACAGGAAACTAATAACTAATAATAATAGGACGTACGCCAATTCATGAGGGCGTGCCAAATTGTCACGAATGTCCAATCAGGTTTTTCTGCTGTTCAAAGTTTGACGTGCGGTGATGTTTGAACAGTGTTGAGTGTATTTTACATTTGTCATTTAAGAGCCTTTAATATCTTACTATGCTGTATGGATTTTGCTCATTGCTGAAGGCCGTACAGTGACCTTTGATTGGTCATTTCTACGTTATCCAGTCTCTGGATAAATTCTCTCAGTAGACATTATCCCATCATTGATGATCAGGTGTGATATAAAAAAGAAAACTACATTATCGTATCTCGGATATATATCTATTAAATATAATAAAGAAAACTTTAGTAAGATTGAGTACAACAAAAGCTTTGCCTTATTAAATCCGTGATGCTGTCTCCTTCAGACTATCAAACACTGTCACCCTAATTGTTAACGTGGTATTATATGTGATAACTTGCTGTAAATAATAGTATACTGAGTATTTATTCACAGTACGCACTTCCTATTTTAGTTGTGGTGATAGCAATCTTAATATCATTGATACACAGTTGAGAAATATGGTGCAGTTATTCAAATGCAGATTTAAACCTTATTAATATTAAACCCAATCCCGCATGCAGCTGTGGTCATCCTGTTGAGGATAGTATTCACTATTTTTTAAGTGCCCTTTTATCAACGAAGCAAGAGAAATATTGTTTTCAAAATTAGAAAGATCTACTATATTGATTTTGCTTTTATTGGCTGGCGACGGTGACCTTTCATTTCAGCAAAACAAAGAAATTTTTGAGTCTGTACAATCATATATCAGAAATACACTAAGATTTAGAACATTCAATTAACATTCGGAATTCGTTCTTCCCAACTCTTCACTCTAGTCCAGTTTTATATATTACTCTATATTATATTATACTTTTTGTTTTTATGACAAGGCCATATTTTGTCAAAAGACAAGCACAATAACCCCAAAGCGAATTACGAGAAGTGGTTTCGTATTTCGTTATAGAAAAAAAAAATACTAATAGTTTATGTAAAATAACGACTCTCGTATGGTGTGGCGTTTATATCTTTTTAATACATTGGTGCAATTGGATGCAAAAAATAATGACCATAAAATGTCAGGTTTGCGAGATCAGACAGTAACCTAACAACTAAACAATTGAAAATCTAGGGATCAATGTGAACATTCGTCAGCAATGAGCAATTTTCATAAATAAAACATGATTTAGTCGAATACTTTGCGAGTAAAGAAAAAGAGACTACCATAGATTTGTTATTAACCACAAATGCTTAAGGGGTACAAATCAGTATTCAGGAGTTACCTTTTTTGCATTACACCACATTACAACAGAAATTAGAAAATAGGGCCTGGAAGTATTTCTAAGACATTGTTGTTTTCCTGTCCTATGTAGCTTTCTTTCTGGCAAACACGGTGTTAGATTTTATAAATGCTGACAGGCACCGACCATTGAAAAACAATCGATCTGTTTAAAATAAGAAATGAAAATAATTTTTTTTTTTTTTTTTTTTTTTTTATGACAAATAGAAAAATGACCGTTTGATTTAAAATTGTTTAAAATTATTTAGAAATAGATTTATGAAAACAATGTATTTTAATGTGAAAATGCTAGACTTTAATTTGTGGCGTAGGGATGTGATTGAGTGGTTTTGTTTACAATTATTTCCCATTATTTCCGTAGTGAAAAAATGCAATAATTATTGTTTCATCATGTTATTTGATTTTCACATTATAACAAAACTAAGAATATGACGGATGAATTTATAGTTAGCTGTTTAATGTCCAGTGGTAACTATTAGATGTATCATTAGGAGGACATTTACAATGTTATAAATATGAACAAGGACATCCTTTGTTATGCAAACATGTGTATCACGGCACAAGCGATGACCTATAGACCGTGTGTATCATATGTATATTTAGGGTGGGTTGCTCTGAATAAAGGAGGTATAGATACAGGAAAATAAAGAAAAAAAATATATAAAATTAGAATAGAGTATAACAGGCAAAATAAAGAACAGAGGAAAATGGTATAAGAAAATTAAAGAATAGAGGGAAATGGTCTAGTTTTTTGCCTGACAATTGTTGATGATTGTTTAAAGTCAAGTGCATTTATAGTTAAAATAATACACAATCGTTTGTACATTGGTAGGGATTTATGTTTGGGGTTGATGAGGCACATAATGAGTAATTGTTTTTATTTGAAATTTCTCGAATATTTGTTTTTTTTTGTCTGATTTGAAAATGAATAAAAAAAAATCTATAATCTAAAAAAAAATGGTTTAATTACGACATATAGATAAAACTGCTATTCAGTCGATTTTAAAATACATGCTATAAAAGAGAATACATAAAAATATTTAACAACACTTTTGAACAAAAGGTCAACCTTAAGACTCCGAATATACTTTTGTAAGAACATTAGGTAAATTCAATTCCATCTAAAATAAATTGTTCATGTGGAAAAAATGGGGATACCTTAGGCTATTTTCAAAAATGTTGACTGAATACTCTGCAGACTGTAGTTTACTCGCACATTCACCAAGTACGTATTTCTACGGCTAAAAAAATCATAATTGTATCTTTTAATTTATTTAAATTTATTTCAGTGTTTATTTTTCAAACTTTTTATGTAAATAAGGTTGGATCAACATCGAGTCAGATTAAATTAGAATTTATTAAATTATTAATTAAAACTGAAACATGCATCCAATCTAAATTTTACGCATATTATCACCTATATAAAAGATTTAACAGAACACAATTCATGTTTTATATTTAAAAAACAAAAACATATACGCTAAGCGAAACTATGCACGCCAAGAAACGATGTACGCTAAACGATACGATATACGCTAAACGAAACGATGTACGCTAAACGATACGGTATACGCGAATGAAACAATGTACGCAAAACCATACGATGTACGATAAAGGGCGCTTATGTTATCGTTTATGGTATGGTTTATGGTACATGGTTTCGTTCGTACATCATTCGTTCAGCGTCCGTACAACGTTCGTTCAGCGTTTCGTTTGCATTCGTACACCGTTCGGGAAGCGTACGTACATCGTTCGGGCATCGTCCGTACATGGTTCGGGCATCGTTCGTATTGTTAACTTTACGTTACACGGACTGTATTACTCTCCCAGTTCACAATTTATTAGATATTAATCGACGGCAATTGCCAATAAAGGCTAATTAACACCAAGTGTGACATGTATATAATAAGAGGGTGATAAAATTTCGGCAATTATCATCTGCTTTTGATGTGGGTTCAGTACTTTATCTATGGCTATTATATCTATGATCAGATAATAATGTTAAACCAGAAGTCTTACATTTTACACCTCGTAACTAGAAATAAACACCACCATCTGACTTGGAGACTTCATGGGTTAAGGAAGTACACATATCTAATCGCGACACATGTAGAGCCAGCATGTCTGTGAACGCATATTTTTCCTTTACAAGGCACACCGCCATAATTTAGTCGGAAATAAGAAAAGTCCAAGGTAAAATTATCCCTTCTAAATACAATAACCTTTTCAGTACACAAGTTTAGCATTTTAATCATGTTTCATTTTACACAATGAGAGGAATGAAAAGGTAGTATGTCAGAGATTATATAATTTAAAACGAAAACTTGATTTATAGATTAGTGTAAACAATATCTTATTTTAGAAACAAATAAATAAATACGTATATCAATACAATACATGGATTGGAAAACAAGTGACAAGTCACTTATACAAATTCCTCTCCTTATAATCGTGAGAATATCCTCAATCCTCAATCTTATGGCCTTATGGCACAACTGTTCTCATTGGTGCATATTACGCCCTATGTGAATCTTCCTCCATGTATTTTCCTCCATGTACTTTAATTTTGTTTTTGCTGTTACGATTGAGGTTGCGGATGTTCTGGTAAGTCAAAACGTCCTGTTTTTGCAATAAAGACCGAAATGATTTCTAACTTCCGTTTATATTCTTCTGTGTTTTCTTGTTCTAATCTTCCTAGCAGGGTGCCTGTATTTATTTTACGGATTCCTATTTCCTTTGTAATTTGGTGGTACATTTCTTCTCTGTAACATTCATAGTTGGAGCACTCTGTGAGGTAGTGTTGCGGTGTTTCCCTAGTTCCACAGCTGCATAATTCGGTGGTGTTTTGCCCTGTGCGTTGTTAATAGTAATTAAGGGTTGTATAGCCAGTTCTTAGTTGTATGAAGATGCTGCATGAAGAATTTTTTGTTGAGTAGTCAAAGATTGGGATGTTTTAACGTATGGTGTTATATCAAAAGGTCTCTTCCAGTGTCGCTTAATTCCCACCGTCTTTGCCATTTCAGCATGACACTCTTGTGTGCACCTTGTTTAATGTCTTGAAGGGTAATTATGTTGTTTTTGGCAAGAGTTGTGTTGCTTCTTCTGCTGCTTGCTTTGCCAATAAGTCCGCTTCATCGTTTCCTTGTATATTTGCGTGTCCGGGTGTCCATAGGATGCAAATTTCCATCCCTTTAGTTCTTAGGTCCTCGATGTGTTCTCTGATGTCTCGAATCACATCAATATATGACTTTGGTGCCCAATTTAGTGTTAGGAGTCCTCCTGCACTTTGACTGTCAGAAAAGATCTTAAGTGTGGTGATAGTGTTATATAGTCTTTCCAGTATACAAAATTCCAATACAATTACAATTGCTACCAGCTCTGCCAGCAAGATGGATCCTGTTTGAGCGACAGATCTATGTAGTCGTATGGCTGGTCTTGAGTCCTCTGTGTAAATGATTGCACCAGCGTCACATGGTCCCGGGTTTCCCATGCATGATCCATCAGTGAATGCCGTTGCTTGGTCGTTTGCTGTATTACCTATTAGTTTTGTCACGACTGCTATGCATAGTTGCTTTTGTTCTGATGTTCTTGATTTCGAGCTGCCGAGTTTGTTCTAGTATGATGGTGTTGTCTTTGTCCTTGATGTTTCTCCCAATCTGTAAGTAAATTCAGGTTCTATTAAATTGATGTTAATGCCAATTTCTTTTCCATTTCAACTGGTTGGCATAGCGCTTTGCCCATTGGTGTTATATGGATGTCATGACCTATTTCTTCTTGATAATTTATCAGTTGTTGTTTAATAGGTTCTTTACGGACTTTGATTGGATTTTTGCAATTTCCTTATAGCAATCTCTTCGATTCTCAGGTCTATTGGTATAACTCCAGCCTCAATTTCTAAAGCTTCTCTGCCTGATATATATTCCACAACAGATCTTATTAGACAAAAGTACAATTGTAACAGTTTCTGGGTCTTCATCTTAATGATTTGTCTTACTTCTCGTAGGATGGTCAGATTTCTACTTGCTCTTTTTTCTAGTGTTTCTAGGTGTTTTCCAAACGTCATTTTCTCGTCCAGTATAACTCCGAGTAACTTTGGGTTTGGGTTATAATTTAGGTCTTTTCCATTTAATTTGATGGTTTTATCATCTTCACTGATTTTCTTTTTTGTGAACAGGCACACTTCTGTCTTTTCAATGCTATGTTAACTCTCCATTTTCTGGTCCATTCTATTGCTTTTTCGATGTCTTGTGCCATTTCCTCTTTCAGTTCATCGATTTTCTCTGGCTTTCTGGACTGCCACATTGTACCATCATCTGCAAATTTTGTGTTTTCACCTTTGATGTCATTCAGAAATTCGTTTATATAGATATTGAAGAGAGTAGGAGCTAGCACAGAGCCCTGTGGTAGTCCTATATTTGTTTCAAATTCAGTTCCTATGAATCCATCAAATATGCATTTTGCCATTCTGTTGTTCAGAAAGTTTTTAATCCATTTCCATGTTTTTCCTCGGATTCCTAGTTTATGTAATTTTACCATTAGTCCTTCTCTCCAGATTGAGTCATATGCTTTTTCCAGGTCAATTAAACATGCCAAAGTTATTTCACCCTTGTTGTATTTCTCTATGATGTTTTGGATAAATCTCAGTAGACAGTTGGAGGTAGAGTGGTTTTTCCTAAAGCCTTCTTGGTTTACATCAATAATCTGCATTCCTTCTATAAAGACTGCAAGTCGATTTAGGATTATCCTCTCTGTTATTTTACACATAACACTAGTAAGGCTGATTGGTCTATAAGATGATGGAGAGTAGTAGTTGGTCTTTCCCTGTTTGCGAAGGAATTTGACATTGGCAGTTTTCCATTCTGTAGGAAGTTGTCCGTTGTTCCACGATAGGTTGATCATTACATAAACGGTACCAATTTTTCTGCACCAGATGCGCATTTCGACAATCAATGTCTCTTCAGTGATGCTCGATCGTGGCCAAAATATTTGAAAATCCAAAGCTTATTAAAATATGAAGAGCTATCATCCAAAAGGAGTATAGATTGAGGTTTTTAAAATGTTAAAAGGTAGGGCACGGACAACAAAATGTCGCGTCACTATCCGGTTTAGAACGTATGACGTAAGTCATATATTTCGACCAATGAAAAGACTGCAAAATTATATGACTACATAAGTATGTTAATCCCCTATACACAAATCCGTTTAAGGTCATATCGTTTGCTTAATCGGAATATTATGAAATGCCTTACGTATTTTTGACCAATGAAATCTGTTGCATTATAATAAAACGGTACAAGGATGTTAATTCCGTATCGGGGATTAACATGTAATCCTCTGAAAGATTAAGTTGTCATTGGAAATTAAATATCGTTCTACATATTGTTAAAAATAATAATACTTTGTATAATATGCTGAATTTTCGAAATTTAATTGACTTGGTCTTTTAAGCAAGAGGGATACCAATAATTGAAGCAATAGAAATTGATCAAACCTCGAATTCATTGTAAATCTGCTGCATATTTATAAAACTATAAAATAATGTTAATCCCTTGTCGGGGATTAAGTCGTCATCCCATGGGAGATTAAGTTGTCATTCCATGGGAGATTAAGTTGTCATACATATATTTGACCAGTGCATATTAATATAACGGTATAATTATGTTAATCTCTTGCCGGGGATTAAATGACCATTCGCTGGGAGATTAAGTTGTCATAATATAGACTTCGATATAGTATTGTTGTTTATTTTTGGTACTTTTTCAATAAAACTTTCACGGTCGAGTGGGACAACATCTATAAGAATACAGGAAGCAATACCTACGTTGGCATCCAGGTCGTCCGATGAAAAGTCATTCAAAACATCTGCCATCTTGAAACTCTGACATCTCATTTTCACGTAATATGCGCAATAAAGTCCACATGTTTCCGAATAGTCGGGTTGTATTTGGCATCGAGAAAAACAGTACTGGGGTTCGTTAACAATGAGTACATTCTTAAAATGTTGCTGATATGTTTCTGGTGCGCGTCTTAGGGAGTAAAAAAACTCGGGCGGTCCCGATGGAGGGAAGTGAAAAGCCACCGAATGACTTCCAGGGCGGATCCAGCCATTTTAAAAGGGGGTTCCCAACCCAGGATAAAGGGGGTTCCAACTATATGTCCCCATTCAAATGCATTGATCGTCCAAAAAGGGGGTTCAAACCCAGGAACCCCTCTGGATCCGCCACTGACTTCCTTTCTGGTCACAATTGTCCGTGTTGACCACGAATGTTTTAGGTCTTTC
This sequence comes from Mytilus coruscus, assembly GCA_017311375.1. NCBI lineage: Eukaryota > Metazoa > Mollusca > Bivalvia > Mytilida > Mytilidae > Mytilus > Mytilus coruscus. The sequence continues at coordinate 95,384,226 of CM029597.1, read as the reverse complement.
GCTCACATAGGCAGGTAAGTCGTCTGCGCAGCAAACGTCGACCGAGTTTTCCCTCAAAAGTTCCTCCAGTGCCTCTCCCGACATTGGTAGTTGAATTGATTTCTTTCGACAACTATGGTCCTCTAGACCCTGAAGGTGTACAAAGACTAGTCCACAGTCTCGACGAGCTATCAGGTCTTCTCTGTCACTCTCTATATCTGACGTTGTACTTTCTGTATTGAAACTATCGTCCTCGTCGTCTCTTTGATAGCTTCAGAGTTGTCGACTCCGCTGCCCGTTTGCAAGACATCAGCTCGGAGTCTTGACGACTCTGTCGTTCCGGGTTTCAGGTCAACCAACAGGAATCCGTACTAGGGTCGCATCGTCGCCTCTTCAAATGTATATTCTATTGCTTTTCGATGTCTTGTGCCATTTCCTCTTTCAGTTCATCGATTTTCTCTGGCTTTCTGGACTGCCACATTGTACCATCATCTGCAAATTTTGTGTTTTCACCTTTGATGTCATTCAGAAATTCGTTTATATAGATATTGAAGAGAGTAGGAGCTAGCACAGAGCCCTGTGGTAGTCCTATATTTGTTTCAAATTCAGTTCCTATGAATCCATCAAATATGCATTTTGCCATTCTGTTGTTCAGAAAGTTTTAATCCATTTCCATGTTTTTCCTCGGATTCCTAGATTATGTAATTTTACCATTAGTCCTTCTCTCCAGATTGAGTCATATGCTTTTTCCAGGTCAATTAAACATGCCAAAATTATTTCACCCTTGTTGTATTTCTATGATGTTTTGAATAAATCTCAGTAGACAGTTGGAGGTAGAGTAGTTTTCCTAAAGCCTTCTTGGTTTACATCAATAATCTGCATTCCTTCTATAAAGGCTGCAGATCGGTTTAGGATTATCTCTGTTATTTTACACATGACACTAGTAAGGCTGATTGGTCTATAAGATGATGGAGAGTAGTAGTTGGTCTTTCCCTGTTTGCGAAGGAATTTGACATTGGCAGTTTTCCATTCTGTAGGAAGTTGTCCGTTGTTCCACGATAGGTTGATCATTACATAAACGATACCAATTTTTCTGCACCAGATGCGCATTTCGACAATCAATGTCTCTTCAGTGATGCTCGATCGTGGCCAAAATATTTGAAAATCCAAAGCTTATTAAAATATGAAGAGCTATCATCCAAAAGGAGTATAGATTGAGGTTTTTAAAATGTTAAAAGGTAGGGCACAGACAACAAAATGTCGCGTCACTATCCGATTTAGAACGTATGACGTAAGTCATATATTTCGACCAATGAAAAGACTGCAAAATTATATGACTACATAAGTATGTTAATCCCCTATACACAAATCCGTTTAAGGTCATATCGTTTGCTTAATCGGAATATTATGAAATGCCTTACGTATTTTTGACCAATGAAATCTGTTGCATTATAATAAAACGGTACAAGGATGTTAATTCCGTATCGGGGATTAACATGTAATCCTCTGAAAGATTAAGTTGTCATTGGAAATTAAATATCGTTCTACATATTGTTAAAAAATAATAATACTTTGTAAAATATGCTGAATTTTCGAAATTTAATTGACTTGGTCTTTTAAGCAAGAGGATACCAATAATTGAAGCAATAGAAATTGATCAAACCTCGAATTCATTGTAAATCTGCTGCATATTTATAAAACTATAAATAATGTTAATCCCTTGTCGGGATTAAGTCGTCATCCCATGGGAGATTAAGTTGTCATTCCATGGGAGATTAAGTTGTCATACATATATTTGACCAGTGCATATTAATATAACGGTATAATTATGTTAATCTCTTGCCGGGATTAAATGACCATTCGCTGGGAGATTAAGTTGTCATAATATAGACTTCGATATAGTATTGTTGTTTATTTTGGTACTTTTTCAATAAAACTTTCACGGTCGAGTGGGACAACATCTATAAGAATACAGGAAGCAATACCTACGTTGGCATCCAGGTCGTCCGATGAAAAGTCATTCAAAACATCTGCCATCTTGAAACTCTGACATCTCATTTTCACTTAATATGCGCAATAAAGTCCACATGTTTCCGAATATTCGGGTTGTATTTGGCATCGAGAAAACAGTACTGGGATTCGTTAACAATGAGTACATTCTTAAAATGTTGCTGGTATGTTTCTGGTGCGCGTCCTAGGGAGTAAAAACTCAGGCGGTCCTGATGGAGGGAAGTGAAAAGCCACCCAATGACTTCCAGGGGCGGATCCAGCCATTTTAAAAGGGGTTCCCAACCCAGGATAAAGGGGGTTCCAACTATATGTCCCCATTCAAATGCATTGATCGTCCAAAAAGGGGTTCCAACCCCGGAACCCCTCTGGATCCGCCACTGACTTCCTTTCTGGTCACAATTGTCCGTGTTAACCACGAATGTTTTAGGTCTTTCGCTCACATAGGCAGGTAAGTCGTCTGCGCAGCAAACGTCGACCGAGTTTTCCTCAAAAGTCCCTCCAGTGCCTCTCCGACATTGGTAGTTGAATTGATTTCTTTCGACAACTATGGTCCTCTAGACCCTGAAGGTGTACAAAGACTAGTCCACAGTCTCGACGAGCTATCAGGTCTTCTCTGTCACTCTCTATATCTGACGTTGTACTTTCTGTATTGAAACTATCGTCCTCGTCGTCTCTTTGATAGCTTCAGAGTTGTCGACTCCGCTGCCCGTCTTGACGACTCTGTCGTTCCGGGTTTCAGGTCAACCAACAGGAATCCGTAGGGTCGCCTCGTCGCCTCTTCAAATTTTCGTAGAAATAAGTCCGACCTAGTCGGGTACATCTGTCGTCCTAGCGTCATGACGGGTTGACGATCTATGGGATTGTTAAAGAGAACGAGGTAATGACAGTTTCGTCTCTGGGTAGGATCCTTTCCAAAGTACAAGTTTTGATTTAAAACCACTACCGATAAATTTCTGTGATGACTGCCTTCTGTAAATAAGTCGTTGATTCTTGAATCTTTGGCCGATGTTGACATCAGATCATCCAATATGATCATATTCCTCATACTGGGATCGAAAAAGTCGTCACTTTCTAAATCGACCGGAATACCGCGGAAAAATTCCACTCGCGGTAGCACTGTTTTCTGTATTTCCCCATAGAGTGGCTGCCATCTCTTGTACAACCACACGATCCTTTCTGGGCATGGTTGGCACATCCTCCTTACTTGTTGTAGCATGTTTTCATAAAAAACGTCTTTCCACACGAGGTCGGTCCAGACACGATCATGGTAAACGGATGATTAAAAACAAAGTCTTGTCGTTGCTGCTGCTGCTGCTGAGGTACTTCGTAGTCTTCTCTCAGAGAAAGGTACTGCTGCTGCTGCTGCTGCTGCTGAGTTACTTCATAGTCTTCTCTCAGAGAAAGGTACTGCTGCTGCTGTTGTTGCTGTTGTTGGTGCTGCTGCTGCTGCTGCTGCTGCTGCTGCTGCTGCTGCTGCTGGGCATGCTTGTTTTTCATATGTCGTCGAAGATCGTGAGGCCAAGAATAAACGCTTCGACATAGGTTGCAACTGAACATCTTCACCTTTTCTGCATGTGTATTCAATGGTCTCTTATAGGTTTCTTTCGAAAGTGCAGCAAGCAAAACAGGTGGTCGTCTTTCAGGCGACAGAATTTGAGATTGTCGTCCCTCAAGACGAATTCGATTTGATACAAATCGGATCTGGTTACTCTGAGGTAAATTGGTTTTTCATACACGATGTCCGCGATATCTTCGTTAAAAACCCCTGCCGATTGAAGTATGGGCAGAGTCGTTCCTCTGACGTACGTGTGGTCTACGAAATCCGAGCAAAAGTACACCCGTCTCGTTGGTATTTCAAATTGTGGTACGAACGATAACTCCAGCAGTGCACATTCCCATTCTCCATCCATTATATAGCGTGTATGAAGTTGAAGTCTAAATGCACAACCATTATTATTTTCAAAATGCGAGAGAGAATCTTCGCTTAATTGATACGAATAGGTAAAATTCGTCCATCGTATCGATGTAGGTATTGCTTCCTGTATTCTTATAGATGTTGTCCCACTCGACCGTGAAAGTTTTATTGAAAAAGTACCAAAAATAAACAACAATACTATATCGAAGTCTATTATGACAACTTAATCTCCCAGCGAATGGTCATTTAATCCCCGGCAAGAGATTAACATAATTATACCGTTATATTAATATGCACTGGTCAAATATATGTATGACAACTTAATCTCCCATGGAATGACAACTTAATCTCCCATGGATGACGACTTAATCCCCGACAAGGGATTAACATTATTTTAAAGTTTTATAAATATGCAGCAGATTTACAATGAATTCGAGGTTTGATCAATTTCTATTGCTTCAATTATTGTTATCCCTCTTGCTTAAAAGACCAAGTCAATTAAATTTCGAAAATTCAGCATATTATACAAAGTATTATAATTTTGTTTAACAATATGTAGAACGATATTTAATTCTCCAATGACAACTTAATCTTTCAGAGGATTACATGTTAATCCCCGACACGGAATTAACATCCTTGTACCGTTTTATTATAATGCAACAGATTTCATTGGTCAAAAATACTTAAGGCATTTCATAATATTCCGATTAAGCAAACAATATGACCTTAAACGGATTTGTGTATAGGGATTAACATCCTTATGTAGTCATATAATTTTGCAGTCTTTTCATTGGTCGAAATATATGACTTACGTAATATGTTCTAAATCGGATAGTGACGCGACATCCTGTTGTCCGTGCCCTACCTTTTACCATTTTAAAACCTCAATCTATACTACTATCGTGCGTAAAAAATAGTAGATTATTTTTATACTTTCACAAAATGTAGTATAACTATATTATCTTATTCGATCAATCAAATATAGTATATGATCGTGCGTAACCCAAGTGCAAAACTTATACAACATGAAAAATAATGTAAAAGTTCTAACGTCAAACTTTATTTTCCAATTAAGGCCCTCTGAATGGATATAATTAATGAATATAATACTGTAACACAATTCATTCTCATTCATAACCCATTAACATGTAAATGCAAATTAAGACTTAAATTCACACAAGGTGGATGAGATTATAGCTTATAAATCATATCTTACATTTATGATCATATGAAATGCCATAACATCATTTTTATCATCATTATTTTATATATATTTTTTTTATCAGTTCTTTCAAAGTCTCATATCTTTGATATTACTGCCATGCCGTCAAAGGACCAACAAATCAATTTAAATAGTTAAATAGTTTAACAGAGGCCAACCTAGTCTCTTATATATATATATATATATATATATATACAACTCGTCTAAACATCAGCCCAGCAATGTTAGATCTGTAAATTTGCTTTCGCAAATTTTTGTTCTTCCTCGCCGGGATTCGAACTCATGCTACTGAGATATCGTGACACCAATCGCCTGCACTGTATCCGACACGCTAGACCAAACGACCACCTAGGCTTGACAATAATAAAGCTTTCGGTGGCCGGGTGTTACCTTTCCTCGTCAGTTTTTATCTAGCGTCGTAATACAGTACATGATATATAAGGCATGAAGATGGAATTGTTACAGATCAGCTGAAATATCTATTGTAAAGGATCCTACAAATTAATGCAAGATACAGTCACAGAAATAATTATATAATTAGACTATTAATGACAAGGTTCCATCAACATGTCTAAATTGGTTTATCTATTGTTAAATTCCGAACATATCTTAAAATAAGTTTGAATAGAATTATCTTTTCACTGTTCCGTATTAGAAGTTGTATTCGAATACTCTCATCAATAATAACATTGGTGTCTTAATGAGAAATGTCCAGAAACTCTCTGACAGTTATAATATCACTTCAGTAATATAACTTCTTTCTCTAATTCCATTATGAAAACACAAACCGGTCTGTGTATACCTCTAGTTACATTTTGTTTATATAGCTTGTTCAAAAGTTGTTATTTCAGTTGTTTTAATTTTGAAATAAAATGGCTTTGTTAAAAGGAAAAAATAAAAACTATTTTTATTGTAATCAATTATTCATTTCAATCGTATCATTTGAAAAAAAAAAAAAAAAAAAAAAAACTGTTATCTACAGAATCCCGGTGTATAGGCACTGGATATAACTTCTCTTTACGTTTTCGTCATTTTACCGTGATTTGAAATAATTTACCTGTGGAATGTGGAAAGACCTTTAGATTTTGTTCTGATTATTTTGTTTTCTTCCGGAGTTATCTCCCCGCACACTGTTTTTCTTACTATGTCTACTCCTTCACAACTGTAAAAGAAATCGACAAATTTGTTTTTCCAAATTGCTCGTTATATCCTCAGGATGGTTTGTTAAATTTTTCCGAATTTAAGTCAAGGTCAAAGGTCAAGGGCACGATCTAAATTTTAACTTCATGAAGTGTACCATCCATTTTGATAGGAAATTTCTCCCCATTGAGATTAAATTCATTAACCATACATAGCAGAGACCTCAGGTAAATTGATTCGAGATCCTCCCTTTATGGCCTTGAAATTGAGATCAAGGTCAAATGACTTTGAGTAAACTGGATGTGACTTCTTATCAATGATTTCTAAATTCAATGGTTGAAAGATCTTCAATTTTCTCTGGACAATTGGTTTTAAATTGTATTTACGTTTCCTATTATATTTTAGCAAAAGTCTGTTTCATGATACGATATAGTCAAACTTTTGATTTTGAAATTATAAAGAAACATATATAGATTTTAACTGCCCCAGGCAAAGTTGGCTTTAGATGGATTTGTCTATTTTTCAGGTTATTTTTGTCAAATAGCTCTTCAATTGTTTCGGTTCTTATAAATCATTGGCTTTCAAATATTCGGCTTTGAGCGTTTCTGATGAAGGTGAATCCAGAAAAGCGCTTCGGACGTATGTAATTTATATAACGTGTTGTTTTCATTTTGTAGTGAGAATGGGGACCAGTAGCGTAGAGCGTAGACAAATCAAAGATTTTGATATTACTGCAATGTGGCAAAGATTCCTATTGAAGATTTTGAAGTGAATCTTTAGAACTTATAAGAATCCTCATCTGATTGATGCCTCTTATTGAAAATACCAAATAGTTTTAAATCCCAGCCTTTGCTGTATAAAGATTGTTGAAAGAAATTCAGAAAATATTTAATCAAAACCCTGATGACCTGGCTTTCTCGCGTTCTTTATAAAAAAAATGTGAAGATAAAGCATAAAGATAAAGATGGAATTTGTCATCATCGCTGTTTTGTAAATACCGAAGGAGAAAAGGACTGATTTGTGATTTACACAAATCCTTCGTAAATGATTTAGGGATAAACGTGGGATTCCAATATGTGTAATGAATTCTAAGTTCTTTGGTGCAATATTCTAAATACAGTGTTTTGAAGATACCTGGTTTAGTTTTATCCTTGAGGTATTCCGTTATTGTTTTCTCCGTGTATTTTATGAAAATATTAATTATATTGAAAGCGTCCAAACCCTTAATTAGTGAATTCTTTATGGAAAAAGTACGCACTTCATTATATTTTGAAGTAGTATACACGAGTTTGTCCTTAGCAGAATTTCTATATACACAGGTTTGTCCATAACAGAATTTCTATCAATTACATAAATGGGAACGGTTTGTTCACACTGTTGACGAGTTATGTAGGTGTATAGAACAGTGTATGAATAAATCAAGAAAAATATGAGTATTGACGAATTTTGGGATTCTTTATACTTGTCACAGCTCCAAACTTGCTCATTTCCCATTTTATCACTAAATCAGATTAGAAATATTCAGATCCATATTGAATTTGGGTGTAACTAACTGCATTCTGCTTTTACATATTTTACGCGTTATCGTGAAGACGTTAAATTGTTCATGTCCCTTGAGCGTTCCTGATAAACGTAAATCCAGAAAAGCAATTCGAACGCACGAAATTTATAACGTGTTGTTCTCATTTTTACAGCACTATGTCGATACCTCTGTTAGTGAACTATCAGTCCCTGAGTGTATCATCAGCTCAGTATTAACAAACCGTTCTTAAATTGTCCTTTATAAATTTTAAATTATAAAGAAACAAAGGTTTCAACTCCTCAAGCAAATTTGACCTTAGACGGATTTGACTATTTTTATGTCCTTTTGGTCATATAGCTCTTAATTTTTATCGGTTCTATACATCCTTGGCTTTCAAATATTCGGCTTTGAGCGTTCCTGATGAGGGTAGATTCAGAAACGCGCTTCATACGCATGGATTTTATAACGTGTTGTTTTCAATTTTTTCTAAATAGACAAGAAATATTGTCCCTCTCGCTGTGAGAGTAAGAGTTATTCAAATCATTTTACCTTTCACAGCTCCGGCTTTGATGATCTTGACAAAAAACCCTTTGAATACCATTGAAACACATACAAAAACATCATGAATATAAAATTGAAAGTTTTATTAAAAAAATATGTTAAGTAACAGATTTCCGAACGCTTCTTCAATAAAATTAACTATATTACTCAGTCTTTCTATGATCATCTGATTCTTTTCTACTATTTTATTATATGACCGACGAACTGAGTCCTCGATAAACAAGGTTATACCCTTTTATAAGGTAGGACATGATTGTCGTTCTTTGTACTGATAAAATAGGTGGCAGCCAACGAATGTTGGAGGTGAGTACTAATTTATTCGTCAAACGGAATAAGAATGAGCTTCAGATATTTAAAAAGTTAACACCAGGTGAATAAATGAACGCATACACATACTGTAAGTACTCTTTTATTCGTCGAAGATATTTACAGTTTCGTTTTTGTTTTGAAATAGTTGATTTGTTATGTTGATGATAAATCAAACACTTTGATTTTAAATTTGAAATTGTTCAAATACATGTCTAAATTAAGATGCAATAGTAATGTACTGCTTACATAATCATAAGATTTAAATATAGTTTGCATCATTAAACATGGACAACAACAGACCGATATCTAAAAATTAAATATAACCCTTTTAAATTAATGTTGTCGTTTAAATGTACATTTTTGTTTATGGTCGAGTAAATTGTAAGTCGAGAAGTTAACATGACCTGATTTAAATAGTAATGCAACAATACTTTTGAAATGATTGATAGGAACAAAGAATATGATAGAGAAAATGCATTTTCGAAGATTTGATTTGCTTGACGACACCACCAGGTGTGTAATACGTCAAAAACAAAACAAAACATGCATTATCTGACTTATATACCTCGGAAAATATCATTTTCTACAAAATGTGCAGGAAATTGTTCAAAAGTCATTATTTTATTCCTTGAAGCCAATGTTATTGAAACTTGGTATCGTCCGGATTAAAAAAAAAAAAAAAGAAGAAAATGTCTTTCGTTTTGAAAGAAAACAATAGGTAAACAAAGATTTATATAATATTGTCGATTGACCTGCTGTTTTCTGTTCCGAAAGTTAGCTTTATAACTTAGTCATTTCATCAAAATCAATAAGCAATTGGTTCAACATTATGAACCACTCAAGGAAGTTATATTTTGCATAACTTAATAAGTGTGAGATTAATTTTATTCTTTAGATCATTTTCATGAAACTTAATAAAACTTTCAATTAATGAAAACGAATTCTTTTATCTTAAATAATAAAAAGTTGCTTAAAGTATCTCAGTTAGACATAATTATAACGAAAACATAAGCAAGTGGTTAACTATATTTGATATATGGAATGATCGCATGTCCACTTTATAGGGTTCAGCAGACATTTACCTCATTTACAGGAATCATTGATATTGTTAGGTCTGTGTGATACTTGAAGTTAAGTCTTTACCTAAAAAGCTTTCATCATAGCATTTAATCATGATTAGGAAAGCTTGCACTTAATGCGCGCACTCTTGAGTGTCGTTAGTTTGCTGTATTGATGGCCTTACTCCAACATTTTTAGTTACTTCTATGAGATTGCATTTCTGTAAATATAGACAATGCAATTTCCCATAGAATCCCTTTGCGGCTAAAACTGTGCCACTTTTACTATGAAGTTTCGTAAAAATTATATCATAGAATGGAAAGTTGATATGCACTACTATTTCATTCAAAGGTCAAAACATAGGGTTGTGCGGCATGTTTTCAACATTTATATGCCCCGAACTTGTTAGTGTTTAAACTTATACTAAAATTCATTTCTACCCCTACCTTCACTTTGTGCCTACTTCAGAATTTAATTTTCACCGAAATAACATGTTTTATACTGGTAACAGTCCCAAGTTATGTCTCTATGAGATGAAACATATAGATCATATCTGGGAACCAGTACGTAAACAAATCAAATTATCTATGAATATTATATATCTCCCCAAAAGAGGCGTGGTTTGAGAAACAGCTGTATTTACAAAGTGCAACCATGACGTGTTTTAAAAGAAATGTCTAGAAGGTTAACACATTTCTATTTCTATTTTCAAACATAAAATTAATATGCATTAACTGAGGTGAGAGTGAAAGTTGCATACATTAGTCTATAGTCTATGCCCAGTTATACCAATACCCATTTCAAACTAAGGAAATCGCTATGTCGCTTGTAATATCAATAGTAGGTTGTGTATCAGAAACCGATTCATGCATGGATATTGGACAGTGAACATCCACAGTGAGTACGTCAGGCTCATGTATACTGATATATTTTGACATGTCATTCTGTCCTTTTCGCTTGATATTTCGTCACTTGCCAATTGCAATACTTCATCTGTAGTATTGCGACCAACTGCATCAGAAGACGTTCTACTACCTGCAACGCCAGTTCTGCTATATCTATGATTTGCTTCAGACGATTTAAGCATATTATAAGGTTTCAAATAACCATCATCAAGCGTTTTGTCTGTTTCATCGTCGTTGTTTTCGGTGTCGTCGCTGTAGTCTTCGTCGTCATCGTCGTCGGAAAATTCATTTGAAAGTTGATCTCCTTCTTTTCTGTTTTGGGTTTGATCGATTGAAGGCAGTCTAACTAAGTCGCAAATTTTAGATTCGTCTATATAATCATATATTCCACAAGCATTTAAGGTTTTAATTCACCAAGTTCAGTAGATTTGCTTCCAGAATTCTTTGCTCCTTTTTCGGGTAACAATCTTTGTTTCGTGTAATGTCGAAACCAAATCATGCATATTATCAATAACAAGCAAATTGTGCAGGTGCAGATAATTATCATTTTTCTGTTTTTAGTTTTCCTACAAAGAGTTTAAATACATATCTTTAGTAACACATAGGTTAATCACATAGCAAAGGAGGTAATAGACAATTATTTTAACCCTTCATATTAAAAATATAAATTAACGATATTTGCGACAAACAAATCCACGTAGGACAATCCGAGGACAAATAATGCAGTTTTCATAATTCGTATGCAAAATTAATTACGCTAAAATACTTTACCGATGTACAATTATAATTAATCGACCATAATAATGAACATTCACACTAAATAAAATCCATTTCCAAATTTTTAAGCCTAAGAATGCCTTTTTCTTATTAAAATTTCTTTTGAAAACCGTTCAATTTGATAAAAAACCGGATGTTTTAAATAGTCATTTTCGAAACAAAAACAGGGACATTATAAGACACTTAATTGTAAGTGAACTACAGGAAAATTGTCGTCGTTTGTGCTCAAAACATGTATAGTATTCATTATAAGTTATACAGTAAAAAAACAAACTTCTATACTCATGAAATAGCAGTAAATCGATCTGATCGTACGTAATATCACTCAAAAGACCTTGTCTACACTCGATAAAAGTGAACTAAATCATTAGAACAAAACACGATCTCAGCATACCGTGATCAAAATATAAATACGAATGGAGGGAAAAATATGAAAATACCGATATCGAACATTGAAGATAATATCTACTTGTATCTATTTACTGAATCTTCCAAATATTGCACTGCTTTTGTTTCATGTTCATTTGGTTCTATTTAAACCTTATTTGTTATGAACTGAAAAGACAAACGTAGGATATTGATCTGATAAGGAGAACGCTGTGTAAAGGAAAGCTGTTTTTTTAAATTTAAAAATATTTTGTGACAACAATATGTTATTCATAATTATGTTTTGACTTACCTTCATTTGTGTCTGGGTTAATACTTGACATTAATAATAGGCGAGGGTACTTAAATCTTCTGTAAAATAAATCAAATATTACTACTGAAAATAAGACTTTACAAAGTCTATGCTTCCGAGGCGTTCCAAATTTACTCATTAGGAACGCGTCAACTTGAAGATTCGAAAGGCAGGAGCTATATTACTTAAAGGGCTTAACAAATGAAATGCCAAAACAAAATTATATCAATATGTCTGGTGGAGGTGAACATTAGCTTGTTATATCATTTTCATTTTATCATCGGAGCAAGATGTATGTCGTTACTAATAGTAAATTTTGTATAAGATTAGTGTTTTTGCCATGTAAATGTTTATTTTAATTAATCTTAGAAAACCTATATTCCTGATTATTGTTTGAAATACCAATGAGAACGGAAACAGTAATGATTGGCTTATATAGTGATAGTACCAATATCATTTAACTAAACGTCCTTGTAGAGTGTTTTTCTGGCATGCCTGTGACGTAAATCACAAAATGCAAGGTACAGGGATTCTACTCCGACGAAGGCGGGGCATGGTTAACTATTGTGTAAAGCCTAATATTACAAAAAGAGGAAGACCTGGATGCTTACCGAGTTTACATATGCCTCATGTAACGAAGTTAATGCCTTATAAAAGTCATCTTTCAGTGACAGCTTTAAAAGCTGTAGATTTGATTTGTTACGTGTATTTTCTCACTTCAAAATTTTATTAAAGGGATTTTTCAGGGTTTGCACTTTGGTTGTTATCAAATTACTCAGTGATATTTTTTCATTTATAAATAACGTAAATAGCCTAATCTGCATGTATTTCTATACCAAATTAAATGACAAGTATTTAAGTAACATAAACTACAAGCTGGTTGCCGTTATGATAGAAATTTATAGATCTTATGTTTAATCATTTAAAAGGAATAGGAAATGCATTTGCTATAAAACTAGGTTAACCAACAATTTAATTCGGAAATAGCTTGTACCAAGTCAGGAATATGGGAGTTGTTTTCATTTGTTCCGTGGATTGATAGCATTTGATTTTGTTAGTTTTATGGACTTCCTTTTTGTCTTGTAGATCAGTATATGATATATTTTTGGTGAAAATTAAACTATATACAAAACCTTGAACTTCGCTGTACTACTATCCCGGAATAGGTCACCCTAGCTGTATTTGACAAAACCTTTCGGAACTTGGGTCATCAATGTTCTTCAATTTTGTAATGTATTTTGCCTTTTAACCTGTTTTATTTGATGAGTTAATCAAATGTTGAATTTACCTATTGTTTTTAGTAGAACATAGTAGAAATTCATTAAAAGCAATGCTATAATATATTGAAAGAACTGTATAAGATGTTTCTTTTAAAAATAATTTAATAACAATTACCATAAAACGTTGCTGCTGTCACGACGTCTGAAAAATTTCTGCATCCTCTTTGTGGTTGCACCTATGGAAACAAAATGTAATGTAATAAATGAAGAAACAGTAGACATTACAATAAATCAGGTCGCAGTTCATACACCTGTTTACCCAACAGATATTTTGGCCGAATATAGATTTTGTTAATTATAGTTATGTCATCAACAAATTATTACATACTGAAATTGTATTGCGTTTCCTCAGAAAAACTTACTTTTACCAAACATTCACATAGGTTTACGTCTTTCCATGAAATCAACGGAAGGAACAGAGAATACACATCAAATCTTGTAGTTATAATACCCGAGCAAGAGTAATAGCTTTTCGTATTTTATATAGCTCTTGGTCTAGACAATCTTGTTTATCATATGGAAATACAATTATTTTGTAGTTTGACTTGCAAACTTTCCTTATTAAGGTATTGCTGTGGTTTTGTGTTTAATTCTTATAGTTCTTGTTTCCATACCTGTGTAGCAAAATAAAAAAAAACATAATAGCGGCATTCAATTAAATGTCTAAAGATAATTTTTATTTTTATGTATTTCCTCCCTAAAATCATCCTTTTGTTTCAATATTATTAAAATGCATCGTACTATGTAGCTAAAGTAATCAATTGGTAATGTTCTGAACATGTACACATGTTTGATGGCTGTGTGTGTGTGTTGAGCTAACATTTTGTAATTTACTTTTGTTTCTGTATTATTAATAACCAACTCCCTTAAAATTATCAGTTAATGTCGATATAAAGGGATTATGTTTTAAATATTCTTAAAATTTTAAATCAGCATAAAATACTAACTCTTGAAACTCTTCACAAGCACAACGTTCACCACATTTGCGACCATACAATCCCTTTAAACAAGGATGACAGGCTTCCCCATTGTCTGATTGATAGCCCTCTGTACATGCTGTAAAAATGAAAGTGATATATGTTATCAGCATTGCGTTCTTTCCGATGTTTATATTCATTTATTTATTTATATGATTCAAGCATGGTAGTACATTTATAGGCCGAATTTCATGCAACGTTTTCCAGACATGATTAATTTTGCAAATTATTGTTTTGTTTGTTATCAAAGTTACCAGGCTTATAATTTGATACGCCAAACGCGCGTTTCGTCTTCATAAGATTCATCAGAGACGCTCAGATCAAAATAATTAGAAAGCCAAAACAAGTATAAAGTTGAAGAGCATTGAGGACCCAAAATTCCAAAATGTTCCAAATACGGCCAAGGTTATCTATGCCTGAGATAAGAAAATCCTTAGTATTTCGAATAGTTCTAACAGTTAAGGACGATGTATGATAAGTGCAGTATTTGGCCCTTTGTATGTAAAAAATTGAATAACAATAACTGGGGCAAAATGACCATAAATTGATATTCATGTCATTCATTTGAATCAGAATCAAGATGTAGTAAAATATCAGCATTCCAATTATAATTCAGACATTGAACTCACAGCAGTCGTAGGAAAAACAAAATTCAAAAGGAGTCAGACATATAAATTGACAGTGCAACTATATCGGTATATGTATCCTTATCTATTAACCAGTCATCCCTTTGATTCGACATTGGTAAATGAAAGACAATTTGTTGTTTCTGTACCATTGTAAATGTCAAATAAAGGATGTAACTACTTATAAATTTTGCGGCGTAAGATATAATCGATATATATATATGCTAAATGAAGGACTTTGCTAAAGATTTTGGCTTGTTTTGTTTTAAATTTTATGAAAAGCTTGCAGCTCAATGTGTTTAAAACATAATTCTTGTTCAGTGGTTGTATGTTGAAATGGTTCTTAAGTGTTTCTCGTTTTTCGCGTTTTATGTAGATTAGATCGTTGGTTTCATTCCTGTTAGATTGGTTTTACACTAGTCATTTTGGGGCCCCTTTTGCTTGCTGTTTTTGTGAGCCAAGGCTCCGTGTTGAAGGCCGTACTTTGACCTATAATGGTGTATTTTACATATTGTGACGTGGATGGAGAGCTGTCTCATTGGCACTCATACCACATCTTCTTATATCTATAATCAGCTAGCAGCGATAAAGACTACGTACCACTTAGAATTTAACACGACTTATTAATCCAGCATCAATTACTTATACATGCATGTTGTCAATCAAAACGTTCATTATTTTGACAATATCTAATCTGGTGTGTTTGCATCGGAAACCTGTGTTTATTAAACGAATATGTGTTTTCTTCGACCAAGAACAAGAAATCGATAAGATGCATTCATATTTTGCATACAAAATTAACAAACTGCAAAGATTTTTGAAGGTGTTATCGGAAAATTATTATTTGTGGTTCCTTCCGGGTACTTAAAATATGGCCCTTTTGTTGAACTAAAGGTACAATAAACAATATTTTATTGGACATTTATAAACGAGGATTACAAATTCAATTACTTACATTGCAGTTTTTAATACAAGTGAACTATGTAAATAATGTTGCAGCACAAAGATTGCTGCAATTATGAAATATGTAGCGACAGATTCATTCAGTTTATGTTTAAAATCACATTGGACGTCTTGTATGCAGTAATTGATCAAGTAATTGAATTTGTAATCATCGTTTAAAATGTTCAATAAACTATGCACACAATAGTGTGATTTTTGGTAATAATTTGTTATCCTATTAAACATGTTAACGGGAGTTCAAAACATTTTTGCCAAAGTTAAATCAATTGTTACAGATACGACTGACAAAACCCAATCTCTTTTCATGTCGGTCAAATGCCGAACGGACATATGTTTAGATTCTTGGAGAATCGTTCCATGCATAATGAATTGGCCCTTCACGGTGGTTTCAATAGACTTTTGATATTTAAGCACGAAAATATACAGCTTGTAAGTTTTTCAAAACAGCTTATTTTACGATTGTAAAAGACCCAGTGAAGATGATATTTGATTGAAACTGTAGAAAAAAAGATGAATGTCTAATAAGATCACTTCTGTCATATGTTACCGATACATGTCATTTAGAATAATGAAGTAATCATTTAGTTAAATTTGTTGCTGATCTTTATTGTAATTACTTTATCATGTGTATGGAAACTCTACAGATGAACGAAATTTGACTGCTATGTTCCGTTGCAATGCACTACTGTCAAAGCAGTTTTAGATGATATAAATAAAACTTTACGTAAGATGTACGTAAATTAGATAACACTCAACGTCAGATGAAACCAAAACACAAAATAAATGTATACAGTTTACCATGTTCTAAATGGCTTGCGTATACTATTATAAGCCTGGTATCTCGATTTTTTGCTATGATTTAAAAGTTTGAATATCATGAATACATTCACCAGACACTATTAATAATCTTCTATTGATATCAAATTGTCATAAGGACAATTCACAAAGAGATGAAAAAGACATGTTCCAGTAATTGCACAGGCAAATGCATATTAGCTTGAGCATATGTTCTATTTACAGTTTTATTGATTCATGCATTAAACACTAGTGGTTGCCAATATATCATTCTGTATTACACTTTGTATCTGCGTCTTTGAATAAAGAGAACTCACCAACACAAGTTCCGTTAATGTCTTCATAGTTATCACAACAATACCATGCTTTTTACCATCGCTGCAATAAAATACATGTACATACACACTGCTAAACAGTTAATGGTTTGTTCTTGTTACAATTCACAACATGACGTGGACATCATTTACAATAAAACGAAAAGATTATCAATGAGGGAAACATACACTTTGTACTCTGGTTTAATCTTGTTTCAATGTGAACTTTATCTTTAGTTTTACGTTATGAAACATTTATCCAAAACTGTTTCTGAATTGTCACCAGGAACTCTCAAACCGCCGAAAATGAGAATCAAGGATGTATAGATATATGAATACGTGAGGAGATATTTAATCAAAAGGGTATCATCTAAATAGATATAGGATGTGGTATGAGTGCCAATGAGACAACTCTCCTTCTAAGTCTCAATTTGTAAAAGTAATTCATTATAGGTCAAATTACGGTATTCTATGCGAAAATTTGAAGCCAAAGTGCTTTTCTGGCTATAATTTAACGAGCAACATGATAATTTGCTGCAAAATGAAACATTTAGTTATTTCTAATAATTTTAATTATATTTGAAGTTAGCTTTTTAGGAACTAAGAGGTAGCGGTTCACAGTAGTGAATTAAACGCTGTGGATAAGTCTGAAAATTGACCGGAAGACTAATTATGATTTGATATTACGTTATTCAATCTGTTAAGGGATATAAATCAAAATATCTGATTCAGTTTGAAATAGGTTTACGATTATTTTGTAAATACATAATACTAATGATCTGTTCTTGTCAATATCAACTCTTGCCTAGATTATAAAATATTGTTCTACTTATAGATAAGTCTATTTTTGTAAACACAAATCTTTAAACAACCAATAGGGCTGACGGTTTGTTTCAATACATTGTTATTTTGTATTAAGTTTGTCATTCCTCATTATCTTGAAAAATTGAAACAACACGTTATTAATTTAATGCGTTCGAAGCGTTTTTTCTGGATTTATCTTCATCAAGAATTCTTACAGCCGAATATTTGAAAGCCAAGGATTTATAAGAACCGAAACAGTTGAAGAGCTTCATTACAAAAGGACTTACTAAGTAGCCAAAATCAGTCTAAGATCAACTTTGGCCCGAGGGTGGAAACCTTAGTTTCCTTATAATTTCAATATTTATAAATAGACAATTTTAGATTTGTTTGTTTTAAATCAAAATACTGACCTGATGATACTCCAGGTTAAGTTTATATTCACATGAAAATCTAATTAATGCACTGTCATATCTTAAAATGTTGTGTAGTTTAATAGATAAGCGCTAAGTTATCTTTATTCACATACCTAAGTGATCTGGAGCACTTTCCTTCGGCTGATACAGTTCTGCATGATTCAAAATGAAATACATTAATTGATAATGTGATAAAATTGCAATATCCATTTTGTCTAATAATGCGGAAATCATTTTTGCAATATAAAGATTTCAATGTTGACCTTTGACAGGAAATAGCCAATTATATGTCTATCTGATTACTATATAGATATATATGTACATATTTGGAAATATTTAATTAAATTGAAAAAAAATGTATTGAACATTTCAATTTTTATAAAATAAAGATTTCTTATTTTTTGTTCTACTAGTTGGATTTCCACTGTGTTGATAAAGGGTCCATCTCCTTTAAAATTTAGTTTTTTATGTTTTATGTTTCTTTTACGTATACAGAAGGAATAACATACGATATAATGAATATGATGTAAGCAATACTTCGATGAAAAATAGCAAGATGGTAATATAACGAAAAAAAAAAAAAATACAAGGAAAACCTAAATTTGCCCAGCACGAACTCCAAAAAGTAAATTTGGAACTCTACTTGTGACAACATTCGCATCATCCTGTTTGCATTGGTCCGGCATTATATCATAACATAGCGGATTGGTATTTGTCTTATATCTACTCCTTATAAAATTCCATACGATATGTAATAAAATAATGCAATTATTATTGATTCCGAATATCGTCATAAAGGCTGACGTGCCCAAATTTCAAATTTTCTGGCTAAGCACTCTTGGATTTTCATATTAAAACTGTTGGTTACACAAACAAATTTCAGTCACATGAATTTCACATGAAATTAAATTCATGTGAATCTCACGTGTAGTAAATGAAATAGTGATCAAACATTATGAGTGTTTACATTTGTTTATGAGATATAAGAATAATGCAGGAGCATCTAAGAAAATTGAACAAAATTTGACTCTACCAATCAATGAATTAAGGAATCATATTTCTTTCAAGGTTCAAAAATCATAAGCTGAAAAGTTTGAAAATTAACATTCATAAATAAAATGCTTTGGAAAAATAGCTATGGACTGAGAAGTTTTGGAATTACTATTGACATCAATTAGATCAATTAGAGAAAGGTTTGGTAAAAAAGAATTGGAAAAAGTAGATTGAATAATGAATTTATAAGATTTTAGTACTTTACTATTAGTAGGTAGGCTGTATGTCTTTGGTTTTCAAATATCAACCGGAACATTCTTGACCTTATTTGATTAAAATCCTATAACAATCTAATGCTAAACATAAGCACAAAGATAGTTCTTAGATAACAGAATGTCCAAACATTCAATTTAGCCTGCTTGTTCGATGACACGGTCATTTTGTAGTCGAGGGTAAGGAAACCAACATTACATATTTAATGAAAATTCGTCCCAAAGATAATCATTCCATACTGAAAATAACTGATTTCCTTATAAACTTGACAACAGTTATGTTACGACCATACAATGTTCACTTGAACAGACCAAAAGAATGCAAATATTCTTCTTTTTTTGTCTGTAAACCAAATTGTTTGATTACTTTGTCAAATGGTCAAATGCAATAGAAGTTTGTGATTTTCAAGTTTAATAAACAATAATTGTTTCGGCATTTTTTTGTAGGAATTAAACGGTTTTTTTTTCTGGCAAAGTTTGAAAAATAAACATTTTGTTTGGTTTTTGAGGTGGCCAGAATCTTTACTAAATCGATACTTTTAAACCATTGATTTACATTCAGGCTACGAATGTTGCCATGGCATTTCAAATTTACTTAAAATATGTTTCTACAACACATTTTAAGTCATGGGTATTCCTAATAAGAACATTGCGAAAACACACAATGATTAGGGTACTCCAAAATTGGTCATGTTCAATATACCATAAACATTAAATGCAACGGTGAATTTCAACAACACTTTGGAAGATGCTACTGGGACCATACCCTTTCAATGGTGTAAATATAAGTCATAAAAAATTAAACGGGAGGAAAATTTGGGGATTACAAAGGCCTACCCTGTTATGGTATAAAAATAAGGAATTATTGTCCAGTGGCAAATAATTAAAAGATATATCTTTATGGTTTTGTTTCGTAAAACGAAACGCAATACAAACTTAAAGTTTGCATCTTAACTTAACACATTCCAAGAAGTACAAATGTTTGACATATCACATGTATCTTGAGAATGTATATCAAACTTTTCATTATGTGAAATTGCAAAGAAATCAACTAAAATCTCTACTGTAGTATAGACCATTAACATGATATTATGAATAACTGATGGTAGAATTTGTCAAACTTATATATATAAAATTCATAACAGTTGTCAGTTTGAACCAAGATTGTATTTTAATCTTATTGGATTTTTAGAATACTGTAGGGCTTTGAGTATATGAATTTGAATTTGTATATCCGCCTTCAAAATATCACTTTGTATTTCCAATAAATTGCTGGATAATGATATTCACAACAATCACTCATAAACAGGACTCTCTTAGTCGGACAAGTGGGAAGTTGTATTCTCCTAATGCGATTGAGTCGAAGTAACTTTGAGTTGATTAAAGTTTAATAACCCATTTTAAAGATCTGTTAAAGTTTATAGTATCAACCAACAAGTAATATTATCCGAATTTATCATGTCTCACATGTTTAACAGAAAAAACATATTTCTGAAAACACCTTCAACTTTATAACTGCTAGGAAAAATTACTATTTCAAACTCATTGTTATGACTATGCAGAACCGATAAGAATTAAGGGCAAATTATTCAACGAAAACAAAAGAAGAGAGAAACAATCAAATAGTGCATCTAAAAATCATGGAAACATGCATATACTTTGGCATGTATGAGAAAAAACTAATACTAATAGAAAAGGTGGGAAATTATCTGCCAGTCCCTTCCAAATTTAAAACTTAAATGCTACAGTTGGTTTGAGAAGAATAGCAATGTAAACAAAACAACCTATATAATTGCTAGCTTCTCTTATTTTTATATAACATAAATGCATGTATTGCTTTTAACTCTCATGAGCCAAAGAGATCAGCACAGCTCAGCAAAATCCGTTTATCTACAGTAAAATAGGATTAATTTTGTCCACCTATAGATATAGCCCTAGAAGTTGGAAATAAAGGGCTGGTTATGGATACCTTTTAATTAAACGATAAGTTTTCAAAAATTATAAGGCGTTCATTTAGATTTTTAACAAACACAAATGTTAGCATATGTTTGTCGACTTCCTGTAAATCTATCACGGGTTTTTCCATATAATAACCTAGTTTAGCATATCGATTAAACATCCGGAAGTTTCGAAAGGCCTAAAGGTAATACTATTTTTGTATTGTTTTAATAACTTCATTCATTTCAGCCAGGAAATAACTAAAATAGAGCGATTTTGTTGATCATTGAAATGCTTTTTTCAGCTTTTATCGAGATAAGTGTAATTGTTAAAACCCAGACACTTCTGACTCATAGTGTTTATCGTACCCATTATTGAAATTAACATAAAACTTTAAACGTCACGAACTTTGATTATGAATGTATGCACATAGTTTATAATGTGTCCTAAACAATTGTCGCCTTTATAGATCTGTGTTTAAGTACCATTTTCACAATATTGGCACGGCTTAATCTTTGATAAATATGCTACTACACACTTTTCATTGCAAGCCAGAAAGAATCTTTTCCTTCTGTCACTTGCACCTTAATGTCATTTGCCGCCGGACTATTAACACACGCATTTGTTTGTACATTGTTTGCATATTGAATATATGTGCATTATCTATTCTTTAAAATTAAATAGTGTGTGTGTGTTCTATCTTCTACACATCAAAATGATTCAAAGAGGATTTTGCTCGTTGTTTGAAAGGGCATTGCATTTTCAGCTTTAATTAGATCACCTGGCATAAAAGGCCAAGTGAGCTTTTCTCATCACTTGGCGTCCGTCGTCTGTCGTCGTCCGTCGGTCGTCTTCGTCCTTCGTCGTCGTCGTCCGTCGGTCGTCGTCGTCCGTCGTCGTCGTCGTCCGTCGGTCATCGTCGTCCGTCGTCGTCATTAACTTTTTACATTTTGAACTTCTTCTAGAGAACCGCTGAATGGAATGAAACCAAACATGGCGTGAATGTTCCTAATGAGATGTTGACCAAGTGTTATTACTATTTAGCTGATCCATCACTCAAGATGGCTGCCAGCGGGGACTTCGTTTAACATAGGACCCTATTGACAATACATACACATGTCTTCTTTTAGTTAACCACTGAATTGAATGAATTCAAACATGGCATGGTTGTTCCTTATGATGTGTTGACCAAGTGTTGTTACTTTGAAGCCGATTCATCATCTGAGATGGTCGCCAGAGAGGACTTAGTTTAATAAAGGACCCTATGGGAAATACATACAAATGTCTTCTTTTAGTGAACCACTAAATGGAATGAAATAAAACATTGCATGAATGTTCTTTTGAGGTGCTGACCAAGTGTTGTAACTTTGTAGGCGATCAATTATCCAAGATGGCCGCCAGCGAGGGACTTATTTTAACAAAGGACCCTATCGGAAATACATACAAATGTTTTCTTTTAGAGAACCCTGAATGGAATGAAACCAAACATGACATGAATGTTCCTAATGAGGTGCTGACAAAGTGTTGTTACTCTGTAGCAAATCAATCATCCAAGATGGCTGCCAGCGGGGAACTTAGTTTAACAAAGGACCCTATGTGAAATACATAATACGGAAGTCTTCTTTTGAAGAACCACTAAATGGAATGAAACCAAACATGGCATGCATATTCATTATGAGGTGCTGACCAAGAGTTGTTACTTTGTAGCAAATCCATCAACCAAGATGGCTGCCAACGGAGGACTTAGTTAAACAAGGACCCTCTTGGAAATATATACAAATGTCTTCTTCTAGAAAACCGCTTAATGGATTGAAACCAAACATGGTATGAATGTTTTTTGAGGTGCTGACCAGGTTTTGTTACTTTGTAGCTGATTTGTCATCCAAGATGGCCGCCAGCAGGGAATAAGTTTAACATAAGACCCTATGGGAAATACATACAAATGCTTCTTCTATTTTCTACAATTCCAATGAATTTATTGATAATTTCTGTAAACTTTACAAAAGTGCTTTTGATAAAATTACGGGGCCAATTATAAACCAAATTTGGCCTCAATCATTAATAGGGTATCTGTTATGATTTTAATCTATTTTACATGATTTTCATAACCAAAATAGAATCAGGTGAGCGACACAGGCTCTTGAGAGCTTTTAGTTTTCATTGGTAAACCTTTTTATTATATGTGTTTTCATGGTTTATATCTGGTATTGTTTTGTCGTAAAAAATATAAGCTAATAACATACACAATTTATTGAGAAGTTAGCATCATTTAGATTGGGGTATTTGTCAGACCACACATTTCTCCTTTTCATCTTCAAATTAGGCACGTGCCTTAATAGATAAAGTTCTATTGAACTTCAAAAGAAGTATTATGTTATAATACAGTAAATTAGGAAAGTTATTGAGTAATTGAATGCATTCCGACGATATTTGATGTAAACAAAATAAAATGCTTTCCAAATTTTGTTATCACCTTCCAAACTATTTGGATGAGGTTTTGATTCCTATACACCAACACAAGTTACGAAACTGTGACACTGCTTACTACAACAATCGGTCAAATGCCACAGTTATCAATCAATGTGCTTTTCTTAGACATTAAATTTCGTTAAAATCCTTTGTTTATAAGAAATATAGCTCTAATCCAAATATTTATTACACTTAAAGAAATACTTATCAGATACAACATATTTCAGAACTACTGAAACTCAATACATTCAAACTTTTCAAAATCAGATTTCTGGTATTTGTTTAAATCGCTTTGAATGGTGTAAGGACATACGATACAGTAGCAAGGGCAGTTGTAATGCATCAAAATTAAACGCGTTATTTTTGCTAATGATAGGCATTAAAACATTCTCGAAAAAGCATTTGAAAATATAACAAAAATACCGATCTCCAAGGTAAATTCAAAGGGAAGTCCATAAAACAGACAAATCAAACGCTATCAACTAACGGAACGAATGGAAACCAGGTGTGACACTCTTGACTTTACACAAGCATCCTCTGAAAAAAAAAATGGTGGGTTAAACCTAGTTGTATAGCTAACTAAACTAGTAAAGCAGTTGTTTATAGTTCCGTCACAATGATAAAACCTTAAAGGTTGACTTTTCATAAACACAATAAGACCAGCAACAGACCTTTTTGATTTTGGTATGTCAGTGTCATTTGGGAAACTCTATACACGTTCGTTGAGCCATTGTTCATAGTGACGTGCTATATATATATTATATATATTAGTTAACGTTATCTATGAATATTTTACTCCCCGTTAATCCATTTATATTGTAACCTATGAGCAAACACAAATCTTAATTTCGCTGTTCTTAAATTGAAATTAAAAAAACTAAAAACTAAAAACCAAATTGAATATTCTTATTCTAATGCATAACACAAATAATTAATGCATCAGAGATTTGTAAAATGTACGAATTAAAAATTGTGCAAAATTCTATGAAAGCTCTTGGTGCATTTACATCATTTCAAAACATGACGTCAATCAAATGCAAAATTCTCAAGCTGAAGATTATTCCATACGTGTCCATACGTATAGGCTCCAAATTAAGATAATCTTGCATCAATATGAAGTTTTGAGGTAAGTGTTGTCTTATTGTCTTATATATGTCTATTGCATTATTCTTACATTTATGGATTTCATCAAGTCAACATTGTGACTCTCTCCCTGATTGTGAAGCAAATTTCTTCTATTGAATTTTAAAAATAGATTGTTACAGTTGTAGTATAAAACACATATATTTTTCTGTTAGAATGGTACAATATGTAGACAGAAGAGACATTATCTGTAAAATTTCGCTTCTTTCAAAATAAAGGCGGAAGATACTACATGGATATTAAATCTCAAAGTCGAAAACAAACTGACAATGCCATGGCAAAAACGAAAAACGACGAAAAGACAAACAGTACACAATACATAACAAAGAAAACTAAAGACTGAGCTACACGAATCCCATCACATTTGCAAAATTACTGAATACATCCTAATTTGAAAATATCGGTGCAAAAGTAAGACCTTTAGACCGTTACTCATCTATCCCGTTACCGCATTACAAAATATGCATCGATTGCACTAGTCTAGTAAGCTTTAGAATGTTATGTATTGGCTTGTTTACAAGTAAACAAATTGTTATAAGGGGTTTTGGAAGAGAGGAGTAGTTTGAGATGATCCGTCTCATACCCACACTTTTGAACATCAATAATATCAAAAACACTATCATGAATCACTTGAATTAATTGCTATTCGATTTTATATTTTTCCCGTTATTTTCAATGTGTCTAAAATAAAATAATTGTCCATACAAATTATGTTTGCTGTTTGGTTTTGCCAATCAACACAGAAACATCTTTCAAAATTACAAACAGCCGTCTTCGAGAACCTATTTCATTAATTTGCACCTCCAAAATCAAGGGGCGATCTGATATGAAAGTTATTCCTGAATAATATGTCAGAACATATGCAATTACAAAGATTAGACGAAGTTGCGCTATCAATGCTTTATTTTTGTCCTTACAAAGGTTCAAATTAAACTGTTTTTGCTCAATCAGCTAGCAATCAAAATATTCTCGATAATTGCCACTTTTAAGCGTAACTGAAATTTTGTTTTTGTTGCTCTTTGCATTTCTATGCATTGTACCAGAACGTCTTTCACTTTGCTGTTAACATGCTGTATGAAATCTTTAATAAATGACAGCAAGCAATGGTGTAGCTATAGTATTGGACGGTATTATTTCATATCAGCAGGTTAAGTACTTCATTAATGCTTTACATTAAGTCAAAGCGCTCCTTGATGTAGTATACTATTGTTTATAACGTTTTTTTTGTACTTGTGTATTTCTTTCTTATACAATGTAATTGTAAAAGTACTTTCCTGCGTGTTTTGTATGTTTTTGTATGTAGCTATTGGTTTCCTAGATAGGAAAGAGGTACGTGTCAGATAAATAAAAATATATTTCTAACCCTGTATTGCATTGTTAATTTCAGAATATGATCAATCTCGTTGGGGTATTTGTGACCATTTAATTGTCATATTTGATCAATTTGTTGTTCATTGTGTTGATGATGAATTGAATAAACATTTTGTCCTTTGATAAAAGCTATATGGTAAACTTTAAATGTCAATTGGGTTTTTGCGTTATTCGAGAGCACATTTAACATCTGCTTTTATTTATTAAAACGAAAATTTAAATTGAATATCTATATTACTATACACTATTTGTGTTGATCATTGCAGAAGTTCGCATGGTAACTCACATGTGTTCTTTTCTGCATAATTTGGTCGTTTATGGAAAATTGTCTCATTGGCAATCATTCCCTTTTTCTTATTTTCATATCTTGCATATTAATTATTTGTGAACCTCTAAAAATGAGGAAGATAGTTTTAAAACGAAAATCATAAGTGTTTCATTATTTTCTGTTTTTATTGTCAAAAAAAAAGGCAAAACCTTGGCCTCATCGTGTTAAATAATAACCCGAAAATCCTATAAAATGTTGCTTTTAAATGCGCATTATTTAATTTTGAGTTTTCATGATGTATACGATAAAGGTTACGAAATAAAAGCGCTTTGGGCACATAATGTTTACGAATACCAATTTTAATCAAATAGCAACAAGCTGAGGCGTAACAGATGAAATTTTCATCCAAATCGCTATCAACACATTTTCCCCAACTGTGATAGTTAAATATGCGTTCCAAAACTTATACTCTTAGACTTTTAAACTTTTAAAATCATGATAACGTGTCAAATTGATTTGATGAGAAACGCTTAAAGTATTTTGGATGTATACTATATAAAATTTACACTTGAATCTATTTAAAATAATACTTGAATATAAATAAATCATGTAATTTCAGATGATTTTTATTCTACTAACAACAACTGTTATCGCAGCATTCGAACTGAAGTGCCCAGATGAATTAGACAGAACATTTAGGGCAAGGCATGTTTGTTATAACATAACAGATCACTATTCATGTCTGTTAGATCAGGATACAAACGTTTATAAAGAATCGTGTGCGGACAATGCTGACTACGTACGACCAGGCAAGTAACGTTAACAATTGGACGTTTAATAAGTTGAAATTTGCTTTTGCGCCAACTACAGTTGACATTGCTAATTATTTGGATTTCTATAATTAAACAGACGCATATCGAAAAACATTCGTTGAACAAATTATATCAACAAATTATGTACTTTAATACCTGTTTCAAATCTGAAATCGACTAAAAGCAAACTAACGATAATCAACAGGAACTATTGCCCAACTAAAACAAACTCAGAATAGTGTATCCTTACATTAGTAAAATTACGAAGACTAAGCGCTTTTTCTTAAAAAGATCACACCTAAAAATAACTTTTGCAAACAAAAAAAAAAAAAAAAAAAAAACAGCCAATATCCTGGCAAAATTAAACGACAAAACACCTAAAACAGTACACACACAATTTAACAGAAAACAAATTTGCTTAACACAGTCTTAAAAATCTAGTGTCTTAATTTGTATTCAAATCCAGATGGCCACAGAATAAGGTCATAATGATTTGTTTGACTGTATATCTGTGTCATAGATGACTACATAAATTTAGTATTTGTCGTAGCCACATCCCGAAAGTTCTCACCAAATGTAACGTATATTCACACACAAATCCAATATAAGATATGCAACTAGTGAACCAGATTCTTCTTTTTACCCGGAGCACCTGGATTCACCTTAAGATTTCAGAAATTATTGTAGCCTGAAAAGTATGCTGAAACCAACATAACTTTAACCATCCATGCATGCAGATACAGGCCCTATAATTTAGAACAATCAGGTTTTTTAGTTGTCGGTTCCTATACCATCATACTTTCGTCTTTATCTGTCATTTTATATATCCATTTACACTCAAATACGCAAACTATATCGCTGTAATGTAAACATCTTCTTACAGGAACAATAAACAGCGATAAACAGTTGGTTTAAGTTTTGATGTTCTTAGATATGTTACACTAATGAAACAAAAGTTTGAAATGTATCCAAAACTGTAAACATTTAATTTATATCCTGTTACTTTTTTTTCAATCTAGGACAAAATATGTAACAAGTGGAGGTCGCAAAAATACCGATTGTTCACCATTGAAGTATCAACCATTTAAGTTTTGGTCACATAAATTAAGTCAATGTGTCTTTATAAAGTCTATGTGTTATGATATGGGACAGATTTTAAACTGGAATGGTTCTTCTATGGTTGACAGCACATGTCGATGTGACTATACAGCAGGGTATGCTTTTGTTACGGAACCAAGAAATAAATGTTTTTGTATACCAACAGAAGAAGACTGCATGTGTTACATAGTTAATTGTCCAAGAAAGATGCAACTCAATCAGGGTAAGATCAATACACAAGTCTACGGCATATTTTCGTCGACAATACAATGCTAAATTAAAAAGGAAAATCACACAAAATTGTACTTGCCAGAAAAAAATAATAGTTCATCCCGAAATAAGTATTTACAAATCTGATGTTCTGAGTGTCACAGTCACTGTATACTACTATGGATTTAAAATATTTCATTTAATTTCGGTGATGTAACAGTTATGAATTAATTTATGGATTTGCGTTGAAAACGTGTTTTATTTATACATGACGAAGTCTTCAAGAACCATGAAATAGCTTTGATGCAATATTAAAATCAGGTATATTAGAATAAAAAGAGAAAGGGTTATATAGACTTCAGTATGTTGATCATTCTCTTTTGGCTAGGAACAGAAAATCACTATAATATGTAACTATCTTAAAAGAAGCAAAGGGATAAAATTGAAATAAAATAGTGGATGATCTTTTCAATGATTTCAGGAAATAAACATGATAAAATGGAACAAAAGTTTTATCTGAATTCGCTTTATTAAAAGAAATTGTCTCAGTTATCTTTCAATGAAAGTGCTTTTAATCTTTTAATGAATCTTAACATTTCTGTGTTGGCAAAATTTACTAATCGAAAGATAAAATGTTATAAAATTTAAGCGGAAATTCCACAAATTGATTGCAATTCTGCATCACAGTTTTCTGATTTCCGTAACAATTTGATCTCTGCTGATGAAATGCTATTCAAGATATCAGAACACTTCCATACAAACTTTACACTGACTAATTATCTAACTAAAATCAACTACAGTTTCGCAGTTCGTTTCCTTTGTAACAGAAGACCACGATGATCCGAAAATTTAACAAAATGTTGTATATATAAACAATGATCGAACTTAAGACTTTTAATACTTGAAAACTCTCTTATATCAACTTGTAGCAACTTATATCAAGTAGACATTGTGTAGAAACGATAATGAGCAATGGATATTTATCAATGATAATAGCTGTTGTATTATTTTGTCTTTATTCCCACAAGTTTCCATTTGAAAAATAAATTGTAATTATTAAACTTGAAGCGCTAAATATGCGAATATGTAGTTAGCAAAAGCATGCGTTAACTAACCCAAATAATACCATACATCGATCTTGAGGACTCATTAGTTGAGTAATGCAGACTTCGTGTTGGTCCTCAACATCAACCAAATGTAACAAAAAACTACAGTTATGAATAACAGTTGCTATCAGTAATACATTCGGTTTATAGAATAAAGAGACACAACGTTACGTAAATGAAAAAAAAATAGAAGGAATTGTAGCATTTTTGTTTTTTTAGAAAAATGGCTCTTAATTTATATAAAACCAACTATTTCAAATAATTCCTTTTATTTTAGATTATAATTGTAGTTCTAGAGAAGACTCGTCATTGCTGTTTAGTTGTCCATTGATTAATAAGTAAGCATTTCTATTTCTATGTATTCGTTTATTTGTTTATCAAATAAGAGAGAAATCACGATTAAGAGTAATCTTGTAGGAAATTTACATTTCACGACAATATTTAATTGTATTGTCGTTTTGACCTGAAATCATCTTATAAGCTTGAACTTAACGATGTACAGTCTTGTTATAATTTCAGTACTGATCAGACGTATCAGTTGCAGTGAACTCAGTACTGTTCGGTAGCTTTTCATGCAATTGGTACATTATTGTTTTGTATGGGCATAAGAATAGACTGAACATTTCATAATTGACTGCTCCGAAATATTCTGAAATTATTTAAATTACCGTAGTTGATAGGTATTAAAATGGACACCAACAATGGATAATATTTACTTATTTTTGCTAGTCTTTCAAGACCAGTTCATATCAAAATGATCGTTTCATTTCAAAATCAATGTATCATTTTTCTGCTTGATTTTACTAAAGAGTCACGGAAAATACCCAGGTGATACTCGAAAATCATGCCAAAAAAAAAAAAAAACGAAAAGTGACGAAAAGACTAACAACAGTCTACAAAATATAACATAGAAAATGAGAGACTGAGCAATACAAATCCAACCAAAAATGGCTTGATCTCATGTGCTTTGGTAAGGTAAGCAGATCCTGCTCCACATGTTACACATGTCGTGTAGCTCACGCAAGTAAAACTTATTCAAACCTATTATATGTTTTCACATTCGCGGAAAAGTAGACAGATTTGTCTGTACGACAATTAGAACATATCCGTCGTAATATGTGAAACACATGTTCTACATCGATAACACTACTCGAAATGGCGTCCATCATTTCTTCGACGGGAACGCCACCACTTGGAACCCTTAGTTTGAAAGTTTCCTAGTAAGCAGCAACGCAATCTCTGTTAAGGAGATATTGATAGGAAACGCAAGCTCTTGAATATCGTATCAAAAGTAAAATAACAAAAAATTCGAAACGGAAAGTCCCTAAGCAAATGGCAAATGGCAAAATCAAAAGCTCAAACACATCAAACTGTCATATTCCTGACTTGGTACAGGCAAATGGGAGAAAACGAAGATTTACAAATCGGATTCATGTACGATTTTTCAGTTTGCTCCGTCTGATTTGTTTATCGTTCGTTTGAGATCTGAAACTTACAGTTCATATTTGGATTACCTGTTTTGCAAATACTAATTTGCCAATTGTTTTGATTAAAATGGCACTTTGATTACAAACATGTTTCCATAAATATGGTTTTTGCAATGGGATAGATTTTCAATTAAACAATATTGTTAAAGGCTTTATCTTCTGGAAGAACATATTTGTCATAGAGAGAGGTTCTCATTGTATATATTAGATTTAAAATACACTTCTAAATGAATAAACAAATAGCTTTGATGCATCCAGATACAGTGTCATTTTGGTTCATAAGCATGAGCTGCATGATGGTCCTTGTAGCTAACAATATCATAGGAAACATGTAATGGAAGAGGTATGCTTAGAGTACTTATTTAGCCCTGTAATGCTAAAAATAGTAAAATCATTCAAGCCTTTCAAAATAATGTTTGTTTTATTCACAAATAAACAGGCCGATATAATCCGAATGTTTTGTGCAGAAAGGTTACTTGTGCTGTTGCTATAGCGTAATAAACATGTCGAAGAGAAATTGACCTTCAATGGCTATTTTACATGTTCGTTAAGTTAAAATAGACATGAGCAACAGGTTTACCCGCCAAGAAATTTTACAGGCAATTGTATCTTTGTACAATAAATCTTTTAGCAAAATATATTTATTTGTAAAGTTGTTTCCTATCCAAATAAAGCTATTTTGTCAGTTTTTGTTGTTTTTTCAACAAATGCAAGCCCTGATGAAAATATGTAAGACGAAATTCGAAAATATAAATACTGATGATTGGTAGTTTATGCCGTATAAAACTTCTGAATATAAAAAAGGAGACAACTATCCGTCACAGTTCAAATGACGAAGATAAAAGCAATTTTATGTCGCCGTACGACATTAAACAATGAGAAAATCCCATACGGTATAGCCAACTATAAAGGTACATTTAATGTGAAAAAATCTAACGAGAAAACTAGTCATTATTAATACAATACAATCCACAAAAACATATATGACAGACATTAACCAACGACAAATACCCAACCGCAGGCTCCTGACCTAGGACAACTAATAAGGAATATGGCGGGGTTAACCATGTCCGTAAACGCTGTCCGGCAACCCTCCCTAATATAGGTCAGCGGTACCATAGCACAACACAAGAACAGACTGCCAAAATCAGCGTATTAATCATATTTAAAAGATTTTTTATTTTTATTTTCGAATTCAAGGGACCAAAAATTGGCCTTATCAAACCTTGTCCTGTATGATTTTAAAGATAAATAATAGAATCAACCCAATCAAAGAGCAGAACACAGCCAAAGGCCATAAATGAGTCTTCAACGCAGCGAGTAAACCCCGCATCCAGGGCGGGCCTTAATTGACCGATAAACAATAATTATACTTGTTCAGCGAAATGGACGCCACACGAAACTCCGAAATATACAAATGAATCAAAATAAAAAAAACCATATGGCTTACAAAGGCTTGAAGTTCCCAACTTGGCACAAGCGAAAATTGCGGCGGGTTAACATGCTTTTGAGATCTTAATCCTCCGCTATACCTCTAACTAATGTGAAATAAAAAAAGTTGGTTGTTTAGCCGAAGCGAAAAATATATGATGAGGCTTCTGATAAACTGAACATAACATTACTTATTCTTATAATGTCGACATGGATATTGATACATTTAAAGTTTACAGTTTGAACATAGAGCTTGATTCACGAAATTTATACGGTTTTATTACTTTCCGATAATTTGGTGGATGATTGTAGTTTGAGGAGAATAAAATTGTACAGCTGGGTATCACCTTAACTTATTTTAGTAATAATCCACATCGGTCGAGTGTTATACGACACGGAACAGAATACAAGCAGTGTTGCTGAATGATATTAAAATTCAATTTTAATATCGTTGTTCAAATGAAACACAAACAATACATATTTTAGTGAAAATTAAAGTTTATTATTTAATGCATAAAATATATCGTTAGATGACGAAAGAAATGAGAAAAAAACAACAATACTTTACCGATATTCATAATAAAAAAAAAAAAAAAAAAACAAATGATGGAATCCACTGAACCCACCAGGAGCGAGACCAGGTAAGTCGAAAAGGTGACTATGCATGCACCACCAGTCGTTTTAATCCGGGCACATGTTATGATCTTGTCATAACATAACTACTTATTGGAATATTGGTAAATATAAATAGCAGTATGAAATTTTACTAACATCATAATGATTCAAATTGTAGGACTGCAGTGGAATCAGATGCATCATCTGTTTTGAAAGGTAGGGCAATTAAATACGATGCGTGTTTCTAAAAACCTTGATTAAGTTTGCATGATTAAGACCACAAATTTCAGAGACCAAACATATATCGCCTGAATACAAAACGGCTTAAGCCAGCTTTCCATTTTACAACCTAGTTATTAGAAATTTGCATGATTCATATAGTTAAACTTAAAATTTATATTTCTGTAGAAATAAACATATATCATTATATTTTGTACACACACCTACACACACATACACGCACATGCGAGTTAAGAGAAAATCAGACATCATAATACAAAGGATCGTTTGAGAATAGGACAAATACGAATATAAAAACGTATACGAGATATTAGACTTAAAACTTAGTATTTTAGTAAAACAGACAATCGATTCATTTACATAAGAGTCGTCAATGTCGCCAAAATCTAAGCCAAATGATAACCAAATAAATAATGAGGTTAAAAACCAAAAATAATAACTCGGTCATATAAAGTTTATGCCATTTATGTCCGATTGGAAAAGATGAGAATACATATTAAGTGATTAGATTAGAATAAACAGTAAATTTTCAAAATGAATGTGTCAATGACACGCCTCAGGTGACTTAATGCTAGCATAGGAGCATTGGATACTGTAATTGTGATGTCATCGGATACAAAATGTTAACTATTTTTACGAGGAGTGTCATGCACACCCAGTGATTGTGAAAACAATTAAGGCATAAGATTTTAAATTGAACTCACCAGAGCACGAGGTTCTTTGGTTTACATGAGATTCGTCAGTGTAGTTAAATCAAAACAGTTAGACATGTTAGAATGTCAAATCAATTAAAAAGCTGAAGAGCATTTGAATAAAAATTTTATTTAAAAGATTTCGTGTGAGCATTATTAAGGCCGTCTATGCACGGAAAAATGCCCTCGTTTTGTTAAATGATTTAAATGATTTCAGAAAAATGAAATACAATGTAGAGAAAATTACCGTATGATAGATTTTGATGCCATCTCTAGTGAGCTGATTTCTGGGCTGGTCATACCTTCGGGAACGAAACATAAACAGCTGTAGCATTGATCAAGCAAGTGCTTAAGCTCATCAGTGATACCAGTTTTATTATGTAGTACATCAAATATGTGTCGTCAACACATGAGTCATCAGCGTTTGTCAATTAAAAAAACCCTCTCAGGAAGAGGAAACTGTCAATAACTTGGATAGACTTTATCTATCATTTATACACAGTATGTTTACAGATTATCACCGAATCCTATATTTAAACAAGAATTCCTTTAAAAAAATAGCATGCATATAAATCTATTCATGAAGCATAATTAACATATCTGTTTGGAGCCTACAAAACAATTCACCGTAACTCTGTATGATACATAATTGACACTCTTATTGACATTGCATTCGTACTATCGATTTTTTGTCGCAAACTGTGCCATATTAAAAGATGTGGTACAAATATATTTTGAGTTTATATATTTAAATTTGGTTTTAATTGATTAGGTTCATTTTGCTGTAAATAGACTTATCTAGTACTTGAAATTTACACAATACTGAGGCAATATTTGTACGTGCAATATGCTGTCATAGTACACATGTAACACGGTATCTTCTTTTCAGGCGAAGAAAAATACTTACAAGAATCTTGTGGGCTCAATTGTCAGTTACATGCCTTAGTTTAGTAGGTAAGATTTTGAAAAGAAGGAAGATATATGGAGATAAAGGCTTTCAAATCATCAATCCTTTTGCAAAACACACCCATGAATGAATTATCGCAAATAAAGAAATTTAATGAATTCCTCCTATAAAGTATCAAATACTTAACGTATGTAATGCATTTTACACGGGTTCTTCATAATATTAACGGTACCAATCTTACTACTCCAAATGAGCATTTCGAAAATTTGTTTCTTAAATGATGCTCAAGGCCGAAATAGTTTGAAGTTCGAATATTTCTACAAAATGGAGGAGCTGATAACACAAAAATTGATCAACGCTAAAGCCAAGTCCGGACAGAGAATTCGAGCTATGCATGAGGGAAATATATTTTTAAAATGATTTCGAAATTTTATGAAAGCAAATCTAAACAAAATATCCGTGCTATCATGCCTGTTTCGAAGTATTGGCAACTGGGTGGTGATAGCCTTCGGCAAACTTGAATCTTTTCTTCAAGAACACTGAAATGTTAAAGACTTTCTAAAACTCTAACTGACCTACTTCCTTGCTTTTATTGTTCATCGTGCATTCACCGTACGTGCGCTCATCATTCATTGTTCCGTGTGTTTTCCATTCAACGTGCTTTCAACGTTCATTCGTTCTTAATCGTGTAAAGTGCGCTCATTGTGTGTTCATACTTCATCGAGTAATGTGCACTCAACGTGCGTTAATTCTAAATCGGGGTGATATTCATTCATAAAATGAGTTTTTAGCTCACCTGGACCATCCGTCGTCCGTCGTCGTCCGTTAACTTTACAAAAATCTTCTCCTCTGAAACTACTGAGACAAATTTAACCAAACTTGGCAATAATCACCCTTAGGGTATTCAGTTTAAAAGTGTGTCCGATGACCCCGTCTGCCAACCAACATGGCCGACATGGTTAAAAATAAAACATAGGGTAAAATGCAGTTTTGGCTTATATCTCTGAAACTAAAGCATTTAGGGCAAATCTGACATAGGGTAAAAATGTTTATCAGGTTGAGATCTGTACGAAATGTGCAGACGAATCAGACAACCCGTTGTTGGGTTGCTGTCCCTGAATTAGTAATTAGTCCCCTACCGACGAAGTCGAAGAGGACTTTAGGTTTGCACTCCGTCCGTCTGTCTGTGTCTGTGTGTCTGTCTGTCTGTCCACCCGTCAGTCTGGCAAATCAGTTTTCCACAGTTTTTTTCTTCATGCTTGAAGATATTGATTTGATAATTGGTATATAGTTTTATCATGATAAGTTACAGATCAAGTTCGAATTTTGTTTCGGTCTGATAATTTCATGCAGAGTTATGGTCCTTTGGCTTAGAAAATTCACTAAAATAATCAGTTTTCCGCACTTTTTTGTCATTCTTCAAAATATTGATTTGATATTTAGTATATAGTTTTATCATGACAAGTTACAGATCAAGTTCGAATTTTGTTCCGGTCTATTGATTTTGTGCAGAGTTATGGTCCTTGGACTTAGAAAATTCACTAAAATAATCAGTTTTAAACACTTTTTTTCGTCATGCTTGAAGATATTGACTTGATACATATATGTATTTGTTATATAGTTTACACCATGACAAGTTATAGATCAAGTTAGAATTTTGTTCCAAGTTATGAATTTTTAACCGGTAGGGGACTATGTATTGCCATGCAATACTCACAGAATGCTTGTTTTAAGGAAATTTTGCAGTTTTTGGTTATTATCGTAAATATTATCATAGTTAGAGATAACCTGTAAACTTCAATAATGTTTAGCAAAGTATGATCTACAAATAAGTCAATATGACCAAAATCGTCAATTGACCCTTAAGAAGTAATTGCCCTTTATAGTCAATTTTTCGTAAATTTTTAATCTTTACAAAATCTTCTCCACTTAATCTACTGGGCCAAATAGTTAGATAGGGTATCTTGATTGAAAATGTATTCCCGATGACCCTGTCATCCAACCAACATGGCCGCCATGGCTAAAAATAGAACATAGGGTTTACTATAGAAGTCTAAGGGAAAATTGTAAAAGACAATTTCAAATGGTTACAACTTGAAAACAAATTTAAATAATAATAAGGGTCTTCAGTAACTATTGTAAGACTACAATGGGATGACCTGCTTTTAAATAAACTACTGGGCCAAATTAAACCAAACTTGGCCTCAATCATTATTAGGGTATCTAATACTATTAATTATGATTTTAACCTTATTTTACATGATTTCCAAAATAGTAGATACAGGTGAGCGACACAGACTCTTGAGAGCTTCTAGTTGTGGATCGAATCAGTCAATCAAATGTTTACCCTTGTTTCATTTTCAATGTTAACATTCTTTTCCTTTTAATAACTGATCACGCCTAATTCATGCGTAACCTATCTCTAGCTAAGGGGTTAAATTGAAGTTCACATGAATACGGATTTAATGAGGTCGAATTATTCACTCGCAAGCGATGTTTTTAGTTTATTTTGACAAAATTGAACCAAACTAGCTTCTAAAAGCGAATTATTATTTCACTATTTAACTTTCATTAATGATTGAAGAAAACAATCATATTATTTTTGTATATCTCGTAGCAAATGCTCCTTTCATTCATTTTGTAACTTTTATCATTACTATCAGTCTTGTATTACCATAACTGATTAGAAAACATCTGTGATAAGAAATAGATTAACTCTTCTGTATTCTGTTTCTTTAGGAGTATTACATTTGAAACAGCAACTGTCAAATCTCCTGTTCTCGATTTTGTAAAATAAATATTACTTGTCAATATAATTGAACGGGCACTTATTAACCTACTTTCTGTATTCTAATACTATAGATTTATGTTTTTATTTTTAAAATACAAACTCGTGTTAAAGTTCCATTGGACGTGATCTTATAAATAACGTTCAACTTGCGTCATTTCTCCAATGTTTAACTATATATATGCTTGGTTGTTCTTCGCTTATTTTGCAAATTCATATTCTACTTAGATATTTACATTTAGGTTTTGATAAATATAATAATTGATGTCATAGTTGTCTAATTTCCTAAGACTCACATATACATCAGTGTATTTCATCAATAACATATATACAAAGTTTTCAGGTAAATGTTGATTTAAGATTAAGAAGTTTGATGTCAAACTTTAATTAACAGATTTTAAAACGGATATGTATTTTCTCTTCAACAAATATTTTCATCTTCTGATCTTTATTTTCATTTCAACTAAGCTAAATACGTTTGTGAAAATAAGAAAAATAAACATCAGATGTATTTGAAAGCACTTTGCAAATAAACAAATATAAGATCAGGCAAATATATCAAGAATCCCCTATATCCTCCCACTGACCGAGTCCAGACTCAAAAATAAGAAAACGTAATAATTTCGATAATTTATCACTTAGACTAAACATTCTTAATGTTTTGCTAAACTCTGAATGTTTTGCTTTCCATTTATCAATTACCACTTACTGTTCATTCTTTGGTTTTTGGGAAATAAAACATTTTAGGAATCCAATATGAAATTGGATCACGCTCGTTGGACATACACCTGGTTTTAAAAAATGCTACAGTTTGTTACTGCGTGAAAACAGCGTGCCATTTAAGGTTAAACATTTACATATATATATGAATAACCGAAATAGCACCAATCAATTTATTTCCACAATCCACTCGACTTTTAAGAAAAAATAAGTGAGTGTCTGTTTATGTTTTTTGAATTTTGATATTTCTTTCTCATGGTCAAATGCTGTCAATTAAGCAGTGACAACTTCATTTTACAGTAATAATGTATGAACCGACGTTGATGATTTTGAACCAAAACTTTTGTAGTCATCTTCCGGTTTGCTGGTGAAACAAAGAAAACACGTGTTTCTTTCTTGCAAAATACGCAAATAAAACCCGATAAATCGATAATCTGACTGTCCGCATTTTGATATTGTAAAATATTAGTGCTCAACACAATATAAAGTATTTTTGAACTCGTTCGCTGCGCTAACTCGACTCTACGTATCGGTACGTAGCAGAGACCCTAACGATTATTTTGGTACCTCGATATTTCTCTTACTAGCTGTAAACTAGCTGCCTAACTTGCCGTACAAAAGGTTATTGAATGACAAGACGGTTAGCATCAGGTAGCAAAAGAAAAAATGGATTCTGCCCACCAGTGCTTGGGTAGGGACTTGCTTTGGGGCTTTTCTACAAAAGAAAATATTTATCTTACTTTTTGTATTGTTACGTAGCAGAGATCCTATCGTTTATTTTGACACCTAGATAAATCATTACATGGCTTACTGGGGTACCCAGGGTCGAATGTTTCGGATGCAATTTGGAAAAATTGGATTCTGCCAATCAGTGCTTTTTGGGGCTTTTCTTCACAAAGGACATAATATTTATTTTAAAGTTTGTAGTTTTATGTAGCAGATACCCTAACGGGTATTTTGATACCATGGGTTTCTCTATCTAGCTGTAAGCGGTGTTCAATAAAGAAAAATCTACTTATTTGTTGTTGCCAATAGGGTGATTTTCGCTAACACTGACCATACCAACCCCAGATCTTTCTATTCATAGGACCGATCATTACAAAGGTTGTGGCTAACTATTAGACGCCTTTTCTTAATTATGTTAGCCCATCCTAAGACAGAAAAACACGATAAACCAACCTAAATGGCCAGAAAATCATCCTATTGGCACAAACCCTTGAAAGGAAATCTTCTCCTAGCACCGCCCAGCATGCCATGTGAGTATAATATATACCAAACGAATGCTAACGGTCTCTTCTGTCTGGCTTAACCCCTTAATTATTCTTAATTGTACGCACGTTAGCCAAAAATATTTTTAATGGACCCTACCCGGCTGTCGGATAGCCAGACGCCAATATTGAACATATCGACCACGGATCTCTTTACCCTAAGGACCGAGCAGAGTCTGCTATAAGTTTATACGAGGAAGCATTCGTATTGCAAAATACTAACTATTAAACGCATTTTCTTAATTAAGTTAGCCCGTAGGCAGAAAAAAAAAAAAAAACCTTAAAGGCTATAAAATCACACTATAGGCAACAATCCATGGATACAAGGGGGTCTAACCCCAGCACCACACAGGTATCCCATAGGAGTATATTACGGCTTAAACAAACGCTGAGGGTCCCTTCTACCTACCTGTATCCTTATGTTTTCTTAAATATGCGGATGTAACACAGTTTTAATCGACCCCTACCCGCCTGTCGAACAGCCAGACGCAATAATTGGCCATACCGACCCCAGATCTTTCTACCCTTACGAGTGGAGCCTACTTCATTCTTAGTATAAAGTCCTTGACTAAATTTTAGACGCCAGGTCTTAATTAAGCAGGCAAGTCCTCAGGCAGTAAAACACGATACACCAAGCTAACAATCAATCTATTGGCACTAACCCTTAAGGTGGAAAATCTTCCCCATCACCACCCGAGCATGCCAGTACATTATAGCTCAAACAAACACTACGGGTTCCTGCTACCTGCCTTTATCCGTACTTATTCTTAATTGGACGAACGTTAGCCAAAAATAATGTTAATCGACCTCTACCTGCATGTCGGAAAGCTAGACGCCAATATTGACCATACCGACTCCGGGTCTTTTATAATAAGACCAAGCAGAGACTCCTATAGGTCTATACGAGATGCCATTCTTATTGTAAAGATTTTGTATAACTATTAGACGCCTTTTCCTTATACTTAGCGCGTCCTAAGGCAGAAAACACGATAAACCAAACTAAAAGGACACAAAATCACTCTATAGACACTAACCCTTAAGGTGAGAAATCTTCCCAAGCACCGCCCATGCATGGAATAGGTGTACAGTATAGCTAAAACGAACACTCCGGGTTCCTGCTACCTGTTTGCATCATTACTTATTCTTAATTATGTGGACGTAAGCCAAAAAACAATTTGAATTGACTTCTGTTGGATAGCCAGACGCAACGATTGGCAATATCGACCCTGAAATTTTTACACTAATGACCAAACGAAGCCTGTTATAGCCCCAAACGAGAAGTCTTTGATCGCAAAAAGCCTTTGCTAACTATAAGACGCCTTTTCATAATTAAGTTGGTCAGTACTAAGGCAGAAATACACAATAAACCACCGTAAAGGCCAGACAATTACCCTATTAGCACTAACCCTTAAGGGGAACATCTTCCCCAGCACCGCCCAGGCATGCCATAGGAGTATATTATGGCACAAACGAACGCTTATGGTCCCTGCAACCGGTCATGGACCCTAAGTATTCTTAATTGTACGAACGTCAGCCAAGAAACAATTTTACTTGACTTCTACCCGCCTGTTGGATAGACAGACGCCAATATTGACCATACAAACCCCAGACCGTTTTACTACAAGGGCCAAGCGGAGCCTACTATAGGTCTATACGAGTTACCATTCTCATCGCAAAGGTCTTGGCTAACTATAAAACGCATTTCCTAAGTGTGTAAGCCCGTCTTAAAGCATAAAAACACGATAAACAGACCTAAAAGCCAGAAAATCACCCTATTGGCACTAACCCTTAAGGGAAAAATCTTCCCAGCATCACCCTGGAATGACATAGGGATATGCTATAACTGAAACGAACGTTAAGTGTCCCTGTAGTCCAAATAATTTTGACGTCTAGAAAGGCTACTTTAATTTTTATTTGTGACGCCTACCTACGACGTTATAACACTGAAGCCATTCTTTCCGTCTGGACTTGGAGAGAGAATTTTCGGCGGAATGTTGAGACCCAATTTTGGCATGGAATCTTCATTCACGGCTAGGAATTTTTAATAGTTACAAAGTCTTACCTTTTGTGTGCTTTTGGTGTAAAATATTTTCAGAAATATCCAAAAGAAATGATAAAATATGATACGATTCCATTTGAGGTGGGCAAATATTTACTTTGATTTCAAAATGGTTTCCAAGATACGTCACTTCCGGAGTGTGTAAATATCAAACTCGGTAAAATTTGATTGACCTGAATTTGCGGAACGTTCGATTTTTTATCCGGGAATTCGATTCTGCCAAATTTTACCGAGTTTGATATTTAATACTCTCCGGAAGAGACGTATCTTGGAAAATGTGGGAAAACATTTTGAAATCAAAGTAAATATTTGCCTACCTCAAATTTCTACCAAATTGTACTACATGGGATGTTTAACGACCTTGATTATCCATGATGATCCCGCACGGTCAGCACTTTTCTTTCAGCTTGTTCAGAATTTTACAACAAGCATTCAGGAGCCAGTGCTTCAGTGGTTGTCATTGGTTCATGTCTGTCACTAAATTTATTTTTCGTAAAATGTTTTGTTATAAACAAGGCCGTTGGTTATCTCGTTTAAATTGTTTCGCATTTGTTCATGTCGGTGCCTTATATAGCCGTGTATACGGTATGGGTTTTTCTCATTATTTGAGGCGGTATGGTTGCCTATAATAATTTGTTACATTCACTTCATTTGAACTGTGGCGAGTATTTGTCTCATTGGCAGTCATACCACATACTATTTTTTATAATATTAATAAAAACCAATTCATTTGCATTATGCATGTTATATAAAGGCTATATTCGTATGGCACTACACTAGGTAAA
Source organism: Mytilus coruscus (assembly GCA_017311375.1). Classification (NCBI taxonomy): domain Eukaryota; kingdom Metazoa; phylum Mollusca; class Bivalvia; order Mytilida; family Mytilidae; genus Mytilus; species Mytilus coruscus. The sequence continues at coordinate 95,341,304 of CM029597.1, read as the reverse complement.
CCCGTATAGCATTACATTGCGAACAGTCGCCTTGCATTACACTATATGCATTCTTATAAAATTACATTAGGTTCATTTTTCAGCATCATACTGCAATGATACATTCTGAGAATCTTATAACATCGCCTTTGGTACATTCTTATAGCATTACACCAGTACATTTAAAGCATTACGCTATGCACAATGCTTTATCATTACACTTACACAATGCCATATTATTACACTATACACAGTGTTATGGCATAACAGTAGTAAATGCACTAGGTACGTCGATTTTTCAGTATCCTATTAGGTGTAAGTTTTCATCGTGAATATACATAACATATGTGCTATGGGAAGTTATACCAAAAACTCAGATCTGTTTTATTTTGTTAAAATTTATATGCAAGGTCCGCTATTGACCTTATTACAGCCATAAAAATTCTCAAGATAAAATGAAATCAACGCGTCCGAAGCGCTTTTCTGGATTAACCTTCACCAGGAACGCCCAAAGCCGAATATTTGAAAGCCAATGATGTTTAAGAACCGAAACAGTCGAAGAGCCATATTATGCAGATGTATTTTTCTTATTTTTTTGGAAGCCGTGCATGTGGATATTTAACAAATAATGGTGCAAGAAATATTGTCCTTTGTTACTAAAACTCCATTCAGAAAATATTATATCATGCTTTGTCGTGTAGTTGAAGAAAAGGGAAAGCGATCAAGACTGGAAATTCTGTAAAATAAAATTGCATAGTTGCGTCGGGTGCATGTGTGTGAACCAGACAAATCGAATGGGTTTTGATGTAGACTATAATGCGGGCAATACCTCGAATAGCACCGGAAATGGTGAGGATGAAAAGATGCCGAAAATTAGGTTTACTTTTTAAATACAAACATGCGGGAATTTCTCGCTGCATTGAAGACCTGTTGGTGACCTTCTGCTGTTGTCTGCTCTATGGTCGGGTTGTTGTCTCTTTGACACATTCCCCATTTCCATTCTCAATTTTATGCAGAAATAAGATGAAAAAGAGGTGTATACGCGGATCCAAATATTATAACCGATTAATTAAATTTGTATAGAATCATTCTGCCAACTCTGTGTTAACCGGCACAAATTCAAATTCGGTGTTTGATTAAAAAATAAGAATAATACAAGCATTACAAAAAGGTGGGAAACCGGCATTTTATGCACCTGTCTTAAGTCAGGAGCCTGTTGTTCAGTGGTTGTTGTTTGTTGGTGTGGTTCATAAGTGTTTCTCGTTTCTCGTTTTTTATATAGATTATACCGTTGGTTTTTCTGTTTGAATTGTTTTACACTAGTCTTTTTGGGGCCCTTTATAGCTTGCTGTTCGGTGTGAGCCAAGGCTCCGTGTTGAAGGCCTTACTTTGACCTATAATTGTTTACTTTTTACACATTGTGACTTGGATGGATAGTTGTCTCATTGGCACTCATACCACATCTTCTTATTTATATCTAATATAGAAAAGATGAAGTTAAAGCCTACAGTAACTTTCTTTCACTTGCAGTACATTAGTTTGCCAACTTGCATTTTTTGCGGCAGAAATATCCTTGAAAATTAGTCAGTTTATTTCCTTTATATAAATAACACATAGCTGAGAGGGTGATAGAGCACATTGTTACCCCGAAAATCATTGTCAACTGAGGCGAAGCCAAGGTTGACAATGTCTTTCGAGGGTAACAATCTGCTCTATCACCCTCTCAGATATGTGTTATTTAATTTATTATACTGAATGTTCTGTTATTACTGTCTATCAAATTTCAAATTCAGAGTAATAAACTATGTCGTCTTTTACATAATAACCATCCGTATTTAATAAAGCGCACACTTGATCAAGCGTCTCCGTGAAGGATAATAGAGTATTTACCATAGGATAGAGTAAATTGTCTCCTCGTATCAACCAATAAAAATCTGGCATTTTGACATGACGTATAATAAATCATTTTATTACGCTTGAGCATTTGCAATAATTAGGAAAATTGGTGATACACACTCACGATTTTGTTATGACACTGCACAGTATAATAGCATTATAGCGTAGAAGTTGTGGCGACGTTACTGTAGACATCAATAACGTCGCCGAATAATTTTGATTTTTCCACTAAAAATCAAACTTTCACAGGAATAGCTTGAAAACTAGAATGGTTGCTTAGGACTTTCTTTGCACCAATGGATTCGTCGTTCCTTTTGAATCGTGTATCCTTTTCTTTTAAATTCTGTGGACCAACAAAATAGAAAATCTTGTTAGTGTAAAAATATCTGCCGATCGATTTTATGATTTCCATATGTATCCTTTGTATTTTTGGCGTCTCATGCTGTTAATTTCAACAGCTCATATCTCAAAAACGAAAACAGTTACCCACTTTTTAATTTTATTTTTGATGAAATTTTACAAGCAGAATCCATATGTGAAATTAAAAATTCTGCGGAGTAGTTAATTACGTACACTTCGCCTTAATTCCATTTCTTTCTTTTGAGAATATGTGCAGAGAAAGATTAATTGTCAGTAAAGAGGTGTGTCAAAATTTAAGGGACAATTTAAAATGAGAAAAAACGAAAATGTGTTCCCGTTAACACATGACATAGACAAAACTATTTGCTCTTACTGTGCTATAATTTGAATAATGCACGGCTAAGGTGTGCATTCACTTCCACAGATATACTGCATAGTTCAAATGTGCTTTCGCAATTACGACATAGTTTACCAATTAACGACGATTAACTCTTCGTTTTACAATATGAAATAAAATAAAGGCTTTAAAAGGGTTTCAGACAAGAGAAAGGTTCTTTCTAAAAATGGAAACTTTCTTTGTATTCCTAACACAAAGTTATCCTAAATCAGTGTCCCAAGTCAAACTCGAAAAGTTTTAGAAAATCAAATTATTTAAAAGAAAAGATTTGGATTAGTTTTTGCTCACTGGAATTTATTTAGTCCTCTTAAATGACTATTTCTCGACCGAATTTAATTAGGATTTTATTTCTAAGTATGTGCCCTAAGCTTAGGCCTTAACAGTTAACTCATTTAATACCCAGAACAACCTTAACAGACCAATTGACATGCAAGGGCTTCATTTTTCCAAACGAAATAAAAATTAAAAGCTTACACGATCTGGTTTAAAAGGTTTGTCATACAAGGGAACCTTTATATACGGATTTAGACTGTAGGTCAGTTTGAACTACTTCAGTCTCGGGTCGAAGAAAACCTTTAAGCTTTCAACTCAAATTAAATTTAGTTTATTATCATAATAATTCTTTATTTCATTAGAAATGATCTCGGATTAACTTGCGCTTTTCATAATGTACATGATTGCAAATCCGGCGCACCATTTTGATGGTATGTCGAAGGGATTATTTCCGAAACAATTATTTACCATAGAACTTTATTAACCCTATAAGATAATTAAAACATGACTGAATTTTTAAACCGCGAGGTATTTTTGTCCCATCACTGAGGATAGTTTTGTCCTCTACAAATCCATAGGAGAGATTTGTCTGCAATAGGATATATTTTGTCTCATAGGACAAAACGTTAGTTTTATCCGATAGATTTTGTTCCTTTTCAGCAGATTTAATAGTTATTTTGATGAATACAAATAATGCATTGAAGTTTCGTATGTATCTGTCAAGATAACAATCCTGTTCAACAATGCCAGTGGGCTTAGAAAAAATGTTCTCTTCCTGAAATTGCATGTCATATTATGAATAAGATTAAATATTGCTTGCTTGCTGCATAGTGCTGTGTATTATTTGCGAGTGCAAAACGATAATAGTCAAACTATGTGTTCTGCAACTAAATCACCAATGACATGGAGAAAACTTTAGCCTGCTCGTGTAGAAATCTAAGTTTTTTTAAATATTCCAATTCATTTTCATCTGAGCATTGATTATGGTGAATACAGAATACAGAATTCATCCATCAAATACAATACGTTACGTTTGACTTTCAAATTGGTTCAACATAATAAAAGGATAACTGTTAGGTCTTGTGTGTATCCTCTCTAAGGATCGTTTTGGCTTTATAGCTCAAAAGGTATTATTTGATTTGCCTAAACACTTCTTAATTTCATTCGTATTGATTTTCTAATAAGGATACGCTTAACTTTGGTTAAATAATGAAATGTATGTCTCAGAAATTTACATAAGTCTAAATTCTTTTTGACGGGTCACTGTCGTTTAGAGTAAAGTCGAAAATCTGCACATTTACAGGATGATATTTATATCATATTAAATGTTCTAATAATGCATCTAATACTTGACACTGGACGTGAAACAACCAATTATTTATTCATCTGTCTCATTCAAACTTCATGAAACAATTTCAGATTTACATTGCGGTGAGGAGGCCGAAATAATTGTACATGTAAACTACTTAATCACATACCTACGTCCCTAATACTAAGCTTTTTCACATGTTCAAAGTAAATACATTATTTTCGTTAATTTATTTCAAAATAATTAAAAACAAATCGATTCTTGAAAAATCGATTGTTTTTCAATGGTCGCTGCCTGACAGCATATATAAATTGCAAGAAAGAAAGCCACGATAACAGAGAAAACATTTTCTTAAAAATAATTTCAGGCTCCATTTTCAAATTTTCTCGTGGTTTAACGCAGTAACTCTACATGAATAATGTATTTTTCCTAATAAAGAATTGGGAATTTATAACAAATCTATGTTGGTATATTTTACTTCATTCACAACTTAATTCGACTTATCTTTAATTAACATGACATATTGATGTTTTAACAATTGCGTATTGCTGACGAATGTAAAATATTGCTATATTCTCTTAATTGTTGGGTTATTGTTTGATTGACGCATAGCCGCCATTTCATGTTTTTTTGTGTTTTTTTTGTTTAGGAGTGCATCCAGTTGCACCATTATGACCTTAAAAGAGTCGATACTTTAAATAAATTATGTTTTTGTTAGAAATACGAAACCTCTTTTCGCATTTCTCACTTTGAGTACAAATATAATTGTGTGTTCACTTTTGCAAAATATGGCCTTTGATTTCAACTTTATAATAATTATAAAAAGCCACAATTTAGTTTTGAAATGGTTCTTTTTCGAAACCCTAAATGCGAGGTAAAACCAATCTCTCGATATAGGCTGCAAGTCAGCACATTTTAGAGATTTTGTGAAAATAAGATCATGGTGTTGTGGATTGTTTGGACATAACAACACAAATAAATCTAATATATAAACATACGTATTCTTGTTGTCAGATCAAATATCTTTAACACCAAGTCCAGAGATATAGTGTATATTCTAAATAAATGATTTTTATCGATAATGTTACTTTCGTACTTATTACATAATAATGTATGTATCCAGGTAAGAAGTAACAGCAGGTGGTAAACATAGTAAATATACTAAAGTTTTATTGTCTTCCATTATACATGTATTAGATACAATACAAAGATAACAAAGAAACAGGCCGGTAACAACCATTGCCGGATATGTTTTTGCACAAGTAGTCAGGTGAAGGTCCGAGGCGATAGCCGAGGACCTGATCTGACTACAAGTGCAGAAAACTATACGGTAGTTTGTTTCCGGCCTGTCTTTTGTTACCTTTGTTTTGTATCTGACTCGTACGACGTTTCAAGAAACAAGTAGTACACATTTTGCATACAAAAGAGGTAGCATAATTAATACAACAGATTAGAAACTTAAATGGCCATATACCAGTAAATGTAAGTTACAGTTTAAACAAACTTTTTTTCACTTCCCTTCAGCCGAGTGTTTTTTCTCAAGAAATTGAAGTGTCTTATAATTTTATAAAAAAAACATGTCAAGTAAAAGATAAATGTCGTTTACATTTGAGACTTTTAAAATGCAACTTCGCTAGTAAGTAATGTATGAAAAAGGTTTCAGAGGTAAACAAGCTAACATTTGATTTTTATTTAGGGAAAGGGGAGGGGATTAAAACAAATTTAAAATAAACAGGCTTGGTCCTTTTTGTTGAAAAAATGCAGGATGTGCCATTCCATCCCCAATTCCTCTTAAAAATAATAAAATTGTACGTTTGCTCCCAAATATATGAATTCATTATATATGAATTCAATAACATTATAAATGTTTGAAAAGAATGAATTTCTTATTTCATTAGTGAATGAAATGTTATAAAAAATGGATTTTGTCTTGACATTAAATATATATAGGCAAATATTTTGGATTTTTTAAAAATTTCATGCTTATAGGTTTTATATGTCTCTAATAGTGTTGATCAGGATTAAACACGTGTCACAATACGATCCAATCGCAGCTTACCGTCCAAAATTGGTGACTAAGTTGAATGATTTTCTTCAAGATTTGCTGCTTATTTGAACAATGTATAACACGGACACTTTTATAGGATCAATCGTGCATTGGTGAGTTGATAGGGATTTGATTAGATTTGATTTTTTTATATATATATTTCCTGTCTTTTTATTGAAATTCAAACGTCGGTACAAGCATTTCTTTACTTTCAGGATTGTCCAGAATACTATTCATGTCCATATATTAAAAAAACCTTTACGGACCGACCATTTAGCTTCAAAAGGGGTATGTTTTTTTCTGAGTAAGAAAATTATTTATTTTTCAACGCTATCACCCAAATATTTTTTCCGAAATTAGCACTATTATATACGGTATTCGGAAAATCAGGAATCAGAACATTATTTTGTCATCTGCTTGACCACAATATATTTTTTCATAAAATTGGGGATCAGAATATTTTTTAGGAAAAACCATAAACCCCCTTTTAAGATAAATGGTCACTCCTTGATGTACTGATATAAATAGTAATATACTGGAATTGTTTGAAAAAAAATATAGTTATTGCCAACGTAAATATTTTAATGAAAAAGACAGGAAATATGTCGGTGAAATAAAAATTCAAATCTAATTGAAATTTAAAGTGCCCATGAACTCACTGATCATGCACGAGTGATTCTATTCATTAAAAGTGTCCGTGCAACAACTAAAAAGTGTCCCTGTATCATATAAAAGTGTCCGTGTAACACCCGTTAATGTACTGTTTTTCTATAGCTCTGCTGGGGCATAGTCGTACAACTGACGATGACATTTAGCCTTAGAGTAATTAAGTGTCCATAGAGAGGAACAAATTTCAAAATATATAACATTCTGTCGAAAAATCATTTTAAAGGTAAACATTATTAAGGTCATCCGCAAAGGGATGATAATCATAACATACTTATTGAATTTTATGCAATTCAATTTTAATAATTATACAAGTTTTATAAATACGTTTTATGCCTGACAATTTAAATTACTGCAAAAGTTTTTTATCTGCGAATACCGCAATCAAAAACTTGAAACCTTTCAGGCATCAAGACTTATAAGCATAAAGCAAAGTATACGTAATTGGATATAAAATGATGTTTTATAAAAGTTCGTCAAAATAAAAAAAAAAAAAAGAAGATGCAGATAGAATACAACTCCCGTTCCTATTTTTGCATTGCACGATATTCCCCAACAAACATAAAACGGCCTACGTTAAATGTGCATTTGATTTAATCAATAATTGATTGTCTGATATTTGAAGAAAAAAAATGTCTCCTTGTGATTAAGAATGTTTGTATTAAAATGTTCTTTTTTATTAATTCGTTAGACTCGATGTACAAATTTAGCAAATATTTCAAATATATGCTGTCTTCAGAAATTAAATCCTCGCATTTTTTCACTCTTGACCACAGAGGCAATACGTATTCATTGATACAAAAGTTGCTTTCTTTAAAAAGAAAAGCAACACGTGAACCAAAGACTGATGACTGGTCACCAAAACATTGTTGTTGATTTTAGGTCTTACCAGTTTTCCGTGGAAAGACCTATTGGTTTTGTTCTGATTATTATTATTCTTATCATTTTTTCTTCTTCCGCCAAACCCTATAAAAATGTTTCGCAAGATGTCGCTTAGATTTTTATCGAGCCTTCGACTTTAGTCGAAAAGAGAGACATAGCGATCCTACATTCCGTCGGCGTCGTCGTCGTCGTCGTCGTCGTCGGCGGCGGCGTCCACAAATATTCACTCTGTGGTTAAAGTTTTGAAATTTTAATAACTTTCTTAAACTATCCTGGATTTGTACCAAACTTGGACAGAAGCTTGTTTATGATCATAAGATAGTATCCAGAAGTAAATTTTGTAAAAATAAAATTCCTGTTTTCCGTATTTTACTTGTAAATGGACTTAGTTTTTCTGCCAGGAAACATTACATTCACTCTGTGGTTAAAGTTTTAAAATTTTAATAACTTTCTTAAACTATCCTGGATTTGTACCAAACTTGGACAGAAGCTTGTTTATAATCATAGGATAGTATCCAGAAGTAAATTTTGTAAAAATAAAATTTCTGTTTTCCGTATTTTACTTGTAAATGAACTTAGTTTTCTGCCAGGAAACATTACATTCACTCTGTGGTTAAAGTTTTAAAATTTTAATAACTTTCTTAAACTATCCTGGATTTGTACCAAACTTGGACAGAAGCTTGTTTATGATCAAAAGCTAGTATCTAGAAGGAAATTTTGTTAAAATTTTGTACCTGTTTATCCGTATTTTACTTATAAATGGACTTAGTTTTTCAGTTAACATTAAATACAGTCTGCAGTTAAAGTTTTTAAAACATTTATTAGATTCATAAACTATCCTGGATTTATACCAAATTTTTACAGAAGCTTCTTACAATCAAAAATTAGTATCTAAAGGAATATTTTTATTGATTTTTTTTCCTCATTTTTGTTGAGCCTGCAATTAACAGCAAAAGTAGGCGAGACACTGGGTTCCGCGGAACCCTTAACCTTTATTGTAAGAGTTATCTCCCCAAACACTATTTTTCTTGTTATTGTATGTCCTCCGTAACCAAAAAGATAACGACAATTTTTTTTCCTAATTGTTTGTTACATTTTCAGGAATTTTTGGCTGATTTTGATCGAAGCGATCCAATGACAACTTCTAGGATTTATCTACCTTTACCAAATAAATTTGTCGTTATGATTTTGTAACTCATAAACCTAGAGTCCTTTTATTCGAGGTCCTTGGGCCCTAACTTAGAAAATGAGGTCAAGGTCAAAGATCAAGGTCATGTTCTCAATTTTACTTTTGCTTGATTTTGCATTTTCTCTGACACTTTTAAGTTATATATGGAAGAACTAATGTAAAATGTTTGCTTCATAGTGATTAAAATATGAAATATTTGGTCTGAAACAATCCAATGGCATCTTATAGTAGTTATTGCCCTGAAACGTTTTATTTCAAGGTAAATTGATTATTACTTCAGATTGGTACATGATAAAGCCATAAGGTCTTTGCAAAATATTGGGTGACCTGGAAATATGTCAACCGGAAGTGACCTTGAGTGAACTGGAAGTAGTAATTTTGCACTTATTTCATGGAAAAGTACCTACAATCCATATATTTTTAAATGGGCATACATAAACATATCATTTGAGAGACCGGAAGTGACATTCTATAACCGGAAGTAGCAAATCATCTCCTTATTACAGGCAAAAGTATAAACAAACTATATATTTTGGAATCAGTGTGAATAAAGCTATCATATGAGACCGGAAGTGACATTTTCTAAACCGGAAGTAGCAAATTTTCTCCTTTTACAGATAAAAGTATATATAAACCATATATTTTGGAATCAGTGTAAGTACAGCTATCATATGAGACCGAAGTGACATTTTCTCAATCGGAAGTTGGCAATCATTTCCCTTATTTCAGGCAAAAGTGTATAGAAATCACATTTTATTGAATCATGAAGAAGCCTATGAATGGACGCCAAAAGTAACTGAGTAAACCGGAAGTAGCTTTTATCAATTATTTAGAAAATTGATGTGGAAAGACCTTCAATTGTTCTCTGAACAATTGGTTTTTAATTTTTGGCTTTCGATTTGAAATAATGAACTGTGAACAGAATAAGGTAATGATGATGTTAAAACACCTTTATTTAAAATTTTGTAATTGTGTGTAGATTCTTGCATTGTACGAAACGCAATATTTCTCTAAGAAATATCTTAATGACCTGTTAAACAAGAACTTATGCAATTGCTTAACTCACAGGAACTTTGGTCATTGAACCCTCTCTTTTTTCTTTTATCCTAAATTTATTTTGGTGTCTTTTTTCAATAAAATTTCTTAAATATTTCCAATTGCTTTTAGTTATCTAATGTGTGTTAATATACATACGAACTTATAATAACAGATAAATCGTATGAATAGGAGAAAGAACACAATAATTAAATGAAAATAAGTTGAAATTTTAAGAATTAATGTTTCAGAAATAATAATTTAAGCACTAGGATAACAGGTCCATGCCAAAACGACCGTGGTTTCACTTGCGGACGAAAAAGTCGACAAGATAAATGATGAAATACCTATATGGTCTAAATACTCATATGGTCCGACCCGTTAATAACCAAACGAGTATAATTCTCATATGGTCATGACCGTACACGTATGGTTCAAATACTCATATGGTCCGGAACATATATATACAGCTACAATTTGAATTTACCTTTTAGGCTTGACTATTTTATTTATTACTTGGAAGTGTACATAATTTTTCTTAGTCCTATTGCAAATCTCAGTTTCTGCAAACCGGATGTCTAATGCAAATTTTACAAACCAATCGCAATATAAATTCAAACACTCAGTTTGCGGTTATAATCTTGATGCATTTATTTCATCAATCATATCTTCATATTTTGTTTCCTGGATGTCTTCAATTATTCTTATACTCGTTATTGAAGCTGTCTGTACTCATGGGAGATGTTGTATAGATAAATATAAAGTCCAATTTCCATTTGAAGTGAAATCCTGTGGCATAATATGCAACTTATAAGAAGTTTTCCTGTAAAATATTTGGATTGATTTAAGTAAATGCGGAAATCCTTAAAATTGAGATGTTTTATGAGACCAAAATATTAGTCAGCAGATAAGAGGTCCCAATGAAGCTGGTGTGTTATTCTCAAGAAAAATAAACGAAACCTTCTTATATTTTATTAGTTTTCTTCATGCTTTCCGACATTTTCCCAGGCTATGATTGAAATACAAAATATCACGTAGTAAACGTTCAGAAAAATCATTTTATTCTGGGACAATATATAATAATAAATTATTCCCAGGTTACTTGTCAAAATGCACTATAGCACGTTGTATTTAAAATACTACACAAAACGCGTACATGGACCGTCTCAAAATGAGTTTTATAATTGGGTTATCATTAATAAACAATCGCATTATTAAAACACATAGGTTTTGTAAAAAGGCAAATAGGTTCCAATATATAAATGATTTTTTACTGCAACCTAGCCTTCATTTTTACTTCCCGTTCGATCTACAAATGAACTTTGATTGTTGAAATATTTCATGTAACGTGGTAGCCTATCCGTAGAGGTACCGTATCAAAGACATAGATAACTAACTGTAAAGGTTCCGAAAATATTTTTCCAAAGATATCTGAATGGCCAATAGAAGCTACCAAAATCTCACCAATATATAGGCGTGAACCCTCAGGGATCCACGCAAAAGATTTATCGACAATATTGGTGCGTGCTATGTAATTGAATTCTTGTAAGACCAATATATATATATATATTGACACCGAAGAAGGCTATTTGTTAAGCCGAAATATTTGTCAACACGATTTAATAACAACATCTTCGTATAATACCATCTTATATTAGTATCGTTGTGCAAATTTTAGACTTATATATATATATATATATATATATATATAAGTCTAAATTGAAAACAACTTTCAAACCTATGATTGCGTTGGATAAAACCGCAATTTTTATATGTGCATGCAAAACAAATTTCTTATATATATATATATATTAAGTTCAATAGTTATTGGATTTTGTTTTATATAAAATACGGAAATGACCATTATTTAGCATGAAATTATATTTGATAAGTAATAGATATGATACTATATGATAGGTAACGTCCTATTTTAGATACAGAGGGAAACAGATGTCCGAATGACATATATAATAATATTCACAAAATTCTAAATCAATATTAAATAAAATGGTAATCTAGCACATTTTTCTTGTCTACCAAGAGGTATTCATTTGTCTTTGTGTATTCTCTATGTTCCGGAAAACTTCCTTATCCGATTAAAAATTCTAAACTGAAAGTCCTAAATTTTATAATGTGATTTTTATAATTTGCACATTGTACCCTATTTTTCATATATTTTTTGCGCCATGTTAATGTTTAATGTTTACTTTGACTTCCATATATATATATAAATTGTTGCAACGATCGATTTTACCGAACTTTATGCAAAAACAATTAACCGACACGGGGCAAGAGCACGGAAACAGAAAAATGCTTCGCAAAGAGGATTTTGCCTAATATTGATAAATAAAGATTCAAATATTAAAAGATAAAGTTTCCATTTGACAGCACTTGATATTTTCATTATTCAATATATTATATGTATAATAGTAATCCCTTTGATATATTTTAGTTGATTGATTGATGTTTGATTAATGTCCAGGGCAACTATTTTATACAGTTCTTGACGAAAACAAATTATCAATATATAGGTAAGGTCTGCAAACTAAGTCGAAAGACCAGGATAAAGCAGGACACAAAACAACAACGCCATATCGAATGGAAGCCTTTTTGTAACATGAACCTAGGGTATATTGAACGGAGCTAATGTTTTCTACTATTTGGTCGGGTTGTTGTCTCTTTGACACATTCCCAATTCAATTCTCAATTGTATCAATCATAAAGATTGTCATATGAGATATTCAACAGGAATTCATGGTTAATAAGGGTGTAAATCAGCGTCATTTGATCTTTTGTCAAACGTGAATAGACATAATGTGTAATTCGGCAATTGTAGACAGCACCTTAATTTATCATTGATACTGGTCCTCAATATGCATGCTTTGTGCAAAAGTATACAATAACTGTCTTAGGATGACGTCAATATATGGCTTTATTATACCTCAGTTATCATTTTCTGTATAAAATATGTGTATAAAATTTTCAATATTTTTCAAATTGCAAGCGTTGAACTCTTTGACCGGTCAACAGTTTCCAACTATTTGCCCTCGATGGAAGTATTTGACCGCAAGCGTCATTATATTTAACGGAATTTCAACTGCAGCTTCGGGATTGGAGAATGTTGAAAATACCGCGGGAGTTACGACGTCGAGCTGAATACCTATTATATCTAGGGTTGATGGCAGTGCGGGACGTAGCCTTAGGATCCAGAATATATATGAAGTAAACGTAAAACAGTATGGTTGTTCTTCTACTTTTATACTACAATAGTCGATGAAGCCCCGACATTTTTGTCTGTTGTCTCTTTCGGTAAAATTAAACACTTACTGACTGGATATTCTTGGAATAAAAGTTTATTGTCCCTCGGAAACAAGTATTGCCCGCGGCTACGCCTCAGGAAAATAGTTGCACCTCGGGGACAATAAACTTACTTTTCCACTCATACCCAGTCAATAAGTATAAATTATTGATTTTTGAAAACTGATATTTACCGAGGCCAACAGTCAATAAAATCATATATTTACCGAAACAAAACAAAAAAAAAAAAAAACCCAAAGAAATCACAAAATAGTTTCATTCTATATTCATATTCTAGTTTTGTATACTCATTAATCACTGTGTATGTATCTTGCGTTCATCGTCCTCGTAACGCTCATCACTCATCGTGCATTCATCGTACGTGTAACGCTCATCACTCATTATGCGTTAATCCTCCGGTATCGCTCAACGCTCATTGTGAGCGCATCATTCAACGTGCTTTCGTGGTCCATTCGCTGTCCATTGAACGTACGTGTATCATCCATACGTGTATCATGCGTGTGGTCAGTTTGAATTTTAGAAGGTCTGTATATCTATAGCTTCAAAATCCAAATGATCCAAAAACATGTCCGATCTCGATGCAAATAATTTGTATCGACGCAATCAATGCCCAAACAACATCGTTTTAGTTTGTAAATTACATTACATCAACTACTCGATATAAGAATTATATATTGACAATTCTCTTGGAAACTCTCACCACAATTATCAAAGATGAAAACTTAATCAATCATTTTGATCAATGTTCCTTGGATTTTCTACCTCAGATTAATAACTAGATCTTCCTCCGCTGTACTGGCAACCAACATTACGTAAGTGTCCTTACAATCAATGTGTTATTGCCGGGTCACCAACCAAACGTCCACAAAACTTTTACCAAATTTAGTAACATATATTTTTATCAGCAATTAAAAAGTAATACTTTTGAGTAACTTTGAAAATTGTTACTCCAGTGGCGGTTTGAAGTATAAAAATAGGTCATGTCAAGTACATATAACCTAAGTCTCTTAAAATTGCAATAGCATAAAACATTCACTTACACAGTGTAAGAGCAAACGCAAAAGCAGCAATAAACGACAACCACTTAATTACAGGCTTCTTACATATGACCGACCCATATAGAATGTGGCGTGGTTAAACATGTATAAAGGCGCCATCCCTACCTAACCTGGGACTTTGGTGTATCGATACAACATAAAACAAACAATACAATTTCGTTGAAAAGGACTTAACTCATCAGATCGATACAAAGCAGAAAATCATGTATCATAAAACACAGACCGGGTGTGGAAAGGAATATATACATCCCTCCCAACAAAAAGACAAAAATACAGATCTGAGAGTACTCGCAGTTACTGATAGCTAGTTCAAAGCCAGTAACAACTAATTAAAAAATTGTGACACGAAATTGCAAATATGCGCAATTACACATTACTTTTATGAATTTTTATAGTATAATTAATTACATGTAATTACAATAATATTTTAACCTTAGGTAGGATTAACAGGGGTGCTCCTTGCTTAAAACTGTTCAGACAAATTCATGTGGAAGAACGACTGAAAACTACACTACATAATTTTTACGAAAACCATCACAAATTTGTTGCCCGATACTATGTTTCTGTGTCTCAACTCACTAGTGACAAGTCTTATATCTTTATACAGTTAGCGACCGTATAGGGTAATGATAAAAGTTTCGAAAATGTATTCACATGCGTTCATCATCTTGTCGAAGTGTTTGTTTATCTTAATAAAGCTGCCTTTCAAAATGAACATTTAATGAACATCAAATTGACGCTTTGTTTTTAAGTTCACGTTTCTGTATAAAGTCAATGTTATAGCACTGACGTTAACATCTCTTATCTTTAAATACCAGTGAAATGGTTTATTTTTTATTTTTACCGACTGTATTCCATTCCCGATTTTGATATTTTGACTTATTGTGGATTGACATGTCGGATGATGCATGAATAGAAGGAGACAATTTTTATGACGTCGTACCCGATTTTGATTTTTTGGAGTTTATACAATTCATTCAGATTATTGTTAGGTAAGTTTTATTTGTATCTTCTTATTCAATTTATGAGATTTGAACAACACTGGTATTGCCTTAATTTGATACGTGATAAAAAAGATAACAGGCATATAAAAGAAATAATTCAGAGACGCATTTCGTCAACAAGAAAGTCATTATAAGCTCTCGTATCAAAACCAAAAACGCAGTTTAGGAAAATTGAAAACCAAAATTCGTAAAATGTAGTGCCAAAAACAGCTAACAGAAATTTCTGTCTAGGGTAGGAAAACAAATTTTGTCGAATGATTTAAACATTTTTGAAGCTAATGTACAAAAATGTCTACGATATTAAAACATATACATGCGTGCTAATAAATGAGCTGTTATATACACTAGCAGACAAAAGAAAACAGCTACATTCATGATTGTTATGCACTTATTTATCCATTTTGATATATTTATGTATTATTTATTTTAAATTTTATAGTTAAGTTATAAATGTATTAGGATTTCGTTTTTATCATTCAACTTGGTTCATTTTGAAAATAATTATTATCCTATTTAAGATGTCAAGTTTACTTCCTAAATTCTTCGTCGACTAAAACTCAAATCATAATATATACAAAAAATCAGCTCTATTCAATCATTTCAATGTCATTTAGAAAGGTGCAATCATTGCGGTCCTATTTTTCCACCGTTCTAGAACAGTTTAGAGCAGTACCATGACTTACCATTCTAACAGTTCTGAAGAGTGTTATAAGTAAGCAATTGTCTTGGTCGTTATTCAGAGTTTCCTTGAGTGAGCAGAAAATATCTCTTTTGACAATTGGAAGTAATTTTTGAAAATTGGGTATAAAAATACCTAGTGTACGGACTAGGTACTCTTCGGAGTTCGTACCACAGTTATTTCTCCGGGTACCACAAGGGCTTACTGATTGGTAGCGTTTTAGAATCGAATAAATAAGTGGTTCGGTCACCCTATGAAGAACGACGGACACCTAGGGCTTAATGGCTTCTGGTCCTCAAATAAAGTAGTCACGGTTAAACAGTTGGTAATCGATGCAAGGAAGATGTCTTATTTCTCTGTTTTTGATCTGTTTTACTGCTTTTCTTACAGTTGCTCTTTAAAACCAATATTTTTATTGCTGTTTAAAGCCAATGATTTTATTGCTGTTTAAAGCCGATGCTCTTAATTGCTCTTTAAAATGTGTCAAAGCTCCAACTTAAGCCAATGCTCTTAAATTAGGCCATTGCTTCAAGCTGAAGACGATGCTTTAAACTTCAGCCAAAACTTTATGATACAGCCAAGTCTTGACTCGGATGCCACTGTTTTTTCAGCAGCTACTTTTTTATATAATTGTTGCTTACAGGAACCATGCTTCCTAATTCTTCTTCCGAATTATTGTTTACTATTGGTGCTCACCTCTATTTCTTTGTGTGTCTTGGTTGACATTAAGCATCCGACTAACATAATCACTACAAGCACGGCTTTATATACTAAATCTTGGAATCTCCCAAATAATAGACTAAACCAGAAAGACTGTATCACTAAGTGTTTAACTATACCAACATATATGAATGTAATAGGAAAGCACCTTTATGATGTTTTAATCTGACCTTACCAATTCCGGATAAAGACCAATTCTGAACCCCGGATTCTAATGTAAATACGATCAAGGTAAGTGTATAAAAACAATATTCATCACAATATTAATATGGGATCAAAAGGATATGCTGGTTTAATAGACATGTATAAATATACGGTTTGTTTTTCTAGCTATTATACTTTTGACGATTATGGCTGTGATGGAATGTAAGTATTTGATTAGAGTGTTTTGTCATTATTAATAACTTTACAAGTCAAAAGGCTTATTTGAAAACTCTAAATAAACATATCAAGTGGTTTAAATAAGGATATATTTTAATCATCAAAGTTCTTATACTTGTATGATTGTAACTTTATTTCAAAATCATACTTCAAAATCATTTCATTTAAATTTATTTGAAATTCTTGGAAGAATATTCGTTTTATTATTCATATCAAGCAACATTTTTTCTGTCACTATCGCGGATAAAAGAATCCTTTGTAATCCGCAACACAAAATTGTTAAGAATGTCGTACATAAGTATTGATATCAAATTGAAAAAAAAAAATAACTATCAAACAATTTGTTGAAGTGTTACATTTAGCTTTCGTCGTAATATTAGCAAAACTATGTATTTTTTTTTAAATTTTCAGTCAGATATTTTCCCAAAACAGACACGAGGAAAGAATGTCGAAATGAAAGGTTGGTAATATATAAAAATCTTTGTTATTGATACCGTGTTCTTAAATGTAAACGACATGTGAATGTGAATGTGAATTCGGTACTTTTCGCATTTGCATAATTTTGTAAAAGATGATGTATGTGAAGTTAGTTGCTTGGTATTTATTGGTTATTCAGTATTAAATGTCCAATCTACTGCTAGCTGGTTTAATGCTCAATGTTTCTCTGTCAACAATACTGTCACGCACACAGTATTATTAATTTGAACTTTCGATAATTAAGTTTATAGTTGTAGTTGAAAGGAGCAACAATAGATGTATGAAATCGTTTTGTGACCCCTACAAGTTATCGTAAAGTTTTGATGTTTTCGAATATAAACATGATACACCCGTACGTAAATCACAATTTTCACTTTATGAATAACAGATTTTTATCAACAAAATGTAACCAAAGGCTGCTTTGATTCAATATGTTGGTGAGTCAAAGCAGCCTTTCCACAAACACCTCAATGGCCATAGGGTGATATCTCTAAGAAGCCACTTCTCCCAGTTAGTCAGCATTTCAGACAGTCGGGTCATAAACTTGATGACTTTAACCGCATGAAAGACCTAGTGATTGAACAGAACATTCACTGGAGTGATGCCAAGCGACAGGTTCGGGAAAGCTTTTGGATAAAGGAACTAAATGTACATCATCCAAACGGCATCAATAATAAATACTAGCAGTTTTATTTTCACTCATTTTGGGATGTACATATACACAGTAACGTCTATTGAGTATCGAGTTATGTTTTATATTATGATGTTCAAGATTTGGGATTAAATCAATAGAGAAAAACTTACCTGTATTATTGAGCTATTTTTAACATACAATTAGCATTGTAAAATTTATTGACACTGACGAAGGCTATTTGTTAAGCCGAAATATTTGTCAACACGATTTTATAACATCATCTTCGTATATTACCATCTTATATTAGTACCGTTGTGCAAATCTTTAGACTTATATAATTTTTCCTTATCTGCGCAGCAGTATCGTCTATTCTAGACGATCCGGTAAATAATAAATTTGCTGGTTGGTCCTTTTACAGACTTCTATATACTTCTTCACTTTTTGGTCTTTTGGAAAATGTTGTTTGTGCTGTATTTAGACCCTCTACCAAGAAATTTGTTTTGCATGCACACGTATGAAAATTGCGGTTTTATCCAACGCAATCATAGGTTTGAACGTTGTTTTCAATTTAGACTTGTTCATAATATATATATATATATATACATACACGTCTAAACATGTGATAACTTTATGACAGACATTCTCCATCAGATAACCCGTGGTATACTGAGCTAACACCATGATATATATATAATTCGTCTCAAATATATCAAACAATGTTAGATCTGTAAATTTGAGTTCGCAAATTTTGTTATTCCCTCGGATTTGAACCCTTGCTTCTGAGACATTGTGTCAACTCTGACTGCACTTTGCCCAGCGCCTAGACCACTCGACCAACTAGGCTATATAAAAATCTAGCTTAAGTTAGTCGAGTAATGCCTTCCTCGTCCTATATATATATATATTCCTAACATCACTGAAGAGATATTAATTGTCGAAATCCGGATATGGTGTACAAAAATCTTTGCACCTTTGTTTGCGGTATACTATCTTCACCGCAAGTTTATTGTTTTCTGTTTGGTATTAAATTTATAATAAAGATCCATTTATTACACCTTGTGATCCGTTTATTTGGCAATCGCCAATGGCAGTCAGCAGGATTTAAGAACATTTGTTGTTCGACCTGTTAGTCAAATGCGTTTTTTTTAAAATATACTTTTCACTTTTTGGTCTTTTGGAAAATGTTGTTTGTGTTGTATTTAGACCCTCTAACAAGAAATTTGTTTTGCATGCACACGTATAAAAATTGCGGTTTTATCCAACGCAATCATAGGTTTGAACGTTGTTTTCAATTTAGACTTGTATATATATATATATTATATACATGACTACTCTAAATATATGCACAACAATGTTAAATCTGCAAATTTGCGGAAGCAAATTTTTGTTCTTCCTTGCCGGGATTCGAACTCGTGCTATTGCGATATCGAGACAACACTGCCTACACTGTGTTCATCGCTCTAGACCACTACATAGATATAAGAAGATGTGGTATGAGTGCCAATGAGACAACTCTCCATCCAAATCAAAATTTATAAAAGTAAACCATTATAGGTCAAAGTACGGTCTTCAACACGGAGCCTTGGCTCACACCGAACAACAAGCTATAAAGGGCCTAAAAATTACTAGAGTAAAACCATTCAAACGGGAAAACCAACGGTCTAATCTATATAAAAACGACAAACGAGAAACACTTATGAACCACATCAACAAACGACAACTACTGAACATCAGATTCCTGACTTAGGACAGGTGCAAACAATTGCAACGGGTTTAAACGTTTTAATGGTACCAAACCTTCACCCTTTTCTGAAACAATAGTGTAACATCACAACATAGAAAGACACACTGTAAAATATCAACTGAAATAGATTAACTCAATCAAAGGACATATTAACACCAGTGAACATACACTGAACAAATAAATTTGACCTATGATACAATGTAAATACAAAAAAATATATTAAGGCATATATATGGAAAGCCAAAAAGCTTATCAATTGACTTGATATTTAAGATATATTTAGGTAAAATGGCCTAGGGCATTGACTAGACCTTCCTGATCTTTCAATCTTTATAAAATTAAGCAGAACTAGCATATAGATACAAATGACATAAAGAGGAATTTGATGACGATGGAAAGATCAAGTAGGTCTATTCATTATCATTCATATTTAAAAAAGACATATATGGTACTGTGAAATTAACACGGACACAGAAACTTAAAATGTACGATAAAAGATATGTTCCTACCGACCTACAAAAGAAAACAGAAAATTCTAATAGCACAAGTTAAAAATAAATTCACTATTATCAACTGGCATGTGATTTGTCTAGACTAAGATATTTGTGAATGTCCCTGTTGCTGGTGTCAGATTCAGATACAAATTCTTCTTACTTAGTAAGAACAGTTATCAAAGGCTTTCAAAACTAATCTTACACATTCATAATCATCTTTATATGTCTTCACTTTAGATTTTTTTTACTTTTTCCGTTTTTAATTGTTCATCGCCATAGTAATCTCAATGCATTTTGATTACACCATTACATAGCATGTTTATCTATTGTCATAGAAATTCAAAATATCAAATAAAATTAGTAGATATTGCTAACTAAGTCCTTATAATTGAACAAAGTAACTTTCATTTTAGTAGAAAATTATTTAACGTTAATTAAACTCTAATTACAAATTGTTTACTATCACCTCTTTGTGATTAATGTAAGATAACTCTAGTTAATTTTTCCAACATTTTATCAATATGGGAGATAATTTAATTCGGTTTTCATATAAAGTCTTTTCAAAAAGTTCAAATGCTTTATGTAGGTTCCAATCATAATTTCTCACTAAAGAATTTGACATAAGTTTGAAGTTTCTTGAATAAAGTGATGGTTATGATGTTCTGTTTTTGTTTGTGCGTATGTGTATCTTGTGTGTTTTGTGTTATGAAAGTTGGAGATGGGTGTCACACAGCATGCAATGCATGTATATGTTTTTGGGAATCAAGTAATGCAGAAAAATTAAAATGATATGTCTGCTTCATTGAATTCTGACATAATTATATACACCATATTTAAACAATAAATGGTTGTACAAGTAGCAGGATCAATGGAGATTAGAATTTAGAACTGTATTCTTGACAGCAGAATAAAACATGTGTTATTCACCTGAATGATTTAGCTCTAATAATTCGTAGACAGAATACTATTTATAACATGATACAGCTTTATAGAAGAAAACAATTTCAGGGTTAGTTTTGCAGATGTACTATATAATTGACTTGACGAGGACGTAGAGGGGTTTTAACGACCTTGATTACCCATGAGGGTCTCGCACGGTCGGTAACTTGATATGTAGCAACATAATATTGATAAAATTTTGAAAAGTTCTTTAAATTGGTATATAATAATTTTAAAACGTTTAAAAAAAATAAATAAATAAAATTATAGATATACGTAAATGTTTTTAATAAACCAATGATAAAAACTATGATCTATTAGATTTATAAATTTTGTAATGATTCAAAATTAAATCAAATAATTATACATAAAGATGAAATTATGAACCTCTTCAAGGGAGACAATAAACGCATTGATTCGATAGACTTTTAGAATTGAATCATAGTACAAAGGGATGTCACTCTTTCAAATAAATGACACATTAGTCGAATTAATTAACACAACTTTCGTGCTTCAGCTTCAATGAAGATTCTAAATTATCAATATAACCAACAGTTGTTAATCTATAGGATAGTGATTGCTAACGAATGCTAACCCACAGCAAAGTATATTTGTTTTATTTTCTTTTAACCTACTCTGATAAATGCACGAACTACTAGACTTTCAAAGCTCATAATTAACGTGTTTACAAGTTAATAGGATATAGTCGTTAAACATTATTTGCCTCTACAAGTATAAGACACAATACAGATCGTATGCTTGCTTCAACTTATCTAAATAAAGATTTAATTAAAGCCTGAATATTTTGACATTGTTTATTTTTTTTATCCTTGTCAGTTTTTAATATTATAACAACTTCCTGTTAAGATTTGACTAAATACCCATATACCGATATCGTCAGGTAAATACGCTACATAATAATAAGACCTTTAACAATAACAAAAAACTCCATACCGTATGGTCGGCTTTAAAACCCCAACATGCAAAATGTGAAACAACTCATTTGAAAAAGTAACTGCTTAAGGCTAATTTATTAAAGATCTATTTACGATAAACAAATATGACAGACATGAACAAGCGACAACCACCGAACTACAGACTTCGGACAGACACATAAAGAATTAGGCGGGGTTTAACATGTTTGTGAGCGATCAACCCTCTCCATAACCTGAGACAGTGGTGTTACAGCACACCATATGAACAAACTGTAAAAATCAGATGGCCTACTCAAGAGATCGGTACGAGGCAAATAAAAATAAAGGAAACAAAGCACAGAAATAAAAGTACTCACAGTTACTAAAAGATAGTTCAATGCCAATTACGACTTTAATGCCACAAACACTCAGCGAAACGCATGCCATTGTGCAATGCCAAAATATAAGTACAGTATCGCCAGGATGTAGGATCATATATAGAAATATTTATTTAGTTATGTTTTAATTTTGAAATCAAAATCAATGTTTAAACGAATAAAACAATATTTAAAGATTTTACTACTGAATCAAATTGATAACCTTTAAGAATAAGTTTATTCAAAGGATCAATTAGATTAAATAGATCGTTTCTAAATTTAGGAGCTTTATAAACAATATCGCTATCAAAAAGAAAAGATGTGCTTCATGAATACCGTTTTAATAACTCTACATATACAGATAAACTTTCTAACCAAAGTTTATCTATGAATGAATAAGGTAAAGTTTGTTTTCCTGACTTATTCAATAACTTATCATTTATACATAAATTACGTTCATTAAAATCTAAAACGCAACTGCAGACACAGGTATAGTGAACAAGTTGTGAAATATACACACCGTAAGAAGTCAGCTAGCAATGGTATCAACTCAGTAGTAGTAATAACATGTAAGGTACGAGTTTCGTTGCACCAGGTGGGCATTTCGACAACAAATGTCTTTTGTCTATAAAGTGTCTAAATGCCATTTTGTTTGTCTTTGTTGAAATAGTTATTTGTATTGATAGTGATCAAGATTATAACACAATGTTGACTACTGTACCCCAGTTTTTGACATTTTACCTATAATGTCTGTTTGTTTTGCTCACACATTGTTGTCATTATAAAAGAATTTTATGCGACTGTCATTGAAGTGAGAGGTTTAGCTAGCTATAAAACCAGGTTTAAACCACCATTTTCTACATAAGGTAATGCCTGTATCAAGTCAGGAATATGAAAGTTGTTTTCCATTCGTTTGATGTTTTTGAGCTTTTGATTTTGCTATTTGATAAAGGACTCTCCGTTTTGAATTTTATTTGGAGTTTTTTGTTATATTACTTTTATTAGTTCATAAAAAACATATTCAATAAAATACACTTCTGCACCATGTAAAGTCAGTACATAATTACGGGTATCCATTTCTTAAATGTCTAACGGCAGAGTATAAATTCTCTAAATTGAATAACAATCGGAATGACGATATCCCAATTTTAATGTTTTAGTCAAAAGAAAAGATTTCACCGGAAAAAGCTGTGGAGAAACTACGTTTTATCATTGAACTTTTGGAACAACTTTTGTGTAACAAAGATTTTGATAAGGATTTTCAAGAAGAATTGTCTGCAGCTTGCCCAAACTATTTGAACGTTTTGCAGACATATAAAAGGGATTTGCTCAGAAATGATTGTGGTATTCTTATTGCAGGTATGTGTACGTAGCATGGTTGTATTCATAAGAATGATAAGATTGTGAATGTAGTAAAACGAAGTGCATTTAGTCAGCAGTAGTTTAATGTTTCAGTCTGCCTCTCAACTTTTACTATATTATTCCCAGGTTGAAATGATAGCACTTTTGTAATTTAACACGTCATTCGTATTTGCAGTGTTTCTGCGATAAAATGTATTCACCATTGGTAGAAAAACTGATGGTTTATATAAAACATGCTAAAATGAAATCTCATCACTGTTAAAAAACTTTAAGTTGTTTGAAATTCTAAGTATTTGCTAATCCAGGAATGGATTACCTGATATGAATATCGAAATGCTCTGCAACTTCGGACTTTCTTTGGCCTTAAACTTTGATGAATAGAACAACGCATATGAGTCTTTTGTAAATATGTGAAATATCTACAGGCATATCACCGATGTTAGGATCACGTCCGTAAAACTGATATCCCTTATTACCAGACCTTCGAGAAAATCTGTTTTATGGACCTTTCTCAAACATCTGTATCACGGCTGTATAATCACATGTCTTTTTTCATGAAAAACACATAATATTTGCCTTTCACATTTCTTTCATTGTAGCATTAAGAAACTGATACGTGCAAAAATAGTTCAAAAGAAAATATGATATGTGAAAGTTTTGAAACAGCCCTGTAAAATGACATATACTTGTCTTTTGTGTTTTATGTAACCAGTTTGCTATCTCATAGTTAAGGTGCCATACATTGAGTATTTATGAAGGTCAATTCAAGTAAATGTCATATATTTACGAGCGATATGAGTAAATCGCATGATCTTCACATGTGCCCTGCCATTACATTGATAAGTAAACTAAAAGGCATGTCGTACATATACATGAATTACTACCTTGAAAATGAATATGGCAACACTAAATACTTAAAATAAAAATCATATTAAATAAAACATTGGTATATGACATACATGATGTCAAACAACCACTGACGTGGTTCCTGGCTTACGTCTAGGACATAAATATATATTAGGGATAACTTAACTTTTGGTATATAATGGCAACAGTAGTATATGGCTGTTTGAAAGTCGTAATCGATTGAGAGAAAACAAATCCGGGTTACAAACTAAAACCGAGGTAAACACATCAACTATAAGAGGAAAACAACTAAACAACAGAAACACTAAAGTGCACTAAACCACACGACAATGTAACACACACATAAACGAACTATAAGATAACAACTGCCATTTTCCTGACTTGGTACAGGACATTTTAAGAAAAAATGGTCGGTGGAACCTGATTTTCTGCGTCAGAAAAATTACAAAAATTTAGTAATTTTGTTGTACTATTCAAGTAAAGACTAACGAATAGAAAAGAGAATATTTTTATATTAAGTCATGTGCGATGATCTTGTTTGTAGACCTTGTGTAATAAGCATTAGACCTATAGTTGTTAATTTCTGTGTCATTTGGTCTCTTGTGGAGAGTTGTCTCATAGGCAATCATACCCCATATTTGACACCGAGTAACAAATTGGATTAGCCAGTTATACCAATAAACCATTTCTCACAATTAATATAAAAAGAAGATGTGGTATGATTGCCAATGAGAAATCTCTCCACAAGAGACCAAAATGACACAGAAATTAACAACTATAGGTCACCGCACGGCCTTAAACAATGAGCAAAGCCCATACCGCATAGTCAGCTATAAAAGGCCCCGAAATGACAATGTAAAACAATTCAAACTAGAAAACTAACGGCCTAATTTATGTACAATAAATTAACGAAAAATAAATATGTCACACATAAACAAACGACAACCACTGAACTACAGGCTCCTGACTTGGGACAGGCACATACATACAGAATGTGGCGGGGTTAAACATGTTAGCGGGATCCCAACCCTCCCCTAACCTGGGACAGTGGTATAACAGTACAACATAAGAACGAACTATAAAAATCAGTTGAAAAAGGCTTAACTCATCAGATGGATAAAAATACAAGTGGACGTGGACGGGTACTTGTACATCCCAACAACAAAAAGACACTAGGTACAGATCTGAGAGTACTCGCAGTTAACTGACAGCTAGTTCAAAGCCTCTAATAACTAATAAAAAAATCATGCATCTAAGACCAAATTATCAATCCGTACATATCAAACATCCAATTGATTTCGTGTAAACACGCCATAAACAGTCAGGGAAAAACATGACCTTGTGCAATGCCAAGATACAGGTATCGACAGATTGTAGATCCATGAATGTGTATATGTATATAACATACAAGTAATATTTTGTTTGCTTTTAATTTACTGATAACAAAATCAATATTCATACCAATAAAACAATATTCAATGATCTTATTACAGTGTTGAATTGGTAACCTTTTAGAATAAGTTTATTTAAATGATAGACAAGTTTATCAGGATCTTTTCTAAATTTTCGGGCACGGTTAACAACATTTCCGTCAAAATGAGGATGTGCTATCCCGTGAGAAATAAGTTTTCTACATGTACAACTAAACTTCAAAACCAAATCTTTATATCTATGGACAAATTTAGTAAAGGTTTTAAGTAATTTATGGTAACGAAACCCCTGGCTTAATAATTTACCAGTAATGCATAGATTACGTTCGTTAAAATCAAAAACGTCACAACAGACACGGGCATAGCGAACGAGCTGTGAAATATAAACACCGTAAGATGGTGCCAAAGGAACGTCACCATCTAAAATGGAAAATTAACAATAGGGAACGAAAATCGTCCCTTTTGTCGTAAATTTTAGTGTGGAGTTTCCGTTTAAGACCGAAATATCTAAATCTAGGAAAGGACAGTTATTACCGTTTAAATTTGATTATTTAAAGTAAGTTCCTTTGGGTAAATTTCATCAGAATATTGAGAAAATTCTTGATTGTTTAACGAAAAATATCATCAAGATAACGGAAATGTTGTTGAATTTATCAATTAAATGCAATTTCGACGGGTCTTTACTGAGTCTTTACTGAGTTTGCAAGTCTGCTATTAAAGGGGCGCAATTAGTGCCCATAGGATACCTACAACCTGTCGATAAACTTTGTTGCCGAAACGTACATAAATATTATCAAGGAGAAAATTAACAGCTTCAATCATCTCATCTCACCTCCAGTAAGTATATCTAGCACATTCACCTTTCTCATTAGAGAAGAAGGCTTTAAATGAGTTGCAGCAAATATATTTGCATTCAGATTTACCAAACGACCATTTAATTAAATAGGAAAACTTTTGTTTGATAAGATAGTGTGGAAGTGTAGTGTAAAGAGTAGAAAAATCAAAACTGTCAACAGAATCAAAAGGACCATCAGAAGCACGTAATTTATCTAAAACATCTAAAGAATTTTTACACTCCAAAAATGTTAATTCCACTATGTTCATATATTTTATTACAATAGTTTATGATAAGCTCTTTGATAGTTGTTAAGGAACTTGTTAAAAGCACTGAACAATTAGTTGTAGAACACTTACTAGAGGCCGAGATGAAACGATATTAAAATGAGTTTTTGTGTAGTTTAGGTAACCAATACATAGTAGGGACCTTCAAATGTTCAGAAGAAGCCTTAAGCTTTGATGTGGTTATGATATGTTTGTTTACTATATGACTCTCTGTGGAGCGCATGGACTTAAATGTGGATGCATTTAAAATTTCATTCTTAAGAACGTCCGTGTAATATTTACGGCATACCACCACCACATTGTTGGCTGCTTTGTCGGCCGGGACAAACACAAACCGCTTTGAAAGTTCTTGAAGTTTATTTCTTATTCTGGAAATAGGCGTATTATGTACTCTATTATTTACTTCTAAATTATTTTCAAAATGTGATATTCTATTATCTACAACATTCATATATTTATTTAAATAAGAATCAAGAGATTTTTATCAGATTTTTAACCATAAGATAGTTTATACCACTCCTATATAATTTTTGGTACTTTCGATCACTCTGAATTAATTTATTACACATATAATTTATCTAAATCACAATTTCTGTTGATAACCTAGGATAGGAAGATGTCAGTTTATTTTCAATCTATGACTTTGACTATCCTCTGGTATCTTCGTCCCTCTTTAGCGTAAAATTCAAATTAGGATTTATTGACCAATATCACAATAAATTATAGCTAATACAGTGACCAGATAGGAAATAAGCCATTTTGTTGAAAATGTACGTTCCTGCGTTTTATTATGACGTCAGAAGTTGTACTCTTATTGATTTTCGTCGAAAAATCAATGAACATGGGTAAATTTCCATAGATTATTGGACAGGAGGAAACATAGAGCGCATACGTCGACAACAAATATCTTGTAAAATAATGTTTGTGAAGACATTTCACATGTCTTATTTGAATATTAAGTTTGTCGACGCCTGCGCTCTATGTTTCCTGGTCTAAAGGAGTAGGTCAAGTAAGACCCTTTTGGCCCCAAAATATCGCAGTTTAACAAAATTGTTAAAATGTAAACTATTAGCTATTCATTGGAAAGTAGAATACTTCTGTTACATAAAATGGGCTGTTTTTGACAATACAATGCACATATATCGGGTACTAGCATCATTAAGTCATGCTAAATTACTGAAATCTTCCTAATTGTAGCACTTGAGTTAATTTTAGACGGTTTTCATCTAAAATGGAAGTGGCCGCATTCTTGTTCATTCTTAACATTTAAATGTAAGTTGTATTTGATAATAATACATAACATATATAAAAGTTGACGATAAACACGGATGCGCCCACTTTCATTTTGATAAAACCATCTGAAAATGACATTTAATTGGCATATTTGATAGATTTTTATATTTAATCTTGAATTTTAGCGTCTTTAATGACCAAATTAGTCCAAATCTTTCTCATAAAACTAATTGAAGCTACTAAAGTAGTCACTTAAGTGTTTAAAAGTGTCCAAAATCTTACATCAGATGAACATGAAATTTAAGGCCAAAATCGGCCCTTACCGAACCTACTCCTTTGGTTGAAATCTAGCCGATTTTGTCAAATTTCACCAAAATCTTAGCGAATAAACTCAACTTACAGGTTCAAATCCGTTCTGTTCGGAGCGACTTGTTCGCCTTATGCTTAACGCCACGATACTGAAACATTTACAACGTTACAACAGTACAACAGCTACATTGATGGAAAGAGACTTGTACGTGGACAACATTCTGACAAGTATACAGAACGAGGATGAGGCTAATACGTATTATAAGGAAGCGAGAACAATGATGAAGGAAGCCGGATTCAGCCTTCGATCGTGGACGTCAAATAGTGAGAATGTACGCAAACTAGCTAAGGAGGAAAATGTACTAGGTATGCACAAAAACACAAAAGTACTTGGAATATTGTGGAATATCAAATTCAATGATCTGATGTTCCAGAGACGTGACATTCGAACACGAGACACTGTAACTAAAAGGGAGATTTTGAAACATTCTTCGAAAATATACGATCCACTTGGAATACTCAGTCCGGTAACAATACGAGCAAAGACGCTCATACAGGATCTATGGAAAAGTAAAACTTGATTGGGATGAACAAGTTCCGGAAAACTTTAAGGCTACTTGGATTAATGTAGCAAGCGACTTAGAAAGCAACACAAGTCGTCTTTCCGAGATATTATTTCTCCCGTAATTCTACTTCGGAACAACTTGAACTACACGTATTTTGCGATGCGAGTCCAAAGGCGTATGGGGCGACTGCATATCTGAACAACGGAACCGAAACTACGTTAGTGATGGCGAAAAGCAGAGTAGCGCCAGTGAAAAACCTAACATTACCGCAACTAGAACTTATGGCCGCGGTTATTGGAACTAGACTAGCAGCACATGTACAATCGACTTTTAAATGTAAAAAACGTGGTTTTCTGGTCCGATAGCTGCATAATATTGCACTGGTTAAAATCATCGAAACCGTTAAAACGATTTATTGCGAATCAAGGGCGAGAAATAACGAAATCTACAAATCAACATGAATGGAGATATTGTCCAACAGAATGCAATCCAGCCGATCTATTAACACAAGGAATTGACGCCGATCAATACATCAATAGTGTCATTTGGAAAAAGGACCAAATTGGTTAACGAATCGGACAAAATGGCCAGAAATAACTCCTACAGGTAAAACGGTATTGACAATTACAGGAGAAAACGACGACGAGGAGTTTTTAAACAATGACGTTCATACTTATTACTATGGTATTAGTAACATTATAGACATTTCGAAATATGGGACTTTCAGGAAATTGATTCGAGTAACCGCTTACGTTCAGCGGTTCATACCCAACTGCCGATATAACAAACATCTGAGAAAAAGTGGAGTCTTGACGACAAATGATATTAATACCGCGGTGCGTTCATGGATATTAGATTGCCAAAATCTTTATACTCCGCCGAAATAAACAGTTTACAGGACACACAAAATAAAAACACAATGAAATATCCAAGAATAAGACAATTAGGACTCTTCATAGATGACGATAGCTTTCTGAGATGCAATGGAAGGATTCACAATGCACCGATTTCAGAGAATACCAAATTTCCGTATCTTATACCTGCAAACCATCCACTTACCAAACTGCTAGTGATAGACGCACACGAACGTTCACTCCATTCTGGACTTAATGCTACTTTAACTTATGTACGACAATCGTATTGGGTACCGACACTTAGACAATTTGTTAAGAAGTTATTGAATAAGTGTGTAACTTGCCGCAATGTTATGGGAAAAGCTAACAGCAAACCGGACCCGCCCCCGCTACCGAAAATAAGAGTACGGGAAGCTTCGCCATTTACCGTCAAAGGGGTCGAATATACAGGCGCCTTATACGTCAGGGATCAAGAAATAACTTTAAGGAAAGCGTATATATGCTTATTTACGTGCACATCGACTAGAGCAGTTCATCGCGAAGTAGTTCCAAACATGAGCGAACATTTATTTATTCAGGCATTTCGACGCTTTGTTAGCCGTAAATCTCTGCCTAAAATTCTAGTATCTGACAATGCATCTACATTCATTGCAGGATCTGAGGAAATAAAAAGATTATGTGAATCGGATATAGTGAAAGATACTTTATCAACACACGGTGTAGAGTGGAGATTCATACCGAAACGTGCACCTTGGTATGGTGGATTCTGGGAGCGCTTGATTGCTCTGAAGAAGACAAGTTTGAAGAAAGTGCTTGGACGATCACAATTAAACATGGAAACATTACAAACAATTGTTACGGAAATAGAAACTATCTTAAATTACAGACCGCTAACATATCCATCGTCCGATATCAAAGACTATGAAGCTTTAACGCCGTCTCATCTGCTATACGAAAGGCGCATTTCAACATTACCGTACCCACAATCAAAAATCGACAATATCACAGACCCGACTTACGTGGGACATTACGATCTTAATAAAAGTGTACACAGACAAACGCAATTGATTCAACATTTCTGGAAAAGATGGAAATCCGAATACCTTACGTCTTTACGTGAATTTCATAGGATAATCGGAAAATGAACATTTAATAAATACAGGAGACATCGTACAAATTCACAACGAATCTCCGCGTATAAACTGGAAAATTGGGATCGTAACCGAACTGGCCAGAGGCAATGACGGACTTGTAAGATCAGCACGAATAAGGACCAGCACTGGAGAAACTACAAGACCGATCGCCAAATTATATCCGTTGGAAGTAACACAAACGATGACAAACAATTCTAACGATCAATTGATGAGCAGGAACATATGGAGAACAGACCGAAACGAAAAGCTAGTCTTAAAGCCCGTGAGACCATAACGAAGTGGATACACCAGGGATGTTAGTGATGAACATTAACAATTACAAGTTTAGTGCAAAGTTGAATTTTATTTTATTTCATGAGTGAAATTAATTGAATTCAATTGCTAAATGTTATTTTCGTTTTTATGTGATTTGTTCAGTATTTCAAAGAAAAACACAACGCGAGAGACAATTTCAAAGTATTATTATTTATTGATGGACAGTTATTTATCAGTGAAACGATTGATCAACGGACAATTGAGATTTTTGAAAAATGTGATAATTTTACTTTTCGCGGCCCCAGTATGTTGAGATTATCGCGGAACATAACGTTCCAACTATTGTACATGTCTATTGTCGACATCGTATTGTTAGTGACGTCGTCTTGGGCGGAAATACGTTCTTGTATATTAAATGTAATGGCTGAACAGTTGTTGTAATATCACTGCCTTAACTATCATCTATAATCTTGACCTTTTGGGATGTAAAATCAACGTGTTAGAATTAAACTTTGACAAAAATAGTTCTATTTAGCTTTCTCACATGTCTTTAAGTCAACTTAAAACATTTTTGTCTTGTAACATTAAACTTTATAATCGGGGCCAAATATGACCGTTACCGAACTTACTCATTTATACAGAAAAATAAGTTTTCTATCATTAAATTATGCCCTTCTTTAAACACATACAAAAACAAAACAAATGTGACACCTGGAAACAATCTCGAATAGCATGTTGTACTATAAATTATAATAATTTTCCCAAAATCAAACCACAGAAAGATATTTACCAAACATAACATTTTCGTAATTTTCATATTTTCAAATGCTTAAGACGCATTTGGTTCAATATTCTATATATTTTGTCTGTGCTTTAAAGAAATCAGTGGGCATTTTTTCTGATCTTGGTTAATTTTCTTTTGAAGGCGAGACAAGTGCTGGAAAAACTACATTGATCAATCAACTTGTTGGAAAAGACATTTTTTCACTAGTAACCTTGCAGCTACTGGAACAGTTTGTAGAATCCGCAATTCCAACTCATTATCGGTTCAAATACATTCAAAAGATCACCCCATTATAGAGAAGGCTGCTGCAGATTTTCATGAACTAGCATCACTCCTTAAGCAATACACAGACATTGAAAGCAATCCCCAGAGATGATTGATGTGTATCTTCCGGTTCCTATATTGAAGGTAATATCAATCTAAAATATTATGGGTGAGGAATGTAAATAAGTTAAATTTGCTCTTAATATATAAAGTGCACATTAAATTTGGAATTTGGTACATAACTTTTTGTATAATAGTCTGAAGAATGCAAAAAAAAAAAAAATGAAAAACATTGTAATATTTGGGTGAAACAGTATGTTTTATTCACACATACAGACATTCTATGAATATACAACGATTATAATCAGCAAGACGAGATCAATAAATCAGTTAAATGCTTGAAATTGTTTATTTGGTTCCTAATATGACTTTCCTATTATTCCTTCTAAACAACGATTTTGACATTTTGTTTTCCAAATTGTCATTAAATAATGATACATATATAATACATTCGAATGCACATGGCGACAAAATTTCACAACCGATCAACACAGTTGCTGAATTTACAGATCAAGCGACTGTACCTTCTCTCGAAGATACGTCGATAGTTAGTTAAGACACAGACCTTTATGTATGAGTCAACCAATTCTTGATAATGACTTACGCAGTATGGATTTATTGATCCTTATGCGATACATTGCTTTCAGGGCTAATGTATTTAAAAGTAGGTTATGATTATAGTCGTTCATAATCATAAATATATTTGAACAGTTTTATATCTAATTTAAAAATAAGAAGACGCTGAATGATTAGCAATGAGACAACTCTCCAGAAGAGACCAAATGACACAGAAATTAAACACTATTTGTCACCATACGGCCTTCAACAATGATTAAAACCCATACCGCATAGTCAGCTAGCGCTATAAAGGCTCCGAACGTAAATTATTAAAACAAGAAAACTGACGGGCTAATAAAGGTACGAAATAATGAAAGAAAAACATATATGATATACAGCAACAAACGACAACCACTGAATTAATTGTATGGCTTCATTCGGATTAAAAGGCAGCTATTTTTACTTTCACTTCAGGAAACGTTATTATAGTTGATACACCTGGTGTTGGCGAAAACGAACAGTTAGATAATCTTCTATTGGATTTTCTGCCTCATGCAGTCTCGTTTGTATTTATTGTAAACGCAAGCAATGCTGGAGGAATACACAAGGATAGGGTAATTCAAATTAATTTATAGGTTTTAATTAAAGGAATGCATACACAGAAAAAATAAGTATCATCTATATTTTTAAGAAACTAGTAATTATAGGTTTCTATCTTTCATGAAATCAAAAGCAATTATATAAACAAAAGAAGAAATCATTCTTGTTGAACATTAAATATTGAATTAAACATTGTTTTTAAAACAACTTTGAATATGTCGTCTTTTGTATTCGTTGCAATTACTTTTACATTGTTTTTTTAAATTTCGAGTCTTGACATGACTCAGCATTACGAACTTTTAACATCAGTAAAAACATTTAATTCGTTTTACCTTATTTTGTTTCTTATCTACTGCTCTTCTAACTTAAAGTATCAATTTTAAATTCTAGATTTTTAAAATTTTACCTAACGACATCCTTAAAACATTTCATTCATAACAATCAAGATTTATGAAACGAGGAATAGTTAATTGTAAATCTGGTATATTTGATGAGTTTGAAGAACCTCTACAGATGTGAGAAAGGGTTCATGTATGCATCTTAGAGATACAAATGAAAACATGGTAAACATATCATGGACGGGGTAACGATATAATCAGTACATTCAAAGCCCAGACAACAATAAATTTGTATTAATGTCCAATGCGAAATATTCCATCAATCGTTATCATTTTCTATTTCTAATGAACATACACAACGACATTAAGCAGTTCACGAATGGTATTTGCCGATATTTCCTGTTTATAAATTAAGGCATCTGCAGTTAATCGTTGTTGAAATCTCATATATCGATTAAAAGAGACAAATCCAGATAGCAAACTTAAATTTGGAAATCACATGAACATGATGAGCTCAAAACAGAGTGATCACGTGCGTCAAATATGTCAGCATCTCATGCTATGACTTCATCACCCGTTATCAAAATTCAACTATCGGAAAAATGTTGAATTATTCAAAAGACGAAAAAATTCCGCAAGGCATAGAAAGCACAAATAATCACTAAAGAAAACCAAACAATACGTCGTACCAAATTATAAAATAAAATAAGAAAAACGTAGTATGAATGCCAATAAGACAACCAGCCAACAGAGGCGAGACGACGTAGAATTAATAAATAATATAAATCAGAAATCTTCAAGGGGAGAATAATTCTTTGATTACACTGATTTTTAAAACAGCGAATTTCAATCAAACAGTAAGTACTGGATACGGAGTTGATGATACCTCGCGTACTTAAATATCTGCAAGATACGGATAAAGGATAATATATACGAAGTATTAATACATTTATGTGATATATATAACATGTAAAATGAATTTTTCAGCTTTTACTCATTTTGAAGACAGTGATTGAAAAAACGAAAATGCCATGTTTTGAGCCAGATGAAGTTATATTCTTGACAAATCAATGGGATATCATAAAAACATTAAAAAGACGGAGAAGAGGAAGACACACACACGAGGACATGGAACCAAATTCAAAGAAAATTAGAAGAAGGTTGGCCAGGTTTCAAAACTGATCGTTTATTCAAAATCAGTTTAGAACAGGTACATAACTTGCATTTATTTCTAAAACCTGTTATTAAAACATTTATGTTGCCGCTATTTAGCAACAGATATGTAAAATATAATTGATGTAGAACATATCAGAAATGTGTATGAATAGTATAGTGTATTGAAAATCATCATCGTAAATACAACCATAAAAATATACGCTTTAGATTCAGGAATATAACAGTTATTTCAATTTGTTTGAGGTGTTTGGGCCTTTGATTTTGCAATTCGATAAGTGTGTTTTATGTTTCACATTTTCCTTGGTGTTGTTATAACTTTACTATTTTAATTATGTTATGATCTGCAAATATAGAAATGAAATGTATAAACAATCACTAACAATACAGTATCCACACCTACATTTATCATGTGTTGTATGTTTCAAATTCTCGGTAATATTGACTTTCATATGAATGACCTGTATCAGCACTTTTCAATATGTACAATGTCTGACCATCTATGACAAAAATTGTTAATAAAGCTAGGTTCCTGAAATAAAATTTTACCTACATTTGTAAATTAGGCTTCTACTGTTTAAATCTAAAAGATAAAGAGAAAATATACACACTATAAGATATTAGAACGACGAGGTCTTTAGAGTAATAAGACGACAAACATGACCTTAATGGGTTTTATTTTGAATAATTGCACTATAATAAAAAGTAAAGGAGATGTGGAGTATACCTAATGAAAATGCATCTCAAAAACGAATTATCAAACTACACCTGCAGGGCAAAATACGGAATTTAGAAAAAAAGACAGGACAGAGCTGTATCGGATAGAAAACATACTAATGCAAGTCAAGTCTACATGTATAAGAATAAGACTCTGATTGATTTTCGACCATTCAAATTCAAAATAAAAGATGTATGTTGGTCTATTTTGTAAATGTTTTATAACGACTCAATTTTAAACAGTTACAGACTTTCCATATATTTTTCAACCCCAAAACAGATGTATTGATTATCATTTTCATAAAGGTCGATCTCTATCCGACGAAGCTCAGGTGTAAAACAATATGACAAGCTCTAAGTTCTTCAGAGTTTAAGAGTTTAAAAGTTAAATACAAGATCTGCCATGTGCACCCATTAATTTTTATAACAAAAGCATACTACTGTTTTTTTTATTCGATTCCGATTAATTGTACTGAATACAATCAAACTCATATTTAAAACAAAACTAAATGCTTTAATTGCTGATACGTGTAATGTTGCATATTTGTTCTGGTTGTCGAGAGATAATTACTTCTTGGACACACCATTCATTATGCGCGAAAACCAAATATGTATTTTTCTTCTGTAGGTTAGAAAACGTAAGAAAACTCCTTTACAAGACAATTTGAAAGATTTATGTTTATGCTCAGCGAAACCATCGAAAGAAACAAAACAAACGTATAGAATATTATTTCAGGTAAATTAGTTGTTTATTGTGTATGTTCATAAAATCGAATGAAAATATGTGTATGAACTGATTTCTTTTGCGAACAACAAACATAACAACAACAAAAACAGAAAAAAAAAACAAAACAACAAAAATAAATAACAAACCTAGTAAAATAAACAAAACTTCGAGTCTCTTTGGTTTTCTATATGTTTTCCTCTTTTGTCATGGAGATAGTGGTCGAAATTATGCCTTAGATAAGGTTGATCAACAGAAAATATCTGTGCAAGATTGACCAAACTAATTAACTTGTTGTCAAAGTCAGAAATTAAATTGAAATACCATATCAAAGCCCTCTTAACTTTAAACGGGTGAGACCCATAGTAAAATTAACTATGATTTTCCCTATTGTTTCCATGTCTTTTTTCGTCTAAACTATATGGTTATTGTCAATCGAATCGTTAAATGTTTAAGTTTCTTTTTATGACGAATGACGTTTGTTTATTTGATGATTTTGTTTATCTATGCGAAAATCTCATTGTTGAACATAAGTCTTATTCGTATCATTGCTTTACTCTTTGAATTGTGATTCTTTCCTGTCTGTGCAGCATTATCCAGACGATTTGAAATATGAAGGATTGAGAAGCGTATTAACGAACTACTTATATCGTGACAACACTAGTGTCTTACTCGTCTTAAGGTAGTTACAAGTTGCTGACTCTTTCACCTCTTTTCATTAAGCAGCCAAATAATCAAACAATGATGTCTTTATATGCACAATAAGTATTTAAAATTCAAAACAAAGATCTTGAAGTTTACAAGTACCCTATATCATAAACGAAAAGGATATTCTAGAAAGTTACAACACCGTCCTTTTCTCCATTGATATGAACATGAAAATGATAAACTATTGGTTTCTATAAAAATTATCTCGGCCGATATCTGCTGTTCACGTTGATTTTCAAATATCAATCTTAAAACCAATAGCCCACCAAAAAGAAGAAGAAAAACAACACAATAGACAAGTGAAAAAGAAAAAACAGAAGAATAACTGAGAATATTTTATCAGCAGCACTGAACAAAACAGAAAATCATTATTCAACATAAGGACCCCAGAATGTATACATGGTTAAGTAGGTCTTATCGAACTAGTGGCATGCATCGTGGTGTTAACGGAAAATCAAGATCAGATGATCAACGACTATAGAGATATGACACTTTGAAAATGTTAAGAGTAATGTTAGATACATGATAGCGTTTTGAATACTTCATATTCTTGGAATTAAGCAAATTGTATAGTTTGTATAATTGTTATCATATCAATAAAACATCTGGGGTCTGTTGTTCAACTTGTCGTTAGTGCTAACGAGTCGTTAAAATTTCTTAATCATTCGATTAAAAATAATCATATGATTAGTGTGTTGTTCAACTTGTCGTTAATTTTAACGCGGTGTTAAAAATGCTAAAACTGTCGTTAAACTTAATCAACCTCTTTGAGGTGTATTAAATTTTAATCATATGATTAAAGCATCCAACATGGCTGCTGTACCAATGAAAAAATGGTTTTGCTCGAAATATGAGAGGTTTAAGAGATATTTATATTCTGCAAGGGATTTTATCTGTGAAAGAAACACAATATATGTGTTAGGAGTGGAGTTCAAACATAAATTGGAAAGGCATGAGACCAGATAGGGCGAAGGATCGGACGGATACATATATAGTCATTTCAAATGTTTGATAACAGAAAGAAATTGCACATTTCGGCAGTTTTTCGTTTGTATTTTACCGCTCAGTGACTGATGATAATTCAAAGACGAAATGTAAAGACGGCCGCATTATTGAGTGTAATCATTCAACAAATTATGACGAACAGCTTTTATAAATAATGAATGTTACCATAGCATTAATGCACAGGCCATACGTGATTTCCAAAGCAAGTCTTTGCTAACTTTCCCATTTTCGAAGTTCAAATATTAGCACATTCAGTAGCGCCCTTGACCTAACTGTTTACGCAGGTAAATTCTAACGGATAAATTCGTCCCATAGATAGCTCGGACCTTACGATTTTTATCTTTACACGGAGTTTTTAAACATCATATATGTTTCTTCCATTTAGTATGATGAGCTTGACGAAGATCCAAATCATGGCGGATCCAGCCATTATGGGGGTTCAACGGTGCCCTGGTGAAAAGGGTTGTTCCATACCTTAAATACAGTGTTTCCACTGCTCAGCTGGTTCCATCATCAGGTGGATCCTCTCCTCGACTGTTTCGGCGCTGTCCACGATAATCTCTAGGGGGTGCGCCGACTGAGTTGATCAGACTCAGTTAGGAACCAGCTAGCTCTTCCACTGCTCTTCTCTCTTCCTCCATACCCAACCAGAGGCTTCCTCCGCCTGTCTCCCAATTTTTCCAACCAAGCTTCTTCTTAAAGGTCCAGTTAGTCCTAGGGACCCCAAGGCTCTCCAAAATGTTTGAGAAACAGCCTACAGCCTACCTCCACTGGAAAATACCATGTCCTCCAATACTTCTCTTGGATGTCTATTACCAGTTCCTGGTACTTGGCAAGCTTTCTCTCATGGGCTTCTTCCAGTCTTGTTTCCCATGGCACTGTTAGCTCTACAAGAATTACCTGTCTGCTGATTCTGGACCACAGCACAATGTCTGGTCGGAGGGTTGTTGTTAAAATCTCTCTTGGGAAGGTGGTCTTTCCCCCAACGTCGGCTTGCATCTCCCAGTCAGTTGCTGTTGCTAGAATGCCACTGGTTTTGCTGTATGTGTTTCTTGATGACTCTCCACCTCCTTTGATGAAGTTGATGAACTTTGGCCCCTTCTCAATCTTAGTCTTCTTCCTCCTCTGTGTGTCTAAGACTGCTGCTATTTCTCGAAGTACTTGGTCATGACGCCATGTGTATCTACCATCCTTCAGAGCTGTCCTGCAAGACGACAAAACATGTTCTAGGTTTGCTGGCTAACCGCACAACTTACAACTAGGGTCTTCAATCAGTTTCCATATGTCGCCTTTTAAAAGCCGTTTAATTGTCAAATATAAGGGGTAACAACCCTCGGACCCCCTCCCTGATCCGCATCTGCAAATATCTATCATGAAAATGTACTACCGTAAGTGGTTTATGTTAGTGATTAAAAGTATAAAGAGACTGAGTCAATGAAATGTATCACATTTCTCATCTGACACAATATACCGTGAAAAACAAGCACCTGTTATTAATTTAAGAGGCTGAGAAATCTCATTTCCGAGTGTCCGAGATATTTCAAGAGACGTATTGTACCCTGTTGGGAGAAGGAAGGATTTCTGTTACTAGTGCCTGTCTTTCCAATAATTTAGATCATCACAGAATATATATTTGAATTTTTAACACTCAACTATGCTTCTCTGGTTAGTCCGAGTAAGAAATGATAATGTATAATTGGCATCAATAGTAAAAATAAAGAGCTTTCAAACATCCCACAGAGCAAATAACATGGATAATTTATATTGACCATCTGTTATATGGTCGTGTTCTTAGCGACACGTTCATGCAGGTCATAAATCAATTTCATTTTATGGAATCAAATCATTATCTACTAATGTGCAGTAGGAGGCCCACCGGAGTTTTGAGCGAGGAATTCTTGGCATGTAACAGATAGAAAAATCAGTGTTATAATTCATAGAACAGACAAGGTGCAGTGACAAATATTTCATGCATATTTTGAACACAGAGAGCGGGTACCCTGGCACACGGTTTAAAAAAACCAAAATCTTCTTTCTCTTCAATGTGCCTTCAGACTTGATGTTTTCAATTTTAGTTTCGTTTTCTTTATTCGGTATTTATTCTAATGTAAGCCCAACGTGGTAAAAATCACTTGATGCAGGAATATAATATCCTAGAGTTGGGCTATTTCTTTCTTTTCAGGTGGGATCGACTCCAAGCAGACAACATGCATGCGTATAGCGACACTGTTAATTTTCTTTTAAATATATAGATTTGTTGCCAGTCACGACGAACTTGAAAGGTTTATCTTTTTTAGTTAAATTTAAAAAAAAACAACATTAGACAAATTGTGAATGGTCTTTCTTCCTTTCTCTGGTTCACTGTGTATCATCGCCACCGGAAATTGGGTACTAACGAAGCGGAGAGAAAGGAAAAATAAATAAACAAGTCTAGAATTCCTTTAATTTA
This sequence comes from Mytilus coruscus, assembly GCA_017311375.1. Taxonomy (NCBI): domain Eukaryota; kingdom Metazoa; phylum Mollusca; class Bivalvia; order Mytilida; family Mytilidae; genus Mytilus; species Mytilus coruscus. Next base: position 95,300,000 of record CM029597.1, on the reverse strand, counting down.
GACCATTTCTAGCGGTTTGATGAGGGATCGCTTCTGAAACGATTTACCGATATATAAATTTTTATAAAACAAGTAGCCAACAAATACAAGATTTTGTGTTATACTACAAAACGGTGCACTTAGTACCAGAAAATTTCGAGGCCAATCGCCTTCCGTCCCACCGTTAGCAAAATACTCAACTGATTTTCATTCTTTTCCTGACAAATCTTTTGATTATGAATGTATGATTATATTTACTAAAATTCGATCTCAAAAGACGTTTTCTAAAGAATATCATTAAAATGAATCCAGCCTAGGGTACGGCAACTTGCTACTGTTCACATATTTACAGTATGGCAACTTGCTACTGTTCACATATTTACAGTACGGCAACTTGTTTTCCAACTGTATGGCAAGTTGCTAGTTTTATTAAATGTTTATGCCGTCCTTTTCAAGACTTACAACATTATTTCTTAAAAGGACGGCATATACGTATAATAAAACTAGCAAGTTTGAATAATTTAATTATAAATCAAATATAAATATAATTCGCCTAACGGCATTGTAGATCATGGTACATGTATCATACACAACATTTTACAACGCGGTCCTATTAAATCATTAGCATCATGAAAAATACATATTTTTCTAGATGTATACAAATGTTCATGCTGCTCTTTGGTCGGGTTTTGTCTTTTTGACACATGCCCCATTTCAATTCTCAATTTTAATGTTATGTCAATATTTTACCTGTTCAACATAAAAAAAAAACATCCCTGAGTCCATAAATAAACCCCTTTTAATTGTTACTAACTATCTATTTGATTTATAGATTACATCACATCTCTTAAATATCAGAGTTTACGTCAGATATGTTATGTAGTCAATTGCCCTTAATAGCCGACTATACGGTATGAGTTTTTGTCATTGTTGAAGACCGTACGGTTGCCTATAATTCCTTACAACCACTTCATTTGAACTTTGATCGATAGTTGTCTCAATGGCAATCATACCACATTTCCTACTTTTAACTGGATAATCAGGAGGAGTCTATCCGTGTTGAATATTAATTTTCCACCTTTGCTACTCATTATTTTTTCACGCGTTTTTTCCCCATTTTTGTAGACAATTGTTTTCTGCATTTTGTGTTGCAGAATTTTTATTTTCAACTCTCCCCAGGCCAAGTATTTTTTTTAATCCCATCCAAACACGAAATGAAGTTGTAGTCCCTTTCTTCTTAAATCATTGAAAAGGTTCTCTGACTTTGCTTTATGCCATTACACTTGCACAATTGAATATTTGAAATTGTCACACTGTATCTTCTGATGCCGTATGAACTACAATCGATCACAGTTCTGTTATATATTGTGATCTACACAAGCCGTAAAAATTATCTTAAATGTTAACTTGGCATGCCATACTTGATGTAATGCGGACGTGAAAGAAAGCACTCTTCACCTACGCGTCAATGTAGATTTTATTCCCAATGATTTCGTCATTTATAAAAGAAAAGTGTATCTTTCGCAAGTATAGAAGGTTGGACTAAATTAACAACAGATATTACAGTTATTTGAAGGAATCATTATGATGTGGATATGTAAAAACAAAGACTTCAAATTATCATTGCTATCACTGACACTGTGTCGTCGTCGGACATCAAATTCCATGAAAATCATGGCCAGGAATGATGCATTTTTATTAAGGACCGAAGACAACCACTGACATTGCTTCCAAGTTAGAACAGTCACATGCTGCATGATAAGACCATTTCAACAATGATTGAAGCTTTGTTTTATAGAAACAAAATTTCAAGTTACTCATTGAATATGGGGTTTTCGCCAGGGGGTTACTGACTATCCTTTCGGGTATAACTGTGCCGACAGCACTTGCCAAATCATATCCTGTTCTAACCAGAAAACATTGAAAAACATACCCTGTTTTAAACAGAAATATTGAACATACCCTGTTCTAGATACGCTCAGAAAATGTATACCCTGTTCTAGACACGCTCAGAAAATGTATACCTTGTTCTAGACAGAGACCTGTATCTTAAACAGTTAAATAAGCGATCCTGTTCTAGACAAATACTTTGTTTAAAAAAAGACCCTGTTCTCACCAGCAGGGCATGAAAAAGCGTCCCTGTTCTAACCAGCAGGACATGAAAAAGGGACCCTGTTCTAACCAGCAGGGCATGAAAAAGCGACCCTATTTTGCGGCACACTCGTACCATTAAAAATATAGGAAGTAACCTCCCCAAAAAAAAAAAAAAAACCCACCCCCACCCCGGGGTTTTCGACCACCTGCATGACGTCATAATTTCAGATACCAAGATTAATGAGCAAACACATGAAAACTCTGGCCCTAGTCATAAATTTATGTGGAATGCAAATGTTGATTATAACAAAATGCATTCTAAACCATTTTCATGGTAAATAAATGCATATATGTTTTACTTTCTCAGTACATTCACTGAAATTATTTTTCCATTCAAGCACATTTCATTTTAAACTGGAAAAAAAATATGAACATGTTATAAGATATTTATTCAATAATGATTGGCACCGAAAAACTGGTTAAAAGAAGAATGTTATAATTTAAAGCAGAAAGGGAAGTTATATAGGCCCTGATTTACAATGCATTGTTGGAAACACTTGCTAACTACCCAAACTTAATCAAAATTAATACAGTGATTAGTAAATACAATGATTAAAATAAGTTGAACAACGCAATTTAATCATTGTATTTACTAATCATGCGATTAACTTTTAACGACTCGTTAAACTTAATCATATGATTAGTTTAATCACAAGTTGAACAACAGACCCTGGTAACCATGCATTCAAATTTGTAGATTATAGAGGAATTAAATAAGGAGAACTTTAACTGATATAATTGGACGGTAAAACAAATTAAGGCCGTACGGTGACCTAATGTTGTTAATTTCTGTGTCATTTGGTCTCTTGTGGAGAGTTGTCTCATTGGCAATCATACCACATTTTCTTTTTATATTTACACTATTTGTTTATGATTATTTTAGATTTTACCAGAACGATACATTTTGTTCATTAATCCAAGTCGGGGATAGCAAACAAAAGCTCAAAATGTTTCAAAATTGACAAAACTTATATGGAACTCATTATAATATAAATATTCAGTTTCATGAAATAAAGAATACGACTGATATCCTCTATGGAACCCCAACCCATTTAATATTAGTATTAAATGTACAGTATCGTGATATAAGATGAAATACATTACTGTCATACAAGTGAGAGGTTTAGCGCTATAAAACCAGGTTCAATCCACCATTTTCTACATTAGAAAATGCCTGTACCAAGTCAGGAATATGACAGTTGTTATCCATTCGATTGATGTGATGAATCATTTGATTTTGCCATTTGATTAGGAACTTTCCGTTTTGAATTTTCCTCGGAGTTCCTTATTTTTATGATTTTACTTTTACAGGGTCTGACCTATTTTGTATAAATCAAAATTATGCATCAATAATTCTACTCGATATCCCATGAATGAAATAAATATTTGTAATCTTTAAAATGAGACATTGAGTTGGTAAACATTACACTCTGTTCATTCAGATTTGTACAGAGATTTGCTGTTACTGCAGAATTAGGAATTGCTTCACGAATACATCTACTTGAAATATCAGACGACGACCGAAAGAAAACTATTTTAAAGAATAAAGAAACAGTAAGACATTTGGAGAAAGTATCACATCAGGTACTAAGTATTGGTTTTAAATCGCAGTATAAATTAGTTAACAATTTTACGTCCTGCATGAAAATATCAAATACAAATTACAAATAGATTTACAAATTCTGGAAAATCTTTGAAATATTCTAAATGTTTTATACTATATAAATTCATGCTAAATATAAAGAAAATTTTAAAAGACACCTTTAGATATTTAAAAGATATAAGCTTCTATTTGGCAAAATTACAATTGACAAGTCATGATGCCTTTAGCGACATAAAATAACTTTTAAAATCAACCATTTTAGCCATTTTTTTCATATGGACCAATCAGGTGTTGTTTTCTTTTCTTTAACATTTATTGTAGATATCTATTCTATATTTACAAAATAATGTTGTGTAATCTGCTAACTGAGCATATTAATGTTTATGGGTTTTGCAAGATGTTTTGCATATTCCTTCTGAAACTCACTCTGTTCAACCGAACACGTTTTTGTATCTCTTCGCATTGCTTCATTAACAGTAGCAAAAAAGACAAATTTATTTTTCTAAATTGCTCGTTAGATAAGTTGCATCGGTCAGTTTAAACAAAAGCGTTTATGACATTCCAAGTGAGAGTAACTTCCTTTGTAATTGCCATAAGTAATATGTAAATGTAATTCATAAAACATAAGTGATAGAGAATTAGGGCATCTTGATTTGAGATCCTGTGTCCACACAGGCCATAGTTTTATTTTATGTTTGCCCTTTGCTTGTAAGAGCATCTCCTCGCAAACTGTAAAAGGAAGACACAAAATAATTGATGCCTACTGTTTTGGTGTTTTGTTGGAAAAATGGCACAGTCGGTCATAATCGATCTGGTGACCTTTCATATGAGTAATCGCCCCTACAATTGTGAAATTTGAAGTTAATTGATTATTAATCCATAAAGGTACATAACAAAATAATGGGATTTTGCCCAAAAGTTGTGAAACAAAGGACCTTGAAAATATCATTCGAACGTGACCAGAAGAAGCAATTTTCGGGCACTGATTTAAAGGAAAAATAAAACCAGTTTTTTCAGAATTAGCATACAATTGCCTTTGAATGACACCGGTAAACACCTTTTGTAAAGCGCAAGTAGCCAATCATTTTCCTTATTTGCAAAAAGTATATAATAACTATATATTTCCGGTTTCTGTGTAACGTAAGCCATTTTATTGAAGTTGCTGAGTATCTCCTTATTAAATGGAAGACCATAAACACCATTAATTTTTCAGTGCAAAAGAAGCTTTTATATGATATTGGAAAAGACATTTTCTAGACCGGAAGTAGCAAATCATCTCTGTTGTCCTTAAAACAAAAGTAGATAGATACCATAGTGTTTTGAAATCTGTGAAAGAGTTAACTATCTAATGATGCAGATTGTGAATTTCTGTAAACTGTTGGTACAGGATTATCTCCAATATTTCACAGAGAAATCCATAGCAATCTGTATAAAATATCCTTTGTATTCAAATGAACATACATAGAAACTATATATTTTAGGCGAAATGATTCCGTACCTTAACGGGGCACTAGCTTTTTCAATCATTAATGAAAGTCAAATAATTAAATAGGACAGATTGGTTAAATTTTGTAGAAATAAGCTAATAAACATCGCTGATGAATTATTTACTTGCAAGTGAATGATTTGACCTCATTGAATCCGTATTCGTGTGAACTTATTTTAACCCTTAGCTAGAGATGGGTTACAGAGGAATTAGGTGTGTTATTAAAAGGAAAAGAATGTCAACATTGAAAGTGAAACAAGGGTAAAACATTTGATTGACTAATTCGATCCAAAAACTTATTCCTGTACAGGTAAAACGATGATTAACATACATTTTTAACCTATAAAATCAAACAGACCTAGAAAGATCTAATTGCACGAGTTTGCTATGTATTCATTTTATATTTATGTTAATATCAGGTTAAATGACTGTCGACAGTTTTGGATGTCACCCTGACGGTTAATTAGATGGCGTCTAGACTGAAAAACACGACATGTTGATACATATTATCGAGCCTATGCATTGAAAATTTGTTATTTTAATCTTAATTGGATATACGTTTTAGTATGTTATAAATCAAAGATGAAAATTTGAGTCAGATCAGTCAACATGAATTTGACAGCTAGTGCCCCTTGAAGTGTTTAGTTAACCTTCTTTATCTTTCTCATAAAAACTTACTAATCTTTAGTTAAAATCACGTGGAATGACCTTCAACTGTTTAGAGAACAAGTGGCTTTTAAGCCACATATTTTTGCAGAAGTAAAAGACAATGGCGGACGCAAATTGAATGATGTTGCCTTTAAGTCTAATAAGCTACAAAGGAAGACTATAAAACCAAGTCAAACAATATACAATACCAAAACATAATATCATGAATCATGCACGATATAGTCCTTAAAATAATGCGCTCCATCCAAATTTTGATACGATAAAACAAACATTAGATAATAAGTATAAGGTAATTCTAACAGCCATGAAAGTTATATAATTCAAATAATAATCATATACTCAAAATCATTTTGACCTTCCTCAAAACGAATTACCTTTCTAGTTTCTAAATGTTTACAACGTAATGTTGGAGGTTCCTTTCTCCTCAAATGAAATAACATTTATAGCTATCTCTGAATGATATCCAGTTCTTCCAGTTGTTACAATTTATGCATTACGGCGATTTATGTGATACTAATCGTAGAAAAGTGCATCATATTCAAATTCCTCTACAATCATGGGTGTTAAAACCTAAATGTGTTAATAGTATAATACAACCTTAAAATGTGCAATGATATATGTCTTTAGCAATTGACAAAAGCGATGTCTTTAATTTTAAGCATTAAAACAAAATGTCATGACGCTTCTTGAGGTGTCTAATAATTAACGTTATTTGAAGCTGAAGCCCAGATCGAAAATAACTTCACCTTGATCGTATGGCGAGTAGATCAGGCATTAAGATTTAAACATTGTTGGTGCTTAATCCCTACATTTAAAGTAAATGCAGTTCTTTTTTAATCAACATAACTTGTAAGCAGAACGTCAGCCAACAAGATGAAAGATTACCTGTAATGCTTACTTCTCATACAATTTTGGTCATGCAACTGTCATATATAACAAGATCTTCACTTATTTTTAGGTCGTGATATTATTGCTTGATTGGAGATAAGGTTTCGTTATTTTTAGAGTAAGCTTTCATTATTATCTAATACTAATTTTTTATTGGAATCAAATTAAAAAGAATGGACCTTATCAGAATGTTTATGTTAAGGTTTTTTAAATAAACAATAATTTACAATGTATATTAAAATCGTTTTTGTTTTTTTAGAAAATGATGGAAGCGAAATTATACAAAACCAAAGTGATAACCAAATTAGCACAACAACTTACAAACTATTTAAAGTCAAATGATGGCCGAACAGAAATATTGAATCCTCCAGGAAGGAAATGTATCAACTCAGTTGGAAATATGAAATTTGGCGAGGAACTTATTACTAGAATAAATATGGGAATAAATAGATGGTGTGAAGGTGACGATGTTTTAATGATAATTCAAGAGATCCATAATGAAATGAAAATCTTCTTTCAGAGGTTCAATTAATTATTCAAAACATTGAGCATGATATAACTGGTTTCGCCAGATCAATTCATGATGTTTCGTTTACCGTTTTACGCGATCCGCTTTACGCGTGACTATGATGCGCAATAGAATAAGTTTAATTGAAGTTATTAGAGAATTGCTGTTTTACCAAATGTACTTAGTTTTAACAGCAAGACTGTAAAAGAAACAAGAGCTATCGAAATGTATGACAAATGGCTTTCGACATTTACATACGAGCAAATTCAAAGTAGTTTTGAAGAGAATTTTGGAACTGAATATGATAAGGTGATATTTCGGATCTTTAAACGAGAAATTCCACAGAAGATAGATTTTTATGAATGTACTATCAGAAAACTGCTAATAGAACTATCTCGTAATAAAAGAGAAGCAAATCATTTACGGAACTAAATGCACTAGTACATAACATAAACACAAAAATTGAGGAATTCATAGGGGTAGCAGAGATGTAGTATGCATAAATTAATAGATGGTGTTTGTTCAATATGTGTTGAGGTTTGTTTATTTGTATTGTTAAATTTGTCCATGGAACTTTGATTTTCTATGGGAACTTTAGACTTGGTGACGTTTATTGATTTAGCCTCAGTTATGCCAAATTATTGATTTTGTGTAGTACCATATTCAAAAATAAGGGAATGTTACAATAAATTTGTATGCAGTACATTATTTTACCTTTTGTAGTAAGTCAGATAGTCATAATTGAACGTTTTTATCTTTTCTGCAGAACTTAAATATGTGATAAATGGATTATAACATGTCTTTTCATATTGGCCCTGGTATAATCCTCGGCCCATATCGACCCTCGGCTTATGGGATCCTCGGGATAATACCAGGGCCAATATGGAAAAGGGCATGTTATAATCTATACTTATTTCCCATGAACAGGATAAGACCAGTTCAACAAAATAACCTGATGCTGTATTTTGTTGTTGTATCAATATGTTAATAGAACCACCTGAGGTTATATGTTCTAAAATAAAAGGGTAGAAGACAATGACATAAGGTCGACACCCTTTTCCTAGGATAATTGAAAAAAAATTACTAAGGATCATCTTCCGTTGTCTATGATGAGTACCTTTTACACATTTAACTTTTTGGAAGAAACGAACAGAACGATACCAAGTTTCAAGAGATATATTTCTACGTGTGTAAGGTGAGAGAGAGAGAGAGAGAGAGAGAGAGAGAGAGAGAGAGAATTCATAAGTATAATTCTTATTAAATTATTTTTTCTTCCGATATACTTATCAATGAATTGTCAGGTAAAATCGATTTCGAAACAGAGATTTTAAAATTAAGGATATTTGTTTCCAGTTTTTCTTCCTTAATATACTATAACAATTTCGATACATATTTGCTAATACGACTCTTCGTTCGGGTTGTTGTCACTTTGACATATTCCCATTTTCATTCTCAATTTTATTATAATTGCACGTGTAACATTTAGTGTACCTACATGTTGGTACTGACAATTAGTTGTGTAAAATCGAAATCAATCGCAAGTGTTTGAAATCATCAGAATAGTGCTTTGACAAAAAAAAAAAAAAAAAACAGAACAAAACTAAAATAGAAATAGCAAAATGATATGCCCTTTGGAATATTCGTGAAGACAAACCTCTTTCTCCGCAACCATTATCATTGCACATGTTTGTGGAGCAACACTGTCGACAGGTTTCATGTACTGTATATTTAGTACTGTTATCATAACACGTCTGAAAGCGACAATAACTATTCAAATGTATGTTAACTTTTAGTGATCTGTTATTTTGTTCTTTATACCGCATAATTGTACAGACGTAAATATATACTAAAGAAATACATTAAAAGGTAAGAGACACAAAATGACTAAAAGTCCACTCTGCTATTCACTTCATTTGCTATTCACAGCTTTCTTTAACGTTTTAATTTTAAAGGACCAATAAATCATTTGTGATTAATTGTAAGAGCCATGATGACTTATGTTTACACTTCTTTGACGGTGTTTGTTAAGGAAATACTAATGTACCAGATTTAACAGTTTAAGGCACGTTCTGACGCAACATACTAATCAGTGGTGCTCAAACAAAAAAAATGTGGTGCATAAGACTATGAAACAAACATTTACTAGACAATATCAAATAAATTAATATTAAAATAACATTGACTGTCAATGGAAAACAGAAATGGACTGTCAGTAAAGGTAATTTAACTGACAAGCGCAAATGCAATATACAGTGTATTGAAAACAAATTTGTAAGGGTTTTCAATATGATGTTCAACCCTTATAATGTTAATATAATTATAAAGCTAATTACTTTGATGCGATTTTGTACATAAAATATACCAACTATACACTATATTATCATAAAATACAATTTCACTAAAAAATATTAAAAATTAAAACCAATTGTTCAGAGAACAATTGAAGGTCTTTCCACCACTAACAATATATTTTGATATGAAAACATTAAAATTCAGTTTAAAATGTCAGTTCCTATGGCTTTATGATGTATAAATATGAATTTAAAGCAAAGGTCAAAATCTAGAACGTCCAATTTGCCTATGACCTTGACCTCAATTTCAAGGTTATAAATCAAGGACCTCAAATCAAAAGACCCTAGGTCTTTAATATGTATGGTTAATGAGTTATATCACTTTACGCATTATTCTAAATATACATGATATAAGAGGGAAAAACTCCTATTTACGGTCAACGTACCCTCGTAATCAAAATTTAAGTGTGACGACATGTCACAACTAACAATTTAGTAAAAATAATTTGTCGATATCTTCTACGGTTTTTGAAAATAAGAGAAAATAAGCCAAGATCAATGACCTTGACCTTTGACCTTGACCTAATTTTCATTCTTTTGGACCAAGGACCTCAAATCTTAAGACCCCAGGTCTCTATCACTTATGGTTTACCAGTTAGAAATGCATATCACTTGAATCAAATGAAAAGGGGAATAACTCTCATATGGAGTCTCTGTATAGCTTCGGTCCAAATAAAATCCTTATCCTGAAGATGTAACGAGCAATTTGATAAAATAAATTTGTCGTAATCTTTTACGGTTGCGAAGGAGTAGTGGCCACAAGAAAAACAGTGTTTGGGAAATAACTCTTACAACGTTAAGTGTTCGGTTAAGCGGTTATCAGTTTCTAAAGCGTATAAACTGTTCGATATCATATACCATATATCTAAGCGACATCTTGTGAAACAACAATAATTCGCAAGAAAAAAATTAGGCGGAAGAAAAAATAAAAAGAAATAATAATAATAATAAATATAAATCAATTGTTTTAAAACAATTGTTAACGGTCTTTCCTCTGAAACATGATTGATTGATTGATTTTTATTGATTGATTGATTGGTTGGTTGGTTGGTTGGTAGGTTTGTTAATTGATTGATTGATTGATCGATTGATTGATAGCCTCATGGAACACGCGGTAAAGGAATTGATAGCGTAGTTCCCATATTTAAACACTTGAGACCTAGCCTCTAGGAACACGTGAAAACGTAATTGAGAGCCTAGTGCCCGCGTTTAAACACTTTAGACCTAGCCTCTAGGAACACGTGAAAACGGAATTGAGAGCCTAGTTCCCGTGTTTAAACACTTGAGACCTAGCCTCTAGGAACACGTGAAAACAGAATTGAAAGCATAGTGCCCGTGTTTAAACACTTGAGACCTAGCCTCTAGGAATACGCGAAAAGGATTCAGAGCCTAGTTCCCGTGTTTAAACACTTGAGACCTAGGCTTAAGTAAAACGCGAAAAGGAATTGAGAGCCTAGTGCCCGTGTTTAAATACTTGAGACCTAGCCTCTAGGAATACGCGAAAAGAATTGAGAGCCTAGTGGCCGTGTCAAGACACTTAAGACCTAGGCTTTAGGAATACGCGAAAGAGGAATTGAGAGCCTAGTCCCGTGTTTAAACACTTGAGACCAAGCCTCTAGGAATACGCGAAAAGGAATTGAGAGCCTAGTTTCCGTGTTTAAACACTTGAGACCTAGGCTCAAGGAATACGCGAAAAGGAATTGAGAGCCTAGTGCCCGTGTTTAAACACTTGAGACCTAGCCTCTAGGAATACGCGAAAAAGAATTGAGAGTCTAGTGGCCGTGTTTAGACACTTGAGACCTAGGCTTAATGAATACGCGAAAAGGAATTGAGAGCCTAGTGCCCGTGTTTAAACACTTGAGACCTAGCCTCTAGGAATACGCGAAAAGGAATTTAGAGCCTAGTTCCCGTGTTTAGATACTTGAGACCTAGGCTGAAGGAATACGCGAAAAGGAATTGAGAGCCTAGTGCCCGTGTTTAAACACTTGAGACCTAGCCTCTAGGAATACGCGAAAAGAATTGAGAGCCTAGTGGCCGTGTTTAGACACTTGAGACCTAGGCTGAAGGAATACGCGAAAAGGAATTGAGAGCCTAGTGCCCGTGTTTAAACACTTGAGACCTAGCCTCTAGGAATACGCGAAAAGGAATTGAGAGCCTAGTTCCCGTGTCTAGATACTTGAGATCTAGGCTTAAGGAATACGCGAAAAGGAATTGAGAGCCTAGTTCCCGTGTTTAAACACTTGAGACCTAGCCTCTAGGAACACGTGAAAACGGAATTGAGAGCATAGTGCCCGTGTTTAAATACTTGAGACCTAGCCTCTAGGAATACGCGAAATAGGAATTGAGAGCCTAGTTCCCGTGTTTAAACACTGGAGACCTAGGCTTAAGTAAAACGCGAAAAGGAATTGAGAGCCTAATGCCCGTGTTTAAATACTTGAGACCTAGCCTCTAGGAATACGCGAAAAGGAATTGAGAGCCTAGTTCCCGTGTTTAAACACTTGAGACCTAGGCTTAAGTAAAACGCGAAAAGGAATTGAAAGTCTAGTGCCCGTGTTTAAATACTTGAGACCAAGCCTCTAGGAATACGCGAAAAGGATTGAGAGCCTAGTTCCCGTGTTTAAACACTTGAGACCTAGGCTTAAAGAATACGCGAAAGAGGAATTGAGAGCCTAGTCCCGTGTTTAAACACTTGAGACCAAGCCTCTAGGAATACGCGAAAAAGGATTGAGAGCCTAGTTCCGTGTTTAAACACTTGAGACCTAGGCTTAAGGAATACGCGAAAGAAATTGAGAGCCTAGTGCCCGTGTTTAAACACTTGAGACCTAGCCTCTAGGAATACGCGAAAAGAATTGAGAGCCTAGTGGCCGTGTTTAGACACTTGAGACCTAGGCTTAAGGAATACGCGAAAAGGAATTGAGAGCCTAGTGCCCGTGTTTAAAAACTTGAGACCTAGCCTCTAGGAATACGCGAAAAGGAAGTGAAAGCCTAGTGATCGTGTTTAGACACTTGAGACCTAGCCTCTAGGAATACGCGAAAAGGAATTGAGAGCCTAGTTCCCGTGTCTAGATACTTGAGACCTAGGCTGAAGGAATACGCGAAAAGGAATTGAGAGCCTAGTTCCCGTGTTTAAACACTTGGCACCTAGGCTCTAGGAACAGTGAAAACAGGTCCGTGCAACATGTTTATTGATATTCAAATTATGATATTTGTAGGAACATGCAAGGATTTAAACACACTTACAAAGGTATTTTGCATTTCCTTTATAAATGTTCTCTTTTATAGGGCTTCACGGAATTTGTGTCTTATTTGCTTACTGATCTTATTGTGTGTGCATTGTATTAAATTTTGTATTTACAGGAAATCGGACCTGACCTGCATGGATCTTTTGTCTTAAATCTACGTGCACATTTTAATTCTTTTCGAAAAGGGAATCCCTTTTTATTTTAGGTTGCACGCGCTGCACCGGATGCAGTGATTGTGACGTCACCAAGCAGATATAGTCAGATAGACTTTGCAGAGGAGACATCGTCATGACCACACCTGTGTATAAAGAATGTGCTAACGGATTTAATTTTCTTTCATGTACAGGTCATTGATGTCGGATCATGCATGCTTTTTCGTACACATATTTACGGGAACAAATTTGATTTTAATGCATGTTTAGAAATTTGATTCTAGGATTTTATTACTATTTACGAACTTTGGAGGATTTCTACGTCATTGATTTTATTTCTCAATCCAGATTGGAACGTCAAGCGGACTGCACCTGATTTATACTGCAAACGGAAAATATATTTTCTAGATTTATTTTACAGGTAAACTATTGTCCGATCGACTCATTCATTGCATGCACACAAAATTAATGCTTGTGGTATAATACTTTGACAAAACGTTTGTCGATTAATTTTCAGAAATACATGAATTGGAGCAGATTTTGCAGGAATGGATTTGTATTTCTGAAAGAAGTTTATTCATAAAAAAGAAGGATTAGCATTTTTATAATAAAATAGAAATGGGATTCAAAGAAAAGGGGGTCGGGTCTAGAGGGTTGGTTGTGGGCCTTGGATAATTGACAAAGATAAATTGCATGTACGCATCATGATAGCTGTAAAGTTTGAAGCTATAATTAGTTAATTTGTTTATTTTTTCCATTTCAGTGGCATGGAACCCCCAAAAAATGACGAGTAACATTACGACAAAAAATCTCCAGTTAAATCATTTTGCGACTAACATTTTGATCACCTTTTTTCAAAACTTTACCGCCAACTTTTTTCTGGTAAAAGCAGCATAAAGTGAATGTCAAAATTTTGAAACATGACCCTGACCTTTGACCTTAACGTCATTTTTTGTAAGTTGGGACCCAAGGACCTTAAATAAAACGAGTCTAGGTTTATACGCCTTACGGTTTATGAGTTGCAAATGCATATCACATACATCAAATGCATAAGGAAAATAACTCCGTATAGCTTTGGGGCAAATGGTCAGCCCAATCCTGAAGAAGTAAGGAGCAATTTGGTAAAATAAATTTGTCGTAATCTTTTACGGTTGCGAAGGAGAAGTGGGCACAAGATAAACAGTGTTTGAGAGATAACTCTTACAACGTAAAGTATTCGGTAAAGCGGTGTCAGTTTCAAAAGCGTATAAACTGTTCGATATCAAATTCCAAATATCTAAGCGACATCTTGCGAAACAACAAAACAGCGAAGGAACAAAATTTGGCGGAAGAAAAAAATAATCAGAACAAAATCAATAGTCTTTCCACGGAAAAGTGGAAAGACCTAATAATCAGAACAAAATAAAAGGTCTTTCCACGGAAAGGTGGAAAGACCTAATAAAACACAAGCCATTTTTTTTTAATAAGGTAACGACCAAAACAACAACATATCAATGAAACATTTGATATTTCTTTGACGTCAACTAATGACATAACAAAACAACTTTAAATGTATATTCATATGCATATCGCTTTGCTAGTTTTGGTAATTTGAAAATTGAAATGGTATTGCAGGCAACTAAAATAATGTATTATGTCACATATTTCATTTACATTATTCAAACTTTTCATGTGACATGTATAAATAATGTTACCTTTGATTGAAAACATCCTACATTAAAGGTTGTCTCTCCAGATGGATACACCATTTTTCTAATCCACATATCTAATAAAACATTTAAAATCATAGTACTTATAAAAGTTTCAAGTGCAACTTATTTTTGGTGGTGTTGACTATGGTTCCACCCACTTTTCGTAGGTTCTTTGTGCTAAATATCTAGTTTTCATGGAAGTGTTTGTGAACTGTTGTTTGGAAATTCATTTTAACATGATGTTGGCAATTTTTATTCAATTTATGCTTTCCGTTTGCCCTTTGATATTTATTTCTTTGTTCCAGAAAATGAAATATCAAGCGGTCTTTTAACTGATGTTTTATAACCATGAAAACTACCATGCACTCGTTCATAAAAGTGCCAATCACAGGGCAAGAACTCCTGAAACTCCTAAGGCAGATCTGTTCAGGCCAATCTGAGACATCAAAGAGAACTAAAACGAAAAATCACAAGACCATTTATAAACCATATTGAAAGAAAGTTAATAACATTTTACTTATTCTGATGTCTTGTGTTGTCAAATTGTTGGTTACTGAATGATGCACACCATGCATCTCATTTTAGGGTTATCTAAATACTAATTGATATCAAAATGTTAAAATGTCAATTAATAGTTATCCCTTCATAGTTTGAATGTATGTTTTTGTCGGAAGCCTTCTGTGAAATAGAATGGTAAATCAATCAGTTCAATGTTACTGTAAATTTTTAAATGTTGTGTGTATTTACTGGTATTATTTCGAATGGACAAATAAAGCGAACTTAATTTATTGCGATTTCATGAAATACTGCATAAAAATAATGATTAAACAAATGCAAGTTTTTATCAGTGCGAAACCTAGCAGGTCCCAATTTTGGCAATGATAAAAACAATGACGGTTATAAATAATATCCTTTTATTGCCCGCTCCACCACTATGAAGACCACACCTTTCTGTTATAATTGAATTATAGATTAATATTCTGCTCACGCATATTTTAAATTGTAATTGGTAGCTGATTGAACTACAGTTAAACTGTATTGTGTAAATTTTCTGGATTGAATTTAAGCATCATTACCTCTCCATTGTCACAGTTTTCCACATGTTTGCAAAATCTTGGATGTGTAATACCCAAGCAACTCAAACAGGTTAAACCTTGAACAAAAAAAAAAAAACCAATAAGATATAAACATAAATTTTCATTTGTTAATTTTGCTGTTTAATGATTTGTTACCAAAAATGCAAACAAAGTAATTCATAGACAAGACCCATACTGGTATTGATAATCTACAATACCCATGTCGATTCTCGACTTGTTGAAAACATCGATAACTTACAAAACAAAAATAGAGTTGACTTGAGCTGAAAAGACCTTAAAGTATGCTAACACCCAAAATTCCAAAATTTAATTCGTAAGATAGTAGTTATCAAAGGTACCAGGCTTATAATTTTATACGCCATAATTGCATTTCGTCTAAATACGACCCATCAGTGACGCACAGATCAAAATAGTTAGAAAGCCAAACAAGTACAACATTGAACAGCATTGAGGACCCAAAATTCCAAAAGTTGTGCCAAATACATCTAAGGTAAATCAAAGCCTGGAATAATTTCATTAGACATTGTTTAAATTATGATCGGATGCTTTAGAGCATTTGTTTTCAAAACACTTGTATATTTTGGTAGACCGTATGATCGTATAGAAATATGTGTTTGTGTGTCATTGATTTGCTGTCTCGCTGATGTTTATAAATGAGTCTGATAGTGTTTTTTAATTTTTAATTTAAAAAAAATTTTTTAAGAGTCTGATAGTAAGACAAAGCACACAAACCGAATCTTTTATCCGAAATAAAATCTCCTGAATCGATTAACCGCTCGAAAAATCTCATTATATTCTCTGTGTTAATTGGATGCATTTTGTTTGTTCTATATTGTCACTATATTGTTTATAAACTGTTTGTAAGATTCTCATCTTTCTTTGGTGTTGAATGTCATTTTCCCTTACATTTTGTATATTCAAACCACCGTTAAGTTTTGATCAATCGGTATTTTCAACTGTAACTGTAAAAAAACTTAATAACAAACAGTCCAACGGTAAAGAGAAATGGTTAAATTAAGAGTAGCATTATGCCTATACAAGAAGAAAAATCCTCTAACAAAGCGTGGATTTGAAAACATGAATTTCAATTAAAAGAAAACGTTTTAAGAAGAACTATGATTATTCCGGTTTTGTTTGTATTTAATTAGCTCTGATACAACTTATATTTAAATTTCATCTGTATTTCAACATAAAACTTAACTTAATTTTACAGATTTTAAATTTAAAAAAAAAAAATTGCACAGTTTATTTAGTCTTCTACTACGAATGTTTTCCAGTGTGTTGTGTAATGTTAATATTTCTACATTGAGAGTTATTTTGTAATGTCTATGTAAGAAATCATTCATATCATGCAAAGAGAAAGCATCAAGTAGGAAAACGTGATTTCTGTTGTTTCATTTCAAATGGAATACATGTGACCCTTACGTCTTACAGTATCTTCAAATGTTAAACTTTTGGCGATTTCAGAAAACCGTTTTCAGTAACTGCTAGTACTCTTATTTCGATGCTTTGCCAAGTATTTGTCTATTGTTTTAATGATTATTATTTTGTGTCTCGTACCGATCGTTTGAGTTAAACTCATTGCAACTTTTGCATTTTAACATTACTAGTATGTTCTTTAATTCTGGTGTAATATCACTGTCCCAGGACAGAGGAGGTCTGTCCCGCCATATTCTGTATGTGCCTGTTCCAAGTCATGAGGAGCCTGAATTTTAGTGGATGTCGTTGGTGTTTATATTTCATGCTTTTTTTCATGCATAGATTTGTCATAAATTACTTGTTAGTGTTTTTTTCAATTAAAATGTTTCACATATATCAATAAAGGCAACAGTAGTATACCTTTTATAGCTGACAATATGCTATGAATATGTCTCATTGTCGAAGGCCGACCGTATGGTCGTCTTTTATTGCGTTCATCCATTTTATTTGATCTTTGATGGACAATTGTCTCAATAGCAGTCGTACCACATCTCCTTATATCTATATGTTTTAAACATGTTAAAGTGTAGGGTCTTTGGTTTTATACTTTATTACCATTATATGAAACTTACCATGTGTTTCATTTTGCAAGAATATTAAGCATAAAACATGTACAATAAACACTGAAATAAATTAAGTTCATTATAAACAGGTTAAATGCATCATCATAAATATATACTATAAATAAGTCCTGAGTAATGTGATTATATCCACACGAAAACGAAAACGTAAAATGTTAAAATGCAAATCTGTTGTTGTGAAATTTTTACCGTTAAAGTCATTGCCTATATAAATCGAAGTGATGATCAACAAAGAAGGACAGAAATTATTCTCAACAAGCTAAGATTACATAATTTGTATGTTTTAATGTAATTTTAATTTGTCATCTTGTTCAAGTTTAAAATGTTGTACCTCTGTCATGCAAACAAATATAGTTCGTTAGTTTTATTGAGAAAGTAGGGTTCACCGTTTTTTCTATAATATAGAATTAACATTATGTTTTCCTGTCAAATCAACATTTTCTTACCAAGTTTTGATATTGTTCCATGATCACTTAGATTACAAATGACGAAGTTCCCACAGGACGTCCAAAATGAGGTTATCTATACTAAACTTATCTTAAAGTAAGTTTGATTATAGTTATTTCGTCAATGACGCTGGAATAAAAAGTTAAAGGCAAAATAAACTTCGAAATTGAAGAACTTCGCGACCTCCAAATTCCGAAATGTTTTGCCGAATACAGCTTAGTTAATAGAATATAAAAAAAAAAAAAAAAAAAACAATGGATAATTAATTAATGGTGTAAAACGCAAAATAGATAATTAATTAATGGTGTAACCTCATGCGAAAGCTCGGACCGTTCAAAATTTTCGACTCCGTCTAAATAATCATGCTAGTTGGGTCAAATCATGATAACATTTTGTGCGGTTATGCTAACCGTTTTGGGTTTATAATTAAAGAAACGTTTAATGTCCTAGATTACATTATGAAAAAATTCGCATGTTTACTCCGCCCACTGACCCCGTGTTTGATCCTCAATCTTAATGTGTATGCTCCACCCACTAATCGTGTAACCTGATGATCCATTGATTTTCCATGTAGCGCATAGTTGATGTGTTTTATGCCAACTAAAGATGGAGTTTGGTAAAGACGATTTGTCGATACAAGTGATGAAGAAATCGAACAAAAGATTGAAAATGAGTGCTGATAAACAATAAAGCAGAATATAGCAGCAGCCACTACTTTCCGGGAGTATTTAAAAGTTAAGAAAATGGATGCAGGATTCGAACATTATGACACATTAAAACTAGATGAAGTGTCATTTTATATGGATGTGCGTAAATACTCCATTTTGACTTCAAATTAAAGTTCAATTCGATATTTGCCTGTATTTTTGTCGACGTGCAATGGACAATATGCCACAAATGACAAGACCCACGTTTTCTGTAAAAAGATCCGAAGACGGGGCTAAAATATGTTGTTAAAACTTTAGATGAGTTGACAAAAACCATTGCAGCAGTGACAAAGAAAAACTTCAGGGATAATGCCAGAAAATTCCGGTTCTGAATATTGCCCGGTGTCCTCCTTTGAAAAGTATGTAAATAAATTAAATCTTGAGTGTGACAAACTATGGCAGAGACCGAAAGATCCGTTCTGTGAGGAGGACTCTTCATGGTATTATAATATTCCTGTGGGCAAAATTCGCTTTGCAATTTCATGTCATACCTGAGCAAGAAGTGCAACCTGTCTGAAATTTATACTAACTATTTATCCGAGCTACCGGGGCTACTGTTCTAGCTAAAAACTCGTATTGCAATGCACAGATCTTGGACGTAACTGGGCATAAGTCAGTAGCATCCCTTTCTTTGTACCAGCGGGTTGATAATGATGATAAGATACGTATTGGACAGACGTTAACAGAAAGCATCACGGAACCTTCTAAAGCATTAGCCTTAACTGTTGGTGAAACATCATCGAATATTCGTGCTTTACCAAGCTCCAGTTGTACAGTGCCTCCTAAAACTTTAGCAATTGGTCCTTCTTCTACATTTCTTCCTCTACCGAATATTACAAAATACAGCACTGATCTCATGAGTACAGCACGTAGTTCCGTTACTTATAACGTTGGACACAATACTCTATATGCATCTGCTAAGGAATACAAAGCGCCGCCTTTGCCATTTAGTGGACCCTTGCCATGCAATACTTTTAAGCCAAAATATTTAAGTACAACCCAACAAGGAAACAGCACACAGTCATTTAATGAATCATTGCAAGGTGTCAATCTAAATGAACTTTTAACGATTTTACTGAAACTTTCGTAAACATAAATCGTACTACACTTTGTCCACAAGTTTTCAACAACTGTTCCGTAACTATTGTTTATAAAAAATATGACTTAATTTTTAGAAGAACAGATCTGATAGTTTTTTATTTAGCGTTTGGTTTAATGTGATCGGGAGCATTTCACTTTATTTCATTCCATCTTATATTATTTTTATTTCTTATTTATATTTTTAAGGGTTTTCTGGACGAAAACATTTTCACATCTGTTATTACTTTTAAGTTTGTATAATATATAACAGAGAAGTACACTAAATATATTTTATTTGAATTTCTCTAGATTGAAAAAGCCCTTGATTGCGTCATGCATGCATAGATGTCAACCAGTGGAATTTTCCACAAGCGGACCGGTTAACAGGTCAACCTGCCTTATGTGGGGCAATACACTAAGGTTATCACAAGACAGCGTGTACCTTACTTTGTTTTTTATAGCATACATGATTTCAGGTCAACAGGTTGAACACATAGATTTAAGGTCAACATATTGCAACCCGATTGCTGATTGGCTATAAGCACATATTTTGTAAGAAGGTTTTTCTTTTGAACAATTTGATTGGATTGTGCACGGCGAACATGGTTATTTAGCAAGATGGCATGGCACTGGATTGTGATAACGACGCTTGGAACATAACTGTTGTCATCTGTGAATCAAATATTCCACAACGGTCAATCAAGTCTTTAATGGCGTCCGTAAAACTTCAGCACTGGGAAAGCTTGGTTCAGTTACTTTCGTGTCAGCAACAACCCACTATCAAGGCATCGGTAATTCAAGCTCCGAAATTTCGTATTTACTGTGGGATATACAATACATATGCAGGTGCTGCCAAAATGTTGCGAAATAGAATGGAAAGTTCACAATAGGAAAGCTCAAATCAACACTTTCGTTGTTAAGTATGGTTCTCAACCGACCTCAGTAAACAGTTAAATTATAAATATCAACATATCATAAGTGATAATTTATGTCAACCAAAATTGCTGAGTACATCGTCTTCAAGTTCTCAAAGACAAATTTATTCTACAGACAAAACAAGTCCATTTATACTTTGACTTTGACTTATTGCTTGTGTATTAATGTTATTTCAGTAGATTCATTATTACTACGTGAAGAAGAAGTGACAAAGAAACCAGAAAATTAAGGCTTATTTTTTGTCCTTTTATCATTTAAATGATATCATTCGGACAAAAATGCCGAAGAATGTGTTTTCGACCGGATAATACTCATTGTTGGTGTTTGTTTTTTTGTGGATTTACAGTTTTCACTATTGGTCATCGGTTTTGATTTATATTTTCGTCGAACACCAGTAGGTAAAACATTAGCTTCCATTTTCAGCAAATAGCGCTTTATATGTAAAATCCGAAGAAATTAATTACTCTTCGTTAGAAACTGACAATGTCATGGGCCAAATATAAAATACCACCGAAAGACTTTCAAGTTATGAAAACAAAACACGACACAGAAAACTATAGACCTATAAATTATATATTGCCAACACCAAGTTAATACTCAAAGATAGTATTTGATGCATTTGATTGTTTATGAGTTGTTTATAGGTTTTCGATTCAAAATATTAATAGTTTTGTTTAACTGCACTTCTAACTGTGAACTTCTGAAAACATATGTCATTATTAATCGTCGGATTACAATTTTCAATGGTTTCGTGGGAACAGATGAACCACGAATTCAAATTTTGAACGAATTTCAAATTCTCTATAGTTTGTATGCAAAGATAAGCAAAACCACGAAACAAATAGCGACAAACATGCAAGATTTCATCAATCCACGAAAACTGATACCCACGAAAATAAATGAATCCACAGTAGATTGAATATTTTGATCAATATCCCTTATGCGCCTCAAATTGAGGGAAACAAAAGAGTGTGTTAACACAAAAATCTCTGTGAAGGGATATTGGACATGTTTCAATTTTAAATGGTGAGTGCTTAACAATTTGTGTTGATTTTGAAAATTGAGATCATAGAATGAATGTGTAAAAGCTATGGAGTTATTAAATGTATGCAAAGTACTACATTTACAAATAATTCATTGTGTGAAAAAAGTTGTTTTTTTTCACCTCGAGGAGCTGCTTCAAGAAAAGATTTTGAGGGTTTGCTAATTTACGGAAAAAAATAACAACATGATGTGAAAATGTCTCAGCTTCGAAACGAGATATCATACATATCCAAGTTTACCAAATTGGCTGCGATCCAGAAGAAAATGAGTATATTGTGTATGTTAGCCATTTTATGTTGTAATTGTACTATGATAGGATTCTTACTAACAAGTTTCTTAAGTTGGATTTCAACTGACATAATAAAATGTATAATTTAATGTCATATGATTTAAAACAAATATAATTTAAATTAAATTTGAATGCGTATAAATTCACTGTCATAGCTAAAATTTGATAAAGACGTAGCCCTGGACGTCTTTATCATACGTAAAAGTTAAATACTGCTTTGCATTCTCTTCCAGTTTCATGTTTTGTCACAGAAGCACGGAAGTCGGTTTCACTTGCGTTAATCTTAACTGCCAATAATACTTCTTTAGATTCCGACGGTTCAACATCGACACAAAGAATTCCTATCATAGTGCAAGTTTGGGAGGTTGTATATTCTGGCTTAATGTCATCGATGCAAACATACTTGAGATTGTTCATTTGACTCACATACGTACAGATGCTCTTCCAGATATTGACCGACAGTTAATACTTGTCCCTTTCTAGCATGTATATCAAATTCTTCTGAGTGTGGGCTGACATACATTTGGTGCATTTGCACGCCTTTTTCTGTAGATTTTATATTTTTAACTGCAACTCCATACGAAAACCTGAAATTCTTGCTGTAACCATTTCTGGTTCAAATCCATACAGAACGGCCCCTTTCAGCACAGCAACTTCTGGACCCTCCGGAACAATGACTCTTATATTAGGTCCTAGTTTTTGACTGATGGCGTCCTTTAGAATATTCGATTGTGAAAACCACAAACGGCTAATAACATTTTACATCAGCAAATTCTTGTTTTGAGTAAAGAAATTCAAGTTCGTTTGTGACTCTGGAAATGATAGAAAGAACGAAATATTTCATTAGGAATTCTAAGTTATTCTTCATTAAGTTTGATGTAGTGGTGATGTTTATGCTGTCCAGCATGTTGATCTGTTGAAAGAAGTTGTTTGTTTACGCTTTTATACGCCTGCAAAAGACTAAAAGGCAAACGGATTGTTACTTTTGATGGGTATCACTAAGGCTCTCCTTCATTCGTTCAATATCATGCCTTAACTCAAAATACTCGGACTGACTATAGTCAAAGAAACTCTTCATGACATCCTGTCCGACAAAGTTTGATATAAATTTTAAAATTTCATCGCTGACAGTAGAACCGCCCCAGTTTCCACCGCATGACTGGTATATTTCCTTGTCAGAATTTTTACTAACTACCTCATGAACAGTGATATCGGTTGTTCCACCTGTAAACAGTAAGCATATTTAATTAAGACATCTAGTCATAATCATCATAATAGTGGAGAGCTTTTCTTTATTCAAATTTCATAATAAGGCTTAAACTATAAAAAAACAACTGATAAATTTGTAAACGTTCAAATCAAAACAAATACGGTAAAGGAGGAATACAGTTGATATAAATATAAATATATATATCATGTATATATATTTATATTTATATATATTTATTTTATATGTATTTATATGTATTTATATTTATATATATATACATAACTACTCTTATAATCAACCCAACAATGTTAAATCTGCAAAAAAAAATATTCCTGTGAATGTGTCCTACGATCCTTGACGATAGATATTAAGCTAGGCAATTCCACCACCATGCCTAATATGCACTGTGTTAAAACTTTACTCCATTGACGAGGAAATGTAACACTAGGCCACCGAAAGCTAAATTATTAGTTTAGTCTATGTGGCTGAGTGTTCTAGAGCGATGGACACAATGATGTGTTGTCTCGATATCCCAATAGCATGAGTTTGAATCCCAGCGAGGAAAAACAAAAATATTTGCTTCCGAAAATTTGCAGATTTAACATTGTTGGGCTGATATTTAGAGTAGTCAAGAATATAAAATGTGTTTTCAGCCG
Organism: Mytilus coruscus; assembly: GCA_017311375.1. Lineage (NCBI taxonomy): Eukaryota > Metazoa > Mollusca > Bivalvia > Mytilida > Mytilidae > Mytilus > Mytilus coruscus. The sequence goes on along the minus strand of CM029597.1, from coordinate 95,275,751 downwards.
TGTATAACCTTCACTGGTATTGAGCGAAAATGATATTGAATTATAAAAACTGTTTTGTATATTGGATATTGCTAACCATAGACTATTCAAACCATTATCGACTACATCCAAAAATGAGGAAAAACGTAATTTTTAAAGGTAGAATTCGCCAATAAAGGTTTAGATGCTGTAAATATTAGCAATATTTTCCATCAGAAATCTGTACAAAAAATATACCTGATTACTTCAAAATAAAGCTACACCTGTTATTTCTTATACTTACACCAAGTCTATTGCATCCAAGATTTTCAACCACAAGAGAGTTTTGGAGGCCTTTAACCTCAAAGATGTGAAATCCAAGCTACCGGATTGCTCATGTGCATCGTCACAATACAAGTATAGTCAAGCTGGTCATGTTATTACTGGTGACCTTGGCATCGTTACCAATGAACAACTAAGAGAGTTGTTAGCCAAGGGACCAAAATATAGAATTCCCCAGCCCATCAACTGGAAAAAGAATTTCAAGTTACTGATGGATGCAGTTGAGGACTATGCAAGAAAATGGGTAAAGCGCGAACCAGACGAACCAGAACTGGACACTTTGTCTGAATGGATCAAAGCTATTCGATCATGCATTCAGAAGCGCATTCAAAAACTACGATGCAATATGAGCACAAGAGTTACTAACCCTTTCAAAAATCCGGATGTTGTGGATGCTTTATCCTCTTTGCATGACAAATATGTCGTTGTTCCAGCAGATAAAGCCTCCAATAATATTGTCTTCATATGTAAAAACCATTATTTGCAATGTCTCACAACAGAGCTTGGAATAAATAGAACTACTGGTAACCCTACATATTCTTTAACATCATTTACCAAGGACGAAATTTTACAAAATCACAAATCTGTCCTTCTTTCTTTTGGTATCAACATCAAAGAAAACGAAGAAAATTTACCATCATTATACTGGATACAAAACTACACAAAACTCCATATAAAGAACGATACATAGCTGGGTCATCAAAATGTTCGACTAAACATCTTTCTAAAGTACTGACTACTCTTCTTTCTACAGTTAATGATGGGCTTCCAAAATATTGAGATGAGATATATTCTACCAGTTGTGTTAACCAGATGTGGATTCTCAAAATTCGAAAGATCTACTGCTTAATCTTCGATCACAATCTTTGCAATTTTGCAGCAACATAAAGACTTTTGATTTTTCTACGCTTTACACTACTATTCTCCATGCTCAGTTGAAACATCGACTTCACCATCTTATTAAACAGAGTTGTTTCTACAAAAATTGGAATCGTAGATGCAAATTTCTTGTTTTGGGTTACAATAATTCATATTTTGTGAAAACCACACTGAATCTACCAGAAAATATACTGAAGATGATATTATCAAAATGCTGGACAATATATTTGTTGAGTTTGGAGGATTTATATTTCAACAGACAGTCGGTATTCTAATGGGAACTAATTGTGCACAATTTGTTATTGTACTCGTATGACGCAGAATTCATTTAGAACCTTCTAAAAGACAAAAAGAAAAAGCACCTTGCGAAATTCTTTAATTTTACTTTCCGATATATTGATGATGTTCTATCATTGAATAACCCATATTTCAGCCAATACTTACATCTCATATATCCCAGTGAACTTGAAATTAAGGATACTACTGATACTAGAAGGACTGCTTCGTACCTTGATCTTTTCCTCAATATTGACACAGATGGACGACTTTACACGAAAATCTATGATAAACGGGACGATTTCAACTTCCCAATTATCAATTTCCATTTCTCAGCAGTAATATACCATCTGCCCCTTCGTATGGTGTTTACATATCTCAATTGATACGTTTTCTCGTGCTTGTTCACACTATACGGACTTCATATACAGGAGTGTGCTCCTTACGCAGAAACTGCTCCAACAAAGTTATGAGGAGGACAGATTAAAAATGACACTCCGTAAATTTTACGGACACCATCACGAATTGGTTGATCCATACGATGTGTCTTTGTCCAAACTAACTAAGGACATTTTTACCACGTGTTAGATTGTGGTTTGTCTTTACGTCGTCTGATCTTTTCATTACCGAACGTGACTTATTTCCGATTGTGACTGTTTTGCTGAGTGTGAAACCGCATTGCTATAAGACGAGTCACGGTACTTTTCTATCCCAAATTCATGTATTTAATTTTGATGTTATATTTGTTATTCTCGTCAGATTTTGAAAAATGTCTTAACGTCTTTTCTGTTATATTCGTGTGTTATGGTAAAGATAATTAATCACCCCTTCATTTATTAGATTTTAGTTTGGTTCAACGAAATTTATACGATATATTTGGTTTACAGTTTGCTTCAGAAGAAACACCGACATAGCTAGATAATACAATTAATTATCTAAGTACTACCACAATTTGATATTAATAGGTATTGTAATTTTCATTGTTATTAATAAATGTAATGTCAGTATTACAAATCTAATCTTGGATCAATCCTAATCCTATCTTATTTTTGGGAAATATTTTACAAATTCAAATGTGACGTCACTTTGTGTGTTTTTTAGAATTTCAAATGTGACGTTACTTTGTGCGTTGAGGCTTTGGCTAACTCGGCTGTGTATTTTTATGTGTTGGATTAAGTTGTTTTATGTCATGTATCCGTTTTTATTCTGTAGTTAGTCCCCACTTCGGTTTTGTCATGTATATCTATTGTATAGTCATTTTATAAAATTTACTGTTTGCAAAATTATAAATTATTCTAAATAATAAGGATGTTCTTGTCCCAGGCAGAAAACCCTGGCCCTGTTGGGCGCAACTTTTGGAAGTTTTGGTCCTCGGTGCTCTTCAGCTTTGTACTTGTTTTGGCTTTCGGACTTTTTCATCTGGGCGTCATTGGTTGGTCTTGTGTGGACGAGACGCACGTCTGTCGTGTTGAATTTTAAGCCTAGTACCTTTTGTTAGCTATTATTCGTGTGTTTCTTTGTCATATATGTTCTCCCATTTATTTGTATTGTGGTCCTGTCATGTGATGTTGTCGTTCTGGTGTTGTGTTTGACGTTGCCATAAAAGCGGGAGGTTTGGCATGCCACAAAACCAGGTTCAACGCACCATTTTTTCTGAAAATGTCATGTACCAAGTCAGGAAAATGGCCATTGTTATATTATAGTTCGTTTCTGTGTGTGTTACATTTTAATGTTGTGTTTTGTTGTGTCGTTGTTCTCCTCTTATATTTGATGCGTTTCCCTCAGTTTTAGTTTGTAACCCGGATTGGTTTTTATCTCTATCGATTTATGAGTTTCGAACAGCGGTATACTACTATCGCCTTTATTTGTATATCATTTTATTCTGGTTTCACTTATTGTATTACTAATCTTTTAGTCTGTTTAGTTTCTTTGACTTGTTTTCCTTTCAGATTTTCTCTATTTATAACGGTTCAAAAATTAAGACAAAATTTGCTTTTACCCCTTTGTTCTACTTTTAGCGATGTCAGCCCTGTTGGTTTGTAAGCAGGGTTATCTGACATTTCTTAGCTAGATACCTTTATGATGATTGTGGCCAAGTTTGGTTAAATTTGTCTCAGTAGTTTCAGAGGAGAAGATTTTGTAAAGATTACAAACATTTACAAAAATTGTCCAAAATTGACTACGAAGGACAATAAATCCCACTAGGGAAAATCAATGGTGGTATCACACCTAATAAGTAGTGAAAGCACGTCTATAATAAAAAAAAATCTGTTTAATCTTGTTATCTTTGATGAGCGCTTTGGCTTTGTTTGTTTTGTTGTCTTTCATAAAAGGGAGATATATTTGAGCTTTAAAAATCTAAATGAAAGATTGCCACCCTTGTGCGTTCTATTGATACTTTTTGTTCTTAAAATGTATTTGAGGACACAACAAACGACCAATGAAACTTGACGTATGTTTTTATTTATATAAGGGTTAAGGATGTTCGCTTTTCTTGTATTTTTCATTATATAATTGTATTACATATAGTTTAAAATAAAGGTAACAGTAGTATACCGCTGTTCGAAAGTCATAAATCGATTGAGAGAAAACAAATCCGGGTTACAAACCAAAACTGAGAGAAACACATCAAATATAGGAGGAAAACAACGAAACAACAGTAAAACTAAAGTGCAACAAAACCAAACGACAATGCAACATACACAGAAACGAACTGTAAGATAACAATTGCCATTTTCCTGACTTGATACAGGACATTTTAAGAAAAGCCATATTTGAAATTCTTATAAAATTCATGTTATTTTTTCAAGAATGGAAACAGTTGTCAATTCTAAATGTATGATAGTTCTAGAGAACATTATTTCCCGCCAAATATTAAATTGTTTATAAAAACATGTACACAGAACCTTAATTTTTCTTCTATTTTAGTTCCACTCTATAAATACTTTTGATTTGTAACAGTTTTCTTTAAAGTTTTTTAAAACCGAGTTGCGAACATCCTTAAAGACATGACTTACACTCTCTGCAGCATCACGCATGAACTGGTTCGCTTTAAGGTTCCAAATAGCTGGAACGGTAAGAACCCAATACACCTGATCGTCCTTAATATCTAGCATTTTACAGCTTCAAAAGATGGCGTTGGAAGTAATGTATAACAGCTGCAAACACATCGATCGCTTTCATTTTCTTCCTCTTACCAGTTGCAGAAGTGAAGGTTTCATACAACCAAGTATCCTTTGTTAACCCTCCTTGAAATTATTTAATATTCTTTTAAAGGGCACTAGCTGTCAAATTCAGGTTCGACGATTTGACTAAAATTCTCAAATTCTATTTATAACAATGTAAAATTTATCCAAATTATCTAAAATAAACAATTTTCAGGGCATGGGGTCGATTATATGTATCTTCGAATCGTATGTATTTTAGTCTAGACGCCATCTAATTAACTATCGAGTTGACCTCCGATGACCATATAAGCGATATAAACATAAATATAAATATGAATAGATACCGAAATCGTGCAATTGGATTTTCTAGGTCTGTTTAATTTCATAGATTAAACATATATCTTAATTTTCGTTTTTACACAGATGAGTTTTGTGAATCGAATCAGTCATTCAAATGATTTAATTTTGTGTCAATCTTTTCTTTAAATAACCGAACATGCAGGTGTTCATGCGCTATCTATCTCTAGCTAAGGTGTTAAATTAAAGTTCACATGAATACGGATCCAGTGAGGGCGATTTATTTACTTGCAAGTGAATAATTCATCATCAATGTTTTTAGCTTATTTTGACAAGTTGAACCATACTGGCTGCTAAAAGCTAATTATAATTTTATTTCACTTTCATTGATGATTGACGAAAAACAAATCATATTTTTTTTATATCTTGTAGCTAGTGTCTCTTTAATGGGTTACAACTGTTAACGTGAAAAATAAGCATAAATTTCTTTCCTTGAACGACGAAAATAATATTTGGAGATATTATACTATGTAATCATCAATCATTTTGAACAATAGCAATTATGATAAAGCCACGTTTTGGTCCTTTAAATTCAGAAATAACAAAATATTACAAATTTATCAAATAAATAAAGGCACACAGTAGTACAAGTATACCGGTGTTCAAAAGTCATAGATCGGGGTTACAAACTAAAACCGAAGGAAACACATCAACTATAAGAGTAAAAAGATTAAAAACCAGCAGGAACACTGAAGTGAAACAAAACAAACGCCAAAATACATAGAAACTAACTAGTTGATAACAACTCCTATCTCAGACATTATTACAATTATTGTTGGCTTTTGACGACTTATTTTCATCAGGGCTTAAGGGGCACGGTAGTATTTCCTGGCCCATAGGGATAATGATAGCCTTTTAGAACTTTCACCACTTTCTAACACTGCTCAAAATTCTACATACACAGCTAACTGAAGTACTTTCATTATAATATTCAGAAAGGATTTGAATATGTGTCATGACCGTTTTTTGCTATCTTTATAAACCTAAGGCCACAAGTGCTTTTAGGTCTTTTATCAAGCAGTGAATGCAGAATTAAAAAATTCTCAAAAATTCATTTTCACCTGCATGTAAAATTATTTCATATTTGTCTACACCTGATTCATACCTCAGTTTGAAAAAGTATGATCAGTAGATACTGTATATTTTGTCCAATCACACTGTTCAGATACATTGACTTAAGTAGGGTACACAAAAGAGCAACCTAAATTCCGGAATGTAAATACTACCGTGCCACCTTAACCAAGACATCACAAACTTGAAACCAGTCATGACACCTATGATGCATAGACTTCTTACTAGGAAACATATTACAATAAAGAATACTAGTCTGCACTTATTTCTTACCAAAAAAAATTAAGAGAATATACCCCTACCCCAGCTGGCAGATTTTCACTTTTTTTCATCTTACCACTTTTACTTAAGAAGTGAACAAAAACCAAATATATAATGTTTCAAATCAGCAAAAAAGTAAAACATGGTGATTCAGGAGGAATTTTTGGATTGCCAACTCTATTTCTAGCTAATCTGACTGAAAGAAACAGTATAAGTACCAAATCATGAAAAAAGGTAGTAAAGTCCATTCCACATTTTACAGCATGCCTTGCATTCCTTTAAGCATTTCCAGATTATGTAGGCAACATACCAAGATTCTTTAGATGGCAGTAAACTATTATTTTAAAATCTTCTTGACAATACATGTACTAGAATATATCTCTAAGTTGACTGTTTGTCTCTATCTCATATATGCATTTAGTTAAATTATGTCCCCTTACATAACCAATTTACCTTTTTTGTGCTTTTCAGGGTCAGAAAATTAAAACAAATCATGGCATTTGCATAGAAAATGAATTAACTATCTAAGCTATCTGATATACAATCATAATCACATTCTTTGTCAAAAAAATGTCTTATCAATGTAAAGAAACCCCTAATGCTAACTATATTTCAGCTAAATATGGGGGCTAATTGAATAAGTAAGGACCCCTTAACCACTTACTAGTCCCAAAAAAGCTCATACTGGTGTCATGTTACCACAGAACTACAAATTAAACCTGAAGAAAACTATAGTATAGCTGTACTTGTGTGGAAAAAATAAAATATTATGCACTTTATTTATTTCGGTGAAAATTATATGATGTACAGGCAACTAAAATATGTCGCGTCTCAAATTCCAGTGGTTACACATGTGCCAGACACTGCAAAAAGTTAAAGCGAGCATTTATAATTAAAAATCTATTGCAAGTTACATAAAAATTATAAAATTCTACCTTATAGGTAAATTTTGACATTATTACCCACATTTCAGGCAAAATTTGCTGAATCAGCAATTTTCACTCCCAGGGGTGGAATTTAAGGGTTGTTCTTATTCTAGTTGCCCTTAAAAAACTTTTTATTGATAAACTTACAAATTGAATAGGTAAAAAAAATACTTTTATCAATTTAGTGCACATCATATATATCCCTGTTAAGGGGCACGGTAGTATTTCCTGGCCCATAGGGATAATGATAGCCTTTTAGAATTTTTACCACTTTCTAATACTGCTCAAAATTCTACATACACAACTAACTGAAGTACTTTCATTATAATATTCAGAAATGGATTTGAAAATGTGTCATGACCGTTTACTTTTTTTGCTATTTTTAGAAACCTGAGGCCACTACTGCTTTTGGGTCATTTATCATGCAGTGAATACAAAATTATAAAAAATTCTCAAAAATTCATTTTCACCTTTATGTAAAATTATTTCATATTTTCTACACCTGATTCATCCCTCAGTTTGGAAAAGTATGATCAGTAGATACTGTATATTTTGTCCAATCACACGGTTCAGATACATTGAATTAAGTAGGGTACACAAAAGAGCAACCCAAATTCCGGAATGTAAATACTACCGTGCCACCTTAAACCTTTATCTAACACAAAATGTCAAATGTGCAAAATAATCACGTTTAACATCAAGACATAAATGTTAGTTTTGTAGACGGAACCTTTACAAAATGATATTTTGTTATCAAAAGTATTTTACGTAGTTGATAATGTGCGTAAAACATTGTTTGTTGCAAAGTGGTATACCTATTTGGACCACATATATGTGAAAATATATCAATTTCGCCATGTTTCTAACATTTCAATAGACCCTTCAGCTCTAAACTGTCAATATTACATTATTTTGCTTCTTTGACAAAACGATTAACACGATTTGAAATAACTTGAATAATTTTGCAATTTTGTAACTTCAGAGGCCTCATTCTGTCCACAAAATCTTTCAACGTATTATTTAGATGTTATCGTGTGATACCTATGTAATAAACAACTATTGCTAATCATATTCTTTTCAGACGTTATGTTGGTAGAAGGATGACAAGAGAAACACTCTGGGACTCATCCATGCAAACAAAGTTAATATAGCATAAGCCAGTTCCGGGATACGGTTTTCAGACGAATCTGTCATGTGACTTCCATCACCACGTGACAAAATGTATGCATCGTCATTTTCAACACATGTTGAGCAAACGGGTGAAAAAGTTTGATTTTATGCTGCACAAAATACATTAAATCTTATATGGCCACCCTCCCTCAGTCGTACGGCAGTCAATATTACGTACTTACTGAGCATAAATTATTCTATACTACCCTACACAATGACGATTATAAACGTGCTGGAAACTTTTAATAGAGCAGAGATACAGGCGCGCCTTCTATCTGGTAAATGACGTCATAAAGGCGTGCGAAATTGATGATCTTTTCCGGTGAAAGACATGATTCCAGAAATGACGTATTGGGTTATAAACAATACATAATCGTAGACCAAAGAAACATTGTATTGTATACATTTAATCTTATTTAATTTTCATTTTCCTTCAACACAAATTCACTTTATCAATTTTGTAGTTTATACTTGATATTCAAATATTAAACCTGAATCAAAACATATAAATAAATGGTATAATAGTTTATACAAAGCATCAAATTTTCAATTATTGTAACCATGTTAATGTTAAAAGTACACACACAAAAACTTGTCTGTTGATTCTATGAATAGTCAAATTTATATACAGCAAAGTCCACGTGTAGAACGATATTTACATACTGTGCGTCTTCTCAAATTGCAAACAAAACAAAATTATTTTAGCGATGCATGGGATATATGCTGTTTCTATAGACTGTAACTTCAAATTTTCCAATGACCAATGCCTTGCCTCACGCAAATACGGCAGAGTCAAAGCAATATTTTATGTAAACCTTTATTCTGAGGTCTTCATTTTCATATCATTGCAAACACTATTTACGGTTTCCAAAACGTATAATTGGTAATAGTTTGATGCATGTAATTAGGAATATAGACAATATATTACTGCTTACCTTGTCATCGAATAAAACCATCTTAAAATTATCGAAATAAAACATTTCATCAATTTTGTCTTTGTGCATAAGTATTTCACAATCTTTTATTGCATCGTAACCAAAACTATGAAATGACATGTCTGGTTTGAATAAAACGCAGTTTGGAGCTTTATAATGAATTAACGTTATAGTATTGCATACTAGATGAAGTAAGCATATTCTTCTTCCATCCTTCACATTAAAATAAATGTTGGACAAGTTCGTTTGTCTCCTTTTACAATTTGTACTAATTTGTTTTAGATCAAGTAGATTGCTTGTGTAAGAACACATGTAATACAGACAGGGCAGACCAGGAGTATATTGATATCAATGAAGAGTGTTCCGGAAATAATACATGTTGTAAACCCTGTTCTTGTATGTTCCTCATTAATTATCACAAGATAACCCTTTACAAATATATTATTATTCTAAAATGACACGCCGTACCTTTGATCGTTTTATATGATAACTGGTGTCAAGTAATCAAGGAAAGATTAAATTCGGTGTTGTTTTTGGATCATTATGGGGTTAAAATAAAGCTATACGTCGTATGGATAGTTCTTTATATAAAATGCATAAAATATGTAGAATAATTTGTCTTGGTTTGAAAGTTACACTCGTTTAATTTTAATTTTTGCTTTGAACTTCTTATTGTAATCATATTTCATGAAAAGAAAAATAATAGCGTAAAATTATTGCTGGACTGACTGATGTGACCACTAGTGTTTCATTAACTTTTGCTTTATTATTCATAAGTCATATTTTAAAGTACAAAACTAAATTATTTGAGATTGAACTGGACGATCAAAGTTTCTAAAGTGTTTTTTTCTAGATAGAATATCAACTGAATTTTATTCGTTTGAAAGCCTATAACAGTAATTTTAATTTTAATTCTTAAAATATGCATGCCACTGCTATATAAACATCTAAATTATCGTTTTACAGGTACTTGTGGTAGAAATTTCACCGGACCAATGGGAAGTTTTACTTCACCAAATTATCCATCAAACTATTGCAACAATCAAGATTGCTATTATAACATCACGATTGGAGATGGTAATGGGGTAATATTTAACTTCACAACCTTTTATTTGGATGATCCTAACGGCATGAATCCAGATTTTGTTAAGGTATATCTTTTTGAATGCATATATCTATTTCGGATTGGATAATTTTATTTATAAATTTGGAATAAAATTGATGCTTTGGTTTCACGTGTCTATACATTAAAAGCAGACAATTTAAGTTATTTTATAACTTTCTTCAATGATATATATTTCTTTATTTTGCTACCTTTTTCATTCCAAGTATTTTTCTTAAGAATGATTGACGGTTAAGTTATTCATTATTACAATGAAATTATCAAGCGAAAATTTATAACGCAGCAAATGCAAAATATCAATTCAATACAATTATGCTATCATAGGTTTAACAACTAAAATAGGTCGTTTCAAACACGGATACAAAAGAGTCGATATGTTCTAAATCGGATACTCAAACTCAAACGGGTTGTGTTTTAATTTTATATTATTTATAAAGTATCGATATTTAAAATTGCAGAACACTATTAAATATAGCGATTTTAGTCTTTCTGTTTTATAAGTCGTCGAATGTTTGTCTTCATTTGATTTGAATTACTTTTTTCTAAACAACGACATCAATATCTATCGTATCGGTGTTTACAATATATCAAACAGTTGACACATAAAATGTTACTTGAAACCAGAATACTATATGCATATATATGTCTTTGTTTGAAGGTGTTTAACGGAGAAATTGAAAATTCCATACAGACAGCTACATTTTTTGGTGTTTATGCTAATCCTGAAGAATATGACATTTCTGACAATCCTTCTTCTAACACAGTTATTGTCTACTTCCATTCTGGCGAAATACAAACCAATTCTGGGTTTACAGTAACTTATACAACTTTTGGTAAGTGAATCTGATATCTAATCATACCTTATGTATTGAATGATTATTAATAGTGCAGTTAAAGAGAGCATTCTTTGGCCTATAATTGTTTACTTTTAACAAATTGTGACATGGATGGAGAGTTATTTTATTGGCACTCATATCCCATCGTCTATATAATATTGCATTTCTATATAATACTGTGACCGAAACAATTGTGAGTCAATTATCAAATCATGACCATTTATAAAGCTATTAAACCAAAAGTTCCAAATGGTGAAGTTGAAATCATCCTTCGTAAATTTTACGGACGCCATCACGAGTTGGTTGACCGTTATTGAATATCCATTTCGCAGATGATATCGGATATGTTCCTTATGTCGTAACGACAATCCCGTTCCTTTTTCACGAATGTGACCTACCGAATTCTACTATTTATCGGGTATGTAATAACATGAGCAACACGACGGGTGTCACATGTGGAGCAGGGTCTGTTTATCCTTCCAGAGCACCTGAGATCATCCCCAGTTTTGGTGGGGTTCGTGTTGATTAGGTTTTAGTTTTCTATGTTGTGTCTTTACTATACCTGTTTTATTTCATGTAACCTGTGATTTTATCTTTGTTTTTTCATTTTGTTTTTATTTTACAGGTGACAGACCTGCACTTACATGAATAGGTGGAACTATAGCTAGGAAGATCTTACTGTTGAAGTGAAAGCTCAAAAAATTATTTGAATGCAAGCTATTTGTTTTGCTTGATATCACATGTCATTTAATGTTCTAACATAACATCCGACTGAAGATACATATAAATCGATTTGTTGAAGTTTCAGTTAGCGTAAATTTTAAGAATTTTGATCATACTTATTTTTAATTCACAATAATGGGCAACGCAATATCTCATTTTATATACTGTCAAAGCTAATAAGAAGATGTGGTATGAGTGCCAATGATACAACACTCCATACATGTCACAACGCATACACAGTTTACAATCATGGGACAAAGTACGGCCTTCAACACGTAGCCTTGGCTCAAAGCTAACAGCAAGCTATAAAGAGCACCAAAATGACTAGGGTCAAACAAGTCAAACAGGAAAACCAAGTCCTTCACCAACACGGAGCCTGCCAGTTATTGTAATTGACCGATTCAAAACATATAGCGATTGATTTGAATAAAACAGACTTCACTCACATCAACTGTAAAAGATAATTCGGTACTGTTGATTCTTGAGCATGCAAGGAAATTATATATTGGATTTAATACCAATATTCACTATTCTCAACGCATTTCATTATCATAACGATCTTAAAAGAGGATGAAAGATACCAAAGGGACATTCAAACTCATAATTCGAAAATAAACAGACAACGCCATGGCTAAAAAGAAAAAGACCAATAGACAAACAATATTACCCAAAACACAACATAGAAAACTAAAGACTGAGGAACACGAACCCCACCAAATACTGAGGTTAATCTCAGGTGATCCGGAAGGACAAGCAGATTCTGCTCCACATGTGGCGCCCGTCGTGTTGCTCATGTCATTACACACCCGGTAATAAGTCTAATTATGTAGGTCACATTCGGGAAAAGGGTACAGGATTGCAGTGCCGACATTAGAAACATATCTGTTATCATCTGTGAAACGGATATTCCATAACGGTCAACCAACCCGTGATGGCGTCCGTAAAATTAATTAAGGGATGACTACAAAGTCGCCATTTGGAACTCTTAGTTTAATAGCTTACTTGTGATCAGCAAACCTCTATCAAGGAAATCATGATAGGTTATACAAGTCCTCGAATACTGTAACAACTTGGAGATATAAACATCAGTATACAGGCGCTGCTGGAATATACATGAATAGTAAACTTAATAATCCTTGCATTTCTCCTTTTTCAAGTTTATGATGTGTAAAATGTAACATTTTACTGATGAAATCATCAATAATTATTAAAAAGTCGTAAGAAATGTTAAATAAATAGACAAGGGTGATTTGTATAAATTGTGTATTTTTATCGACTTCATCAACGATCATCAACAGATGGCGCAAATGACACTCATACACAAATACTAGTATGTATTATTTTACAATACTCATTGTGTACAACAGTTTATATCTACAATAGTGTATGTACAAGACACCAGAAACAAACACAACTAAAACATAAGACTGACACCTTTATTCTTTATCCTTTTCTAAAACAGTTCATCGGAAGGTATCAAGATCTTGTTGATAAATATTCCGTATCAACTTCTCAAATAATACACGATGGTCTTGAAGTATAGATTCTGGGTACTGACGTTGTTTATCATCTTAATAACGTGTTATACTATTCTTTTATTTGTCTTTATGGATATTACCATTACTGTTTAGTCTGTGTTTGGTGGTATCCATTTGACGTGGCTCTGTATTTATACATCCCGTCATTGTGTTATTATTCTATGATAATTTTGTATTCTTGTCTTTCATTTTGTTATATACTTTGTATATATGCTTTTTGTGTTTCTAATTTAACATATGACGTGGCTCTGTACTTATACATCCCGTCTTTGTGTTATTATTCTATAATATTTTTGTATTGTTAAATTTCATTTTGCTAATATGCTTTGTCTATATGCCTTTTGTGTTTCTTTGATACATATGACATGGCTCTGTACTCTGTACATCCCGTCGTTGTATTATTGTGCCAATATGTGTCATATTTGTTTGTTTTATAGTTATTAAGAAAATAACACAAGGTTGACTGCTGTACCCTTTTTGACATTTTTATCTATTATGTGTATATTATTTTGTAGGCACATCGTTGTTATTATAATGGAATTGTATGCGACTGTCATACAATTGAGAGGTTTAGCTAGCTATAAAACTAGGTTTAATCTACCATTTTCTACTTCAGAAAATGCCTGTACCAAGTTAGGAATATGACATTTGTTGTCCATTTGTTTGAAATGTTTGAGCTTTTGATTTTCCTTTTGATGAAAGACTTTCCGTTTTGAATTTTCCTCTGAGTTCAGAATTTTGTGATTTTACTTTTTTTGTATTCAAGAAAAAGATGCAAGTATAAAATGTTCGTAACTAAGACTTACTCCTTCACGTTTCCTTGAAATGATTAATCAAATCTTGGAATATATGCGTAAAGTAATTTTCTTTTATGTATTTTCTATCACTTTTGATATTTAAACATTGGTTTATTTTTGTTGTCTAAATATATACTGTGAAGGGTGTAGAAACTATATTTTTCTTTATTTAATCACCTGTTCCGTTATGTAAATTCTGTCATTTCCTGAATGTTTTTGCATCGCAACCATATTCGTCAATTAAATATCTTTTTCAATTCCACGCAACATGAAGTTGGGTTAGACATTCACATTCCTTTTCAGACGAAAGTCTAAATAAAGGCAACAGTAGTAAACCGCTGTTCGAAAGTCATAAATCGAAAGAGACAAAAACAAATCCGGGTTACAAACTAAAACCGAGGGAAACACATCAACTATAAGAGGAAAACAACGAAATAACAGAAACACTGAAGTGAACAAAACAAACAACAATGCAACACATACAAAAAAAACGAACTATAAAATAACAACTGTCATTTTCCTGACTTGGTACAGGACATTTTAAGAACAAATGGTGGGTTGAACCTGGTTTTGTGGCTAGCCAACCTCGCAATTTTATGGCAATGTAAGATATAACACTAAATCGACACTATTACATACATTACAGGAATACAGTACAAATAAATGCATAAACATTCAGGACAGAGAAATACGCAAATAATCAATACACTAGTACATTTAGTATATCTAAAACCGTGTCTATACAGCTGGTAGTGTTTTATCATTACTAATGACATTAATTCCATAAAATGTAAAATATTAATTCGGAATTTAAAATTAACTTATTTCAACAGTATACTGAGTAACCTCGCATGTCTCCTGTTGTTTAACATTGATGATGTGTAAACATGTAACATTTGGCTAATAGAACCTATCAGACTGCCTTCATTAAATAAGCTGTTTGAAATCCTATATATGTTAACTTCATTGACGTGATAAATATATCAAAAATGTTATTATGCCAAACAATGAACAGATTTTTCAAATAACTACCTTAATCTTATAATTTGCGTTGATATTACATTTTAAGCATATTAACGAGGTACAGAACACATAAGAGAGTTAACTCTCTATAAATCATCTTAAGGTTTTAATCACATACTTTTAGTAAAGAGATAATAATTCTACTCAATGATTAAATTTAGTGCTTGTTAAATTGCTGTAAAATGAAATTACTACTGTAAATTGGGTGATTTTTGTCAACAGGTCAAACTAAATATTTTGTCAAAATTTCATCAATTTTAAACAAGTCAAATCTGTTCCAGTCAAAGTGTTTACTACCCTTAACTTTTAAGGAAAAAGCTATCAAAAGGTATTTCTTTTCAATACATAATTTAGTCTATACACTTATAGTTTGATATCAATACATCTTCATTTATTTTATGCAAATTAAAGGAAGAATTCAGAAAAGGGATAATTACAGAAGGAATGAAAGAAAAAGTTAGTAAGAATGGAAAGAACGACATAAAGGAAAATGCGGAGGCAAACACAAACATGAAAATGATGGTATGTAGTAGATATTTGATATAAGCTAAAAGGCAGGAAACTTCATCATATTTTGTCCGTGCGGTAACCACGCAAGATAATTTTAATAAGAAAATAATCAAAATAATGTTTTCACTATATATGATAACAACAAACATTCCTTTTGTTGATATCATATTTAAATTATAAATAACTTCCTTTTTCAAAATCAAATACCACAAACTATAAATATATTTTGATTCTGTGTAAGCAGTCAACATATTTTGAGAGCGGAAGCGACCCTCGTTGTACATAAATTTAATCAAACAAACTAAACTGCAAAACAGCTTTTTTCAATATTATTTTCTGTATATTTTATCAAGTATCAACAGATTATTCTTGGTTTTAAAGAACATTACAATTGAACTCGAAGGTTGAAAGGCCTTCAACTTGTCGTGTGAACAATCGGTTTTGAATATAATCATTATTCGTAATATTATTACCCTTATTATCTTAATTGATAGTAGTAGTAGTAGCAGTAATATTGCATTGATGAAGTAAGCATATTCTACTTCCTCCATCACTTTTAAAGAAATGTTTGACAAGATTGTTATCTTAGTGTACATTCTGTTCTACTTTATTTTAGATCAAGTAGATTGCTTGTGTAAGGACACATGTAATACAGACAGGGCAGACCAGGAATATATTGATATAAATGAAGAGTGTTCCGGAAATGATACATGTTGTAAACCCTGTTCTAGTATGTTCTTAATTAATTATCACAATATAACCCTTTAAAAATATCGTCGCTGGGCCTCCAAAATGTTGTAAATTACAAATTTTTCCAAAAAATTTCTCACAAACAGGCCTGGACAATTTGGTCGAAATGCATGCTTCTAAAATGTCGTATGTGAACTTGAACATTTTTGTAAATGGCAGTGAAATAAAACTAAGACATTACTCGATTACCCTAAAACTTCATTTATTTTCACAGAAATGAAGAAATGTACAAGTAATTGATTCCCAAAGCCATTATACAACAATTTTAAGTTTTCATACAACATTTTAAAAGGAAAATTTACAAACAATTGAGATTGGTAATTTTGTAACATGTCTTATTTTAATGTTTTGACTGGTCTAACTGTATGCTATTTTGGAATATCAAAGATTTCCTACCGCCAAGACGATTTATGTCAAAAGTAGTTTTAGCCAAAAAGTCATATACGACATTTTGAAGCCCAGCGACGATATATAATGATTCTAAAACGCATCATACCTTTCGATTACTATTGTCAAGTAATCAAGGGAGGATCAAATTCAGTGTTATTTTGGAGCATTATGGGGTTAAACTAAAACTATACGTATGAATGGTTATATATATAAAATGTATACAAAGGTATAATATATGTAAATATAGTTTGTCTTCATTTGAAAGTTTCCATCAGTAAATATTTTTGTTTTTTGAATTCCTTACTGTTTAAAATTTTAATCATATTTCATGGAGAAAAAAAACAACATGGTAAAACAATTGCTAAACTTACTGAAGTGACCTATAGAGGCTCATTAACTGCAAAAGTATGTATCAAATAAAACTACTATATAACTAGCACGACCGTCTCCGATTTTCCAATCAGGAAATTTCAATTCAAGTTTCTTTTTATCTGACATGTAATCGGATCGCAGACAGTGTGCATATCCAGAATACGTTGTACCAAAGTCTATTGCAGCTACTAATTGTTTAACATTGGTCTCCTAATAAGTATAACAATAAAACAACTGCAAGTTATAAGAGCTAATGAAAGAAATAATGTTTTTGCAGTGTAATTTCATATATTTGTTTCATATTGATATGTTTTCAACCATCATTGAAACCATTAAAGTTTGTCGATGTAATGTATTTCTACAGTGCAAATACTCTCTTTAGTGATTTTTGTAGTCGTTTTGTACTTTGTATCGATCTGATGAGTCAATTCATTTTCAACTGACTTCATAGCTAGCATTTTGGTGTGATGTTAATCATTGTCCTAGGTTATTGGAAGGGTAAAGCGGTCCGTTAGTTTCAGAATGTGCCTGTTTCGTGTAGGGCCTGAAATTCAGTGATGTAGTTTGTTGCTGTATATCATGTTTATTTTGTGCTTGGTAAAACATCTGGCCGTTAATTTTCTCATTTTAATTGTTTAACATAAGTCATATCTATAGCTGTCTATGTAGTATATTTGTTGCTTAAAATTCAAGGCCGTTTGGTGACATAAAGTGGAAATATCGACGTCAATTGGTGTCTAGTAGGAAATTGTTTCATTGGCAATCAAACCACCTAACTTTTTTTTTATCTTCTCGGGGTTTTGTATGTTTCTGATTTTTATGTAATTAGATGAAATATGATATTCGTTGTTAAAATATTGTAATTCATCTATTGAGGTTGAAAGCTATCCTTTAGATCGAAAACTTAACCCGATATCAATGTTTATGACAAATGAGGTCAACAGAAACCTTTTCTGGACTAAAATTTTGGTCAGGTGTCTTTATACATTGTAATACTTGAAGCCATGCTTTTATTTATTATAGTAATTGAAATATTTTTCTATTGACAATTGTCTAGGACACTCATACTCTTTATTTACGATTAGTTGCTTACCAACACTTTGAACATTGGATATGTCAAGTTTTTAATATTTTAGTGTTTAAATGACATTTTAGCGTATAAACTCTTTGTAGACATTGAGTCCCTACAGCTTTCATCTAAAGTATTCCTGTATACATTTAGGACGTAAACCTAAATAAGTAAGATTGATTTGTTTTATTTTGTAGAAAACCAAAAAACTGATAAAAGCATGAATAATACTTGAATTCTTAGTTTACAAATTTAGAAGTATATGTATTTTGAATTGCTTTTGTGAGTGAAGGACACAGATGTTATGATTTTATGAAGTCATTTTTTTGTTCCAACTAGGCATTCCGAATAATATTTATAAACTACTTCAACAAAAATACAAAAAGAAAATTAAGAAAATCAATGTGTGTGTGTTGAACCAGAAATACAATTAAACATAAAACATACCCTTTGGAACTCATGTTTTCGTCAGGTTCATTGGTTTCATCCATTACATAATCATCGACAACTAAATCTAAACATAAATGATAGTTATTCCGAATAAGGACATATTGAAAATCGTAAAAGCTTCCTTAAGCCTAATTTCTTAAGCTATTTTGCACAGAAAGAGTTATTTAAGTAAAAATAAAATATTGAGGTATACGATCATAAATGAATATTTAGCTATGATATATATTTGTTAGACTCAGATCGACGTTCAGTCTCTAATCGACGCCCGTTCCTCAAATCGACGTCTTAATCTGACTTCACATTCTCAAATCAGTGTTCAATATTTCAACCTCTAATCGACGTTCAATGTGACGTCACGAATATAAAAAATGAGGTCTGATTGATCAGATTCTCCTGTCGTCCCGATGGCTTGATTCATTAAACGTTTTATTTCTTAATTGGACAAACAAACAAACATGACAATAAGCCAATCACCGACATCATATTAGTATAAGATGTACATGCATTTTATTACTAGTATTTTGGTGAAAGAC
This sequence comes from Mytilus coruscus, assembly GCA_017311375.1. Taxonomy (NCBI): domain Eukaryota; kingdom Metazoa; phylum Mollusca; class Bivalvia; order Mytilida; family Mytilidae; genus Mytilus; species Mytilus coruscus. The sequence goes on along the minus strand of CM029597.1, from coordinate 95,256,295 downwards.
CTTTATATAATCCGTCCTTCGTTGTCTTATTAATTTCTTTTCTTATAGATAATTGACATGTAGGTTGACACTGGTAAACATGGCTTTCACGCTGTGGTAAAGAACCATTGGTGGTCTTGGGCTGTTTCTACTCGTTTGCCGGGTTGTTCATGTGTTGTTGTCTCTTTACATTTTAACCATTTTCATTCTCAATTTTATATTGTACGACAATGAGTCAACAACCCAAAAACAAAAGACAACTAGAGGGCAGTTTACAGACTCCAACAATTGCAAGAACATAAACGTTCAACCAATCGTTGAAAAGTATTATGATTATGACTTATAGTATTTAACAAAATGTTGAGTTTTAGGTTCAACCAACCATTAAATAAAGTTGTGATTTCACTGCGTCAAGTCCGAAAAAACGGACATCGTTTAGAGAAACAAAATTGGACGTCGATTTCAGAACAACGAAAAGAACGTCGATTAGAGGGGCATACGGTTGGCCGTCCTATTGGAAAGTTATTTTATTCTGACGTCCTGCCCTCGATCTGAGTCTTACGTAAACATTTTTCCTGGTATGGATTGTCAAACTTTAATTGAAGCTATTTGCAATGATTTAAGTAGATCTAAATTTGATTTAGAATTTGTTACCGCAAACTTCTATTGGCTGTTGTTTTCTTTTTCTGACAGTCGAAACCTTTGTGATCACTGAAGTCATTAAGAGAATAAAAGGCATTATAACATCGACCACATGTCATCAAATCTGTTGGTTTCAAATCCTAAAAGAAAACGTACAGATATATGTCTCATAATTGAAACAAAGTGAAATACTATCAAGACACAAAAAAACTATTGTGCAACATTTCTTAATGAAACAAATACATTGCTTTATGGTTAAATAATACAAATAACGGCAACAGTAGTATACCACTGTTCAATAATCGATTAAGCAAAACAAATCCGGGTAAATGAAAATAAAACACATCAACTATAAGAGGAAAATACAAGAATACCAGAAATACTGAACTACAAAAATCCAACGCCGACATACATAGAATCTGACTGTCTGATAACAACTGCCATATTCCTGACTTGGTACAGGACTGTTTAAGAATAAATGGTGGGTTGAACTTGGTCTTATGGCTAGCTAAACCTCCCGTTGCTGTGGCAATGTTAAACATACCGTTAACATGACAACACTACGTGACAGGAGTACAGTACCTACAAACACAAAAACACTCAGCACGAAAAATACATAAAAAATAATAAAACAGTACATTACAACATGAATTTACGACAGCACATCAGGACACCACAAACGAAATATAAACTGCGCGTCACATAAATGGATCAACATCACAAAAGTGACGTATTTTTGTGACGTTTATGTTTATCACAGGTAAACTTTACAAATAAAATAGATTTGTTTTATTTATAGACACGTACAAAAATATTAAATTGGGATTGAGTCTTTAATGGTGTTAATTTATGTTATTTCTAACCATGGCAATTATATTTAAATGGAATTGTGCATGTTGTGTTTGTTATGGAATTATTATTTGTATTTTCTAACCATGTTTGTAAGAAGAAAATCCTGTGCAAAAAAAAGTAGCTGATTTTTTATCTTAACAATACATACATTTAGAATATAAAAATAAAATAACTGTTATATAATGCAAGATCATGTTAGACCAAACAGTTAACATAAAACAGAAACCATGTCGACGATCCACGAGTAACTCGACTCTCCTAACAAATAAACATATGTGAAATGTACCGAAAATAGTGAATTCAAACCACAAACGAAATAAACTGACATCAACTCAGTACAAAATGACCCATTGGACCCAAACAGAGAAGAAAGTAACAACAAAATGCCCAAAAGTGAGATATTTAAAATCGAGCCACGTCGTCACCAACAGCGAACATAAGACAAAAATCTAACCGGAGTTACAAAGAAACATCATAACTAAATACATGAATGTTGGATATATAAATATCGAGACAAGTCGTATAGTCCTACCCAGGAAAAGGTAATAAGCAAACCAGACGACGTAGATGGTAAACCACAATCTAAGAAGTGATAAAATGTCGTTAGCTAGTTTAGACACAGACACATCGTATAGATCAACCAATGCTTGATGGTGTCCATAAAATTTACAGAGTTCCATTAAAATCTTCCTCCGTTGGAGCAGTTTCTGCGTAAAGAGCACACTCCTGGATATGAAGTCATTGGCTGCAACAGTTGTATGAATGTATTTTACATCCTGAGCTAGCCAGCGCTTTGGGTTTGGGCGTTCTATAAATGGACAAAAGAGATTGAAGATACTAAATGCACACTCTAAATTACAAGTCGAATAGAAAACGACAACACCATGGCAAAACGTAAAAACAACGGTCTACAAATCATGACTTAGAAAAACAAACATTCAGCAACATGACCTCCATTAAAACTGGGGGTGGTTGGGGTGGGGTGGGGTTGATCTCCTGTGCTCAAAATATGTCGACCGTCGTGTTACTCGTAGTATGTTTAATGACGACGAAAACTCTCACAATCTACCCTAAAGATCTTCTTATTACATCAGACAGCAAGAACAAGATATAAACATTCTAACCACCATAAACAAGTTCAAACCAATAAAGATTCTTATATATTCTCCTTTTCTCTGAACACAATAGTACAATGGAACCTACTACCAACATCAGCAATCCTTTGTACAAATTTGGACGGCTTCAAGGAACAGGTTTCTATATCTGGTCTTTCATAAATATTTTAAACAATTTATAACATGCACATAGTTTTACCAAGAAAAACACAATCCACAAAACAAAGAAAAGAAAAGAAAATTAACAAATCACTGTTATATATTTTTTCTGCGCGTAAAGCCACGTAATAGTCTGTGACTGAGTGTGGATATGTTTTACATACAAATGGAAAGTTCACATCTATAAAGGTGAACTCATCTATTTTGTCGTAAAGTTGTTTTCTCGACATTGTCAATATTAGATGAAATTCGAGATACATGTATCAGACAGACTTAACTTTTAATGAAACACAGTGGGCAATTCTTTTAACAGTTCAACATGTTCTTAACTTTACAATGAGGAATACTCATATATTTAATGACATTATTGCAAGACTAAGAGACTGGAACTGTAATTTATCTATTAGATTTTTAGAATTTTGCAGAATTCACATTTGATTCACATTAGAGTAGGTAGTATCACAGTAACCTTGAACCTGACATTGGTTGTTATAAACACAGGTCTTAATATCCGATCATAGACGACAACGTATACCTAATGAAGCCATGTGATAATGCAATCATGTGACACTGATGAATAGATAAGGTTTTAGTTTAATTTATAATTTAATTAATATAAAGTATTCAATTCAACGATATATTCAATGCTTGTTGTCGCGAGAAAGAAACGTACCTTTATACCATTCCACAATAGTAATGTTAATGCGAATCTCAGCATATGTCTGTATTTCTAAAGGACACTGCCTTAGAATCATTGTCAAAATTGCTCAAGGCATCTCATAAATATATCTTCATCTTTCAGCATCATAGCTGATATTTTTGTCCATAAATTTAAACTGCCCTTTTCTTTATGAGTTAGACGGAAACCAACACGACTTTGTTTTGTAATTTCATTTTTTCTTGACTGCATTTTCCGTCCATTCATCGTTGACATTTTCAATGATGATTTCGACATTATATTCACCACTGCCTATAATGAAAAGACAATTATATAACACATTTACCTCAACAGCAACAATAAGTTAAATACAATTAGACTGGTACTCAAATGAAAGCAAAATTCTTGAAATGATCATTATCATTGTTTGCTTTGCAATCTTTGTAGTCTCTATAACTCTGATGATTAAAAAAATCATTACATTTGATTTATGATATGCTAGTATTTTAAACTTTCACAGCAAAAGTACCCACATCAGAGGAACAGTAATATATCATATCATTATTGCTACATGTATTATACTATGTAAATCTGACAATTTTGTAAAATCCAACTCAATTAGGCGTACAATGTTAACAAATGTGTATGCTTGCTACAGAGGAAAACTGTGTGTATATAGTTGCTGAAATCTGATTCATTTAATATAGCTGTCTCACATGTCTCAATGACAATCATATGGCATCGCCTTATCTTATATTGAATATACAAAAGTCTGAACTTCAAGTATCTTCTTTTCATGTTATGAAGTTATCAACAGGAATTATTAATGAGTCTATGAATGAGTCTAAAATGTGACGTTACTAACAAATCATACATATAAAATTATAATTTTCATTTTGCATTTCTTGTATTTACCTGTGCCTTCAAAATTTTCGTCAGGATGAGAAGCATCTACTCCTTGTCTGTTCTAGATATAAGAAAATAATTACTGATTATTAAGAGCACATCAATATATTTGCCAGTTGTTTTCGTGTTCAAATGCTCATGTGCCACATGTGGAGCAGTATCTGCTTACTCTTCCGAAGCACCTGATATCACCCCAGTTTTGGCGGGATTAGTGTTACTTAGTCTTTAGTTTTCTATGTTGTGTTTTGTGTACTTTTGTTTGCCAGTTTGTCTTTTTCTTTTTAGGCATGGCATGTTCAGTTTATTTTCGAAATATGTGTTTGAATGTCCCTCTGGTATCTTTCGCCAATCTTTTATTGATCATAACCCTTACAAGCTCGCATGATTGATTTTGTTTGTTTATAATACTGATAAAAACTTTAATTGATTTACTACATTAAATATAAGTACGTTAGGCGTCAGTATTTATAAGAAAACGCGAATATAAGACGGCATTTAAACGATATAAGAAAAAGATATATTAGGTTTATTATAATATATTACCATTCGATTTGAATGACAGAGTTACGTATTGATTGATTGATTGTTGAATGAACAGGTTCAGTTAAGATGGGTTCAAAACCACCAATAAATTAAAATAGTAAATTTGGCAAAGTGAGTCAATCGATATGAAGGTTGTTATTTTGCCGTCACCGAATCAGAGGGTATTGAAAACGATACGATCAGCCCGAATACCACTATTTTGGATCCTTAAAGAGAATTTCCCGAGTTTTTCATCTCTTTCCCACCTCAAATCATACACTTATCGTCCATTAAACGTATCTATTCAAACCTAACAAATAAATAGACATCCCTTGCGTTGAAGAAGGTAAAGCTCTTTGTGTCTTCATTCGTAAACCCGATTCTCTAGTATACAAAAATTGTAAGTTAGGTGTGTTTTCGTCTACATAATAAAACAAATAACAATAATGTTATCAAATCGAATGAAAAAGTGGTCTTAGACATATTTAAAATCCGTCTTTTGGGAATCTTTAACCCATTATTTGGTAGATATATCTGTTTAAAAACACTATTATGTTTTTGTCCTTAAAATATCACAACCGTCATAGCTTTTGTGCTGACATGACATGCCATTATGTGCTTATTTGTATACAGAATTTTGAAGATGTAAAACATACGTACAAAATGTAGCACTAATTGTTTTGACCCTACAACATGAGTATCTTTCATGGCCCTTCAATTCTTGAAACAAAACGTGCGTCCTGCGTATTGGAATATCAATACTTACTTTTAAATCAATAATGGGACAGGAATAATAACACTAAACCTTACCCTTTTACACCTTCGCTTGTGTCGAACAAATTTTAATAGACATGTCATTTCACATTTACACAAACCGCAAATATAAAGGTCATTATCATCATCGGATTCTTCGTCTTCGTCTGAAGTAAAAAAGTATTTACTATGCATGCAATACGCAAAGAAAGAAGACGTAACAAAACGATTTAGCAATAAAAACTCAAATCATAGTATATTGAACAACAGAGATGATACCACAGCATTACAAATATCACATTCCCTATTTAAAGCTATGATTTATTATTTGCTCTTCATCCTTCTGTGATATGCCATACTACTTTTCTGGAAATAAATTATGAAATGACATGAGACCTGATACAAAATACAGTCTTCTTTCTTGTAATAACTTCCTTGTCTTCCTCAATTTCAGCATGCAATGGTGGAGTCTTCCTATATCTAAAAGTAATTTGCAAAAGACAGCGTAAACATTCAACCTGGACAATCATTGTTAATCAGTAATGGTTGTTATTACGATGTATTATAACAACAGTTGTGGTCTTGTTTAATACGCTCAAATTTCAAATCTAATACTGCACACGAGGAAGCTTTTTATTCAAAGGATTCTAAGCTGAAGTCATTCCTTCGTAAATTTTACAGAACCCATCAAGAGTTCGTTGACCGTCATTGAATATCTGTTTCACACATGGCAACGGATGGCAAAAGTAAAATCACAAAAATACCGAACTCCGAGAAAATTCGAAACGGAAAGTCCATAATCAAATGGCAAAATGAAAAGCTTAAACACATCAAACGAATGGACAACAACTGTCATATTCCAACGAATTTTGTACAATTATCCTAACTACAACACGTCCCCATTTCCACGAATGTGACCTTCCAAATAAGACTTATCACCTGTATTGTACTAACATGAGCAATACGACGGATGCCACATGTGGAGAAGGATCTGTTTATACTTCCGAAGCCTCCGAGATCGTTCCCATTTTTTCGGTGGGATTCGTGTGGCTTAGTCCTTAAATTTCTATTTTGTGTTTTCTGTACTGTTGTTTGTTGGTCTTTTCTTGTCAGTCATTGCGTTTTCAGTTATTTTCAAATTATTAGTTTGAATGTCCTTCGATAATTTTCGACACTTATTTGCCCTTTTTGTTTTCCACATGGAAAGTGAAAAATTAATCTGTTTGTGTATCTTATGACTCAATTTTATCCTTCGTTATTAACATTAAAATTTATTTATGTTGAATATAAAACCTATCGGGAATGAAAACCTATGCTTTAAATCAATGCAGAGCGAAATGTAATATTTGACCTGTGAGAATCGAAAATACAGTTCAATTGCTTGCTGGCAAAGGATATGCTGATTTACATATGTATTTCTTTTGACGTTTTCGACAGATCGATAAACTCAATATAATTAATAAGCAGTCCAATGTATGAAAGGGAGTATTGCTACACTTCAGTTTGTAATGTCATATAATGATTTTTTAAACCAAACATAAATACGACAATACGAAGTTTTGAACTTAAATCTTAATATGTAAACGCATTTGTATTACTGTAGCATTAATTTTCCATTTTCTGTTAGCATGTCGCTTAATGGTTAAACAAAAACGTACTTGTAGTTTGGTTTTGTAGTGTTGAATCAGGAATATCCAGCATGTCTTTGTCTTAAAAATAACTTGTTCATAAAAATTAGAAATAGTTATGTGATATCATCATTTTATCAATCGTCGTTAAAATATTAAAACGTTTTATTTACATATTACAAGTAAAATTACTTATCCATTTTAACACCATGAGAGATAAGGAAACATTCAATTTCTCCATGTAATCTTTATAACTATAGTGTTGACATTTGAGCGAAGTTAATCAACAGCAAACCCGTACATTTATCATTGTTGAATATTCAAAACTTCCATTTCTATGTAGCAACATTCCAGCAGTGCATGCATACGGAATATATATCTTCCATTTGATACGATATTCCCGGGCTTGTATTTCCTATCATGATTTCCAAAGGGTGAAGTTGCAATCATCCCTTCGTAAAATTTACGGACGCCATCATGAATTGGTTGACCATTATGGAATATCCTTTTCGCAGATGATAGCGGATATGTTCCTAGAGTCGTAACTACAATCCCGTTCCTTTTCACGAAATTCAATGTGACCTACCAAATCAGACTTATTACTGAGTTTGTACTAAGATTAGTAACACAACGGGTGCAATATGTGGAGCAGGCTTTGCTTACTATTCTTGAGCACCTGTAGTCAACCCCAGTTTTAAGTGGGGTTCGTGTTGTTTAGTATTTTTTTCTATGATGTAATTTGTGAACTATCGCTTGTCTGGTTTTTTTAGTCATGGCTTTATCAGTTTATTTCCAATTTATGAATTTAAATGTTCCTCCGATATCTGTCGCCCTCTTTTATCGTCAGAATGACCATTAATTTTTCCCTAATCTGGGCTTATCAGTATAGTTACCAACAACATAAATTGTATTTGCATCCTAAAATAGTGAATTGTACTTTGATGATGGTTTGTATGGCAAACTGAATAGATCGAATACCAAAGGTTTAATATTTTTAAGGATAACCGTTTTCTGTTTTAATGTTACGAAACATACACACCTTCTTCTTGGTATTCCTGATTTCCATATGATTTATATAGTACAGCAGAAGAAACAAAATACCACACCTTATCAAAGAAATTTGTTAATGATGGCATATTTCTTTGTAATGTTTCTCCCGATGTGACTCCGATGGTATAAATGCACCTGAAAATCGTTCAAGATAATACACTTACAATGTTGTTCCATCACTTCTATGTTGTCTACACTAGAAGCAAAACCGTTGAAATTATCAAGTTTGAAAGCCAAATAGATTCGGAGATGAAAGTTTTTTTTAAAAACATAGACATCCACCTTTGAAATTTTGCGCATAGTTGTCTTATTGGCTATTTTATCATATCTCTTTTTTTATAGACAACAAAAAATCTCAATCGCATGCATTGAAATCTGTTTAATAGTTATAACGAACATTTTATGTGAATAATGAACCAATTTCAAATTACATATTATATCAAAAGGGCATTTAAATTTTAAGTATTTTTATGATTTTTATGTTGACTCCCACAATACAATTGCAGCTCTGAGGAAGACATTGTAATCCTCATTATGAAATTGCTGATCTGAAGACCAGACATTTTACATTTATATCGAAAACCACGATGTTTCAGAAAATTGCCTACACAATTAAATCATTTCTAATTTCGAAAGTGTTTACATGTTACATTATCGATCGTGTGACAATCACAATCAATTGGTCTGCATATTCCTGCAGCCTCTCCTATCAAAGCATATAAGCATCCGTGGTTATTTTCGAAGAGTTATTAAGAGCTTGGGGTTCTTGCTTTAAATAATACCACCACGCGACACATATGCAGTATAAGTAAAGACTGCGCTAGTAAAACTAAGTTAAATAGTGTTCCTTTTTCTTCTGAACTATTTGATAACACGTAAGCAATATGTGAAGAATAGAAGTTCATATTTGTATTACACATGCATTATCTCGTCCTAAATAAATCACGAATAAAGGTACATAGTCAATTACCACCATTACTAGTATCTATAAATTCGGCATATATATTAAGTACATAATTGAAAATTAGGATGATGAAATTTGCAATTGCAAACCAACTTCTGATACATAAATGAATACAAAACAATACAGATAGACAATTATACTGACCTGTTGTATGTTCCATTTGAATAAATTTTGGTTTATACATTTGGCAATGTTGCCATTCCATCTGATCATTATACTTCTTCGGCCATCTGAAGTTAATAAAACTGGTCAGTAGTTTCAAAATATTCGACTTAATTAACTTCTCAAGTTTTCTAGAACCTTGAGCCCTGACAAATAAGCAATACAACGTTATATATCACTCTTGTAATTTGAAAAACCCACCAAATTATATCAAAACATAAGAATATAGACACACAGTGATACACAGTGATGTAACAAGTATCTGCCATAAAAAAAAAAAAAAAAAAACTAAAATCATCGTAAAGCATTCAACGGTAGTTAAACTCACAACAAATGGTAATCTTATTAAAAGGCGTCTGATTCTGTGAAAGGCAAACTATAGCTTAAAGTTTAAAACAATATTATTGATAATGTGTTCAATGTTATACGACCATAAGTGTATATTGCAGTAAAGTTTAAGAGAACAGAAAAAGACTGTTCAAATACAATCATCAAGTAATTTTGATTTTAATATTAATATATTTAATATGAATTTAGTACAGTCCCCGAGGGTATCTTCATCCCAGTGGCCAGTACTTTGGTGCTGCCATGAAAATACGGATTTTATGTTATTAAAATTTGCTGTTACAAAATTTTGAAATTATTTAAATTAGGAATGTATCTCCCTCATGCAAAGCTCTGATTCCTTGCCCGGCTTTGGCTATACTTTGTTGTCCTTTTGATTTATAGCTCACCAACCTTTTAATAAGCTTTGGATTTTCAAATATTTTGGGCTCCAGCATCACTGAAGAGACATTGATTGTCGAAATGCGCATTTGGTGCAGAAAAATTGGTACCGTTTATGTATTACTATTAGTACTGTACGTACATATAATTTGTCTGTGTTCCTTTTCATCTATAGCAAACATTTCTAAAATTGTCAGTTTTGAAATTACAGATAAACTAAGGTTAAAATTCCCACAAGCAAAGTTGACCTTTAATGTATGTACCTGTAAATCAGCCTCTAATTCAGTGGTTGTTGTTTGTTTTTCGTTCATTTTTTGTACATTATTTAGGCCGTAGTTTTTCTCGTATAACTTGTTTTACATTAGTGATTCGGGGCCTTTTAGAGCTGACTATGTGGTGTGGGCTTTACTCATTGTTGAAGGCCGTACGGTGATCTGTAGCTGTTAATTTCTGAGTCATTTAGTCTCTTGTGGAGATTTGTCATACCACATCTTCTTTTTATAGTGACCATTTTTAGGTACTTATTAGTCGTAAAACTCCTCAACTGTTTCAGTTCTTATTCATCATTGGTTTCAAATATTTGAGCGTTCCTGATAAAGGTGAATCTAAAAAGCGCGTCGGACGCTTGAAATTTGTAACGTGTTGTATTCAGATTGTTTCATTGTAAAACCATGTAACATTGATATTGCAACTCCTTCATTTTGTCTTAACTCCTTCTGTGTTTACTTAAGAATGTGTTAAGATGAGTTTTATCAATCGCAAATGCTTTGTAGGTTTACTTTCAAAATTTTTAGCATATAGCATTCAATAGTTACAATTTAACGGAAAAAGTTGCTATTGTTTGTGATATTCTCGTATTCTTGTCTTTCGTTTTGCTGATGTGCTTTGTCTGTATGCCTTTTGGTGTTACTTCGATATATGTGGCGTGGCTCTGTGCTTATACATCCCGTTATTGTGCTATTGTAAAACTTGTTGGTTGCTTGTCTTTTATTTTTGCTTTTGCTTTGTCTATATGCCTTTTTATGTTTCTTCGTTACATATATGACGTGGCTCTGTACTTATACATCCCGTCATTGTGTTATTGTACTATGGTAAATTTGTGTATTCTTGTCTTTAATTTTTGCTAATATGCTTGGTCTATATGCCATTTTGTGCTTCTTTGTTACATTTTTTTAGTGATTAGTTTATTTATAATTCTTTATTCCAAAAGCAATACAGCTTATAGGATACATACAGTAAATTTTACATGCACCAATAAGAATTTTACAAGAATTACATATATATATATATATATATAGAGGTGTGCATGAAAGAAAATATAATAAATAATACAAAATACGAGCGGAGAATGATATAATACTTAAATAAAGTGAGAACAAATGTACTATATAATGCAATTAAATTCTAAGTTTTCTGCTGATTTTAAAAATATACCTAAGTTATTCAATTCTTTAAGATTATAACACAATGTTGAATGCTGTATATTTGACATTTTACCTATTATGTCTGTCTGTGTTGTTCACGCATCGTTGTCAATATAATGGAATTTGATGCGACTGTCATACAAGTGAGAGGTTTAGCTAGCTATAAAACCAGGTTCAATCCACCATTTTCTACATAAGAAAATGCCTGTACCAAGTCAGGAATATGACAGTTGTTATCTTTTCGTTTGATGTGTTTGAACTTTTGATTTTGCCATTTGATTAGGGACTTTCCGTTTTGAATTTTCCTCGGAGTTCAGTATTTTGTGATTTTACTTGTTGCTATGACTTAAATGCCTTTTTTATTTTTGTGTTATCTTTTTAGAAAATAAGTTAAGTTATAACGCATAAATTGTTTATTCTACCCGCAGGCAAAGTTGACCATATATTGATTTGGATATTTATTTCTCTATCCTTTTGATCATATAACTCCTGATTTCTTAAAAAATCAGCATTCCTGGTTTTCAGGCTTTTGTTTGAGCATTTTTGGTGAATCTGAATTTAGAAATACGGCATAGAGAATGTTTTTAGTTTTATTCTCATTCGGTAGACCTGGGTATAAAACGCTGCACATGGATGCGTTTAAGTTTTAATACATTTTAGTTTTCATTGATTGGTTTTGGTATTCCTGATGGAGGAAATTCTAAAAGGTGCTTATTTCGCATGGCATTCATTCTGTTAATCGGAAAAGAAAAGAAAGAAAACAAAATATAAATATGTTTAAATTCAAAGATACCTCGATTTCTAAATTTAAAACCAACCTTCAAACGAATGCAATTTGTCCTCAAACCGATCCATCCTTTCGGCAATATCATTCAGTTTTCTATTGGTTATATGGGTTGCTTTTTGATAGCCTAAAATAAATGTATACTTATCCAGAATGCTTTATTTCATGACTTCGAAATACAAAAGAAAATAAACAAATCAACGGTCTTGCTTCATTTTTAATGCGGATATTGTCTATAAATTAATAAAAAAAAATTTAAATGATAAAAAAATGTGTTCGTAGGATACAATGTCCCGCTCGTACTGTTTCCGTGTTTAGTTACCAATAAAATCGAGATCTAAACTATAATTTGACAAATACCTTTAAATGTTATGAGCATTTGTACCAGATATCAAGTTGGTGTGATCACAACCTCATTAAAACTACTTTAACTAAAGTTAACCTTAAAAATACTTCCATCTGATACTGGAAGGTTGAACATAATGACTACCTTTATCACCGAGTAGCCTTAAATATGTTTTGTCCATCTAGCTCTTGATCAATGATAGTGATCGACTTTAATCTATTTCGTTAAGTCGCCTTCCACTTTCATGTCAGTCGTAGTAAAAAGAATGCATGATCTGTTTATATCATATAGTATATAGTAGAAGATGCACAGTGTAATAGTGAACTCTTGCTAAATAAATTCCGTTTTGGGCGAGATTGCGCTCTATATAGAACTATATGTGACCTTATATATGTGAATATAAAAATGTATTACTTACATCTTCTATTTGTGAAGACCTGTTAAATTCCTGGATTAATGATGCATGATATTGTTTGCATAAAGATTGATCCACATTACGTATTTTAGATCTTTGAGTTCCTATTTTGCTACACCAAATTTGTTACACGGTCCTGATAACGTAAGGATGCAACGTTCCATTCGTATCCATGCCTCTTGAAATGTCAAATTGTCGATTTCGTCATCAAGATGATGGCCATACAGAGTGGTCCGCAATTCAATCAGTTCTTCGGCTGCTATGCGAAGTGGACATAATTGTTTTGTAATTTCCACGATAGTCCATCTACTTGCAAATTTTCAATTTTTAATGCTGGTCTTGCTATATAGTATTGTGGATCAATTATATTGCTGGGATTGCGGAGTATAGAGTTCAGCATATACAGCTTATTCCAGTTACGTTCGGTCATGGTCGTACATTTAGTTCTTGCAGACGTGCCTAATGACCCTTTACAATGTTGAAGGCATAATGAACAGGGATTCAGATTTGACATATGAAATATTTCATGCTTATTGTTATTAAAAATCCTCCAGATTTATTTTTATGCAACATTCCCAAAAATATCATCACAGAAATTCACGAGTAAACATCTGATCAAAGTCAAATCTAAATCGTTTACTGTTAATGACGGTTTTGACATATAACAGCAAAACTCATTTTATTGTTCTGGATGATGCAATTATGATTAGGAAGTCGTTGTCCATGTTTGTCGAATAAAATATCAAGTTGAGCTGGTTGTAATACTCTTGGTTTCTGAGGAGCATGTCCAGAGGTTCACAGACAACATGCATAAGAAAAACATAAATGGAGCAAGTCATGCTGATGTTTCTTTATAAAATCTGGTAAATTGACGCTCAATGTTGACAAATGATGATTTAATAAATCGCGGTATGCCTTTGTTCCGTTGTTTTTAATCAATGAACACATTCGGTAAAAGTTGTCTCTGTGTTTACTTTGCATTATTGCTGATCACTTTATCCAAAGAGGTACACAAACATGTAATACATATCTAAGTTTTTCCTACTGCATAAAGCTGAAACATTAAATTATATAATTTCATTAATTTTGAAGAAATAATAGAATAGCAGATTAATTATTTGGACTGTATATTTTGATTTTGATGCTTACATATGACGTACAGTTCTTTAAAATGTTCAAAAGAATCCAACTTTTTTTATTCCATGCGGATGAAAAAAATGTTGTATGGACTATTTCGTATATTTTGCGCTGATGTTAACTTGATTATAACAATTGTTTAAAAAAAAACTCAGACCATTCTGAACTTTATAACAGGAAAAAAAAAGTATGATAGGGTATAATTTTCAAGAATGATCTTTATGAGCAAGAGACTGAAAGCAAATATTTGAAAGCAAACAGATCAAACGCTAAGACCATTTGAAACTATAAATGACAAGAAAATAAACCGAAATTCTACTTCAAATTAAGGTTTAACAACATTACAGGAACTGAACTATTGCAGATAACATTTTTCGTTTAAATAAATCCAATATAAAAACAATTTGCATTGCATACATCTCATCCTCTGTAATAGACAGTCTGTGCAGCTCAAAGGTTCAAAGGCTCATATCTCTTTTTAAGTAAGTCCGGTATTTGAAATCTCGTTTTGATACAACTCATACAATGATAGTAAAATTTATTCACTTTTATTGATACAGTGTTTCTTTTGGAACTTATATCACCGTAGTTTTAAAATGAACTATATGTCTTTTAACGATTTGAATAACCTTCATGGTCTTTATGATTTTAAACGTCTGTATTAAATAATCTAAAAACATTGATTTGTTTGTAATTGTATTTGCCAATATCTTATAGAGAAATCTAAAACTAGTTTGTACATTTAAATCCACTTACAGAGGGATATAATGTTTCAAAGTGGTTCAATTAGCATGTTTGTAAAAGTATAGTCGGAATGATCTACAACAAACAACTGTTCTATTTGTTTGGTTTTTAAACGAATGACCTAAACAGAAAAAGTTTAACTTGTTTAAACACTTTATTTCGTCTTATTTTTAAATTGTTGTGGTAGACACTTTACTTTTGAGACTTTGGAATATGTTTTTCGTGTTGGTATTTAAAATAAGCACTCATGCAAGAAGAATTATACAATAGTTAGAACATTCAACGGTTGATTATTTGATCCCGATAAAATCTTTATGTTTAAATGTTTCTGTACGAAGTCCAAAACGATTTTTAATACTGTTAACCTTGTTGTTGATTTGGCATGCAAACTTTTTGATACGAGCTTTACTGACGAGTCCTGTGAAAGGAAACTCGCGTCTGGTGTACTGAATCATAACCATCAAAACTTTTATGAGTTTTAACAGTTTTGCACGTCGCGCGTTAAAACAAAGTTGAGGAAAAAGCTGTTTCGTTATCTATATCAGTAACAATAAATTGTCCCATCGTAAACCAGAAAAGCAGCTACAACAAAAGTTGAAGACTACTAGTGAAAATAAATTCGTTCTACGTAAAACAAGATTTGATCGCACAAAGATTAGTCGCTAAATCGTAACCTTCCGTGGTGAATTCAAATAACAAAGGACCATCATTTAACATACGAAAGCTTTTATATCTTTGCACGATAGAATAACCCTTAACAAATGAAAGTCTGTTTGAAAGAAGTTTAAGAAAAGACCGAAATCCAAGGAAATTCAAAGCGGAAAGTCTCTAATCAAATGGCAAAATCAACAACTGAAACACATCAAACGAAAGGATAACATCTGAGATATATTACTGACTTTGTACAGGCATTTTCTGATGTAGAAAAATTGTTTCATAGCTAACTAAACCTTATATAAGTGTCGCATAAAATTCCATTATATTGACAACAATGTGTGAACAATACAAACAGACATAATAGGTAAAAAGTCAAAATAGGGATACAGCAGTCAACATTGTGTGTGTTATAATCTTAATCACTATATAAAACAAATAAATATGTCAACAAAGAAAAAAATATAGACAATGCTCATTAGGCAAAAACGAAAGACAAAATGCAAAAGAGACGGTATTTGAATCTCATTTAAATTTGTATTTGCAGATGATGCTAGTATGATTATGTTGTTACATACAAAGGGACAGTTCAGAACCATATGATTAAGACATATTCATTTCATATTATCTACAAAATATGAACCCAATGTTATAAATACTGTTCTACACATATCTAATCTAAGATCACGATACTGGTTTCAACACAAACATAGAGTAAACTGTTGAAAGCCCCGATGTGACGAAATGTGAAAACAAATCAAACGTAAAAATCCAAATCAATGATTTATTTACATTCAATACAACCTAATTCTGGAAAACATATATTTTGTCCTTAAAGAGCCATAAATTGAAACCGAGTTTTAATATTTTTTTCCGATAACAATTGTCGTCCTACGAGTGTTACGATTACGTAGATTAGTATCATTAATTTATATTTGCATTAAGCAAATTACTCATCAAATTGAAAATAGAAACGGGAATTTGTCAACGAGGCAACCCGATCAAAGAGCAGAAAACAGCCCAAGGCCACCAATGAGTCCAACACAGCGAGAAATCCCCAGTTGAAGGCGGGCTTCAGCTCGCCCCTAAACAAAAATGCGTACAAGGTCAGAAGAAATAGACGTCTAACTGAACTTTGAAACATATAAATAGACAAAAATTTACTATTATGAGGTCCTTGGTTTATGACCTTGAAATTTAGTTCAAGGTCAAATGTCAAATTGACGTTCTCGATTTTGACCTTTGCTGTAGATTCATATTTATACATGATAAAGCATTGGGATCTTTTGCATTAAGTTAGTAGACATATAACCTTGAAAATGTCACCCAGAAGTAACCCTTTTTAAACTGATAGTAGCAATTGATCTCCCATATTTTAAGCAACTGTATATAGAAACTAACACGGAATTAAGATAATAAACAGCGTAAGTGTTATAATCTATATTTCAATAACATCATGTATTATTTGTGAAATTGATACGGAATATTTATTAGCAAGGTCTTTGTATCTTTCAATGAAAAGGACAAGACGTTCCTTGACATAACATTGGCTCATCAACATTCTGCTCAGACAGTGGTGACATTTAATGATGTCTGAGTGGTAGCTGCAAGCTCCTGAATACCGAATGAATTGGGAAATGTATATTCCATATGCAGGAGAAGTTTGTATATTGCTACTAAGGTGGGGAAATTGATAATTTCAAAATTTAAATCGTCTCGTTTGTCATAGATTTTGGTACTGAGATGACCATGTATGTAAAATTCGAGGTATAAGTCTAAAAATGGGTCAAAGGAAGCCGTGTCTGTTGTTTCTTTAATTTCTAGTTCTGCGGGATGTTGCATTAGAATGGCAGTTATATAGACGGGTGCCACAACTGGATCAGGATCTGTTTACCTTTCCGGAGCACCGAGATCACCCCATTTTGTGGTAGGGGTTGTGTTGCTTAGTCTTTAGTTTGTTGTGTTCTGTGTACTATTGTGTGACTGTTTGACTGTTTGTTTTTACTTTTTAGCCATGGCGTTGTCAGATTATTTTATGCGTTTGAATGTCCCTCTGGTATCTTTTGTCCCTCGTTTATACCATTTCTCCGTTTTTATACTAACATAGTCAGTTTATATATAGAATTATGACACTGAAAAAGCATTGAATACGTATAGAAAGTAAGAAAGTTACCAACATAAACTTCCACCATATACAACAAATAATCTGACTTTTCGTTTGCTCTTACTGGACACAAATGCTGGTAGAATATTAAACATTTTATGGTAAAATCTGTATATGGAATTTGACAGTCTTATAAAGTAGCAACGTAAATGCGTTGGTATTTTCATTCAAACTATATCGCGTATAATTAACTTGAATTTCAATAGACTTGTTTCAATAGTTGGAGACTTTTTTGTATAAATGTAATGACTCTCAGAAATAGAACTCAGTCAGAACACATTTTTGAATATGTGACTAACATCAGATCTGTTTAGTCCATTCAGATTTCAGTTTCGATTTCTCTAATTTTACATAGTCCTGTACTACTTGAAGACTTATTGTTGAATTTGTATGTAACTTCTGCCGATTACAATTAAAGTTCTGACGAGACTTCATTAAACATAATAACAGTGTTGTTCTCCTGAGTGACAGTATTCAACGAACAAAGAGAGTGCATAAGCTAGCATTCGGTAGCTAGTACACTTACATTTTAATTCTGATTCCCAAATTAGTGTAATTAGTCCTATTGAAAGTCTGGTCTTTGTTGTGTTTTACATTAACGACATATTAAAGGTTTTGATGAGTAAAAGAGATAATGGTTCATAAGTACAGCAGAATGCATTGATTGTGTAAGTAAAGATATAATCTTAGGTTAGCTTTCCTATTAGCTGAATCGTAAAGTCATTATTAGGTGAGGTAAACTAATATCCTTTAAGCATGTTAAGAGAAGGCTAGTCCGACAGATGACATATCTATCTGTCTGAAAGACTAGACTATTCCGAGGAGGGTAGTATACATAACCTAATAATGACTTCACGGTTCAGCTAACAATCAAGATAACCAAAGATTATACCTTTACCTACACATGTACACTCAATGCATTCTGCTGTTAAACTGATTTTCAACATTGTTGTGCTTGTACCCAGTATGAATTTTTACATGTGTTTGTAATCGGTGCTTAATATCGTCGTTTTTATGTCTTTTTCGTCGGAGAAGTCGAGTGTTGGTAATAGTTATGAGGCCCCTGATGGAGGTGTCCAAGTAATCACATAGTCACAAATATTTTGCAAATAGTTCTATAATATAATATTATTTTTTTTAAACAAGATAATCAAATAATCAAAATTACAGTCCTAGATCATTAAATAATCACTTTAAAAACGGCCAAGTAATCACATAACAATAAAAACATGAGGAGGCTCAGTAATGGTTCGATGTACTTTGTCTCTTTATATATAATGTTGTATTAAAATACAAGTATTTCTCGTAATCTACACTAGTAACTACACTACATTTAAATGCGTCTAAATATAGATTCTAAATTAGTAAGGTAATTGAAACATAACAAAAGCTACAAAAGTATAATTTTGGTTTCATTTGTATACTGTCACCTGAAATTAAAGTCAAATAATCTTTTAATGTGACAGATAGTTAAAACCAGTTTCTTTGATTCCCTTAATATTTTACAGTTCACTCAGACTTTGGTTATCATCATGGTAGAACTTTTCACCAAACCATTTAAATCAACATACCAGCGTGGATTAATAATACCGTACTTTCCATTGAGATCACAATAATCACAATTACTGTACCACCATCCTCCTTCATAATCTGCTGCACAGTTATTTGAGTACCTATCATTATCCTGATTTATTGTTGAAAATTTCATACCATTTGCCCTGCCGTCAATGTCATCACAATCAAGACAATCTCCTATTCAAAAACGAACACTATTTAAATATAAAGGAAGTATACACGTGGGTTCAGTACGAATCATCAATCCAGGTTAAGAAAAATAATTAAAACCCTGATGTGCAAAAACTGTAATCGTATGAAACCGTGACATCAGCGACGTCAACTCGTAAAATAAGTCTAGATTTACATGCTATAATTGTTTTCAGTGTCAACGGCGCTGATGTAATTTCATACGATTCTGAAGTCACACTCAGTAGTGTATTTCAAGTTTAGGACCAATACAAAATAAATAACTGTGCAAGACATGGCAAATCTATGTTGAATGTATCTTGATGGATGGGCAATTCGGTAAAAGTTATAACCGATTGATGATTAATGTATCTCGCTTTATTAATTATTAACTTTAAGTTCTTATATCAAGGTCTTAAAAGCTAATCTAAAAGCTAATCGATTACTTTTAATGTTTAAAAAGTAAAATAGCAAAATACCGAGCTCAAAAACAAAATTCAAACGGAAAAGTTTTTTTTTTAACAAAAGACAAAATATGACTTGGTACAAGCATTTCCTTATGCAGGAAATGGTGGACTGAACCTATTCATATAGCTAGCTAAACCGCACACTTGTATGATTGTCGCATAGAAATCCATTGTATCGACAACAATGTGTGAGCAAAACAAACAGACATAGTAATAGGTAAAATTGTGAAATATTGGGGTAATTTAGTAGGAACTAGTTCCGTTAAATGATTTTCATTGGTATCATATATATAATCTACCGTTATTAAATCCCTATGTCACAGATGACTACGGGTAAGTTCCAATTTCGTAACCATAATTCCGTCCTCTTCTCCTCGATTGCAACATCGCCAAATGAGAGTTATTACCGAATTTGTACTTGAATGAGCAACATGACGGTGCCACATGTAGAACAGGATCTGCTTACCCTTCCAGTGCTGCTGTGTTCACCAGTAGTTTTGTTGGGGTTGATGTTGATCAGTTTTAGTTTTTATATAATTTCATGTTTGGTTTTGCCATAAAGTGTGATACATAAGAATAAGATATGAATCTGCAAAAGAGGGTAACAATTTTGACCATTGGAATATCGATTGATTTAAAAACATCCCATCTATTTTAATGGGGACCTACATTTGCGCGGATTTTAAAAGACACGCATTACATTTGCGCGGAGAAATGGTATTACGGTTGCGCGAATTTACCTGTAGTTTACCCGAGTTTTATACCTGTAATTTGTTTTCGATTATTGTTTTGAACATAAATTGGCGATCATACCACATCTTGTTATTTCATATATTGATAAACATAAATAAGACAAGTCTTTATTTGTTTATATACAGATTAAAAAGCACTACATTTATGTAAATGAAAAGTTTTGAACAAAATACAGTGACTATCATGGAAAAGAACATGCAAAGTATTTAGTCATGAATAAAACGCAGTATATATGCGAATGATATCTGTACGGGAATCATTGTAGATCAGTCCTTGCCTGGTACTTGTGTCCTAGTGATTCGAGATAGCATTGACAGGAAATTTCACCAGTTTATTGAACAGTAAACCGAATTTTCTTTTTGTCTATGGTTATCGCTGCCTCGAATTTTAATGAAAGTAGTCGCCTGAACTTGTACAATAATCTCAACGAAAGTGTAGATGGCTGGATGAGTTGAATAAAATTGTAATGGCTATGAAAAGACTCATTTATGGATTTATTTTTATTTGTTTTTGTACAAAATCTGCGAAAATGTAGTGATTTTTCAACAGATAAATTTCGCGTAAACGTAAAGCGTTTTGTTGCACAAACATGGATTTTTTCGCGCAAATGTAGGACCGATCCGCGCAAACGTAACGCGCCGAATTTGGTAGATTACACTTCTTGATTTTTATCAAAATAATTGTAAATAAAATGCTTCGCTGAGCGCAGCCTGATACGACCGCAGAGGTCGAACCCTGAACAGTTGGTGAAAGTTTGGACACAATATTCAAGCTTGATACTGTCTGAATTTTGATTGTGATCAAATTTGTGATATAATATAGGTTTTGACACAACAAAATGTGGTGAAAGATCTAACAATTTGAAATGTGTTAAATAATTTGTATCAAATTTCCATTGAAGATTTCTTGCTATTGCGCAATACTGTGATATTGTGCAATATTTTTCTACTGCATAATACTGTGCCATTGTGCAATACTATGCAAAGAAGATTTCTTGCTATTGCCCAGTAATGTGCAATTGATGATTTTGCAATTGCGCAATACTGAGCAATTGAAGATTTCATGCTATTGTGCAATACTGAGCAATTGAAGATTTCTTGCTATTGTGCAATATTATGCAATTGAAGATTTCTTGCTATTGCACAATACGTAATACAGTAATTTACACATCCTGTTTGGTGTGTATCTCCTGCCATATCTGTGCTTTTATATATAAATCAGAAATAATCAATGTAAAATGGAAAATTTTAAGAACAAAAAAAAAAAAACAAAAAATTATGAAAAATAAATCTCCCTAAATTTTTGAACCCCTTTGGAGTAATTACCTCTAAATTCCTTCCTTTGTGAAATGGTACCTTGCAGTACAATTTCAGAGAGATCATACACTTGAACACAAGTTATTGTCTAGAAACTAGAAAATGCTTGTTTTGGCCCTTTTTTACCCCTATTTCCTAAACGTTTGGGACAATCACCCTCAAACTCAATCTCAGCTTTTCTTTGTGATATGTAACCTTGTGGTTTAATTTCAAAGAGATCTATAAACTTTCACACAAGTTATTGTCCGGAAACTAGCAAAATGCTTGTTTTGGGCCCTTTTGGCTCCTTATTCCTCAACATTTGAGGCAATTACCCCTAAACTCAATCCCAGCCTTCCCTTTGTGATATGGAACCTTGTGGTACAATATTAGAGAGATCCATACACTTAAACACAAGTTATTGTCTGGAAACTAGAAAATGCTTGTTTTTGGCCCTAATTCCTAAACATTTGAGGCAATTGCCCTAAACTCAATCCCAGCCTTCCCTTTGTGATATGGAATCTTGTGGTACAATTTTGAGAGATACATACACTTAAACACAAGTTATTGTCTGGAAACTAGAAACATAATTGTTTTTGGTCCCTAATTCCTAAACATTTTAGGCAATTACCCCAAACTCAATCCCAACCTGCCCTTTGTGATATGGAATCTTGTGGTACATTTGTGGAGAGATCCATACACTTAAACACAAGTTATTGTCTCGAAACTAGAAAATGCTTGTTTTGACCTTTTTGGCCCCTAATTCCTAAACTGTTGGTACCATAACCTTCAAAATCAATCCCAACCTTCTTTTTAAGTATTGAACCTTATGGTAAAATTTCATAGAGATCTATTCACTTAAACTAAAGTTATTGTCCGGAAACCAAGTGTCTTCGGACGACGCGGACGACTACGACGATGACGTGATACCAATATTAGACCGCAAAGTTTTTGTGGTCGTATAAAACGATGAAGGGATTTGGTATCTGGAAAAATCTCGCTAAGTCATGTTCCTTATTTGGATGTTCTTTGATTAAGGATGTATTCTTCTGATGTTTCAGTCTCGTTGAAATCTCGTTGGTAATTGTTTCAAAACATGTGATACAAGTGGAAAATATCAATAAATAAAAAAAAAAAAAAAAAAATTGTAGTTAAACTTAACGTGAAAAAATGTGTCCTCACCATAATTTTCGTTAATTATAATCATTCCGGTCAGTGTAATCAGCCAAAATGTTGAGAAAATGGGTGAGGAGTACAAACGAATAATTTAAAAAAAAATGTGCATTCGATATTAATGGTTTTCTTTTAAAATTCTTAGATTATGCCTTTTGTTCTAAAAAAGAAAAATTTCAAATTTACAAAATTTACAATATTATCAATTTAACACGAAAATGCAAAACATTTTATATTAATTTCTAACCAACACCAACCTACATTTGTTTTAAAAGATAAATCTATTCAAATTGGTCCACTTCATCTTTAGTGAAAGTATGAAAAAAGTTTCATTGTGAAGCATGATTATAGACCAAAATGGGTAAATGTTAATCATTAAATTAGTTAAATATTGGGTTCATTCAAATGGCCATAGCCAAAAACAAAACGAAGTGCACAATCATATGATTTTTCCTCATCAATTTATTCCTTAAAGTCATATAAACACAAAAATCAGTTTGATAAAAATAGTTTTAGTAATTGTTGCCCCTAGAGGCGTTAAAGCTTCGTTCAGGGTCATTTTAGGTAATTTAAGACATAAGTTTCAAGAATGCTAACTTTTGTGTTTGTCAAAGCATTTCTACATTATTTAGAGATACTAAAATCCATGCACTTTTTCTAAGCAATTATGGTATTCAAAGTACAGAAATTACAGTTAAAGATTGCAGAATATCATCTCAGGATAACATACCTGCAGTACCATGATAACCTGTGACATTTAACAAATATTTAGTACTCTCATCACCGACAAGGAAAGATGAATAGTCAGCATAACTAACAGTACCATTAAGTTTCTCAAGAATAATATGTACGCGATGTAGTCCATTGGTGGTCAATGCATGAATATACTCGTTACCTGTAAAGTAAAAGTATACTTCCTAATTGCTTTTTTTGACAAAATCTATAACTGTTTATATAATTGTTTCGAATACTAACATTGTGCGAAGAAAGTGTTGTCAGTACATTTCATCATTATTAAAAAATACAAAAGTCCATGCACTTTTCCAAGACAATAAATTCAAATTAGCTATTTCCGGTTAATAATTTAAGTCCTTGTTGGTTTTATATGAAATAGATATAGGAAGATGTGGTATGAGTGCCAATGGGACAACTCTCCATCCAAGTCACAATTATAAAAGTAAACCATTATAGGTCAAGGAACGGTTTCCAACATAGAGCCTTGGCTCACACCGAACAGCAAGCTATAAAGGACCCCAATAAATTACTAGTGTTAAACCATTCAAACGGGAAAACCAACGGTCTAATCTATATGAAAAAACGACAAACGAGAAACACTTATGAACCACATAAACAAACGACAACTACTGAACATTAGCTACCTGACTTAGGACAGGTGCAAACAATTGCAGCGCGGGATTAAACGTTTTAATGGTACCATACCTTATTATAACCAAAAGCTTATTTTAATTTGATGACATAACGATTATAACAGCTACTTCTAGATGTTTAAAGTCCCTCTCTTTGTCATAAGATAACTTTTACTAAATCGATGCCGATACAATTTGATTTCTAGGTGTGGAAACATAACTTAATTCAATCTGTTTAACTCTAAGTCACTACCAGTTTACTTTTGTATGGTCACTAACATTCCATCATTATGCGGAAAGCAGTATTACTTGCTAGTTATAAGTAACATCTAATAAATGTATTTATTACTAGTAATCTGTATAAGAGGAGATGATGGTCAATAAGACAGAAATCACGTGCACACGAAAAATTCCCAAAACGACATTCCAAAATATATTTCAAAAGTCACCAGATTACTATTAACATAATCAACCAAATATTCACATCAATGTTACAAAACGTTTGCTTCTTTAAGGACCATTTTATGTAATTTTAAGACATAACTTTTAATAATATTCGACAGGTCTAAGTTCTTTGAATGATTGTTCATCTGGACACTCATTCTTGACTGGTAAATACATACCTAACCAATACTCCGTATCAACGTTTCCAAAACCTTCTTTGTATTCATTCCAAGTTCTGCTAAAATCAACAGAATCGTCAAATCGTCGTTGAATCACCTTTAGTAAAATTTACACTTTCAAAGGATTTGCAAGAACTATAGACGTATGCATGTTGATAGTATAATGTCTTTGTCTATTATTGTGTTTTGATTGCTACTTCTATCATTGTCCATGCTGATTGTTTTAATTCTTAGATTGTATATAAACCACTAATTAAATAATACGTTGTTTTCTATTTGGTTTTGCCCTTGGATTTAGCGTAAAGACTACAATGGCAACGATTTGTTTTGCACTCATTTGGTATCGCGTAACGTTACCACTGCAACCTGATGTTCAAGTGTCTTTCAGGGAGTAACAACTCTTCATCAAGCAAAAGGAAATGGATGTTTTATTCCACTGCCTCTAACTTTTTAATTCGTGAACATAAAATGATAATTTACATGCATTTGTTCATATCCGCTTTTCTTTATAGCTAAACATGACATATACATTCATATACAGTTACCGATAAAAAGCCAATTATTATAATTTGTTTCTTTGCGTTGGAAATAATATTTTGAACACTATAACGACTAAACTATTGCTATTCAAAACGTTCAAAACTTTATATATATACATTAACCGTACGTAACGTCCTACGAGGAAGTCCAGATGTTCAGAAAGGAATACGTAGTGTGTGTTCAATGTCACATGGAATAGTGTCAATCAATCAAATATATATGTGGCTCGAGTGTCTTCCTATATCTTGGATTTTGAAGTAGCAGATAACTATTGGTATAAATCTTTAATTCAATATGCAAATTTCCAGAGCAGTATAAAATTCATGTGTAAGACATAGAAAATTGTGTGTTTTATCATATTTATGGCTGTGATTTCTAAAAACATATATTTTTGTTTGATTCATTTTTTTCTCAAACTTATCCAAATATAAAATCAATGATATCAATTCAAATAATTTGGATGAAAAATTTATCAAAAAATTTTAAATCCTATGTCTGAAAAATATCTACAATCTAGTTGAATTATGTCCTAACAATTTTGGTTTTCTATATACAAATCATATCATGTCTCTAATCAGAAATTGACAAATGTAAATGCTTATCAAATTTTGTTCAAGAATACATTAAAAGATATAACGAAAACAGAACAATGAAATTTAATCCATTACTGAAGTCACTAAAAGAAGTATAGACGATCGAATAGATTAAAACATTAAAATGTTGTACAATTGTATTTCAAGAAATTTGTACATATATATATATATATATATATATATATATATATACCAGCAGCTGGTTACTAACCTGGGTGATCAGTGGAATATAACAGGATACTCCAAGAATAGCTTGGTTTCTTGAAGTAACAATGTAACAAGCATATTTGGTGAATAAATATATAATATCTTTAAAAAAAATCTAGTTCTATGTATATTGAAGAAGCTCTTGATTTGAGAGACCACCATACTGTTTCATCAGATAATAATATAGTAGTTTGTGCATATACACACATATCTTATGGACTAGGTGATTGTGTTTTTAAGTAAAATTATAAAAATTTAGAATAATCATGCTGTATATGTGTATGGTATCAATATGAGTTTTGAATGTTATGGTATCTATAGAACATATTTAGAATGTTATGGTATCTATAGAATTTACTTATGACTTGTTGTTACATGCATCTATATTTCATTTATATGTTTTTAAATATATTATTGCCTATATATATTTGGATCAAGCCTCTTTGTACTCTTTCCAATAAACATTGAATTGAATTGAATATGTAGCAAGAAAACAAGCCCGGTGACCCCATTTTTCTATTTCTTATCTGAAAGCATGTTATAAGAGCTACTTCTCACATTTTATCTTAAAATTCTATTGTCTAGTTTTATTTTTATTACACAAATTTGGATTATTTTTGCATACTCTATACAAAATCTGACAATTTTGCAAAACCTGTAGCGTGAAAAAGGTCCCGTGACCCATACTTTTTAATATATTTTTGAAATAAGCACGACAAAAACTTCATTTTGACAAATTATCAAAAATTTCTATGGATTTTAATTTAGGACTGGAACAGCCACCTTAATTTCGCTATCAATATTTACATACAACGGAATAAGATGTTTAGTTTAAGGTCACGTTAGCCAATCAAATATCGCAATGTTTACTAAGGTGAAATAATTCTTTCTTCGAACATGATTTGCTGCCGTATGATGTAACATGTTTTCTTGTTAATTAGTGAAGCAATTTCGAAATAAAAGTTCTAATGGCAGATTAACGCAAAGATACAAACCGTCCATCTAGTGCCATTAAGGATCATACAGTACACACGTTTAGGCTGACTGTCGTCTTTTGGATATATAGTGAAAACCCTTCATTGACGAAATTATTGTCAGAGCATTCCTGTGGATTGCCTTAAACATAACCAAATGTATATGTAGACAAATGTACTGAAAAATATATGGCTTTCAATCTATGAGTTTGACTGTCCCTCTGGTATCTTTCGCCCTCTTTTGTAGACGAAACGCGCGTCTGGCGTAAATACAAAATTTGATCCTGGTATCTATAATGAGTTTATTTATTTGCATAGATAAGATGAGATACTGGGAATGTAAAATAATTAAAAGACATATGAACTGATAGTTGATTCTTTAATTAAGGATTTAAAAAGTCCAGGAGATATGCAGCCTAAGTGGGCTTTTTTGTGTGACATTGTTTTGGTGTACTCCTATTTAGGAATATTAAACCCCAAAATTATTTTTAACCTTAAATTCACAGAGCAGAATATATTTAAATGAACCAAATTATATAGGAATTTAAATTTCATTGTCTTTGGTATGTTCGGTTACGACGACAGTAGTTTATCGGTGTATCATTGTTGTACACCGATTAAAAGAAACATATCAAGTTTTATTTATGATACAAAACTATTTGTGCTAATTTCATTTCCTTTGAAACACTTTGGCTAATACATCATAACATGCATAAACTTGGATGGAGAGTTGTCTCATTGGCACTCATACCACATCTTCCTATAACTATATAAATGCAAGTCTAATAGTATCTGTACTTACAGTTTTGTACTGACAACTAGTGAAAATCTTTCCAAAGACTAAATTGCTCCTCGATATAACAAAACTGAAACGTATAAATAAGCTTTTACCACATTTACATGATTGCAAGTTATTTGAAAATTATTTCATTTTGTAAAAAAATGTTTTTTTCCATTTAAAGATACATTTTACATTCTTTTGCGTTATACCTTTCTATGAAATGTCTTGTGTTGGAAGGTTGTCTTTGTTACTAATACGCCTTCTCCTTTTCCTATCAGTATTCCTTGATAGAGGTTGCTGCTCACAAAGAAGTTATTAAATCAAGAGTTCCAAATGGTGAAGTTGAAATCATCCCTTCGTAAATTTTACGAACGCCATCACGAGTTGGTCGACCATTATGGGATAACCGTTTCACAGATGATGTCGGATATGTTCCTAATGTCGTAACTACAATCCCTTCCCTTTTCACGAATGTGACCTACCGAATTAGACTTTTACCGGATATGTAATAACATGAGCAAGACGACGGGTGCCACATGTGGAGCAGGATTTGCTTACCCTTCCGGAGCACCTGAGATCACCCCAAGTTTTTGATGGGGTTCGAGTTGCTTAGTCTTTAGTTTTCTATGTTGTGTCTTGTGTATTATTATTTGTCTGTTTGTCTTTTCTTTTTTAGCCATGGCGTTGTCAGTTTGTTTTCGATCCATGAGTTTAACTGTTCCTCTGGTATCTTTCGCCCTCTTCTATTTACGACAATTACATTTTAAAGAACAAAATTCACAAATTCTCTCTGTGAAAGAACCTCGTTTTAAACCTGTCATCTGATAACAACTTTGTGATTTCGCAATATTTAAATTCAGGTATCTATTTTCAATGCAAAGATGTCTAGACCAATTCTTTCACAAATTTGATAATCAAGGGTTAACATCAAGAATATATAACCGTATACATATTGTTAATTCTTCAGCATATGCTGATAAGTCATCTGTCGAAGCTAAATATCAGTTTCTTGATTCATACTTTGTTAAAACAAAATGGGAGAATATGAAAAATCTAGATTACAGATGACAACAAAAATGGTAAATACCTGATTCTGTTCACAAATTGATATTGTTTTGCATTCATTCGTTGATAATGCCCCATCACAATGGTAACATATCGGTCCTCTCGATCGTGGTAATCCTTAAAATATAATGTTTTCTTCATTTTCATAACAATTTATGAAACAAGCAATCAAATATACAAACTTGCCATTCGGCTTTAAAGCAAATGTAGTATAAGTAAACAGGCGTCACATTATAACGAACTTTATAAAATTGAGAATGAAAATGGGGAATATGTCAAATAGACAACAACCCGACCAAAGAGCAGACATAGGACATATGTTTGCAAATATATATTTAAAGTGGACAGACTTCCTAATATAATTTTAATTCTTTGTTTGCTTATTTCCGGACACGTTTTGCGTATAAGGGCATAACAAATAATGCACATATTGTTTAGATGTATTGTTTGTCACATTAACTAGTAATTTTGTTTGTTAGAAATGTTCATTATTTATTCAAGTAATTTCTGTTTTGAGTGTTCTGGCGTTTGTTTGTACTGTATTTCTGTCACGCAGTGTTGTCATTATTGTATTTTGAACAATGCCATATAAGCGGGAGGTTTGGCTAGTAACGAAACCAGGTTCAACGCACTATAGTTTCTTAAAATGACATGTACCAAGTCAGAAATATCGCATTTGTTATCTACAGTCCGTTTCTATGTATGTTGGCGCTTGCTTTTGTTGTAGTTCAGTGTTTCTGTTGTTCCGTTGTTTTGCTCTTATAATTGTTATTTTTCCTTCTGTTTTAGTTTGTTACCCGGATTTGTTTTTGCCTATCGACTATTGAACAGCGGTATACTACTGTTGCCTTTATTTATTATAATAACCCATTAGGAACAGTTAACAATATAAAGCATTTTTTTCATAGATACATGTTAATATAAGATAGAAAGAATTCATAATATATATTCAACTGAATTAATCATGAGTGTTGAAAATCATTAGAACAGTCTTTTGACAAAACACAATACAAATCTACATAATAAATCACAAAATAATATGCCTTTTAGAATATTCGTAAAGACAAACCTCTCTCTCCGCAACCATTATCATCGCACATGTCGGTGGAGCAACAATGTCGACAGGTTTCATGTACTGTAGATTTAGTAATGTTATCATAACAAGCTTAAGTCTGAAAGCAACAATAAATTATAAAATAAAATAAAGCTTTATGTTCAAAACATCATTAGATCTGACATTTTAGTTTATTATATATCATAATTGTACAGAATCAAGTACTAGTATATAAAAGAAGTAAGAAAGATATGAAAAGTAAGAGGCTCAAAAGCCTTAATCATGTAAATTCCATCTCTTAAGAGCTGTCTTCAACAAAGTGATCTAATGACGTAAAAGAAGTCAACGTTAAAAAAATCTAGTACACAAATGCAAATAGCTTTGTTAATTTGTGGTTATCTGAAAAGCGAAATGATTTTAAACATCTACACTAATGTATTGTCAAGACAAATATTTTTATTATTTCAAATTTCTATGTTACCTTTGATTGAAAACATCCGACATTAAAGGTTGTCTCTCCAGATGGATATACCAGTTTTCTAATCCACATATCTAATAGAACATTTTAAATTGTAAACAACATTTCAAGTGCAACTCATTTATGACCTCACATACCACATGTTAAAATGATCTTCCGTACTAAAATGCATGGGGTAATTGCTACTTGACATTAAGCAAACACAATAAATCAATCAGTGAATTGAAATCAAAATTTTTAAATTGAGCGTGCTTTTATAGCTATAATTTTGAATTTTAAACAGTAGACAACAAATTTAAATAGAAATTAATTTATTGTCATTTCAGGAAATTCTGTATAAAATAATGATTTTTAAGATTAAAATGCGAGTTTTAATTTTTGCGATACATATCAAGTCCCAATGTTTGCAATACATAGAAAATATATAAGAAATGTCTATAATTATTTTGATCTGAGCATCACTGATGAGTCTTATGGTCCGGGAACACAGTTATCGTCCCTTGATTTTCGCTGTCTACGAATATTGTCCCTAGTGTGGACAGTGTGTTACTTGCCATTTTTATACCCTTTCCAAATTTATTTCTTCATGTTTTATGCCTCAAATAGCAAGTAAGGGATGAAACTACACTGTAAAAAATTTGGTTCGTGAATTTTAAAGTTAAGTAGAGATTTGGTGTAGCTGAAAAGGTTAAAATTAGCATTTCGGAAGCTGTCAAAGAATTCAAGACCACCTTAACATAAAATTGTCCATATTTTGAGTTAGAGCTGATGACGTTTTCTATAATTTTGATATAATGTGTCCCAAAAGTAATACACTACACTGTAAAAATATTATAAAGAAAGCGCAGTTGGGAATTTTTAATTTCTTTTATTGTCTAAAAGAAATGCACTACGAAATAACTGTTCTCGGCCTTATATAGAAGAAACGCGCGTCTGGCGTGTTGAATTATAAACCTGGTACCTTTGATAACTAATTACACCACTGGGTCGATGCCACTGCTGGTTGACGTTTTGTCCCCAAGGATTTCACTAGCCCAGTAGTCAGCGATTCGGTGTTGACATAAATATCAATTATATGGTCATTTTATAAATTTCATGTTTACAAAAGTATGAATTTTTCGAAATACTAATGATTTTCTTAGCCCAGGCATAAATTACCTTAGCTGTATTTAGCACAGCTTTATGGAATTTTGGGTCCTCAATGTTCTTCAACTTTGTACTTGTTAGGCTTTATAAATATTTTGATCTGAGCGTCAATGATGAGTCTTATGTAGACGAAACGCGCGTCTGGTGTATTGAATTATAAGCCTGGTACCTTTGATAACTAATTATATGACAGGAATAAATGATATCCTGAGTATTGATCGCTCCACCACTTTCTCGACCCAACCGTCTTAATATAATTGAAAAATGATCGTTGATCTACTTATGAATATGAGATTGGTTACTCATCTTTAAGCAAAAGAAGAGCTAACTTTACATAAATTTAGATAAAAGTTCAGTATCATTACCTCTCCACTATCACATTTTTCCACATGCTTGCAAAATCTTGGATGTGTAATACCCAAGCAACTAAAACAGGTTACACCTTGAACCAAACATTAATATATATAAAAGATAAAATGATTAAGTTTTATAACGTTCTGCCTTTTAATCAGACGTTTGAAATTACAACAACAACTTAAACAAGAACATAACACACAACTGAATATTACACTAATGTTGTTTGCCAAGGACTGTAGTGATTTCTTTATAACACCTATAATTAGCTATGAATTTTCAAATATTTTGGTCTCGAGCATTACTGAAGAGACATTGATTGTCGAAATGCGTCTGTTGCAAAACAATTTGTATCATTTATGTTTTACAGACTAAGGTTTAGTCGACTGTTGAGAAAGTTGAAAGCCATGAAACGTTAATGTATTATGTGTTTCCAATTGCCCCAATAAAAGTTACTTGAGCATAGGTGATATATGTTACTACAAATGTGCAATCCGGACCGAAATTCTATAATACGTCAATATCACTCTTACACAGTAAGGATAACAGTGTCTTCATAAACAAGACAATTTATGTCTTAATTGTTGTTCAGTAGCTGTCGTTTGTTGATGTGATTCATAAGAGTGTTTTGTTTCTAATTATTTTATATAGATTAGACAGTTGGTTTTACACTAGTCGTTTTGGGGCCCTTTATAGCTAGCTGTTGGGTGTGAGCTAATGCTCCACGTTGAAAGACGGTCATTTGACCTTTAATGGTTTACTTTTTATTAATTGTGACTTGGATGGAGAGTTGTCTCATTGGCACTAACACAACAATTTTTAAATCTACTTAAGGCGAAACAATTTGAAAATCGAAACTTTATACAAACGTTGTAGGCTTATATAAACGACAAAAGAAAATCCGATTTTCTGTTGTATATTTAGTAAGCTCTTATATACAATTATCATTCAATTTAGAACGTTTTGTCATATCTCAAAATAACGTTATCATTTCTCATGGCTAATATTTAGTGTTCTATCAAGGCTATTTCGAGTGCATTGTCTTATGTTCATGTTTGCGTATGTCAATGATAATCATTGTTAATGTCAAAGTATGCAACGAATTATTATATAAAACGTGCAAATAATAGTAACGTTGATGTTTTTTTCTTCATTCGAATAGATTCAAGTGAAAATATTTAAGACATTATGTCTACAGAGGGCCTTCGTAGCCGAGTGGTCTAAGTAGTCCAACTACTGTGTCACTAGCCAGTCATCACTGAGGTTTTGAGTTCGAAACCCATACAGGCAGGTGCACTCGACTCCAATCTTAATTGATTAGGATAGTTAGTTTTCCAACCGAAGATTGGTGGTTCTTTCTGGGCACTCCTCAAGCAATAAAACGGACCTCAACAAAATAACACAATATTGTTGAAAGTGCGGCGTTAAACACCAATTAATCAATGATGTCTACAGAAACATCAATACGCTCAAATTTAAACTATTGAGGTATGACGATAGCTGTCTTTGTCTCTGTTGTGTTAAATGTTGAATCTTGTGTTTCCTGGACTTTGTTTGTAGCACGACTACTTTGATAACCTTCTTCATTATTATTATTTGAAACTCATCATTTGTTTCCTTTTGCAAGTATAGTATGCATAAAATATACACTGAAATACATAAAGTAAAGTTACCGAGTTGTATGGATTATACAAGCATTAGTGTACGCTTGAATAGTCTTGAATATTATACTTTTACATCTTAACATCTTGAACATCGTTAAACTACTCTGGCCTCTATTTTAAACTCCTCACAAAAAAAAAAAAAAAAAAATAAAGAATTATTTTTTTACAAATGGTGCATTGAAGTTGTGTACAGAAATAACAGAAAACAAAAAAAAAAAAAAAGAAAGGAAAACAAAAATGCATAAAACATTGAAATTCTTTCTTTTTCTAATTTGGAATCGATAGAAATAAGCAATTATAATAATACATATGATCCTTTAAGTCAGGAGAGCGGAACTAGTCAAAATACCTTGTTTTAAATACGGAACATTGATCAGTTATTTCTAAATGGTCCCCTCCTAAATTCGTTAAATATCATTCACTTTTCACATAGTTATCCCGGAGAATCATTTAGAAATCGAAATATCACTATTGTTGAAAACGTTTAGTCAATATAAAGATGTTGTATTATTTCCCGGGTCTTTTGAATGGTATGTAAGTTTGATATAATTTATAGTTTCTTTTCCTCAAATATTCATCATGCCCTAAATCGTGCCAAGTTTGTAAATAAAGGCAACAGTAGTATACCGGTGTTCAAAAGTCACAAATCCGGGTTACAAACTAAAACCGAGGGAAACACATCAACTATAAGAGGAAAATAAAGGAACTGTAGAATTACAAATTAATTTAACATTGACAATACTGTTTTGCCGTGAACAACAGAAACCATTAAATACAATATATACTTGACTGCAGACAAACAATTAACAAATTCCTGAATTAGAATAAACACATGAACATGAGTTTTGAATTTTCAAATATTTTGGCATCGAAAATCACTGAAAAGATATTAACTGAAATTGCATTTGTAATAGAAAAATTACACAGACAAAAAAAAAAAAAAAGAATAAAGATCGGTGCATTAAAAGCATATGAATCAGTGGTATTGATATACAAATCTACAAAATAAAAGGTAAAAGTAAAATAAACATATACAGTTATAAACGTTGTTGAAACAACAAACCTTAACATAACCTATTTTGCCACACTAGATGTACATGTCAACAATCTCGATTCAGTTATGCTCGAGGACAAAATATTTGATACCGAAAACTTAATTCCAGCTTGAAGAGCTGATTACACAGAAAAGTACCGAGAATATATTCGATGTAGCTCACATCACTAACCTGAATGCCAATATTGTAAATTGTATTCTATTTCAACTTCTTTAAAGTCACATTTTATACCTATGACATTATGACTAACATCGTTTGTTGAAAATTCAATTGTTTCATTAGGGTAAATTATTGTTTAATTTCGTAATAACATACAAATATATTCTGCAACATTAACATGTCATTGAGAAACAAATATTAAAATTAGGCTTAAAAAAAGTTTTCATTTTCAATTATCACTTTCTTACCTAGTTTTGAAACTAATCCCATGATCACGTAGATCCTAAATGACAAGGTTCCTTTAGAACGGGCAAAATTGTGTTATCTATAGTTAAAGGTAGAACTTATGTTAAGATAAGTTGCAATATAATTGTCTTTTCACACAAGTGTTAGTAATCTTATTTAAATACACTCATTCGAAATGTTCGAGTTCTCTCAGATAAATCCACTACGAAGACTTAACCGATACATGTATGCTTCCAGGTTCTCTTTGTACTTATTGGTACTTGTTTGAGCAATATTATTTCACTAGTTTTCTTTTTTATGCTTTGTGATATAGCAACAAGTAAAATATAAAGCCTCTATGTTTGTCATAATTTTACTTTTTTGTAGAAATCAGAAGAACAGGAACTATGAACAGCTTGTTTATTTTCCAATCTTTTATTTCTCAACATCAAATCTATTGCATCAAATTTTCGAACACCAGAAAGTATTAGAGACCTTTGCGCACAAAGATGTAGAATTAAAAATCCCAATGTCTCTTGAGCATCGTCTCCATACAAATAAAGACCCGCTAGTTATGGCATAACCGCGGACATTGCGATCGCAAACAATGAACAACTTTTGTTGAGTTGTTAGCCATAGACCCGAAATACCGAATTCCCAACCTTTCAACTCGAAGTTTCTGAAGGATTCAGTTAAGAACTATATCAGACAATGAGTAAAGTGTGAGCCAGATGAACCAGTTAGATTCTTTATTTTAGTAGATCAAAGCTGTCATGCATTATGTACATATTTTTCCAAGAGTGAGTTTTCTGGTGAGGCCTTTGTATAAGAAACGCGTGCCTAGCGGACAAAACTATTTATAAGCCAGGTGTCTTTAATTAATTATTATTCTGTCTTTGTTACAGCAAATTATACCTCCCACAATACCGTTTTTGATTTACAGAAATCATTATTCTAATAGAACTTCAGAGCAAAACTGTAAACTTCACATATACTCCTATATCAATTACGAAAGAGAAGATTAAGCAAATCAAAATCCTTTCATCTCTCCTTTGACGTGTTTGGAATTAATATAAAAGACGATGAAAATATGCCATCTTAATACCGGATAAACATTATTTCATATTAAACCTTCTAATGAACGATTTATATCCGAAACGTCAAGATATTCCTACAGTTCAGATATATGATAATGTTTTATAGTACATCAGTGGTGTTAAACAGATGTGTATTCTAAAACAATCTGAAGAACTAATAAAAATCTTCTATCACAATATTTACAATATATTGCAGTATTTTCAGAACTTTTGATTTCTCTTCACTTTACATTATTATTCCCTGCTTAATTGAAAACCAACTACATCGTCTCTTTTAGAGCCCTTTCTACAAAAACAGGAAAAGGAGATAACGTTCAATGTTTTGGGTTTAAAAATATTTTTGTGAAGAACCACCCTAATTACCAAAAATAAACACACCGCAGATGATGTTACCAAAATGATGGACATTTTAATCGACAACATATTTGGAGAGATGATGAGTTGATATATCATCAGACAGTTTGTTATACAAAGAGTAATTATTTCGCACCCCTTCTAGCCTATTTGTATTTGTACTGAGATGAAGAAAATTCATACAAAAATGATTCAAAAGGTAAAGTAAAAGTATGTAGCAAAGTTTTCTAATTTCTCTTTCAGATCTCTAAATAATAGTAGACATAACAAGAAAAACAGTGTGCGGGGAGATAACTCGGAAGGAAACAAAATAATCAGAACAAAATCGAAAGGTCTTTCCACATTCCACAGGCAAATTATTTCAAATCACGGTAAAATGACGAAAACGTAAAGAGAAGGTATATCCAGTGCCTATATACCGGGATTCTGTAGATAATAGATAACAGTGAAAAGATAATTCTATTCAAACTTATTTTAAGATATGTTCGAATTTAACAATAGATAACCCAATTTAGACATTTTGATGGAACCTTGTCATTAATAGTCTACGTGGTCATTGGATCAATATTGGTAAGAAAGTGGCGATTTAAAATGTAAATCATATACGTTTGCCTGCAAAGTTTTGCTTTTTGAATACTGCGAATACTATTTTATTTGATATGAACTTGAGGACAATTTCGTTGAGAATTTGGGCTTTACTCGCGCCTGCTACTCCTACTGCTAGAGTGTTGAATATATATTGCATTAAAGCTTAGATAAAATTAGTTTTGTCCACTAGTCACGAGTAGGTTAACAGGGTGTCTGAAAACTATAACGTGTTCAAGTCTACTGCATTTGCCCTAGGTCTCTTTCAAATTCGAGTGACATAAAATCATCTATTCCTACAACGTATTTATATATATATATATAAGAGACTAGGTTGGCCTCTGTTAAATTATTCAACTATTTAAATTGATTTGTTGGTCCTTTGACGGCATGGCAGTAATATCAAAGATATGAGACTTTGAAAGAACTGATTAAAAAATATATGAAATAATGATGATAAAAATGAAGTTATGGCATTTCATATGATCTTAAATGTAAGATATGATTTATAAGCCATTATCTCATCCACCTTGTTTTGCATTTACATGTTTATGGGTTATGAATGAGAATGAATTGTGTTACAGTATTATATTCATTATATCCATTCAGAAGGCCTTAACTGGAAAATAAAGTTTGACGTTAGAACTTTTACATTATTTTTCATGTTATATAAGTTTTGCACTTGGGTTACGCACGATCATATACTATATTTGATTTATCGAATAAGATAATATAGTTATACTACATTTTGTGAAAGTATAAAAATAATCTACTATTTTTTTACGCACGATAGTAGTATAGATTGAGGATTTTTAAATGGTAAAAGGTAGGGCACGGACAACAGGATGTCGCGTCACTATCCAATTTAGAACGTATGACGTAAGTCATATATTTCGACCAAGGAAAAGACTGCAAAATTATATGACTAAATAAGTATGTTATGTATACACAAATCCGTTTAAGGTCATATCGTTTGCTTAATCGTAATATTATGAAATGCCTTACGTATTTTTGACCGATGAAATCTGTTGCATTATAATAAAACGGTACAAGGATGTTAATTCCGTGTCGGGGATTAAAATGTAATCCTCTGAAAGATTAAGTTACCAATATTGATCCAATGACCACGTAGACTATTAATGACAAGGTTCCATCAAAATGTCTATATTGGGTTAGCTATTGTTAAATTCCGAACATATCTTAAAATAAGTTTGAATAGAATTGTCTTTTCACTGTTATCTATTATCTACAGAATCCCGGTATATAGGCACTGGATATACCTTCTCTTTACGTTTTCGTCATTTTACCGTGATTTGAAATAATTTGCCTGTGGAATGTGGAAAGACCTTTCGATTTTGTTCTGAATATTTTGTTTTCTTCCGAGTTATCTCCCCGCACACTGTTTTTCTTGTTATGTCTACTCCTTCACAACTGTAAAAGAAATCGACAAATTTATTTTCAAAATTGCTCGTTATATCCTCAGGATGGTTTGTTAAATTTTTCCGAATTTAAGTCAAGGTCAAAGGTCAAGGGCACGATCTAAATTTTAACTTCATGAAGTGTACCATCCATTTTGATAGGAAATTTCTCCCTGGAGATAAAAATCATTAACCATACATAGCAGAGACCTAAGGTAAATTGATTCGAGATCCTCCTTTATGGCCTTGAAATTGAGATCAAGGTCAAATGACTTTGAGTAAACTGGATGTGACATCTTATCAATGATTTCTAAATTCAATGGTTGAAAGATCTTCAATTTTCTCTGGACAATTGGTTTTAAATTGTATTTACGTTTCCTATTATATTTTAGCAAAAGTCTGTTTCATGATACGATATAGTCGAACTTTTGATTTTGAAATTATAAAGAAACATATATAGATTTTAACTGCCTCAGGCAAAGTTGGCTTTAGATGGATTTGTCTATTTTTATGTTATTTTTGTCATATAGCTCTTCAATTGTTTCGGTTCTTATAAATCATTGGCTTTCAAATATTCGGTTTTGAGCGTTTCTGATGAAGGTGAATCCAGAAAAGCGCTTCGGACGTATGTAATTTATATAACGTGTTGTTTTCATTTTGTATTGAGAATGGGGACCAGTAGCGTAGAGTGTAGAAAAATCAAAGGTTTTGATATTACTGCAATGTGGCAAAGATTCCTATTGAAGATTTTGAAGTGAATCTTTAGAACTTATAAGAATCCTCATCTGATTGATGCCTCTTATTGAAAATACCAAATAGTTTTAAATCCCAGCCTTTGCTGTATAAAGATTGTTGAAAGAAATTCAGAAAATATTTAATCAAAACCCTGATGACCTGGCTTTCTCGCGTTCTTTATAAAAAAAATGTGAAGATAAAGCATAAAGATAAAGATGGAATTTGTCATCATCGCTATTTTGTAAATACCGAAGGAGAAAAGGACTGATTTGTGATTTACACAAATCCTTCGTAAATGATTTAGGGATAAACGTGGATTCCAATATGTGTTATGAATTCTAAGTTCTTTGGTGCAATATTCTAAATACAGTGTTTTGAAGATACCTGGTTTAGTTTTATCCTTGAGGTATTCCGTTATTGTTTTCTCCGTGTATTTTATGAAAAAATATTGATTATATTGATAGCGTCCAAACCCTTAATTAGCGAATTCTTTATTGAAAAGTACGCACTTCATTATATTTTGAAGTAGTATACACGAGTTTGTCCTTAGCAGAATTTCTATATACACGGGTTTGTCCATAGCAGAATTTCTATCAATTACATAAATGGGAACGGTTTGTTCACACTGTTGACGAGTTATGTAGGTGTATAGAACAGTGCATGAATAAATCAAGAAAAATATGAGTACTGACGATTCGAACGCACGAAATTTATAACGTGTTGTTCTCATTTTTACAGCACTATGTCGATACCTCTGTTAGTGAACTATCAGTCCCTGGGTGTATCATCAGCTCAGTATTAACAAACCGTTCTAAAATTGTCCTTTTATAAATTTTTAAATTATAAAGAAACAAAGGTTTCAACTCCCTCAAGCAAATTTGACCTTAGACGGATTTGACTATTTTTATGTCCTTTTGGTCATATAGCTCTTAATTTTATCGGTTCTATACAT
Organism: Mytilus coruscus; assembly: GCA_017311375.1. Taxonomy (NCBI): domain Eukaryota; kingdom Metazoa; phylum Mollusca; class Bivalvia; order Mytilida; family Mytilidae; genus Mytilus; species Mytilus coruscus. Next base: position 95,215,654 of record CM029597.1, on the reverse strand, counting down.
CCTTGGCTTTCAAATATTTGGCTTTGAGCGTTCCTGATGGGGTAGATTCAGAAACGCGCTTCATACGCATGGATTTTATAAGTGTTGTTTTCAAATTTTTCTAAATTGACAAGAAATATTGTTCCCTCTCGTTGTGAGAGTAAGAGTTATTCAAATCATTTTACCTTTGACAGCTCCGGCTTTGATGTTCTTGACAAAAAAACCCTTTGAATATCATTGAAACACATACAAAAACATCATGAATATAAAAATTGAAAGTTTTATTAAAAAGAATATGTTAAGTAGCAGATTTCGAACGCTTCTTCAATAAAATTAACTATATTACTCAGTCTTTCTATGATCATCTGATTCTTTTCTTCTATTTTATTATATGACCGACGAACTGAGTCCTCGATAAACAAGGTTATACCCTTTTATAAGGTAGGACATGATTATCGTTTTTTCGTACTGATAAAATAGGTGGCGGTCAAAGAATATTGAGGTGAGTACTAATTTATTCGTCAAACGGAATAAGAATAAGCTTCAGATATTTAAAAAGTTAACACCAGGTGAATAAATGAACGCATACACATACTGTAAGTACTCTTTTATTCGTCGAAGATATTTACAGTTTCGTTTTGTTTTGAAATAGTTGAGTTGTTATGTTGATGATAAATCAAACACTTTGATTTTAAATTTGAAATTGTTCAAATAAATGTCTAAATTAAGATGCAATAGTAATGTACTGCTTAAATAATCATAAGATTTAAATATAGTTTGCATCATTAAACATGGACAACAACAGACCGATATCTAAAAATTAAATATAACCCTTTTGAAAATTAATGTTGTCGTTTAAATGTACATTTTGTTTATGGTCGAGTACATTGTAAGTCGAGAAGTTAACATGACCTGATTTAAATAGTAATGCAACAATACTTTTGAAATGATTGATAGGAACAAAGAATATGATAGAGAAAATGCATTTTCGAAGATTTGATTTGCTTGATGACACCACCAGGTGTGTAATACGTCAAAAACAAAACAAAAACATGCATTATCTGACTTATATACCCTCGGAAAATATCATTTTCTACAAAATGTGCAGGAAATTGTTCAAAAGTCATTATTTTATTCCTTGAAGCCAATGTTATTGAAACTTGGTATCGTCCGGATTAAAATAAAAAAAGAAGAAAAATGTCTTTCGTTTTGAAAGGAAAGAATAGGTAAACAAAGATTTATATAATATTGTCGATTGACCTGCTGTTTTCTGTTCCGAAAGTTAGCTTTATAACTTAGTCATTTCATCAAAATCAATAAGCAATTGGTTCAACATTATGACCCATTTAAGTAAGTTATGTTTTGCATAACTTAATAAGTGTGAGATTAATTTTATTCTTTAGATCAATTTCATGAAACTTAATAAAACTTTCAATTAATAAAACGAATTCTTTTATCTTAAATAATAAAAGTTGCTTAAAGTATCTCAGTTAGACATAATTATAACATAAGCAAGTGGTTAACTATATTTGATATATGGAATGATCGCATGTCCACTTTATAGGGTTCAGCAGACATTTACCTCATTTACAGGAATCATTGATATTGTTAGGTCTGTGTGATACTTGAAGTTAAGTCTTTACCTAAAAACTTTCATCATAGCATTTAATCATGATTAGGAAAGCTTGCACTTAGTGCGCGCACTCTTGAGTGTCGTTAGTTTGCTGTATTGATGGCCTTACTCCAACATTTTTAGTTACTTCTATGAGATTGCATTTCTGTAAATATAGACAATGCAATTTCCCATAGGAATCCCTTTGCGGCTAAAACTGTGCCACTTTTACTATGAAGTTTCGTAAAAATTATATCATAGAATGGAAAGTTGATATGCACTACTATTTCATTCAAAGGTCAAAACATAGGGTTGTGCGGCATGTTTTCAACATTTATATGCACCGAACTTGTTAGTGTTTAAACTTATACTAAAATTCATTTCTACCCTACCTTCACTTTGTGCCTACTTCAGAATTTAATTTTCACCGAAATAATATGTTTTATACTGGTAACAGTCCCTAGTTATGTCTCTATGAGATGAAACATATAGATCATATCTGGGAACCAGTACGTAAACAAATCAAATTATCTATGAATATTATATATCTCCCCAAAGAGGCGTGGTTTTAGAAACAGCTGTATTTACAAAGTGCAACCATGACGTGTTTTAAAAGAAATGTTTAGAAGGTTAACACATTTCTATTTCTATTTTCAAACATAAAATTAATATGCATTAACTGAGGTGTGAGAGTGAAAGTTGCATACATTAGTCTATAGTCTATGCCCAGTTATACCAATACCCATTTCAAACTAAGGAAATCGCTATGTCGCTTGTAATATCAATAGTAGGTTGAGTATCAGGAACCGATTCATGCATGGATATTGGACAGTGAACATCCACAGTGAGTACGTCAGGCTCATGTATACTGATATATTTTGACATGTCCTTCTGTCCTTTTCGCTTGATATTTCGTCACTTGCCAATTGCAATACTTCATCTGTAGTATTGCGACCAACTGCATCAGAAGACGTTCTACTACCTGCAACGCCAGTTCTGCTATATCTATGATTTGCTTCAGACGATTTAAGCATATTATAAGGTTTCAAATAACCATCATCAAGCATTTCATCGGTTTCATCGTTGTTGTTTTCGGTGTCGTCGCTGTAGTCTTCGTCGGCATCGTCGTCGGAAAATTCATTTGAAAGTTGATCTCCTTCTTTTCTGTTTTGGGTTTGGTCGATTGAAGGCAGTCTAACTAAGTCGCAAATTTTAGATTCGTCTATATAATCATATATTCCACAAGCATTTAAGGTTTTAATTCACCAAGTTCAGTAGATTTGCTTCCAGAATTCCTTGCTCCTTTTCGGGTAACAATCTTTGTTTCGTGTAATGTCGAAACCAAATCATGCATATTATCAATAACAAGCAAATTGTGCAGGTGCAGATAATTATCATTATTTCTGTTTTAGTTTTCCTACAAAGAGTTTAAATACATATCTTTAGTAACACATAGGTTAATCACATAGCAAAAGGAGGTAATAGACAATTATTTTAACCCTTCATATTAAAAATATAAATTAACGATATTTGCGACAAACAAATCCACGTAGGACAATCCGAGGACAAATAATGCAGTTTTCATAATTCGTATGCAAAATTAATTACGCTAAAATACTTTACCGATGTACAATTATAATTAATCGACCATAATAATGAACATTCACACTAAATAAAATCCATTTCCAAGTATTTAAGCCTAAGAATGCCTTTTTCTTATTAAAATTTCTTTTAAAACCGTTCAATTTGATAAAAAACGGATGTTTTAAATAGTCATTTACGAAACAAAAACAGGGACATTATAAGACACTTAATTGTAAGTGAACTACAGGAAAATTGTCGTCGTTTGTGCTCAAAACATGTATAGTATTCATTATAAGTTATACAGTAAAAAAACTTCTATACTCATGAAATAGCAGTGAATCGATCTGATCGTACGTAATATCACTCAAAAGACCTTGTCTACACGCGATAAAAGTGAACTAAATCATTAGAACAAAACACGATCTCATCATACCGTGATCAAAATATAAATACGAATGGAGGGAAAATATGAAAATACCGATATCGAACATTGAAGATAATATCTACTTGTATCTAATTACTGAATCTTCCAAATATTGCACTGTTTTTGTTTCATGTTCATTTGGTTCTATTTAAACCTTATTTGTTATGAACTGAAAAGACAAACGTAGGATACTGATCTGATAAGGAGAACGCTGTGTAAAGGAAAGCTGTTTTTTTAATTTAAAAATATTTTGTGACAACAATATGTAATTCATAATTATGTTTTTGACTTACCTTCATTTGTGTCTGGGTTAATACTTGACATTAATAATAGGCGAGGGTACTCAAAACTTCTGTAAAATAAATCAAATATTACTACTGAAAATAAGACTTTACAAAGTCTATGCTTCCGAGGCGTTCCAAATTTACTCATTAGAAACGCGTCAACTTGAAGATTCGAAAGGCAGGAGCTATATTACTTAAAGGGCTTAACAAATGAAATGCCAAAAACAAAATTATATCAATATGTCTGGTGGAGGTGAACATTAGCTTGTTATATCATTTTCATTTTATCATCGGAGCAAGATGTATGTCGTTACTAATAATAAATTTTGTACAGGATTAGTGTTTTTTTGCCATGTAAATGTTTATTTTAATAAATCTTAGAAAACCTATATTCCTGATTATTGTTTGAAATACCAATGAAAACGGAAACAGTAATGATTGGCTTATATAATGATAGTATCAATATCATTTAACTAAACGTCCTTGTAGAGTGTTTTTTCTGGCATGCCTGTGACGTAAATCACAAAATGCAAGGTACAGGATTCTACTCCGGCGAAGGCGGGGCATGGTTAACTATTGTGTAAAGCCTATTATTGCAAAGGAGGAAGACCTGGATGCTTACTGAGTTTACAGTATTATATTATTTATTGCAAAACATGAAACCCTGGCGGGTTAAAATGCAAACATAGTACATTGTATACACAAGTGACAAGAAACATAATACATGATAAATGTTTTAAACAAGTCAAGTTGATATTAATAATATATATATATATATATATATATATATATATAATAATTGACCAATGTTTACATATGCCTCATGTTACGAAGTTAATGCCGTATAAAAGTCATCTTTCAGTGACAGCTGAAAAAGCTGTAGATTTGATTTGTTACGTGTATTTTCTCACTTCAAAATTTTATAAAGGGATTTTTCAAGATCTTTATACACCCAACATCATGACAGTGGTTATACAAAGCAACTTTTCGAAATCAATTTTATTTTGAACCAGTAGTCCACAGCTTCCACAATAAAGTACATTACCTTTTGATGTTGATGTAACTGTCCTAAAACTATTACAATGTCATTATATAAATTACATTGTTTCGACTACAATCGCACGCCAATCTTTATCATAAAGGACAGTTGATTGGATAAAAGTGATGAATTGCCACGCCTATATTAAACTGAGGTCCTATGAACTTAGCCTGGCGTCCTGACCCGATCCTGTCGAGCAGTGGGCCAGGATCCCAGGGTACTATGAACTGACTTCAGATAGCTGTCAATATGAGGAAAATATTCCAGATATATTTAGACATTTAGATGGGAACCAGTATTCGATATTTGAAAAAAAAAGTCTATATTGAAAACAACGTTCAAACCTATGATTGCGTTGGATAAAACCGCAATTTTACACGTGTGCATGCAAAACAAATTTCGTGGTAGAGGGTGTAAATACAGCACAAACAACATTTTCCAAAAGACCAAAACAGTGAAAAGTATATTTAAACAAAACGCATTTGAAAAAACCCATAAAGATTGATATCTCTAACTGTTTCGGTATTAAAAATGTTGAGTAACGAACATGAATTGTAGATTAAGTTTGGGAGTCGTATACACCCCTTTTGTAGTCAATATACATAAAGAAATACAAAAATCTGCAGGTTTTGTGATTTTATAAGAATTGCAAATATTTAACAAACTCAACTTCTCATACAGGATGACTTTCCTTTTCCTCAGTATAAGGACGGCAGAGAAATGACGATGTTAAGGTTCGAGGAACAATGCATGTATCATTTGAATAAAAATATTATCTATGTAGAAATTTGCTTTCATTTCAACTTGATTCAAACTCAATTATGTATATTTTATTGTTTTATAAAAAAAATCACTCCACCCCTAGTCCTATAATATAAGACTTCGTAGGTTCATATCGTTTGCATTCAACGTAAAAATATCCGATGAAAAAACGTATATGTTATAGCAACTATAGGTCATCGTACGGCCTTCATCAATATGCAAAACCCATACCGCAATAAGCAAGCCATAAAAGTCCCAAACATAACAAAATGTAAAGCGTTCCAAACGAGAAAACAAAAAGCCTGATTTATCACTGTGTATTATCGCCACCGGAAATTGGGTACTAACGAAGCGGAGAGAAATGGAAAAAAGTAAACAAGGTAAGAATTCATTCAATTTAAAGCATTTCTACTGATTTTACGAGGATACCGCCTAATAAATGATTTTCTGATATGTAATTCTTTAAATTATTAGGCCGATAAGTACAAAATTAAGACAAGATTTTGTGTTATACTCCAAAGCTTGCCACTTAGTACCTGAAAATTTCGAGGTCGATTGTCCTCTGTCGCCCCATTGGCAAGATATTCAACTGTTTCATTATTTTCCAGACACTTGTTTTAGATTATTATAGTCTGGCATCATATTTACTGAAATTTGTTGTCAAAATGATGGTTTTAAAGAATATAGACAATAAAAAAAGTCTAGGGTACGGCAACTTGCTCGTGTTGACAAATTTACTACATGGCAACTTGTTTTCAACTGTATGGCAACTTGCTAATTTCAAAATATTTATTTGCCGTCTTTTAAAGAAAATAAAGTATTAGGTTCAAATATCTAATTATGCATTTGATAAAAATATAATTCACTTGACACCATTTAAGATGTACACACAATATAACGTTTGAACACAGCCCTATTACATCTTTTACATACCTTATGTATACAATATGAATACGGCATATACAAAAGCTGGCAAATGTTGTAACTTTCGGAAAGGCATGCCACTGTTTTACTGACCTGTTGTTATGCCCTGATGTAGCGTTAAATGTTACCCATGTCCGTCCGACCCGTCTGTCCCGTCCGTCCAGAAAAGTCCCAAAATTGGTTTCCGTTCTCTAACTTTAGTATGCCTTAACCAAATGTTTTAAACTTACACGAAATGCTTATCACCACAAAACACAGATCAATTTATAAATTGGGTAGCGTCACTGCTACCGTTCTTGAGTTATGCCCTTTATAAGTTAAGGGAGGTTTGAGTGCTCACAATTATGTTTAACCCCGCCTCATTATATATGTGTCTGTCCCTGGTGAGGAACATGCAATATAGCGGCTGTCATAAGTTGCTGCCTGACATATTTATTTTTGATTTTGTCATAAATCAGGCAATTTTGATACGGTATGGGTTTTGTTCATTGTGAAGTGTATAGTGACCAATAGTTGGTCAAATCTATTTCATTTGGACTTTGTTTGAAAGTCCTCTCAGCGAAAACCATTCCACGTCTCCTTTTTCAATTAATGTTATTGTCTTATTTGTAAAAGGCAGATACAGCCAATATATTAGAATAAAGAACAATAATTTTCTAAAAAAACACTTCATCTCTATATAGTAAGAAATGAACAAGCTCGGTGGCTAACACTGTTTGAATTTAAAAGATATTAACCTTAGATTAATCATTTTTTGAAAGAATGAAAGAAGAATCCGATACAAGGGATACAAATCCGCCTGTGGCTATGGCATAAATTATTTATATAAACTTTCTACTTGAGAATAAAGATGACCTTGTATGAAGTTTTTGGGTGTCGTCTTAATATTATATACTTATTAATACAATTCACAAAAGCTAGCATCTTCGACTTGTAAGTTTAAGAATTATAATGGAATAACATCTAATAAGGACAGGTTGAAATATGTTGAATCCTGATGGTGCATACTCATAAATTCTTTTGGAAATATCCACGTAAATTTAAATGTTGATTTGATAGCGTTCATTTATTTATTTGCCCTCGTAAACAGTTTTGTTAAAATATCGAAATCGGTAAATTCTTATCGTGAAAGAATAAGTCGGGTACATTTTTACATTCAGGCGTGCTTAAGTTGCGCTTTTTCTTCTTATTAAGAAAAATAATTTTATTTTAGCATCTATCTAAAGATTAGATTATTTTCACATACACACAAAAATAGGGCTAACTGTTGATTTTGAAACTCTATGAATTCACATTAATATTCAACCAAACAGATAGGCCGAGATCCATACCTTTATAAGTTTCAAAACAGAGAAGGTGTGTTTGAAAACAAATAATCACGTACTGCTATATCTTTTAAGGCAAATGCAAGTCTTACTTGTATTAATTATATAATTTTAATGGCACAATATCACATTAAAATGTACTGAGAAATATTATACATAGTAATCATGAAAATGTACTACAATGAAAGTTCGGACGAATACACTCCTTTTCACTACCCTCCATCTACTCCTTTAAGTTTAGGCCAAACAGCCTTAGCAACAGTCTTTTGTTATTTTTTCCTGTAAATAAAAGATTGATTGAATTTACTTAAACTAAAAAATACAATCTTATTTTCAATAAGAAACAAGAAAATTGATTCGAAACACAATTCATGATTTATTTCTCCTAATTTTCAATGAAAACAAAGTATTTTCTTCATGCACGTTTCTTTTAACAAATTATTCATTTCAGAAATTAAAATATAAACAATGTTGAAGACCGTACCTTGACCTATAATGGTTTACTTTTATAGATTGTGACTTAGATGGAGAGTTGTCTCATTGAGACTCATACCACATCTTCCTATATCTATTTAACCCAGCACATTCTTTATGTGTCTGTCCGAAGTCGAGCCTGTAGTTCGATGGTTGTCGTTGGTTCATCTCTATCATATTTGTTGTTTTCGTAAATTGTTTTATGAGTTAGGCCGTTAGTTTTCTTGTCGAATCCTTCCACAATTTTCATGTCGGGGCTTTTATAGCCGACTATAAGGTACGATTTTTCGTTGTTGAAGGCCAAACGATAGCATATAATTGCTTACATACACTTTATTTGACCCTGGTGGATAGTTATCTTATTTGCAATCATACAAAATCTCCACTGTTTATATTTGAAAAAAAACAAAACAGCACCAACAAAAGATGAATGGTCGGTTTTTCTTATTGAACTTACAAAATTTCACCCTGACAACAAATAAGACAACAGTCGTTAGTATTATAACGATATATGAATGTATTTAGGATAATATGGTTGAAAAACCTTTTGTCTTTAAAACACAAAGTCAAATAGAGGTACGCAACGACGACTTTTGAACGAAATTAACGGCATGTATTTTATAATATTTGATAAGTAGTTTATTTTGTATATTTGTAAGCCGGTAAAGTTTTGATACAGCCAAAATATCGTCACTTGATATTATCTAAACAGTGATTAATTTCATCTTTAAATTACAATATATTGCAAGACGCCGTACAGATAAAAGTTGTTATTTTGCAATTCGCCGTACAACGTCCTGCAATTCGCCGTACAATAAACAAACAATGTGTTGGTCCATATTCTTTAAAACCATATTTATGACAAAAATTTCAGTCAATATGATGGCACACTATCATAATCTAAAAACGTGTCTGGAAAAATAATGAAAACAGTTGAATATCTTGCCAATGGGGCGACAGAGGACAATCGACCTCGAAATTTTCAGGTACTAAGTGGCAAGCTTTAGAGTATAACACAAAATCTTATCTTAATTTTGTACTTATCGGCCTAATAATTTAAAGAATTATATATCAGAAAATCATTTCTTAAGCGGTACACTCGTGAAATCAGTAGAAATGCTTTAAATTGAATGAATTCTTACCTTGTTTACTTTTTTTCCATTACTCTCCGCTTCGTTAGTACCCAATTTCCGGTGGCGATGATACAAAGTGTTTATGCACAAAACAACAAACGAGTAACAAATATGATACACAGCAACGAACGACAACCACTAAATTACAATCTCCTGATTTGGGACAGGCATATAAATAATGCGAGTCAAACATATTTTTGTGCGTTGTAAATTACACCACAGACTTTCTTTATTCAAAGAATAAGTTCGAAAGTACATAATTATTACCAATTCACCATGATAAAGAAGGTTTATAATGTAATGTCTTTCGGATTCAAACTAATTAAATTTGGTTAGCGATGCAAAATTTTAGATATTTAGCTTGCAAGTTAAAAAAAAATACAGGGGAAATTGTCCGCATCTTTTTGCACCGAAGAGTATCCGACGAAAACGGTATTTTTTTTATCTATCACATTTTTGTTCATAAAAGACATCGTGAGTTTTTTAGTAAAAATTAACATTTAAGACTAGTGTGTGAAATGCATTGCCTCTTTTACAAAAGTATATTCACGCACGTAGCGTGACAAAGAGAGGCACGATTTTCTTTACTGACTTTTATTGCAAAAGAGAATTTTCCCTTTATACACAATATTTTCAAGCAAGTACAATGTAATCTTAGTCATACAACTCCTGATCACTCCTCTCGCGGTTTTCATAAAATTATTTAAGTGAAATCAATGGATCTCGTAAAATTTACGACTCCAGAATATCTTTCACAGTTGATTAGTATTTGAAACATCGGTACTAAATATATCATGCTGAAATTTTCTTTCTTATGCACCGATTTTTTCCTTTTTGGAAGAGGATGCATTTTAAAAGAAATAAAATGTTTGACTAAATGTCTTGAAAAATGCATTGCTTGTTTTGAAATGGAATGGAAAAAGTAGTTTATTTGGATTTTCTACTGAAAAATATTTTTAGTTTCATAGATTTATTTTGAATCCATGTAAAGTGTCCCGATATGACGTTCAAAATACGGTTGTCAATCAATTTAAAAGGCGGGACAAACGGTCATTGGTATCCAATGTACAAAGTGTTGAAGAGCGGTGATGCTCAAACACATCGAATGACATTGTCATGAATAAATGACAATGTTGTATAAACAACAAAAGGGGCTACTACATAATCAGATTGTTTAATCCTAATTCAAAATAAAGTTGAAATTGACAAGCAGCTTTGTAACCACTGTCATGATGTTGGGTGTAATATAAATAAGAAGTGGTTTGCTTGAGAACGAGACAACTCTCCATCAGAGACAAATGATATAGAAGATTACAATTTAGGTCATCGTACGGCCTTCAAAAATAATCAAAACCCAAATACACAAAAAGCAAGAAATATACTCGCATTAAATGAAAACTAGTTCAAAGCTAATAGCAACTAAAAAAAAAATCGTTCAGACATGGTTCATTTGACAGAGTTCATCTGATCATGACCTCATTTCATGGTTCTTTAGTTCTCCAGTTCTCATGGTTAAGTCTGAGTGTTAAATATTCTAAGAAAGGGTCAACTTCATTTATATACATTATTGAAATGTGTACATGTCCATCTTGAAGTGTTCATCTGACCGTGACCTCATTTTCACGGTCCATTAGTCAAGGTTAAGTTTATGTGTTAAGGTCTGTTACTCAAATCCTATAAGCTATATGCCAGCTATATTTGGCGAAGGAATATAGAAATGGTGTAAACTTTCGTCTAGAAAAATCATCTGACATTGTTCTCATTTCATGGATCATTTGTTAATAATGAGTTTGCATGGTTATGTATTTTTACAGGCAATAAATTAAATAGGGTTACTGTACGGATATATTGGAAGATTTACATGATTTTTTTTTAACAGAAAATGTGCGAGCTTTCAGGGTTTGCACTTTGGTTGTTATCAAATTACTCGGTGATATGCATAGCATAATAATTTATCTGCGTTTATATTATACTTAATGATTCCGTTTATTTTAATTGGAAACCTAGTTAATGTCAATCCGTTGATAGTTGTCTATAGTTGGATCTTTAGATATCTCTAATCCAGCCAATTTCTTTTTTCATTTATAAATCATGTAAATAGCCTAATCTGCATGTATTTCCATACCAAATTAAATGACAAGTATTTAAGGAAATAAACTACAAGCTGGTTGCCGTTATGATAGAAATTTATAGATCTTATGTTTAATCATTTAAAAGGAATAGGGAAATGCATTTGCTATAAAACTAGGTTAAGCAACAATTTTATTCGGAAATAGCTCGTACCAAGTCAGGAATATTAGAGTCGTTTTCATTTGTTCCGTTGATTGATAGCATTTGATTGTGTTAGTTTTATGGACTTCCCTTTTTGTCTTGTAGATCGGCATATGATATACTTTTTGGTGAAAATTAAACTATATACAAAACCTTGAACTTCGCTGTACTACTATCCGGGAATAGGTTACCCTAGCTGTATTTGACAAAACCTTTCGGAACTTGGGTCATCAGTGTTCTTCAATTTTATAATGTATTTTGCCTTTTAACCTGTTTTATTTGATGAGTTAATCAAATGTTGAATTTACCTATTGTTTTAGTAGAACATAGTAGAAATTCATTAAAAGCAATGTTTCTATTTAAAATAATTTAATAACAATTACCATAAAACGTTGCTGCTGTCACGACGTCTGAAAATTTCTGCATCCCTCTTTGTGGTTGCACCTATGCAAACAAAATGTAATGTAATAAATGAAGAAACAGTAGACATTACAATAAAGCAGGTCGCAGTTCATACACCTGTTTACCCAACAGATATTTTGGCCGAATATTGATTTTGTTAATAATAGTTATGTCATCAACAAATTCTAATATACTGAAATTGTATTGCGTTTCCTCAGAAAAACTTACTTTTAACAAACTTTCACATAGGTTTACGTCTTTCCATGAAATCAAAGGAAGGAACAGAGAATATACATCAAATATTGTAGTTATAATACCCGAGCAAGAGTAATATCTTTTCGTATTTTATATAGCTCTTGGTCTAGACAATCTTGTTTATCATATGGAAATACAATTATTTTGTAGTTTGACTTGCAAACTTTCCTTGTTAAGGTATTGCTGTGGTTTTGTGTTTAATTCTTATAGTTCTTATTTCCAAAACTGTGTAGCAAAAATAAAAAAAATAAAAAAATAATAGCGGCATTCAATTAAATGTCTAAAGATAATTTTTATTTTTATGTATTTCCTCCTAAAATCATCCTTTTGTTTCAATATTATTAAAATTCATCGTACTATGTAGCTAAAGTAATCAATTGGTAATGTTCTGAACATGTACACATGTTTGGTGGCTGTGTGTGTGTTAAGCTAACATTTTGTAATTTACTTTTGTTTCTGTATTATTAATTACCAACTCCTTCAAATTATTAGTTAATGTCGATATAAAGGGATTATGTTTTAAATATTCTTATAATTTTAAATCAGCATGAAATACTAACTCTTGAAACTTTTCGCAAGCACAAACTTCACCACCATATAATCCTTTTGTGCACGGACGACACGCTTCCCCATTGTCTGATTTATAGCCGTCTGTACATGCTGTAAAAATGAAAGTGATATATGTTATCAGCATTGCGTTCTTTCCGATGTTTATATTTATTTATTTATTTATATGATTCAAGCATAGTAGTACATTTATAGGCCGAATTTCATGCAACGTTTTCCAGACATGTTTAATTTTGCAAACTATTGTTTTGTTTGTTATCAAAGGTACCAGGCTTATAATTTGATACGCCAAACGCGCGTTTCGTCTTCATAAGATTCATCAGGGACGCTCAGATCAAAATAGTTAGAAAACCAAAACAAGTATAAAGTTAAAGAGCATTGAGGACCCAAAATTCCAAAATATGCCAAATACGGCCAAGGTTATCTATGCCTGAGATAAGAAAATCCTTAGTATTTCGAATAGTTCAAACAGTAAAGGACGATGTATGATAAGTGCAGTATTTGGCCCTTTGAATGTAAAAAATTGAATAACAATATCTGGGGCAAAATGACCATAAATTGATATTCATGTCATTCATTTGAATCAGAATCAAGATGTAATAAAAATATCAGCATTCCAATTATAATTCAGACATTGAACTCACAGCAGTCGTAGGAAAACAAAATCCAAAAGGAGTGAGACATATAAATTGACAGGGCAACTATATCGGTATATGTATTCTTATCTATTAACTAGTCATCCCTTTGATTCGACATTGGTAAATGAAAGACAATTTGTTGTTTCTGTACCATTGTAAATGTCAAATAAAGGATGTAACTACTTATAAATTTTGCGGCGTAAGCTATAATCAATATATATATATATATATATATATATATATATATATATATATATATATATGCTAAATGAAGGAACTTTGCTAAAGATTTTGGCTTGTTTTGTTTTAAATTTTATGAAAAGCTTGCAGCTCAATGTGTTTAAAACATAATTCTTGTTCAGTGGTTGTCGTATGTTGAAATGGTTCTTAAGTGTTTCTCGTTTTTCGCGTTTTATGTAGATTAGATCGTTGGTTTCATTCCTGTTAGATTGGTTTTACATTTTGGGGCCCTTTTAGCTTGCTGTTTTTGTGAGCCAAGGCTCCGTGTTGAAGGCCGTACTTTGACCTATAATGGTGTATTTTACATATTGTGACTTGGATGGAGAGCTGTCTCATTGGCACTCATACCACATCTTCTTATATCTATAATCAGCTAGCAGCGATGAAGACTACATACCACTTAGAATTTAACACGACTTATTGATCCAACATCAATTACTTATACATGCATGTTGTCAATCAAAACGTTAATTATTTTGACAATATCTAATCTGGTGTGTTTGCATCGGAAACCTGTGTTTATTAAACGAATATGTGTTTTTCGACTAAGAACAAGAAATCGATAAGATGCATTCATATTTTGCATACAAAATTAACAAACTGCAAAGATGTTTGAAGGTGTTATCGGAAAATTATTATGTGTGGTTCCCTTCCGGGTACTTAAAATATGGTCCTTTTGTTAAACTAAAGGTACAATAAACAATATATTATTGGACATTTATAAACGAGAATTACAAATTCAATTACTTACATTGCAGTTTTTAATACAAGTGAACTATGTAAATAATGTTGCAGCACAAAGATTGCTGTAATTATGAAATATGTAGCGACAGATTCATTCAATTTATGTTTAAAATCACATTGGACGTCTTGTATGCAGTAATTGATCAAGTAATTGAATTTGTAATCATCGTTTAAAATGTTCAATAAACTATGTACACAATAGTGTGATTTTTGGTAATAATTTATTTGTTATCCTATTAAACATGTTAAAGGGAGTTCAAAATATTTTTGCCAAAGTTAAATCAATTGTTCTAAATACGACTGACAAAACCCAATCTCTTTTCATGTCGATCAAATGCCGAACGGACATATTTTTAGATTCTTGGAGAATCGTTCCATGCATAATGAATTGGCCCTTCACGGTGGCTTCAATAGACTTTTGATATTTAAGCACGAAAATATACAGCTTGTAAGTTTTTCAAAACAGCTCATTTTACGATTGTAAAGACCCAGTGAAGATGATTTTGATTGAAACTGTAGAAAAAAAGATGAATGTCTAATAAGATCACTTCTGTCATATGTTACCGATACATGTCATTTAGAATAATGAAGTTAAACTGTAATCATTTAGTTAAATTTGTTGCTAATCTTTATTGTAATTACATATTTACACAATTACACAATTACACAATTGTATACAGTTTACCATGTTCTAAATGGCTTGCGTATACTATTATAAGCCTGGTATCTCGATTTTTTGCTATGATTTAAAAGTTTGAATATCATGAATACATTCACCAGACACTATTAATAATCTTCTATTGATATCAAATTGTCATAAGGATAATTCACAAAGAGATGAAAAAAGACATGTTCCAGTAATTGCACAGGCAAATGCATAATAGCTTGAGCATATGTTCTATTTACAGTTTTATTGATTCATGCATTAAACACCAGTGGTTGCCAATATATCATTCTGCATTACACCTTGTATCTGCGTCTTTGAATAAAGAGAACTCACCAACACAAGTTCAGTTAATGTCTTCATAGTTATCACAACAATACCATGCTTTTTACCATCACTGCAATAAAATACATGTACATACACACTGCTAAACAGTTAATGGTCTGGTCTTGTTACAATTCTCAACATGACTTGTGGACATCATTTACAATAAAAACGAAACGATTATCAATGAGGGGACATACACTTTGTACCCTGGTTTAATCTTGTTTCAATGTGAACTTTATCTTTAGTTTTACGTTATGAAACATTTATCCAAAACTGTTTCTGAATTGTCACCAGGAACTCTCAAACCGCCATCAAATGAGAATCAAGGATGTATAGATATATGAATACGTGAGGAGATATTTGATCGAAAGGGTACCATCTAAGTAGATATAAGATGTGGTATGAGTGCCAATGAGACAACTCTCCGTCTTTCTCAATTTGTGTTATAGGTGAAATTACGGTATTCTATGCAAAAATTTGAAGCCAAAGTGCTTTTCTGGCTATGATTTAACGATAATAACGATGATAATTTGCTGCAAAATGAAACATTTAGTTATTTCTAATAATTTTGATTATATTTGAAGATAGCTTTAAGGAACCAAGAGGTAACGGTTCATTAAAATTACATTTCAATGTTTTGTCCATAAGGAAATTTGCTTTGTTGGCAGAATGGTTAGATTTTCCCGAAATTAAGTTCTGCAGACACCGTTCATATCAAGACTTTCCATAATTGTATCCACACTTGTATTGAGGTATACCTACAAATATATATCGTCGACATATAAACCCTACAATCGTTTTCGTTATTTGATAAGAAGCCACATATTTGCAATACATAATGATACTTAAGAAAAGTGCATTCTGCACAATCTAAGTACATAAAAACAGGTCATAATTGACTTCAGGCTAATTGTCTACAGTAGTGATTAACCGCTGTTGTTAAGTCTGAAAATTGACCGCAAGACTTATGATTTGATTTTACGTTATTCAATCTGTTAAGTCATATAAATGAAAATATCCAATTCAGTTTGAAATAGGTTTATGATTAATTTGTAAATACATAATACTAATGATCTTTTCTTGTCAATATCGACTCTTGCCTAGATTATAAAATAGTGTTCTACTTATAGATAGGTCTTTTTTGAAAACACAAATCTTTAAATAGGGATGACGGTTTGTTTCAATACAGTTTTTTAGTATTAAGTTTCTCATTCCCTCATTATCTTGAAAAATTGAAACAACAACTTATTAATTTAATGCGTCAGAAGCGTTTTTCTGGATTTATCTTCATTAAGAACTCTGACAGCCGAATATTTGAAAGCCAAGGATTTATACCCAGCAGGCACACAACATTGATTAAACATTGAATTAATGTTTATTTTCTATGTTGAATCAATGTTGAATTATTATTAGATTTTGCAAATTTGTATCAACGTTGAAATCCTACGTTGAATCAACGTTGATGTTCAACTTTGAATCAATATTGAATAATGGTTGCTTCAACATTGTTTCAACCAATAACTTATAACTTAATTTGAATTCAGATTGAATTCAGGGTGAATACCATATTCAACACGGAATCAAAATTGGTTAGTGGTGTTCAACTATGTTTCCACCTAAAACTTTAGTTTCATTCATCCTGTATTTTCTGTTTGTTGCATTCCATAATTTTATACTGTAGCAATATTCAAGCTAGTGTCTTCTCAAGGCACCCAGCATGCTAAATGTCATAGCAACATTCTGCCGCAGGAAACTTTATCCAATAACTGCTCCATCAGACCAAAGTATAAAAAACAATCTCAGAAAAAAATTGATGAACTTTAAATAAAATCATTGTCTGGTCATATTTGACATTGTGTGGACTTTGCTCATTGTTGAAGGCTGTGGTGACCCAAAGATATATAAATAGTGTTCTTTGGTTGATGGTTGTCTTGATAACAATAGGTAACAACAAAAAGTGGATGGGTGCACAAAACTTTGAATAGATGCCATTGACTGTCAATTACTCGTAGAAGATCAGTAATTTTCAACAATAAGACCGAGTGACAACATTCTTGTGATGAGAGCATGGCTTGACCATGATGATGTCAACAACCAATCAGCTGAATAACAAATATGTGTGTTTAGGGCTTTCCTACGAACCATAATTTAACCCCAAGATTTTTTAACATTTAACGATATGCATATAAAACACAAATTGTCATCCCAGAGAAATATTGAAAAATCAGCAAAAAATAAAAAGTATTTCAATATTGACCTATCCTAATTTTTGAAAGCACACCACCCTTAATACACATATTTTTGCCCAATGTCTATTTTAGATATCTGAGTGATCAAAATATAAAACAAAGTTTGCTGTTCCTACCCCATGAATTCTAATATCCAAACCACTGATTATAAAGAAATATTCAATACAATAAAATTAAAATAAATTTATTTATTAATAGTGAAAACTTCAACTTCTTTCTTCTTCCACCCTGTCTTTTGGAGCCCAGTTTGTTGTTTTATCAGACACTTGTTGTTCCGTGATTCCATAGGTCTTCATGATGACATCTACAAAATCAAAAGTTATAACATTGTCAAGTTTAATTCTGTTCAACACATTTAACTATTAATAACTTCATAATGATGATATTTAAAGTATATATAAATCAAAAGCTTAAGGCCAAAAAAAAAAAAAAAAACAAATACATGTGTTTCCGCTAACCCTACCTACCCTAACACTTTTTATGCCATTTTGGAACAAGCACTGTTAAAGTCCAACTGTTTCCCTAGTAGTAACCAGCTAAAAAATGTTTGTAAAATAAAATGATATTGCCTACCTACCTGCCCTATTTTTTTCAGCATGTTAGCAGAAACACATGTATTATTTTTTGGGCCTAAGAACTTCCATCAAAGTCTCAACTACATTTCCTTTTATATAGACCAGAAGGTATAATCTGCAAGAAAATCCTAAATTCTACATTTTAATTTTAACAAATTGAAGGTTTATCAACTTATGTCTTTGTTACTTGTTACTTATTACTTGTGCTGCTGCATGGATATCTGTCTAATTGACACATACGAGGGTGGTTAAGAGGGTTAACACGGAAACACCTGAAACAAAAATCCCAAAAACTCTGCACGGAAAATAAAAATTGGAATAAACGAAGCACGAGAAATAAAATCGTAAATGTTAAGGAAAGAGTACTAGAAGTTATTACTCAGTCGTTCTTGGAGATCACACAGTCATGATAATGGACACGAATACCATGCGGTCACCTTTAGCGTCCGCTAGTTGCATCCGATTGAAATAAAATAAAATTATTCATATCTTGATAGCAATTAATATTCTGGGAACACACAATTTAAAACAATCTCCAGACTGACTTGGAATTTAGTCCTGATTTACTTTTTATCAAATGTGGGACAAGCACGAGAAATAAGAGTACCAACACGAAACATGGAAAATAAATAAGGGGAAACACAAATAAAGCATGTCGAACCAAATACAAGAAAACGAGAAATAAAACGTCAAAACACGTGAAATAAAAGGCAAAAAACGTTGCACGCAAATAACTCTTTACCACCCTCATATACCCTTCATTTTGATTACCTTGTCAAAACACTACTTCAATTTTGACACCAAAATATTAAAGGTCCAACTTGGTGAGCCATATAGCTTCTGACCTTTCGCCAGTTTCGGTGAGGCTTTCCATCCCAATTTTGTAAAGAAGCCCCTTTTATGAGATTTCGTGTAACTGAATTGAACAGGTAAATAACGATCAAATTTCTTTTTACTTTTGATTCAATCATGATGAATTCAAATATTCAATGATAAAATTCATGACACGTTGCAAGGTAAAATGGGAATGGTAACATCCCCTTTTCCTCGTGTAAAATTTCAATTTTCAGTAGTTTTCATAACAACCTGATATGCTCACATTTATTAAATGCGATACTGTATTTACTGTAATCAACAATTTATATATACTTACGATAAAATGTAAAAGCTGTATACAGGAAAGATATTGATAAAAACTCTGTAGAATCACCTTGTGGTCTCGAAAGCGGATATTCAAACTTTGGCAACAAAACAACTGCGCATGCGCATATCTGAATTTGTCTTAAAATAGAAATGTTAAAAATGCTGGGAAAATTTAAATCACTACTCCAATAGATCTATCGGTTGTTTATATTACAAGTTGTCAACCATTGTTTATTTACTGAAGTACACGTCTTTTATTTAGATTGATAACAAGAATACAAAAGAAAAAAAAAGGAATGAAAACAAGATATTTGACATCAGCAGTCAAGGAAAAGGGGGCATATTTTTAGGGAAGGGTTATTCACAAATATTTATGTTTACTGTATGATCATGTATGCAAGCTGATTCTATTATTATGTTTTGGGGTGGGGTGAAATTTGGGAATTTCTATTATTTGGGGTGCAAATTCATGAATAATTTATGCTGATATACACTGCGATTGTTTTATATATAATTCTATAATCACCACGACAATTAGTGATAAATCTACTGAATATTCTATTTTATGTGAATATCGTTGTCAATTTAAAAAGAATTGTGATGTGCTCAATACTTCTTTTTGACAATTCTGGTATATACAACTACTGGGTTTTTATATTGTTTAGCCAACGTTGATTCAATGTTGGTATTTCAACACAATGTTAATTCAACGTTGAAACAATGTACTAATTTCAACGTTGAATTGTCAACGTTTAATCAAGTTGAATATTTGTTGATCAATGTATAACCTAAAATCAACAAAGATTCAACGTTTATTCAACAAAGTGTGCCTGCAGGGATAAAAACCGAAACAATTGAAGAGCTTTATTACAAAAGGACTTGCAAAGTAGTCAAAATCAGTCTAAGATCAACTTTGGCTCGAGGGACTGGAAACTTTAGTTTCCTTATAATTTCAATATTTATAAAAAACAATTTTAGATTCGTTTGTTATAAATCAAAATACTGACCTGATGATACTCCAGGTTAAGTTTACATTCAGATGAAAATCTAATTAATGCACTGTCATATCTTAAAATGTTGCGTAGTTAAACAGATAAGCACTAAGTTATCTTTATTCACATACCTAAGTGATCTGGAGCACTTTACGTCGGCTGATACAGTTCTGCATGATTCAAAATGAAGTAAATTAATTGATAATGTGATAAAATTGCAATATTCATTTTATCTAATAATGCGGAAATCTTTTTGCAATATACAGGTTTCAATGTTGACGTGTTGACCTTTGACAGGAAATAGCCAGTTATATGTCTATCTGATGACTACATAGATATGTATGTACATATTTGGAAATAGTTGATTGAATTGAAAAAAATGTATTGAATATTTCAATTTTTATAAAATGAAGATTTCTTATTTTTTGCTCTACTAGTTGGATTTCAACTGTGTTGATAAATAGTCCATCTCCTTTAAACTTGAGTTTTTGTTTGTTTTATGTTTCTTTTATGTTTACAGAAGGAATTACGTACGATATCATCAATATGTTAGCAATTATTCGATGAAAAATAGCAAGATGGTAATAAAACGGAAACAATAGTTCACAAGAAAATACAAGAAAACATAAACTTGCGCAGCACTAACTCCAAAAGTAAATTTGGAACTTACTTGTGACAATATTCGCATCATCCTGTTTGCATTGTTCCGGCATTATGTCATAACGTAGCGGATTTGTATCTGTCTTATATCTACTCCTTAAATTCCATACGATATGTAATAAAATAATAAAATCAAGATTGATTCCGAATATCTTCATAAAGGCTGACGTATTGCCCAAATTTTAAATTTTCTGGCTAAGCACTCATGGATTTTCATGTTGAAACTGTTTGTTACATAAAGAAATTTCAGTCACATGAATTTCACTTGAAATTAAATTCATGTGAATCTCACGTGTAGTAAATGAAATAGTGATCAAACATTATTAGTGTTTATATTTGTTTATGAGATATGAGAATAATGCAGGAGCATCTATGAAAATTGAACAAAATTTGACTCTACCAATCAATGAATTATGGAATCATATTCCTCAAGGTTCAAAATCTAAAGCTAAAAGGTTTAACATTCATAAATGAAATGCTTTGGAAAAAATAGCTATGGACTGAGGAGATTTTGGAATTACTCTTGACATCAATTAGATCAATTAGATAAAATCTTGAAAGGTTTGGTAAAATAGAATTGGAAAAGGTAGATTGAATAATGAAGGTATACGATTTTAGTACTGAGCTATTTGTAGATAAGCTATACTTAACTGTATGTCTTTGATTTTCAAATAACAACACCGCAATATTCTTGATCTTATTTGATTAAAAGTCCATAACAATCTAATGCTAAACATAAGCAAAAGATAGTTCTTAGATAACACAATGTCCAAACATTCAATTTAGCCTGCTTGTTCGATGACACTGTCATTTTGTAGTCTAGGGTAATGAATCCAACATTACATATTTAATGCAAATATGTCAATTCGTCCCAAAGATAATCATTCCATACTAAAATAACTGATTTCCCTTATAAACCTGAAAACAGTTATGTTACGACCACAAAATGTTCACTTGAATAGACAAAAGAATGCAAAAGGGACTTTGGAGGATTGTGTAGACAATTTTCGTCTTTTTGTCTGAAACCAAATTTTTATTATTTTGTAAATTTGAAATGGTCAAATTCAACAGAAGTTTGTGATTTAGAATAATTGTATCGGCAATTTTTTCAGGAATTAAACGTTTTTCTTTCTGGCAGGGTTTGAAAAATAAATATTTGTTTTATGTTATTTGAGCTGGCCAGAATGTTTTACTAAATCGATACTTTTAAACCATTGATTTACATTCAGGCTACGAATGTTGCCATATCATTTCAGATTTACTCAAAATATGTTTCTGCAACTCATTTCAACAGTCATTGGTATTCCTAATGAGAACATGTATGAAAACACACAATGATTAAGGTACTCCAAAATTGGTCATGTTCAATATACCATTACAGTAAATGCAATTTTCTATGTTTTCTATGTATTGTGTGCGATTTTGTCCCATGTACATTTACTCCATATCCTTTCATTTTCTAACGGTGAATTTCAACAACACTGTGGCATATGCTACTTAGAACCATACCGTTTCAATGGTGAAAATATAAATCATGAAAAAATAAAACAGGAGGAAAATTTGGGGTTACAAAGGCCTACCCTTTTATGGTATAAAAAAGAACAATTGACCAGTTGCAAATAATTAAAGATATATCTTTATGGTTTTGTTTCGTTAAACGAAAAGCAATAAAAACTTAAAGTGTGCATCTTAACTTAACACATACCAGCAAGTACAAATGTTTGGCATATCTTATGTATCTTGAGAGTGTATATCAATCTTTTCATTATGTGAAATTACAATAAGAATCAACGAAAATCTCTACTACAGTACATGATTTTATGAATACCTGATGATAGAATTTGTCAAACTTGTATGAAAATTCATAAGAGTGGTCAGTTTGAACCAAGATTGTATTTTAATCTAATTGGAACTTTTTAGAATACTGTAGGGTATTGAGTATACTAGGGCAAAATGCCACGCACGTGTCACGCATGTACCTAAAACGCATGTCACAGGTGTGTTACATGCGTAATACTATGTTTCTTGCCACGCATGGGAATCATGCGTGGTACACATCGTTCACATGCATAACACACGCTTTTGAATCGCATGTGTCAGAAAAACACCTGTGTCACGCATGTGTTGGATAACGCATGTGACACATGTGATATTTGCATGTGTAACACATGTAGTGTAATAACATAAACGGTACCAATTTTTCTGCACCAGATGCGCATTTCGACAATCAATGTCTCTTCAGTGATGCTCGGTAATACGCATGTGTAACGCATGTGATATACACAGGCAAATTTTGTTGACGTGAATTAAAGTTAAATTTTCACATTAATTTTACGTTAAATTTTCACGTGAAATTCGCATGAAAAATTATTGTGTCCAGGTTGAAAAAATTAACATCAAAATTAAAAATTGTTTATTTTTAAAACATCTAATACCTTAATTGTAAGACATGTATTCCATTGAAAATCTTAATTCACTCTTAAAATCTATTTTCACATGAAATTCATGTGAATATTTCATCTTAAATTCACTTGAACAATTTACAATAACAAAGTTCAAGTGAAAAATTTATATTTAATTTTATCTGAATTAAAACATAGAATTAATATTTATCTATTTATTTGGCATGAATTATCTCCCTTGATAGTGGATCAGATGCAACTACAAAGAAAATGTTGTTTTTGAATTATATTTCTATCCGAATGTTTATATTTATCTCTTGTAGAGTCATAAGGGTGGAATTTGTATATATATCTATGTAAACCAAATTTTGGATTATATATATATTTTGTAAATTTGAAATGGTCAAATTCAACAGAAGTTTGTGATTTAGAATAATTGTATCGGCAATTTTTTCAGGAATTAAACGTTTTTTTTTCTGGCAAGGTTTGAAAAATAAATATTTGTTTTATGTTATTTGAGCTGGCCAGAATGTTTTACTAAATCGATACTTTTAAACCATTGATTTACATTCAGGCTACGAATGTTGCCATATCATTTCAGATTTACTCAAAATATGTTTCTGCAACTCATTTCAACAGTCATTGGTATTCCTAATGAGAACATGTATGAAAACACACAATGATTAAGGTACTCCAAAATTGGTCATGATCAATATACCATAAACAGTAAATGCAACGGTGAATTTTAACAACACTGTGGCATATGCTACTAAGAACCATACCGTTTCAATGCTGAAAATATAAATCATGAAAAATTAAACGGGAGGAAAATTTGGGGTTACAAAGGCCTACCCTTTTATGGTATAAACAAAGAACAATTATATGATCCGTTCATCCTATTTTGACTCCTCAAAATTCAAGAGTCTATCCTAAATTGAAGTAAATTGTATGGCTTTCCAAATACCGTTTTGATTCCTAACATCACTGAAGAGACATTAATTGTCGAAATACGGATATGGTGTACAAAAACCTTTGTACCTTTTATTTGCGGTAAACCATTTTTTCGCAAGTTTATTGTTTTCTGTTTAGTATTAAATTTATGATTAAGATCCATTTATTACATCGGTGATCCGTTTATTTGGCAATCGCCAATGGCAGTCAGCAGGGTTTAAGAACATTTGTTGTTCGACCTGTTAGTCAAATGCGTTTTGTTAAAATATACTTTTTCCTTTTTGGTCTTTTGGAAAATGTTGTTTGTGCTGTATTTAGACCCTCTAACAAGAAATTTGTTTTGCATGCACACGTATAAAATTGCTGTTTTATCCAACGCAATCATAGGTTTGAACGTTGTTTTCAATTTAGACTTGTTTATATTTTTTCGTTTGGGCTTGTATTATATTTGCCTTCGGGTTTATATGATCCGTTCATCCTATTTTGACTCCTCAAAATTCAAGAGTCTATCCTAAATTGAGGTAAATTGTATGGCTTTCCAAATACCGTTTTGATTCCTAACATCACTGAAGAGACATTAATTGTCGAAATCCGGATATGGTGTACAAAAACCTTTGCACCTTTTGTTTGCGGTATATCATCTTTTCCGCAAGTTTATTGTTTTCTGTTTAGTATTAAATGTATAATTAAGATCCATTTATTACATCGGTGATCCGTTTATTTGGCAATCGCCAATGGCAGTCAGCAGGGTTTAAGAACATTTGTTGTTCGACCTGTTAGTCAAATGCGTTTCGTTAAAATATACTTTTCCTTTTTGGTCTTTTGGAAAATGTTGTTTGTGCTGTATTTAGACCCTCTAACAAGAAATTTGTTTTGCATGCACACGTATAAAATTGCGGTTTTATCCAACGCAATCATAGGTTTGAACGTTGTTTTCAATTTAGACTTGTATATATATATATATATTTAGACTTATATATATATATATATATATATATATATACAAGTCTAAACCCCCATGAATATGTATGAGTAACATTACTCAATACGTTAATTATATACTAAATCAAATCTCAAAGGATAAATATCCTTCAGTAACAATGCTTTGCAAGAATGAAATAATAAAACTAAGACTCAATAAGAATTTGATAAGTAGATGTTTAATATAAATCAATGATTTCCAAAGTGCAAATTACATAATTTATGAAGCATAAAAATCACTCTGCTACATCCTCCCTCTGTTGAAAAATGACTTCCACGTCATCAGAACTGTCTTTCCTCTCCAGAAAGCGTGGCGTCCTCGACATGATGGAACACTAAAGGTCACTCTCCATAATCTTCATAATGGTTCTGGAAAGCTCTATCTCTTGTCCTCTAAATCTACCATTTTCTGCTTGCTGTAGTATCCAGTTAACTCTCCTCAACCAGTCCGGCTGTGTAATGGCCTGTTTGGACGTGGTAACATAGTCCTTGAGATAAGCTGGTGGTCTGCGTTCTCTCAGGGTCGAGTAACTGATGAATCTGGTAAATGTGGTGGTGTTGGCAATATACGACGTTGTCGTTGTCGTTGTGGTTGACCTTCTGTGGGTACATCTGCCGGTGCAAGTGACCTGTCAGTAAGCGCACTGCCATCTACCATAGCTGAAGTGTCATATTCATTCTCATGGCCCGTCGCTATATCAATACCATCGTCACCTACAGGGTTGGTTCTCCAGCATCCATCTCAATTGCAGGAAGAGCGTCCTCCAAAACCAGATCCGTGTCCTCTCTCAACACTAGCATGGCCGTCACCAGTAGCATTGAGAGTCCCTGTTGTCTGGTCCACTTCCACACTTGTAGCATCATTGTTACTGTTGCTCTGTGGTGTCATCTAAGACACAATTACATAGTAATCCTGCTCCGACCTTATCTGATTCCGTCTCATCAATCTGCTCGATGCTTTCAGACTTCATCGGTTGTTTCCTGGTAGGCTGTCTCACTTTCCGCCTGGCTACAGGTGCAGGATCTTTCTCTTTCTTTATCACTCGGCAGGAATCAATTGGGAGTAGAAGGTTTCTGTGTAGTGTTCTCTTCTTTTCCTCTCCATTTTCTCTCTGAACCACGTACACTGGGATGTCGTTGTTTGGCTGTGTAACAACTAGGTACGTGTCTTCTTCCCACTTGTCTGCAATTTTGTGTTTCCCGTCGAAGGCTACTCTTCTGACAAGTACTCTGTCTCCGGGTTGCAGAATGGCTCCTCTTACTTTCTTATCATAACCTGACTTCTGTCTTTCTTGTGCTGTTCTTGCTGATCAACTCGTAAGCCTTCTTTAGTCGCTGTTTCATGGCATCAACATACTTCGTTGCTGGTTCTTTCTTGCAGTTTATATCTAAACCAAAGGCAATGTCCACTGGTAATCTTGGTGGTCTACCAAACATCAAATAGTATGGTGAAAAGTCAGTTTTGTCTGTCGAGTACAATTGTATGCATGGACGAGTCCAGCGATATGCGACTTCAATCCTTCTTTGTGATGCTTCAAGGGTACCAAGCACACTGAGCAGTGTTCGGTTGAAGCGTTCTGTCATGCCTTCCCCATAGGATGATATGGCGTGGTTCTCGACTTCTCCATTCCAATCATGTGACATAACTCTTTGATGATGTTGGACTCAAAGTTAGCGCCTTGGTCAGAGTGGATTCTCTTCGGCAAACCATAGTGAACAACAAAATGGTTGAAGAAGGCTTCTGCTGTTGTTTTGCAGCCTCGTTTCTAGTTGGAACAGCTAAGGCATATCGGGTGAAATGGTCGGTGATAACAAGTACATTTTCATAGCCACCTTTGGTTTCTCTAATGACAGGTAGTCCAACGGTTGAGAAGACTCGATGTTGATGAGTGGTGCTTTCTCGTTGGCTGGTGTTTTGCGTCGTATACATCTGTTGCAATGGCTTATCCTGTTTTCAACATCTCTGGTCATACCATACCATACAAATTGATCTCTGACTAGTGAAAGTGTCTTGTCACGGCCCTGGTGTCCCATATCATCATGAAGTGCTGTAAGGACTGTGGTTATACGGGCTTTCGGTAAAACTTGCTGTTTCACTGGCTCTTGATCAATGTTGATTTCTCTATACAGTATGCCATCTTCAAGTATGAGCTTTTCAAAGTTGTTGATAAACCAGATGTTCCATGGCGTTCTTTCTATCTGATGTTTGGCTGGCTTTCTATGCTCTTGGACCCAGTATAACCATTCTTTCATTATCTTGTCGTTCTTCTGTGCTGATATGATGTTAACCATAGACTTTGGTGGCAAGGATGGATCATCAGCTGTTGTCGTTGACATTGACAAACATTGCAGGTATGGCTGAACGTGCTGCAAGTTACAGGTGGCCTTCACGGACTCAGTACACATGCTGGAAGTGTTGGTCTTTCCGAGCAGTCCTTGTAGCTTGACAAACTATCAACATCAGCATTGGCTTTACCTGGTCTGTAGACGATGTTGAAGTCGTATGCTGATAGTGCTGCAATCCATCTATGTCCAGTAGCATCTAACTCGGCTGTTGTAAGGACGTATGTCAACGGGTTGTAGTCTGTTAGCACAGTAAACTTGTTCATGTAGAGGTGGTCTTTAAACTTCTCAGTGACATTTCAATGCAAGGAACTCAAGCTTATTTACAGGGTAGTTCCGTTCTGCTTTACTAAGTCCACGACTGGCATAAGCTATGACTCTTTTCTTGTTGTCTTTTCTTGGTATAGTACAGCACCAAGTCCTAGCATGGAAGCGTCTGTATGCAGCTCAAAATGTTGGTTATTACGTGGAAAACCAAGTATTGGTGGCTTCTGTAGTTGTGACTTCAAGTTGTTAAAGGCTTTATCTTGTTGTTCACCCCATATCCAGTTTGATGGTTGCTTGTAGTTGGACTGGCATCTTTTAGACTTATGTGGCGCTGGCATTAAATCTGTTAACGGCCTGGCGATCTTGCTGAAATCTTTTACAAACTTTCTATAATAACCAACAAAGCCGAGAAACTGTCTGACCTCTTCTGGTGATGTTGGTTTTGGCCAATCTTTACTTTCTCTAACTTGGCTGGATCAGGCTCAATACCATTCTTGGAGACAATGTAGCTGTCAGAAAATATGGTGAGGTCGTCTAGGTATATGAAACAGATGTTGAGATGAAGATCGCCTAGGATATCTTCCATCAGTCTCTGGTATGTTGCTGGGCTGTTGACAAGTCCAAATGGAAGGCGATTGAACTAATAGAATCCTAGCGGTCCTACTGTGAAGGCTGTTCTCTGTTTGTGTGATTCTTCAAGCTCCACTTGATGATATCCAGACTTCATATCAAGTACGGTATAAAAGCTGTTTCCACTAAGTGCGTCTAAGATCTCTTCGCTCCTCGGAAGAGCATATGAATCACGAAAAGTCTGGTTATTTAATTGCCTATAGTCAATACACATTCTTAGCTTCCCACCTTTCTTTCTACACAGGACTACATTTGATGACCATGGAGAATATGATCGACGGATGATACCAACTGCCAGAAGTTGTTGAAGGTGGGTGCGAACTTCTTCGAACATTGCAGGTGGGATGCGTCGATGTCACTGTTTAAATGGCCTTTCATCCTTCAAGTCTATTCGGTGGTGAACTCTATCAGTGTGACCAATATCAGTGTCTGAAGTACTGAAGACATCTCTAAACTGACGAAGTAGTTACTTTCCCTGTTCTAGTTGTTCATCGTCTAGTAGATCTGTTGGTAGACTTACATCATACAGTACATCGTGGTTGTTGGTATCAGCTGTTTCAATGTCAGCAACTGAAACTGGCTGTACTTCACACAAGATGCCGTTTGGTGAAACAGTGATAGTTCTAGTAGTAACGTTGCTGATGTGTACTGGTACTAGTCGATTATCTTTGTAGCCGTAGGAGACTAATGATGGAGCAATATCTAAATCAGTTGGTTTGGCAGAACTTTCTGTGGGTTGTAGCAAACAACAAACAGGATGGTGTGGTATCTCATGGTCCATGTAATTTTGAAGTACTATATCTTTGTTGGGTTGAATGTGGACTGTCTTGCCTTCTACACATTTGATGATTGCCAGTCTATAACTTCTCTTCTGTAATTCTTTCTCTCGTAATGATAAGCAGCAGAAAGTGATGTACCATGGTGTGAACAAGTCTGCATCTTGGAGAAATCTGGTTCCAAAACGGGTTTTAACATCATCCATAGCTGCGTTGAGGACATTCGTTCCAAGGAGCAGTGGTACAGTGTTGTTGTAAATGCTGTCTTGTACTACTAGAAGTAAGCATGGCTGAGATCTATCTGATGATGTACCTGGCAATTCTGCTGTAATGTATCCAAGATACGGCATAATCTGACCATCAGCACACTCAATGTTCATGATTCTGTTCAATGCATCTATGGGTTGTTCAGCAAGATACTCTCTGTAGAAGGCTTCGCTCACTGTGCTGACTGTTGAACCAGTATCCAGAAAGGCTAATACTTTCATACCATTGATATTGACAGTTACTTTGTTGGTGCTGCCTAGGAGACCTGTTGTATCTTTGCGTGGTTGCTGTTGGTAAGCAAAGGATCTGTCTTCCATGTTGAACTGCTGGTAGCTGTATGCTTGTCTAGAATGGTCTAGTCAGACGCATCATGCGAAGGCAAAATAACCGGCTTGACCACATCGGTAACAGATGATAATAGGTTCTCTAGGGTGAAATGTTGAAGTCGGAGCAGGTGGATATGCAGGTTGTACTGGTTGGTAGTAGTCGTTGTCCCAGTAGGGATTTGTCTGCGGTTCCTGCGTCGTCGTCTACGTGATGAACCATACTGTTGCTTGGTATCGGGTTGGTACTCAGTGGACTCCATAGCAGAAAAATACACGATAAAAGTTCCGATATGATACAAAGTAAACGCTGTATAGACCAAAACTTTTCAAAATTAATGACTAAGAGTCACTAATAATATTAAAGTCAAATAAAATATTTTCAACAAACAAACAAAATCAAGTTCAAATTATCTCCCTTCTGTATCAATTGTGAACACAACTGTGTACAGTATACAAAGTCAAGTAGATGCAAATTCCTAAACTGCCGTCAAGAAGAATGACTAACAAATGACTAATGCAACAAGTCAAGACTGACTTCAACCACAGTAAATATCAGGTACACAATCAAAGAACTAAGGGCAATAACTCCAACTAAGTCAAGTATACCTCCGAAACAAAGTCCTAATCAGAAATACAAAGAATCAATCTACACTTCCGGTATGTAATGTCTAGTCAAGTAAAGTCTGATCTGATGTGCTAAAGCTAAGTGTTAATGCAAGTAATGTTAAACGGTGTGTGTAACCTCACAACTATACTACACTCTCTATAATCAAGCTAGGTTAATCAAAACATGTTTTCAAAAATATATGTACAACTACATGTATTTATAATGCCTATGTATTCATTAACTTATAGGTCTTATACCACCACACTAAATATATAATCAAATACAGTACTATTAACTAACTCTAGTTAATACTTAATGTCAGATAAACATTATGTAAATATACTATCAAACAATAAAATATAACTATACTCAAGTATACCACTGGCAGAAAAAAAAAAAACAGTTTCCAAAATCTTTTAACAAATTTAAGATTTGCTAAGTCTTTTCAGTTATACTCAGTTACAAATATGTATAATAATATATGATAACTCTACGATCTAAATGAATACCAATATCAGAACATTATGTGCTTATGTGTTACATCATAATGTATAAGTACTATATACTATAACTGTATACGATAGTGTTGCTTTCTGTGTATACTTTAACCTGTATAAGTCACATATAGTTTTACTAGCAGTACAAACGAACTCTCATAATAACCTAACTGTCACTGTGTATATGCAAGTGTGTATGAAAATAAAAATAAATAAATGACAAATTCAAAACGTCAAATGCTATGACCAAGTACTGATGCACCAAAAAAAATTAAAGTTTAAGTAAATGTATACTAAGTGTAAGTATTGGTGCACCACTACTAGTTCAAACTTAACATGGTGTTTCAATCAATCATAGACTAAGTCAGTGACAGTATAACACTATACCCTAGAAGTAAATGAAAAAAAAATCAAGTCTTTTCAATCAGGTTTGTGTAAAATGTGTGAAAAAATTAAGTGTTGAAAGCAAACTATGTTGTATACAAGCTACAATATATATAAAGTAAAATTGCCTACCTTATAAATAAAAATATTTTCCAACACAAATAATCAATGCACAAACACAATTTACAATAATCAAAAGCAAATGTCAAGTTTTCAAATAGTGAAAACTAAAACGTCTAAGTTACAATAAAGTAACTTCCGGTACCACAAATCTTCTAAGTCGGTAATACGGTATACATGTATGTAAACAAATACACGTGGACATCCCCATGGCTAACGGGAGATGTACGACTTTGCCCCAGCAGAGCTATAGAAAACAGTACATTAACGGGTGTTACACGGACACTTTTCAGATGACACACGGACACTTTTAGTTGTTACACGGACATTTTTATGAATAGAATCACTCGTGCATGATCAGTGAGTTCATGGTCAGTTTAAATTTCAATTAGAACTTTTGTTTCACCGACATATTTCCTGTCTTTTTATTAAAATATTTACGTTGGCATCGATAACTACATTTTTCAAACAATTCCAGTATATTGCTATGCATATCAGTACACCAAGGGATTGACCATTTAACTTCAATAGGGGGTTATGGTTTTCCTAAAATAAATTCTGATCCCCAATTTTATACCGTATATAAAAGAGCTAATTTCGAAAAAGATATTTGGGTGATAGCGTTGAAAAACTAAATAATTTTCTTACTCAGAAAAACATACCCCTTTTGAAGCCAAATGGTCGGTCTGTAAATGTATTTTTTCTATGTATGGACATGAAAAGTATTCTGGACAATGCTGAAAGTAAAGAAATGCTGGTACCGACGTTTATATTTCAATAAAAAAGACAGGAAATATATATAAAAAAATCAAATCTAATCAAAAGATAAAATCCCTATCAACTCACCAATGCACGATTGATCCTATAAATAAAAAGTGTCCGTGTAATACATGTTCAAATAGGCAGCAAATCTTGAAGAAAATCATTCAACTTATGTCACCAATTTTGGACGGTAAGCTGCGATTGGATCATATTGTGACACGTGTCTAATCCTGATCAACACTATTAGAGACATATAAAACCTATAAGCATGAATTTTTTTTAAATCCAAAATATATGCCTATATATATCTAATAACAAGACAAAATCCATTTTTTCATAACATTTCATTCACAAATGAAATAGGAAATTCATTCTTTTTATACATTTATATTGTTATTGAATTCATATATATTGAATTCATATATTTGGGAGCAAACGTACGATTTTTATTATTTTTAAGGGGGAATGGGGGAATTGAATGGCACATCCTGCATTTTTCAACAAAAAGGATCAAGCCTGTTTATTTTAAATTTATTTTACCCCCCTTTTCCGTTTTTCCCAATTAAAATCAAATGTTAGCTTGCTTACCTCTGAAATGTTTTCATACATTACTTACTTGCGAAGTTGCATTTTAAAAAGTCTCAAATGTGTACGACATTCATCTTTTACTTGACATGGTTCTTTTTTATAAAATTATTAGATTCTTGAATTTCTTGAGAAAAAACTCTCGGCTGAAGGGAAGTGAAAAAAAGTTTGTTTAAACTGTAACTTACATTAACTGGTATACGGCCATTTAAGTTTCTAATCTGTTTAATTTTGCTACCTCTTCTAAATGCAAAATGTACTACTTCTTTCTTGAAACGTCGTACAAGTCAGATACAAAACAAAGGTAACAAAAAAACAGGCCGGAAACAAACTGCCGTATTGTTCTTCTGCACTTGTAGTCAGGTCAAGGTCCTCGGCTATCGCCTCGGACCTTCACCTGACTACTCTTGCAGAAAAACTTTCCGGCAACGGTTGTTACCGGCCTGTTTCTTTGTTACCTTTGTATTGTATCTAATACTAAACATCAACACGTGCACGTGGTCTGGAAAATATGTGTGCCATCAGTATTGGTAAACATCAACATCTACGGTAAAAGCAATATACTGGAACATCGGACATCTGACGGTTCTCTGTGCCATTTCATTCCATAATACTACGTGGGCGCCAAATGTGAAAGGGTCTCTTCCGGTATAAATAACAAGAAGACTTTCTAGAGTTCGGATGGTTTATTACCAGAGAATAAAACTCTGAAATAACAATAATAAACATTAATGATAGTTCATGTAACATAGAATATATTATACATATATTATATCACAGACAATTCTAATTCAGTTTAAACAATTTCTACTATAACAGTGTTACTATAAACAGTAGATACACATTTACTATGGAATGTTCATTCATTCAATTGTGTAGTGAAATGTACATCACATGTCACATGTACTTTAATGAACCGGTTCTTGTGACCGACATTTAAATATAACGCTGATCAGTTTCATCGTGTTTACAACCTACGGAAGCCCTGGAGTGCCATGCAAAAAAAAAAAAATTACAACTTGCGCACAAGTTACTGCGCACGAGTTACTATCTTGTGCGCACGAGTTACACAACTTGTGCGCACAAGTTACTATCTTGTGCGCACAAGTTACTAACATGTGCGCACGAGTTACTATCTTGTTCGCACGAATTACACAACTTGTGCGCACGAGTTACTAACTTGTGCGCACGAGTTACTATCTTGTGCGCACGAGTTACACAACTTGTGCGCACGAGTTACTAACTTGTGCGCACGAGTTACTATCTTGTGCGCACGAGTTACTAACTGGTGCGCACGAGTTGTACAACATGTGCAATTTATTTATTTGAGCCCTTATTGACATGCGCGTGATTTGTACATTGTGGATTGTCATTTCCTGTTTGGATGAAGTTAATGAAGAAAGGTTAGTTTAATGATATTTCAATGGGACATAATGCATGGATGTAAAATGTCTACATGTGTTAACACAATTTATGTAGCCACCGTTAGAAGCCGCAGTCTGAGACTAATACTTTCCAACAACCATACTTATTTATGCTTTTTCGTTATTGGGGATAAAATGTTTTACAAAAGTTTTATAAAACGAACAAATCATAAATCACAACCTTATTACAAACGATTATGGGCTTAAGCTGACAAAATAACATTTTCCAAGTATTTGGGCCAAACGTATTCTTGTCGATTTCACATTGAAAAAACCTAATACTATGGGGAAATAATGTTCAAAGGCCAGAAATGAGCATAAACTGAATGTCCGAAACGTATTTGGTATCTATAATACAACTTCTAAAATCATTTCAGGTTAAGAGAGAGTTTACCTCTTACTCTAACCTCATCCCTCAAAAGTCATATTTAATCTATGCTGAAACTGTTAAAACGGATACTTATAAAGTGAGAAGCGGAATCGAAACGAAACGAAACGAAATATAACGAAACGCAACGAAACGAAAAGGAAGGAAAATGAAGAAACGAAATACAACGAAATCAAAGCGAAAGAATAAATTTTTAACCCAATAGCACTTAAGAATCCGACCCTTTAGTTTTATGCAACTGTGTGGTGCTCTTGATAGTTATCATTGTTACAACTATGTTAAAACAGTAGGCTGTATATTTAAGATGAAAGGAAATACCCTATGATCTCTTATTTAATGATCTTTCAATTGATGATTGCAAATGAATTTATTGTTTATTAAAAGACTTTTCTACAATACCGGTGGATGTGCAGTATGTGTAACGTACAATATAACACTTAAAAATTTGATGATTCAAGAATACTTTTATGGGCTTTGTCTTTGATCCTGTCGGCTCTCTTTATATGGGTAAGTTGTGAGCGTGAGAAAAGTTCATGTCTTTGAAGTTTTCTAAAACGTATTCAGCACCAGGTGTTGCACGGGCTTCAACCGGGTATACATGCATATAAAAGGATACTTTTGTTCAAACGTTATTACTCAAAATAGAGCCTACTGAGAAGGAAAAGAAAATGTAAGTACATTTTAGAATTATTTGACAGTGCTTGTAGTTTAAGAAACAGAACTTAAACACATTTTGATGTTGAGTTATTTCCATTTTCAGTAGCAAACTAGCTGACATCTGATATCTGAATGGCAAAATATACAATATTTCAGTAGCCCGGTCAATACATATAAAGAAATTTAAAAAACAACTTTTAAGTATATTGTTAAAGAAAAGTATGATAAAATCATAAGTCATAAAATATCGACAACAGTGCAAAACTTTACCTTTATATCCTTAACTTGTAAATGCAATTAAAACCAATTATCCTAATTTTAACCAGCTTGACTCAAACTCTAATCTTAAAACAATTTTAGATCCCAATTCAGATATTTTTTCTATATAAAGAAAATCAATGGAATTGTGAAAATAAGGTCCACATTGGTCAATTATCTATATACTTATATTATAGGAGTGCCCCGATATTCTGACACCCCAATAGTCCGACACCTCATTGACCCGACACCCCACTAGTCCGACACCCCTTTAGTCCGACACCCGAATAGTCCGACACCTCATTGGTCCGACACCCCACTAGTCTGACACCCCATTAGTCCGACACCCTATAGGATCGGCACCCAATAGTTTGACATTCCATTAGTCTGACCTCGAAATGTCATCCGCAGTACATACGCCCCGAGACGTGTTGCTGCGTTCGAAACTGTGTAATGTCCGTATTAAATCGTGTCTTACCGTAAGAACCCGTATGCCTCCTGTCGTCAAATGACCCATGTCCTTCATTATTCGTGGTAGTAACGTCAAAACCCGTAGTCATACCGTTGTGCATCCGTATCGGATCCGTATTGGACTACGGAAACTGCATTCGGGATCATCTGTGAGATTTAATCCTTAGTGGATCCGGCGAGGTGATCCGTGAATGTGTGACCTAGGCATTAAACTTCGTAAATCCGAGAAAGGAATATAATTCTTTGGTACATTAAAACACCATTTGGTGAGGGCTTGGCCATATAATTATTTGCGTTCGTGACTCTTTCCGGTCGGCAAATTCATTCACTTTTGCACCACCCGTATTGAAATCATGGATCCGCCCAATCACAGGTTCTTGCATGACATTTATAATTGAATTTTGAAAATATCTTTTCAACATGACCGTTTTAAACCTTAAGGGTCGGATTCTTAAGTTCTATTGAGCTAAGGTAGCAATACACAGTTAGGAAAAAAACTTAAAATTGACACTCATAATTTTTAAACACTCTCTTTATCTTCTTTTCTAACAAATAAGGCTTAATATTTGTGTTATGCATGTGTATATTTATAGAAAGAGAATCTTCCATAGATTTGATTTTTAATGGTTATAATGATGAAATATAATCTCTTTTTGGTGTAACCATGGCAACAATCTGCATTTATTTGATACAAAATATTACAAAAAGGGGGTGAACATGTCACAAAATTCTCCAAAATTTGGTCCAAAGGAAAATTTCAATCAATTACAGTGATACCTTTCCTGAAACCATAGGCATATATCTATCAAGAGGTCCAAAAAAAATCATATGCATTTCTGCTCGTTTTTCCATAAAATTGAATTGAAAAGATCGAGCGTTAAATCTTTGTTGATAAACACTACAATAATTTATGGACCTATGGGCGGTACGGATAGGAAAATACGGACTGTCAAACAGATAAATGCCCTATAAAACATGCTAAAACAATCTAAATGTTCACATAAACACACTTAGAAGGCTATATTATTCTTCAATTATCTGAACTTTATTGTACAAAAACTTTCATATTTTAAAAATTCACCATGGCCATAATGCGAAACTAAACTTCTAACTGTGTATTGCTACCTAAAACTATATTATTTCGCTTTGATTTCGTTGTATTTCGAGTCTTCATTATCAATCCTGATTCCTTTCTTTCGTTTCGATTTCGTTTCTCAATTTATAATCATAAGTACCTGTTAAAACATGCGGCAGTTTAAAACGAGTTTCGTTCGGGTCTCAAGAAGCGACAAGAAGAAACGAATAAGCGACGAGCTGGAACACGGTTGTCGTCCCTTGATTTTCGTTATCTTCCAATATAGTCCCTAGTGTGGACAGTGTGTAACTTGCCAATTTTTCATACCCTTTCACAATTTATTTCTTCACGTTTTATGCCTCAATTAGCAAGTAGGGGATGAAACTACACTGTAAAAATATTTTGGTCATGAATTTTAAAGTGAAGTTATTTGATCCAGGTAAAAGGTTTAAAATTGGTATTTCGGAAGCTGTAAAAGAATTCAAGACCCCTTAACATACAAGTGTCCATATTGTGAGTTAGATCTGATGAGGTTTTCTATAATTTTGATATAATTTGTCTAAATTTTCTTTAATTTCCATTCAATATCTAAAAGAAATGCACCACGAAATAACTTGTGTTCTCGGTTCACATATAAGGTAGATCTCCCTCTTGCAAAAGGGATTACTGTTTTAAACTGTTTGGTTCTTGAGTATTCTCTGCAAATGTGCAAGTTGCTTTCGATGAAATATGCATTTCTTATGTTTTAAAATTGGTATCCGAAATATTTATTTATAAATATTTATGAACAAAGAATGTGCAAATTGACTTGTGTAGAAATTCAATACAAATTAATTTTCCCACCATTTTAGATGATGGGCAGCTGTTTTAAGTCCGTGATTTTGTTAAATTTTTCGAACCATTTGTTACTTTTGAATATTTAAATTAAAAGAACAGTGAGTAATTTGAAGCAAGCTTAAGATAAAAATTCGTTTCTTTGGAAACTGGTTAGTAAATTACTAATTGATTATCTATAGCTTTCACTTCTATAAAATTGGGTAAAACATACTTCTTTGAGTTTCCTTTCAGAATTAGGAAGCTTCATTGCTGACAGGTGAACAACAATATTTCAATTATAAATTTATTTTTATGTAATTTCAGATGTCTGAACCTGACCTTTATGACTTCATGAGAAGTCGCAATATTAAAGATGATATTATAACAACATTGATAGAGGAAAAGGTAAACTTATTCATCAAAATGATATGTTATTTAGTCCCTACATTTCATGTGTAATGCAAATCATCTTCTCTATAATATTAATTGTTTATATCAACAGCAAATAACGTTGGAGTTTGTATAGGATTCACTTCTTTCAATTTGTCCTTGAAGCATGTAATTGAAATTCCTCTTGAAGGATTGATAAATTCTATGAAACATGCTTTTGATGTGTCTCGTTTTTAGCTCACCGGGCCTGAAGGCCCCATGTCAGCTTATGCCATCACTTGGAGTCCGTCGTCGTCGAGGTAAACTATTTCAAATATTAAAGCATTTAGAGCAAATCTGACATGGGGGAGGATGTTCAATAGGTCAAGATCTATCAGTCATGAATTTTTCAGACGAACCGAACAACCCATTGTTGGGTTGCTGCCATAATTGGTAATTTTAAGGAAATTTTGCAGTTTTGGTTGTTATCTTTAATATTATTAAAGATTAAGATAAA
Source organism: Mytilus coruscus (assembly GCA_017311375.1). Taxonomy (NCBI): domain Eukaryota; kingdom Metazoa; phylum Mollusca; class Bivalvia; order Mytilida; family Mytilidae; genus Mytilus; species Mytilus coruscus. Next base: position 95,176,514 of record CM029597.1, on the reverse strand, counting down.
CTGTAAACAGCAATTATGTTCAGCAAAGTAAGATCTACAAAAAGTTTATTAACCAAAATTGTCAACTGAACTCTTAAGGAGTTATTGCCATTTACAGACAATTTTACACAATTTGTTCATCATGTTGGCTTGCATTTAAAATCTTCTCCTCTGAAACTTCTATGCTAATACTTCTAAACTGTAACTGAATGTAACTTAAGGTTTCTAGTTTATAAATTGTATCCGAAGTTTTGATCCATCAACAAACATGGCTGCCATGGCTAAAAACAGAACGTAGGGGTCAAATTCAGTTTTGGCTAATATTTCAAAAACTAAAGCATTAAGAGCAAATCTGACATGGGATAAAAGTGTTCAATAGGTCAAGATCTATCAGCCCTGAAATTTTCAGCCGAACCGAACAACCCATTGTTAGGTTGCTGCCACCAAATGGGTAATTTTAAAGAAACTTTGCAGTTTTGGGTGATTATCTTGAATATTATTGAAGATAAACTTTTAAGGTAAACTGTTAACAGCAAAATGTTTAGCGAAGTAAGATCTACAAAAAGTTTATATGACCAAAATTGTTAATTAAACTCTTTAAGGAGTAATTGGCCTTTAAAGATATTTTTCACAATTGTTCATCTAGTATGCTTGCCTTACCTTTAAAAATCTTCTGCTTTGAAACTGCTAAAATTTTTCAGCCAAACTTGGGCTGTATGAGTTTCAGAGTATCTAGTATAAATTTTGGATTTTATTTCCTTGCACGTCAAGAAACATAGTAACTATGGCTATAATGGAACATAAGGGTAAAATGAAGTTTTATTGCTTTTGAACAAAATATGACTGATACAAAGAACATTTAAATGGCATTTTAAGGCACTCGTTAATAAATATTGAAAAGCAAAATAATCATTGATGAAAGATTTTCAGCAAAAGTTACAGGTGAGCGATTCAGGCTCTTGGGAGCCTCTTGTTTGATATACATTAGAACGTTTGTTTTCCTGTTTGAATGGTTTCACACTAAGTTATTAAGGCTCCGTGTTGAAGACCGTACTTTGACCTATAATGGTTTACTTCTACAAATTGTAACTTAGATGGAGAGTTGTCTCATTGGAACTCATACCACATTTTCATCAATAGAGCCTAAAATTCTGATTTTATGTTTGTTTTATCTAAAATTTAGGGACATTGCGCTTTTGTTGTACATCGACATATCTCGTTTCTAGTTCAGTTTTAAAGTCCATCAACGACAAACATATTTGGAATACCTTTCATTGTCTATGTCAATTTCTAACACGAGAACTACATCACCATTTTGTCTCGCTTGTGTTGGAAGTCTATTATGCGAGACATAAGGATTACTATACAGTGATGGTGTAAACTATTTTATAAATCTTTATTTTGCTGGATGCTTCACATATTGTATGCAGATACTTTGTGTTACGAATTTCCGTCTGTTATATGTCCATTGTCCTTGATCTCATTTCATTGTTCATTGCTCAATGTTAACTTTTTGTGTTTTGGTCTGTTTATCATTTACTTTAAGCAATAGGTGAGCTATATTTGATATATGGAATTATTGTATGATGTACATGTTTGTCTGGAATGTATCATCTTCCCATGACCTCATTTTTGTTGTTCATTGGTCAATGTTAAGTTTATGTGTTATGGTCTGTTTGTCAATACTTTAAGCAGAAGTTCAACTATGAACATGTCTGTCTGGCAGGTAACATGTGAACTTGACCTCATCTATATGGTTCATTGATCAATGTTAAGTGATTGGTTTTGGTTTGTTTTCAGTTACCAATAAGCAATAGGTGACCTATATTTGGTGTATGGAATGATTGTAAGGTGTACATGTCTGTCTGGATGGATTTGACTGACCTTGGCCTCATTGTCATGGATCTTTATAAATTACAAACGTTACGTTTAATGTAATACTTGTTAAAAATCATTTATCTTTATAGTTTGTCCTAAATGGTTGATTATGTGTGTATGAGTTAAGGATGAATAAAATCTTGCTCAGAGAGAAAATCAGAGAAATCCCTGGAATCAGATGTTGCAAATTCAAAATAAATACCTGTAAAAATATGAGTTAAGCTCTGATTTACTTCTGTGTGAAGCATTAATGGCGGAGAGTGGATTAAAATTCTATACACTATTGCAATTTAGTTTTTATCTCGCTTTGATGGACTGACTATTTATTTGAATTTCAAGATATCTCATATAATATATAAGATATCTTATATAATACATAATATATCTCATTTAATATATAAGATATCTTATATAATTTAATATTTATAAGATATCTTATAAAATTATGAGATCTTAGTTTATGAGATACTTTATGAGACCTCTGATTTTCTCTCTGGGCAAGATTTTTCTCATTATATAAGATATATATCTTAAATACTTTATAAGATATCTTATAAAGTATATGAGTAATCTTATAAATATTTTATATATAAGATATATTATATGCTTTATAAGATATATGATATATCTTATAAAGAAAATTATACAAGTTATCTTATAAACCATATTAGATATCTTATAAAATAAACTACTTTATAAGATATCTTATAAACTTTATAAGATTTTATAAGATATCTTATAAACTTTATATGATATCTTATAAACTTTATAAGATATCTTATAAACTTTATAAGATATCTTATAAACTTTATATCTTATAGACTTTATAAGATATCTTATAAACTTTATAAGATTTTATAAGATATCTTATCAACTTTATATGATATCTTATAAACTTTATATCTTATAGACTTTATAAGATATCTTATAGACTTTATAAGATATCTTATAGACTTTATAAGATATCTTATATAATCTGTTTTATATAATTTATCTTATATAATATATAAGATATCTTAAGAAACTGATATGAGATATCTTATAAACTATGCAAGATATCTCAAACTATACAAGATACCTCATAAACTATATACGATATCTCATAAACTTTATAAGATATCTCATAAACTATATATATAAGATAACTCATAAACTATATAAGATATCTCATAAACTATATAAGATATCTCATAAACTATATAAGATATCTCATAAACTTATAAGATGTCTTATAAAGTTTATGAGATATCTTGAAGTTAGAATATGGTGCATGTTAAAGTTTGTGATAAGATCAGTTTTAAGAGGAACCTCTAATGTTAATGATATTCTGTATGCAATAGCATTATTTGTAAATCTCTTTTCCCAAAAGATTATATGGCCCATCCCTTCACCATTGTTCATTAACTGAAACTTGTACATTGGTTACGTATTCAAGTTTGTGTTTTGGTAAGCAGGTAAGTGTAAATGACATATTGTATATAATAAATCAATGGTATTTGGAATGCAGTTTCTCTAATTCTTCGTCAATTTATCCCTTTCTGCACCCATTGTATAAAAAAAAATTTAATCAACGTGTGGTTCGTTTGATCTCAGTTCTTCATTGATCTTCATTGGTTAAAATCCGATTATGACGTCGAATTTTCTTGCTTTCCTCTGAATTTCCTATTGTGACGGCATGAAAAAGGCAACCATGCCTGATGACGTCACATAGAAAGAACACATCTTTTGCAGGTCATTCGAAAAGAAGGAATATCTCATAAACTATATAAGATATCTCATAAACTATATAAGATATCTCATAAACTTATAAGATGTCTTATAAAGTTTATGAGATATCTTGAAGTTAGAATATGGTGCATGTTAAAGTTTGTGATAAGATCAGTTTTAAGAGGAACCTCTAATGTTAATGATATTCTGTATGCAATAGCATTATTTGTAAATCTCTTTTCCCAAAAGATTATATTGCCCATCCCTTCACCATTGTTCATTAACTGAAACTTGTACATTGGTTACGTATTCAAGTTTGTGTTTTGGTAAGCAGGTAAGTGTAAATGACATATTGTATATAATAAATCAATGGTATTTGGAATGCAGTTTTCTCTAATTCTTCGTCAATTTATCCCTTTCTGCACCCATTGTATAAAAAAAAATTTAATCAACGTGTGGTTCGTTTGATCTCAGTTCTTCATTGATCTTCATTGGTTAAAATCCGATTATGACGTCGAATTTTCTTGCTTTCCTCTGAATTTCCTATTGTGACGGCATGAAAAAGGCAACCATGCCTGATGACGTCACATAGAAAGAACACATCTTTTGCAGGTCATTCGAAAAGAAGGAATAAATTTGCCTGCGCATTGTTTGAAAATCATTAGAGAAACAGATTCCACCACCAAATCTCGTGTAATACGATATTTATCCACTCTCGACAGTTAAATTTGAATATTTAAAACGCTCGGCGAGCCTCGCGTTTTAAATTTGAAAATTTAACTGTCTCGAGTGGATAAATATCGTATCACACTCGATGCAGTGGTAGAATCTATATTTATAAGCATTTATAATGCATTTTTCGTATTCATTGCTGCACATTAAGTCATGTCTCGTTGACTTTGTATGTTTGCATAGTTTACATATGTAAATATTGCCATTTGGATTCAATATTTGTATTGCACTACTAAAATTACAATATCGGCGACACATATCTCTGTGTCAACAGTTTATTCAAAAATCTTGTCCCCTTCGTTAAAGATTTATTTGGTTTCTCATTTAAGAGATTGCACAACAACTATATCAATGTATATGTTTCAAACTCGATTATAACCATCAATTTTGCATACCATTATTTTTCTGCTCTTTGTCCATTTCAGATAGATTCCCAAACAATCATCCAGATGTCAGAAGATGAATTGACAAAGTTTGTGCCCCTGTATGGGGATCGCAAAGCAATAATAGCTTTTAGCAGGGACAGAAAAGACACGTCTTGTGAAAAGAAAAGAAGACAAAGACTTCGTTAATGAAAAACTTCGGGCAAAAGTGAATGCCATAACGGGAGGGGCCACTAGTAGTGGAGATGAGGATGAGGATGAAAAGATGGACGTAGTTCATCTTTAAGCAAGAAACTGAAAGGCAACAAAACGCAGAGAAAAAGAAACGTCTGGTGGATTTAAGCTGTTTCCATCATGACAGTGAAGCCTATCATCAAATACGTGGAAACAAGGGTGGTGGACCTAAATCATTTGAAATGGAAAAATCAGATACGATGGGGCAAGTTTTAGAGCTGACCAAACAGCTGTATTTCCCAAAAGGAAATAACACAATTAGAGGTAAAATCACAGAATTTGAGATCAAACTAACTGACACATATTTTCAAAATATAGATCTTCAGTCCACTGTGGAGTCATGTTTCAATCGTTTAAAGATGAGACAATTGAGGTTCAACTTCTGTACAGAAGACACTACTAGTACAATGGAGAGATGAGTTGCCACCTTTATCACTTCCAAAGAAAGGGAATGCAACAGCATCTGCTCAGAGTGAAGTTATTGAAGTAATTCAAATTATTGACATGCCTTCAACATGTTTAAGCAAACCTGAAAACCAAATGACATGTTTGTCACTAATGATTTTTAATGCAGAACTACCAGACATCCAACCAAGCTTTGATATTTCTGATTTTTCCTTCGACGGTGATATTGCATTTGGCCCTAATGTAAGTGCAAGCAATACAAGCTTAAACTCGACATTACCATTAGAGAGTGGAAGTGGTGATACTTTGGAGAGACCATTAGAATTTGGAAATGCTGGTGCAGTGGAGAGAAAATTATTCGTATACATAGGGCTTCAGCTTTAATGGATATGATAATTCATTTTAAAGATCCAAACATAATGACTGTGGGCATTGATGCCATCATGATATTAGACAATGGTAAGGAAGAAGCCGGAGAAGGAGATGGTGTTTTCAGAGATTGTATAACCCAGTTTTGGGATGAATTTTATGAACAATGTACAGAGGGTCGTTTTTAAGGTACCTGTACTTAGGCATGATTTCCAAAAATGGAGAATGGAAAGCTGCTAGTAGAATAATAAGAAAGGGGTTTGAAGTAAGTGGTTACTGGCCTATCTCAATTCTGCCTGCTATATTCGAAGAGTGCATTCATGGGAACATTGAATTAAGTCTGATTGGATTGTTTTCAGATTACTTACCTGAAATGGAAAGTCAGATTGTTAAAAAGCTATTTCCAATTTCAATGATGTGGATCAAGATGACTTCCTTGAATTCCTTGATAGTCATTCTTGTAGAAAATTGGTGAATTCGGAAAATGTCCTGCCAATCATTGGAGAGTTGGCACATAAAGAGTTGATTCAACAACCACGATATGTGATTGAATGTTTCCGTTCAGAGTTACGACAGTTGCGAGTCACTCCAGACAAACTGAAACAAATTTATCAAGAAATGAAACCAACACCTAAGGAAATTTTGAAAGCACTGATCGTACCGGAAAACATGAAAGAAGCGGAAAGGCTATGCACAGGGTTTTAAAAGATATATCAAAGATCTAGATGGAGAAAACAAAAGGCTTTCTTGAGGTTTTGCACAGGTTCAGATGTCCTGCTGGGAATGAAAATAACGATTGAGTTTTTTAATCTAAAGGGTTCACACGATCACCAATAGCTCATACATGTGGGCGAGTATTACAAATTCCAGCAACATATGAGACATATCCTTCTTTTAGGTCGGAGTTTAATTATCTGTTGAACAGTAAGGTTTGGGTAATGGACATAGTTTAGAGTTCACAGAATTTTAAATAGTGCAGGCATTCCAGGATGTTCCGACGAAAAGGATATTTACTCAATTTATAAGTACAGTTCCAAATGCCTTTTCAAGCATTCTTTATTTAATTATTTGTGTTTAAAGGAGGTTCGTGTAATGATATAATGATATGATGTCGTAGGTTCAGCAAAGGAGCTTTGTTCAAGTTATGTTAATTCATTTTTAAGTGTTCACAGTGTTGAACAGAAAAGCATTGCAGGTTCTTCTGACAGATTCATGTGAACATTTTTTCTGTGTTAGTTTATCTTTAACAGTTTTGAGAGAAATACAAGTTACATTAAATTTTTGCCATAAAGGCAAACTACTTGATAGTATTGTATTATTGTCAATAATTTTAAGTTAAAATGATTTCAGTCAAATAGCAGTAGACTTTGTATTTACCTTGTTATTAACTAGGTTGTTCTTGTTTTAATTCAATTACAAGTTTCAGTGAATGAATTCTATTTTATTTAATTATTAATTCCACGAGCCATGAACGATTTTGTCCTCACTTGGCTTCGGTCTTTGTTTCCATTATTGTCATTCATGCGTAATCATAAACATTTTTGAAGATCTTTTCTTACGCTATAAGATGGATTTGTATCATACTTGTAAATAATTATCCTCAGTTTATAATAGAAGAAAGGTATAAAATGCATAATTATATACCAATATTTTATTGTTATCAGCCAAAAAGATAAATTTCATCGATAAAATGGTTTCCTTCTTATGCCTTTTCAGACCTGATTGGCAAACAAATATGACCACCATTACTGAACTAAAATTTTCATTAGAATACACCATGTATTATGAAAATTCATAGGAGCTATTTAATTCAACTATTTCAGGTCTTTGAATGAAATTTTGTTTACATCAAATGTTTTAAAAGATGTAAATCGATAGTGGACATGACTTTGATACTATATTGAAAACACAGAAGACTAAAGTTAGTCTTCATTTTGGAACCTGTATTAAGATCTTCCAAATGAGATAAAAATCTCACCTCAATAATTGAGCACAATTTTGAGAAGAATTCCTAGCTGAAAGCTGATAGTGATACACCTGTGTCAATGAAGTTGCAAAGTTGTGAAGCACAATCAACTGGTTAATATAAGAAGATTGAAAGTTATACAAACCATATCGCTTTTTAGGTTGGTTTAGACAGAGACATGTATGGTAGTATATATGTCTCTTGTTTAGGGTATGAAGGGGACCTTCGTCTGTCATATATTTCTTCCTTCTTTCCAATACTTGACCTTTAACAATTAACACGGCGGGTGTCTTGTTAGAGGCAACCTAAATTCGAACCATTTCTTTTTTACGGGGTCCGTGTTGCTTGATTTTGATTTTAGCTTATTTGCGTAGTGCTGTCCTTTTTGGTGTCTTGTTTTCTTTTAACCGGTTGTGTTTTTGTCTCCCGATTTACTTTTGACACTTTGTTTTTGCGTACTTCTTTACAATATCTGTTACAAGTCCCAAAAATCTTCGGCATCGAGCTTTTCGCTTTATCAGACAACAAAGACACATGGCTTTAGTTGCAGAAACGACATCAAATACTAGTACTAAAATTATGTATTTACAGCACAACACAGAAAAGGTTAAAAGATTACCCCTTTGGTAAGGGCACCTGGCTTAAAAGGTCCAGAGAGCTTTGCTAGTATGTGTCGTCGTCCGTTGTTACTTTTTCTAAGATATCTGCAAATTTAATAGGAACTTCTTGTAATATATCATTGTTGTTTAATATAAAGTTGCATTTTGACGACTATTTTGAGGCCCTGCTCCTAGGTCATGGTCCAGCGACTTTGAATTAACTAGCAACTTTCAAGTTACGTTTTCTGCTTACAGTAAGGGTTTGGCTTGCTTGCTTGCTAGCTGAACCGTGAAGTCATTAGGTTAGGTATATCATCTTCCTTTCTGAGTAGTCTAGTCCTACAAACAGATAAATTGGTTACTTGTTGGACTAGTCTACTCTTATAGGAGGGTAGTATACCCAACTTAATAATGAATTCACGGTTCAGCTAGCTAATACTAGTATATTACCTTTATACCTACACACTCGAGGCTTTTGCTGTTAGTTAGTTTGATAGAAACTATTGATATTTTCTATAAGGTTACATTACTGTTTGTACATCTCAATTTTTCAACCAGTTTGAGGCCCTTCCAACGAGATTATGGTCTAGCGACTTTGAATTAATAAGCAATGTTCCTGTTCATCAGATTGGTTTTTTTCGAAACATATCTCTGTGTCAACAATTTATCTTTAATCGTTGTCAAACATTATAAAAATAATACAATGGTGGAAAAGCAGAAACCAAGAATTTTATAACCGTTAAACCAAAACAACCGCCTTAAATGAATAAGTAGTTTTCAGAAGCAACGACACATCAAATCCTGTTCGTTAATTAAAAAAAAAACACGTCGAGCTATGCACGCATGCTAAGAATACACCCACTCGTAATTTAAAGTATAATCAAGAAGTAGAGAAGTGCATGCACGTTACTACTAATCATTGCCAAATTGCTGACAAAGTAGCGGCAAACAGGCTTGTTGAGCTGAAGACCAAATTTAAAGTAATTCCATGCAGAAATTACAGAGAAAAGTGCAACGGTAATATTTGTGTGGCGAACGGACGGAGAAGGTGAATGTAATATAGCCACACATTGAGATAGGGGTAAAATAAACCATTGCAAATAGAACCGAAATTTGAAAATAATAAATTTCCACTGACAAATTAAAACGAAGTACCCAATTTCGTTTAATGGTCTGGCAATTAATGATTAACCCCAAAATCAATCACAACCTTCGTTTTTTTAATATGGAACCTTGTAGTACAATATCATAGGGATTCATAGACTTATACTCAAGTTATTGCCGGGAACCAGAAAATCCTTGTTGTTGGCCCCTATTTCCTAAACTGTTTGGACCATAACCCCAAATTCAATCCCATCTGGTAAGTATTGCCGAACTTGTGGTACAATTTGATACAAATCCATACACTTATATACTCAAAGTTTGGCTACATTGCATTCACCTTCTCCGTCCGTTCGCTACACAAATATTACCGTTACACTTTTCTCTGAAACTACTGTATGGAATTACTATGTGAAATAGGTCATCAGGTATTTCACATCCAATCTTTTATGGTAATATTCTTTACAAAGCACAAAAATATCGGCATTAACCTCAGAAGCTATCAAAACCTTTAAACAGACTTTTTACATAGAAGTTCAGTTACGATACTTTTGTCAGGTAATTAAAGATGGCATATTTTGGCTTTGATATTGATTCACTTATAGGGTCTTTGCATCGGAAATAAACACCTTTGTTCTAAAGCCAGTTGTTGAATCGATACGGGTTATGTTCTTCTCATATATTTTATGATGGTATGATACTAAACCCAAAACGGGAGGAACTGTGCTTGATATTCATATGATGAAGACATAATCTTTCAATCATTTTAATTGAGGTCTGGAGCTGGCATGTCAGTAACTGCTAGTAGTCATTTGTTAATTTATGTATCATTGTCATTTTGTTTAGTTTCTTTTGTTACTATTCTGACATCGGAGTCAGATTTCTTTTAAACTGAGTTTCACTGTGCGTATTGGTGTGTGTTTTGTTATCTACATTGGCTAGAGGTATAGGGAGGGTTGAGATCTTTTTAAGTCAGGAGCCTCAGGCCTTTGTTAGTCTTTTTAATTTTAGTTCATTTATAGAGTTCATTTATATATTTCGGAGTATGTCTTCCATTATCACTGAACTAGTACACATGTTTGTTTCAGGGCCAGCTGAAGCACGCCTCCGGGTGTTCTCACAGTGTCGAAGACCCATTGGTGACCTTCGGCTGTTTTCTGCTGTTTGGTCGGGTTGTTGTCTCTTTGACACATTCCCCATTTCTATTCTCAATTTTATCAAGTTATAGACTTGGCAACCACATGTCTTCGGACGACGATGACGACAAGGTCGTTACATTATACGGCCGCAAAACAAAATCGTATAAAACAAACCTATTGCATATCCTAAGTGTATTCCATATGACCAGTTGGGCAACCTATTGTTAGGTTACTGTCCTGAGTCTACTGGGGTTTTTAGGAAATTTCAGTTTTTGGTTATCGTGTAAATAGAGATAACAAACTGTAGACAGAACAAATTTTCAGCAAAGTAAGTATTTCAAATAAGTCAATTAATGACTAAAATTGTAAATTCATCCCTTATTGGAGTAATTGTCCTTAACAGATGATGTTTACCGAATTTCTTAGTTTTGTTTTGGCAGAAACTGTGATGAATGTAATCATAAAACGGCATGTTAAGACATGTATTACTAGTAATGTACTTTAGGTATCATATATCACAGCATCATTGATGAAAGATATACACACACAAAATTACGGGTCTTATTTTAATAAAAATACAATTCCAGCTTCTTGTAATTTCAATTGACAAATATCACGAGATGTCTAAAAATACTTAATTCAGGAAATTTGAGAAAACGAAATCGAAAGCTTGTTGTCAATCCAAAGTGAAGTGAAATTATAATACTGTTGATTTTGGAATTTGCTAATACGTTTAATTGAATGTTTGACATTTGTTTCGGTGTCGGATAGTTCATGTGATGTGGTATATGCTCTTACTCACTGTTAAAGGCAAAACAGTGTCACCAGATGATCCCATTTTGTTCATGTTCTATGTTATTGGGATGTTGCCTCATTGACGCATGCAATATATTCCGGCTGTCTTTTCATATTAAAAGATTTTTCAAGTTGTATATGTTATATGTATTTGTAGAGATTTATTTTAGTAAACTAATAAATAAAACATGTTGTAAAAGTACACAAATATTACTACAATTAGTACACGTTAAAGCTATAATATATACCCCGTAAATTTGAGCATTTCCAGTGATAATAGATTACCGCATATTAAATTATAAATTTTGTCTTATTATATCACTCATTTGTAAATAAAGTGTGGCTCTGTCATAGGGATCCCTTGTTTTTGTCCAGCTGTTTTCCTCCATCAATATGTCAGCCAGGTCCAAAATGTCATTGTGACAGTCTGAATCTTCGAAGTCGCACTCCTCGGCACAAGCATTTAGTTCGACATTGTCCAAAGGTAGTGAATAATCCTCGGTGCCTTTCAAAAGGTGCCTGATATAAGACCATTGGACGCCCATTTATGTCGCAATGCTTCGATTTGCGAATTCGGTGTGCATTTCATGTTTCAACGACATTTTCAAGCTCTCTCTGAAACAGAAATAACTTGATAAAAGTGGTGTTAAAATACATTCTCTTCGATTAAAATCTAATTTGTTTAATGAAGACACGTGCAATTAACAGAGACACTTCTGGATGTAACTTGATGAAAAGATATAAATAATAGAAATAGCAATTGCGGTTTTATGATTGCCAAAAATGTGTGGTCGTCTTGTATTATGTTAAGGCGTTTTTGTCTACATGGCACCGTGCAATAACTGTATTTCTTCTTCACGGACCTACCTGAAATTATATCATAATGGTTCAATTTGGTTTTTATGACGATTTTTGATTGATGAAATTAGTAAGATTATTTTCTAATAAGTAGATTTCTCTGTTGTTATGACGCGTCACGTGCTTCTTGGATAAATTTCAAGGCCATCTAAAATTACAATCATTCCTTAATTTGTTTTGCAACAAGTAACACACAAACGCCAAAGACTGTTTTGGATATGTGTTTTACTGGCATGGAACCTTTATTTTCATGCAATTTCCGTTTGCCTTTTTTTATTCCTTTCACAATAACGTTAATGCCAGTAAATTTAAGCTCGCCATATAACTTTTTGCGAGATAAAAGGGATTGGGGTAAATTAGAACAATGCTGCCTATAATTAGAGAACTTATAGTTTATGTCCGATTTAGATGGGAATTTTATTTTGCTATAAGATTCCTTATGAAATTCCTGTTTAAATGATATTAAACCGTTCTAACACAGCTTATTTTGTTTCAGAGATAAAAGGGTCAAAAGATAAATTACAAGGGCCAGTGCCTGCAAATGTTTGGAAAAAATTGCTAGTTTAATAGTCTTAAAAGAATGATTTTTTCTATAAAATGTCTGTTTTGTAGTAGGTTTTATACTGAAACATAACATGTTAAACTATATCAAATTAAGCGTTTGGAATAGTTCTTCGTTGATTCTTTTGATTAAAGATGATACTTATATATCATATTCTATCTTACTCTGATAATATCCATGAAAAATATTGTATCAGACTTTTGTCGATGAAGTCGCCAGTGAAGTAGCCGTCTTGCTTCATCTGTTCAAAGAATTCCATCCAAAACTGTGCACATTCTTTTCTAAGTATTCCCCACCAGCCTTCTATACGTTGATTGTGTTGACCTGTTTCCATAGAGAAAAGCTGTTTTGCTTCCAGGACCATTTCTCCTTAAGAATGACTGCATTTCTGCGATATATATCTGTTTTCGGTTCCGATGTCTGATCGTATTGAATGTGGTACCCCTTCTATAGAAGTCAAAGCCTCTACATAAAATCCGGCTATAATTCTCGAGTTGTTATTGCTTCTACCAACACGTAACCAAATTATAAACCTTGAAAACCTATCTATACATCCGTTGACACAATTCCATACGGTGTTAACTTATCATATGCGTCAAGGTGCCATATGTATTTAGGACCCTTGGATCTATAGTGCCTTCTTCTTAGTTTGCGCTTAACCCTCGCAGCAACGCCAGAAGGATCCAATATGCTTTATAGAATTCTTACCATCTCCTTTTGGACAACAAAACCATTCTGTAAGCATCTCGAATGCATCCAACGGTATCCATGGAGACAACTAGATGATTTTAGTTGTTCGTAGATAAACATTGCAACTTGAAAAACATCCGAAAAATTCTTTCGTCTGTACAATCCATAAGAAGCTAAGCGTCTTTTCAAAGTTCTCACAGATAAAATAACCCTACGTTTTTGAGCTAACTAACCCAGAATTTCTTCATATTGCAGTCCTAGGCTAAAGTAGTTTGAAATAATGATAGCTAAATCATTTGGGGTCATGATTATTCGATCTGAAACCTGTAATAAAATAAACTAATTTAAAATGTGACTATCTCATTGAAGAGATTTGTGAAATAGTATAACCATCGAGCATCGTGGGTCGAGTGTTAATCTTAAATTAGTAAAATTAATCACAGTGACTAATGACTGGCGATAAGTATCGCTAGAGAAATGAAAGTACGGTTTTCACCTTTGATGTGACGTCATAGTAATAATCTATATCTTAAGGGTGTGAAAAATCGATAAATTATTGCTAGTTTCTACGGCCATAACTAAGGCCATAAACATTTTATTGACTATTTTTGGTACTCGATGAACATTGTTTCCAATTATCCTCTCAGTGACGTCGATGATAATAAGATATAACGTCTATCTAGTACCAAAAAAAAAAACGTCAAATGTTTATATGTATCAAGTAAAACAACAAATGAGGAACTGTGTAATAAAATCCCGTAGCCCATTTACAACACCATAACTTTACACGACAGAAGAAAACATCACTTGAGTTTCAGTGCATTAAAACAAACTTAATGTACCCTCTTACGAACAAATAACCCATTTACATTGGAATTCATAAAAGGAATAAGAAATACAAGCGTCTAATTGAATAGTAACTTCGGTTTGACCACTGTTCCTAATTACTTTTCTCTGAATTATTACAGTCAATAAAATTTTACTTATGTTCAAAAATTACCGTAATTTCCTATAGCATGTTTGTCCAGCAGGATCGTATTGGCCTTCTATAAAGCATAATGTGCCCATGCCAATTAGAACACGTGTCACTAGTGCGCACAATATAGTAACTCGTGCGCACAAGTTAGTTACTCGTGCGCACAAGTTGTGTAACTCGTGCGCACAAGATAGTAACTCGTGCGCGCAAGTTGTAAATTTTTTTGCATGGCACTCCAGGGCTTCCGTAACAACCAAATAGAATTAAATGTATCCTTAAAATTACTTCTCGCAAGTACATGAAAGTTTACAATTAAACTTTACAAATATTACAACATTCAAAAGTATTTACTATGTCTGAATATCGACATATAAATTCTATACAACTGATTTGCTAAAAATGCGCAAATCGTCAAAGGAATTAATCCATGACTTGCTATTATTTCTATAGCATAAAATAGTACAAAACTACAAATTATGCGCTTACTACTTGTGGAGTGAGTTCTCCAGTAAATTAGGAACTTGGCACAAAGTATAAACAAGTAATCTACATCAGAGTCATGAAAACCAAAATACAATAATAAGAACGGACTCTTAGTAATTCTATAAAATACTAAACACATGACAATTGTATTCAATTCCTCTATATAAAAATAGCATTACGCAAACATGTAACTCGAATATTCTATTCACAATATACTCTAATTTATCATACATGCCGCCATTTTTCTACATGCAGTATTCGTAAAATACTGTTATTACGATATCTCTAAACATTACATAATTACGCTATGACCAGTGGCAAATATTACATTACTCTATAAAAATATGACCTAGCTTCTTTACCAAAATACGCTCATTCAAATCTTTCATTCCGGTGTTATAAACATGCAATCTGAAGAGTATTTACTCGAAAATAGGAAAGTTAACCAAATCTATTAATTCATGTCAAAATGTTAATAAAGAAGAAAGTGCAACTTACTAGTCATGTCTAGAAAACTATAAAGCTAAATCTAGTTATATACAATCTGTAAATATGGTTTCTGAGTTATAACATCTGGATAAATAAATGGACGTCTTTCACTGACCAATGTCCAGGTAAATTCTACACAAAAGCACAAACTTAAGGAAAACTCAACTTAACCGCCAATAACTAAGAACAAAACAAAACAAGAGTTCAATTTCAACCCCATGAATATGTATGAGTAACATTACTCAATACGTAAATTATATACTAAATCAACTTGAATCTTAAAGGATAAATATCCTTCAGTAACAATACTTTGCAAGAGTGAAATAATAAAACTAAGACTCCTATAAGAATTTGATAAGTAGATTTTAAATATAAATCAATGATTTCCAAAGTGCAAATTACATAATTTATGAAGCATAAAAATCACTCTGCTACAATATTACCCGTAATAAAACTTTAAAATATTCCAGTCGGGCATAACTATAATAGAAGTCCTAGAGCGAAAGCATAGGCCGAACCCTACCCTAGATTTAGACTAAAGGAAACAGTTGGGTTGCTGTCTAGTAGATATTAAGTTAAGGTCGCATAGACAGTACCCCAGTTTCGTTTCAGTCTATCCTGTCAATACGGCTCATAAGATTTAGGGAAAGAAACACTATTATAGTGTTTAAATCACGACAAACAATAGTCACTTAGTCTACATGCTTCGTCCCTTATACAATGTACAGAATAATACCATTAATATAACTTTAACATACAATTCTTCATCTTTGGTGTGGAATGAGAGCAAAGGGTATAATTACCTGCTTCTATTTTACTTGTGTTTCAAGCAAGCATTTGGTGGTTTGAGACATCACGTGTGGGTTTAGTTACTGTTATAAACTTACCACCTCCACTTTTGACCACCTGCTCAGTGTCGTGCAGGTGGTGTCAAAAGTTACACGTGCTTGTGTTCTTTCAAAGTTTATAACATGTGGAATAAATTTCCTCAATTCCTCTATTCTATTTATAAGGGAACATAAATATCAATGTTGGAGGCATTAATGTCATTAATACCATTGTGAGGGTATTGCAAAGAAATCGTTTAAGAATAGATCAACCAAGGATTTGTAAATTGGATCAACGGTGATAACATTTTAAACGATTCCCAAACAGCCTTGTTATGAAATTTTGGACAGATTTCTCCGGCCTGCAGGTGAAAATAAAACTATTTTTCGGCAAGATGAAAATTATTGTACATGACTGTTAGCTGTGGGTCTGTTGTTAACCGTGAAATCGAAAGAGGATACCAAAGTGGTAGTTTATAACCATACATCCAATAAATTGAGAAAAGTCAAAAGAATGTAAGATAAAACAACAGTAACCGTTGGGCTTACCATTACACAAAAACTAAAGGGGCACTAAAGATTGTGCCAGTGACATGAGTGATGGATCCTGAAATTTTCATAAGGGCCCATTGACTGCTAAAGAGGGCTCTCTAGTCATGCTTCAGTGAATCCCTATATAATCAATCAAATTTTGCCAACAAAAGGGAGGGCAGAGTGCTCTAAATCCACCTCTATGTGCAACACGAACCTCCAAAATACATGGGTGAACTCAGCTAAGTACTGTGAATGATAAACAGTTACGAACTTCCTGCTCAACATGTGGCAACCTATGTTTTAGTAGAAGTTCACGGCAAATTAATAAGTAAAACTTTGATTTGATTCGCCATATTGACAAACATGTGAAGATAAGATCTGGTGAGCTTTTCAGGCGTCGAATATCATGAGGAGATGGTGCTAAAAATATTTGCATAGTTCATGAGTTGAAAATTATAAAACAAAATATATTGTTTAACCTTGGACAAAAGATCAAGTCCAACATTTAGCCCGCATTTCAAGAATCGATTATGCTGATAATGTAGCACTAGCTATTATATGTGTCAGAGGCGGATTTAGAGGGTTTTCAGGGCCCGCCCCCTTTGTGGGAAAAATTTTGTTGATTATATAGAGAATCACTGAAGCACGACTGGAGGGCCCCTCTTAGGCAGTCAGTGGGCCCCTTATGAAAATTTCTGGATCCGCCACTGTGTGTAGCTTTACCTTAATTGAAGAATATACAATTATAAATCAAGGAGGCAGTAGGAAAACTTATAGGACATTTCCTAATAATATTACAAAAGAACTTGTCACAGATTCTTAACTGAACGTCTGTCAGATTAGTAAAATTTCTAATTCACTGACATCTGTTGGACACAGTGATACTCAAATTGCAGAATCTTATTAGTAATAAAAAAATCTGTGTTTTCTGTGACTACATTTTGAAAAATATATGTTTATATTTTATTTATAAAACTCTAACTGTCTAACATATTATTTGAATATTCTTTATTTAGTTTTCTCTCTGAGAAGTAATGTCCGCTCTGTATGATTCTTCAGAATTAAGTATACTCAATTATTCTCTATGATCCTTTATTCTATATTTTTGGTTTTAACTATATATTTTGTTTGTGTCCTTATTTAAATCATTCTTGATTCCAGACTAACTCTCACATATAAAATTATATTCGTAAATGTACGAAAGCTTGGCACGTCTAATACGGAAACCCGGAAATCTTTTCACCGTTACCGTTTTTATACTATGACGCAAAATCCATCAATCCATGGACGCTCGTCTGCTGCTGAAATCATGTTTTACTGTTTCTGCTTCTTCTGCTTCTGCCTGATAATGGCCACAATCAACGAGCTGATTATTATGCTATGACTTAGGTGCGCATACAGACCCCTACCTCACCCCAATTTGATAATTTAGTTCAGCTTTGTCAGCGAGGCTTTAAAGGCCTCGACTGACGGTGCTGATGCTACCCCAGGAGGGAGAGCGTTCCAATCCCTGATCGTTCTCGGGAAAAATGAGTATTTCCTGTAATCACTTCTGGATGCTGGAATTTGGAAACGTTTGTCGTGCATATTACTCGACAGTCGTGTTGGTTGCATAAGACGACCTTCCTTAGTTACAGCTACTTTGTTGTTTTCTATTTTATAGAGCATAGTTAGTCTAGCGTCTTTTCGCCTTTTTTCCATGGATGGCCATTCCAGGTGCTCAATCACTTTGCTGACACTTGAGTGATTATGGTGTTTGTTGGAAACATATCTTGCTGCTCGTCTCTGGACCATTTCTAGACGATCTATTTCGGTTTTAAAGTATGGGTCCCATACTGGACTTGCATACTCTATTATTGGTCTTGCGAGGCTTTTGTATGCATTTTCTTTGACTGAAGTTGCTCCTATGTTTAGATTTCTCTTAAGGAAGCCTATTGTCCTATTGGCTTTGTTACATATGTTATTGATATGATCATTCCACTTCAGTTCGGATGTGAAGGTGCAACCAAGGTTTTAGCACTTTGACAGGTTCAAGTTTATGGCCATGCAATGTGTACGATGTTGGAATGGTGTTGTTTTGCGGCTGATGGTAAGAACGTTGCATTTGTCCGGATGGAAGGACATTTTCCATTTGACTTCCCATGTTCCCAGTTTGTCCAGGTCGCTTTGGAGCTCGTTTGAATCTTTGTCAGATGAGATGGTAAGATATGCTATTGTGTCATCAGCAAATAGGCGGACAGTGGATTTGACCCCATCTGGCATGTCGTTGATGTAAAACAAGAATAATGCAGGTCCAAGTACAGAGCCTTGGGAACTCCAGATTCTACATCAATATGTGATGAGCTCTGTCCATCCACTACTACTGCTTGCGTTAGATGGGATAAGAAGCTAGCAATCCATCTATTGAGTTTACCACTGATACCGTAATGTTCTAGTTTGTGTACCAGGAGACTATGACTGACTTTGTCAAATGCCTTTGAGAAATCCATTATAAGAACATCTGTCTGTTTACCTGCACTCATATTTTTAGTGATGTCATCCACGAATTCGATTAGTTGGGTTTCGCACGAGCGTTTACTACGGAAACCATGTTGTAACGGATAGAGGATTTGATGTTGATTAGCATGTTTCATGATATGGCTTGTAAATATATGCTCTATTAGTTTGCAGCAAATACAAGTTAGAGAGATTGGTCTATAGTTTTCTGCTTTATATCTTTCTCCTTTCTTGTATACTGGTGTTACGTTCACATTTCTCCAGTCAGGTGGTACATCCCAGTTTCTATTGATGTTTTGAAAATGATTGTAAGGATTGGGGCTATTTCTGTGGCCAGTTCGTTGAGTAGTTTAGGTTTTATATTATCTGGTCCAGCTGCTTTATTTGGATTTATTTTTGTCAGAAGTTTGAGTATACCATTTTCTGTGATGTTGAGTTCCTCCGCTGAGGGTATTGACCTGGCATATTGCATCTGGATTTAAACTCGTATTTATTATATGTGTCCTTGGTGGAAAAGGCAGATTGGAATTGCTTGTTTAGAATGGTTGCTTGGTCTACAGGGTGTGTGTGTAGTATACCTTCACTGCGAAGTGGTGCAACTCCATTGCTTTCTGTTTTCTGATGTTTGATGTATGTCCAGAACCGTTTCATACTACTATATTGGTTGTTTTCCTCCTTAGGTGTTACGATGTTCTCAGTGTAGTTCCAATATGAACGACGGAGTTCTCTTTATACCATTCTCTTTGTTTCTTTAAGTTTGGATGTTATTGAAGGATCAGCTGACTTTTTATGTTTTTTGTACAATCTGTCACGGCGTTTTATTAGTTTGCGTACTAAAGGTGTGAGCCAAGGCAGGCTGTCTTTCTGTTTTGCGGTTTTGTGCGGGATGTGATTTGTCACACTCTGGTTTAAGTTGGTCTTAAAGATTAACCAGAGCTCCTCGGCTGAACTGCCGTTTGCAGCTAGTTCTTTGATCTTTTGATGGGTGTCCTTCATCTCCTGTTTAATGGTTTCCAAGTTTGCTTTTCTATATAGGGGAATTCTCCTTGGCTTTTGTTTCCTTGATATTGGCTTGGTGTCTATTTCGCTAAATACAATATCATGGTCTGACAATCCAGGTATTATTTTGGTACGTGTAAAGCGTAATAACTAGGTCCAATGTGTTGGGGCCTCTTGTTGGTTCATCTACTAGCTGTACAAGACCATTGTCGTCCAGGATATCACCAAACTTGTAGTGGTTTTTTTGGCAAGTGGAGTCTGGTTTTAGGGTTCTTGTTAACCAATTCCAGCCTGGCAGGTTGAAGTCACCACCAACTACTATGAAGGCGTTTTTTGTGGTACTCGCTCGTTCTAGACTTATTCCAAGTTCTTCAATACTGTCTTCGTTTGATGTTTTAGGGTTATAGTATGATGCCAGATACATATCTTTATTCCCGACTAGGCTTATTTTGGCCCATACAATTTCGCAGTTGGTTTGGAGCTCAGGCACAGGTGTGCTCAGGTGGTCAATTTTTATGGCTATTAGTACTCCTCCTCCTTTCAGGTTGCGATCATTCCTGTATATATGATAATTTGGTGGGAAGATCTGATTGTCTGTTATAGTTGGGTCTATCCAAGTTTCAGTTCCTAGGACAATATCAGGCTGTGTGCTTTCTACTAGATTTTTAACTTGTCCTTGTTTAGATTTGATGGATTGGAAATTCACAGTAAGCATCTTGATTGGTATATTTTTGGGTTTTGGTCTATAGCTTTGGATTTTCTCTCTGGCGTGGATGCATGAATGGGTATGATACAGTCTGATGGAAGTGGACTTTTGAGTGATGTATCAGACAGAATACTGAATGAATTTGATGTTGACAGCACTAGGTCAAAGCATACTGAGCTGTAATTCGGACAGTCGCAGATGAGACAATCCCACGCTATTGCACTGTCCTCTGCAAGGATGTTGTATGTTCTTGAGCTCATAGACTGACAGAAGACGTGATACCACTGGTTGCAGGTATCACACATTATACCTTTTCTGCCCATGTAACAGGTTCGTCACAAGTTCCACAAGGAAGATTGTTGTTTCTGGACCAGGGTTTAGGTCTATGTCATTTGATGTGATAATGAGCAGCAATGATAGGTATGCAAGATGACATGGTTGTTTACATAGTTTTCCATGAGATATTCCTGATTTGTTTCTGAAGCTGATGTACATTCTTATGTTTGCTAGTACAATATCTTGTTCTGAACCATCGATGTTGTTTATGATTGTAAGTTGGTATTTACGACCTTTCTGGTGAACAGGATGTGTATTTTTAAGAGTTGTCCAGTAACATTCAGAGTTAAGAATATGATGAGGCCTAACATGATTATAGCGCTGTGATGAAAAAGAATGTGGTGATAAGATGAACTCACCTACACACACCTTCTCAAACTGCTTGGTCGCTGTTAGTTCATATTTGCCGCCATCTTTTTCTTTGTTGACATTGGAAACTCGGATGAGGAATTAATTTCTACTCTAAGAATTTCTTGTTTCGATGGATAAATGGATTGTTGATTACTTTGGTAGTGTTATGGAACGATCTTACCCTCCTGAGGAAGTAATAATGAAAGTATACAGTGAAAAATTTGGAAATTTAGCAGAGACCAAAAGGATACGTCTTTCGTTGTCACGCATGCGCTCCTGTCTGTTTTAAAAGAATGGACAAAGATAGTCAGAAAGTTGATAGATACAAAGAACTTTGGTTCTTCAAACTGATGGGTCAACAAGTTATTATAAACAGATATATTGAAATGGGTTAAATTGTCGATTAACTGGAAGACACCGTTGAACCGTAACCAGGTATTAAACGAAACATACATTTTAGAAAGTCAACGCAACTACCACGCACCCACTATTTTGTACTTGAAAGCGCATATTTTGTACTTGGAAAGCGCAATGTCCAATGAAAGGTAAATATAAGCATGCACATTTTAGGAAGATGCTTGTGCTTTACTTTCCACGAAAAACCGTTTGACTTTATCCATGTCATGCATGTAAACCCGAAAACACAGTGCCCGAAAATCAGTCAAAGATTAGCAAAACGGAAGCAAGTCAACTCCCAAACACTGGCAAAACGCCCCACTTTTTAAAAATCGCTCCACTCTTATTTAGGGCGCTACCATTTGATTTTTATGGGGAGGGGAGGGCCATGGATGAAATTTGAAAAATCAGGGACAGGAGTTTTGATTCTGTATTCTGTAGATGTCGCTGTTGACACTGGATTGTCTCCTTGTAAATATTAAAGTCTCGCGTGTACAATTTTCACTCTGCCTCTGGTAAACAACTCGCATGTACTTTAAATATATACTTATAGGTGGCAACTGTACTTAACATATTTAGACAAAATTTAAAAATATACATTTATCAATTAACAAGAAAAATAAAAAATTCAAAATATACATTTATCACTTAGTCAGGGTACTACTTATTCAAGTAATTTTATTTAACCCTACCCTAGATTTAGACTAAAGGAAACAGTTGGGTTGCTGTCTAGTAGATATTAAGTTAAGGTCGCATAGACAGTACCCCAGTTTCGTTTCAGTCTATCCTGTCAATACGGCTCATAAGATTTAGGGAAAGAAACACTATTATAGTGTTTAAATCACGACAAACAATAGTCACTTAGTCTACATGCTTCGTCCCTTATACAATGTACAGAATAATACCATTAATATAACTTTAACATACAATTCTTCATCTTTGGTGTGGAATGAGAGCAAAGGGTATAATTACCTGCTTCTATTTTACTTGTGTTTCAAGCAAGCATTTGGTGGTTTGAGACATCACGTGTGGGTTTAGTTACTGTTATAAACTTACCACCTCCACTTTTGACCACCTGCTCAGTGTCGTGCAGGTGGTGTCAAAAGTTACACGTGCTTGTGTTCTTTCAAAGTTTATAACATGTGGAATAAATTTCCTCAATTCCTCTATTCTATTTATAAGGGAACATAAATATCAATGTTGGAGGCATTAATGTCATTAATACCATTGTGAGGGTATTGCAAAGAAATCGTTTAAGAATAGATCAACCAAGGATTTGTAAATTGGATCAACGGTGATAACATTTTAAACGATTCCCAAACAGCCTTGTTATGAAATTTTGGACAGATTTCTCCGGCCTGCAGGTGAAAATAAAACTATTTTTCGGCAAGATGAAAATTATTGTACATGACTGTTAGCTGTGGGTCTGTTGTTAACCGTGAAATCGAAAGAGGATACCAAAGTGGTAGTTTATAACCATACATCCAATAAATTGAGAAAAGTCAAAAGAATGTAAGATAAAAACAACAGTAACCGTTGGGCTTACCATTACACAAAAACTAAAGGGGCACTAAAGATTGTGCCAGTGACATGAGTGATGGATCCTGAAATTTTCATAAGGGGCCCATTGACTGCTAAAGAGGGGCTCTCTAGTCATGCTTCAGTGAATCCCTATATAATCAATCAAATTTTGCCAACAAAAGGGAGGGCAGAGTGCTCTAAATCCACCTCTATGTGCAACACGAACCTCCAAAATACATGGGTGAACTCAGCTAAGTACTGTGAATGATAAACAGTTACGAACTTCCTGCTCAACATGTGGCAACCTATGTTTTAGTAGAAGTTCACGGCAAATTTAATAAGTAAAACTTTGATTTGATTCGCCATATTGACAAACATGTGAAGATAAGATCTGGTGAGCTTTTCAGGCGTCGAATATCATGAGGAGATGGTGCTAAAAATATTTGCATAGTTCATGAGTTGAAAATTATAAAACAAAATATATTGTTTAACCTTGGACAAAAGATCAAGTCCAACATTTAGCCCGCATTTCAAGAATCGATTATGCTGATAATGTAGCACTAGCTATTATATGTGTCAGAGGCGGATTTAGAGGGTTTTCAGGGGCCCGCCCCCCTTTGTGGGAAAAATTTTGTTGATTATATAGAGAATCACTGAAGCACGAAACGTCATGCTTCTGCTTCTGCCTGATAATGGCCACAATCAACGAGCTGATTATTATGCCATGACTTAGGTGCGCATACAGACCCCTCCTCCACCCCCAATTTGATAATTTAGTTCAGCTTTGTCAGCGAGGCTTTAAAGGCCTCGACTGACGGTGCTGATGCTACCCCAGGAGGGAGAGCGTTCCAATCCCTGATCGTTCTCGGGAAAAATGAGTATTTCCTGTAATCACTTCTGGATGCTGGAATTTGGAAACTTTTGTCGTGCATGTTCCTCGACAGTCGTGTTGGTTGCATAAGACGACCTTCCTTAGTTACAGCCACTTTGTTGTTTTCTATTTTATAGAGCATAGTTAGTCTAGCGTCTTTTCGCCTTTTTTCCAGAGATGGCCATTCCAGGTGCTCAATCATTTTGCTGACACTTGAGTGATTATGGTGTTTGTTGGAAACATATCTTGCTGCTCGTCTCTGGACCATTTCTAGACGATCTATTTCGGTTTTAAAGTATGGGTCCCATACTGGACTTGCATACTCTATTATTGGTCTTGCGAGGCTTTTGTATGCATTTTCTTTGACTGAAGTTGCTCCTATGTTTAGATTTCTCTTAAGGAAGCCTATTGTCCTATTGGCTTTGTTACATATGTTATTGATATGATCATTCCACTTCAGTTCGGATGTGAAGGTGCAACCAAGGTATTTAGCACTTTTGACAGGTTCAAGTTTGTGGCCATGCAATGTGTACGATGTTGGAATGGTGTTGTTTTTGCGGCTGATGGTAAGAACGTTGCATTTGTCCGGATGGAAGGACATTTTCCATTTGACTTCCCATGTTCCCAGTTTGTCCAGGTCGCTTTGGAGGTCGTTTGAATCTTTGTCAGATGAGATGGTAAGATATGCTATTGTGTCATCAGCAAATAGGCGGACAGTGGATATGAACCCATCTGGCATGTTGTTGATGTAAAACAAGAATAATGCAGGACCAAGTACAGAGCCTTGGGAACTCCAGATTCTACATCAATATATAATGAGCTCTCTCCATCCACTACTACTGCTTGCGTTCGATGGGATAAGAAGCTGGCAATCCATCTATTGATTTTACCACTGATACCGTAATGTTCTAGTTTGTGTACCAGGAGACTATGACTGACTTTGTCAAATGCCTTTGAGAAATCCATTATAAGAACATCTGTCTGTTTACCTGCACTCATATTTTTAGTGATGTCATCCACGAATTCGATTAGTTGGGTTTCGCACGAGCGTTTACTACGGAAACCATGTTGTAACGGATAGAGGATTTGATGTTGATCAGCATGTTTCATGATATGGCTTGTAACTATATGCTCTATTAGTTTGCAGCAAATACAAGTTAGAGAGATTGGTCTATAGTTTTCTGCTTTATATCTTTCTCCTTTCTTGTATACTGGTGTTACGTTTGCATTTCTCCAGTCAGGTGGTACATCCCCAGTTTCTATTGATGTTTTGAAAATGATTGTAAGGATTGGGGCTATTTCTTTGGCCAGTTCGTTGAGTAGTTTAGGTTTTATATTATCTGGTCCAGCTGCTTTATTTGGATTTATTTTTGTCAGAAGTTTGAGTATACCATTTTCTGTGATGTTGAGTTCCTCTGCTGAGGGATATCGACCTGGCATTTTGCATCTGGATTTAAATTCGTATTCATTATATGTGTCCTTGTTGGAAAAGGCTGATTGGAATCGCTTGTTTAGAATGGTTGCTTGGTCTACAGGGTGTGTGTAGTATACCTTCACTGCGAAGTGGTGCAACTCCATTGCTTTCTGTTTTCTGATGTTTGATGTATGTCCAGAACCGTTTCATACTACTATATTGGTTGTTTTCCTCCTTAGGTGTTACGATGTTCTCAATGTAGTTCCAATATGAACGACGGAGCTCTCTTTGTACCATTCTCTTTGTTTCTTTAAGTTTGGATGTTATTGAAGGATCAGCTGACTTTTTATGTTTTTTGTACAATCTGTCACGGCGTTTTATTAGTTTGCGTACTAAAGGTGTGAGCCAAGGCAGGCTGTCTTTCTGTTTTGCGGTTTTGTGCGGGATGTGATTTGTCACACTCTGGTTTAAGTTGGTCTTAAAGATTAACCAGAGCTCCTCGGCTGAACTGCCGTTTGCAGCTAGTTCTTTGATCTTTTGATGGGTGTCCTTCATCTCCTGTTTAATGGTTTCCCAGTTTGCTTTTCTATATAGGGAATTCTCCTTGGCTTTTGTTTCCTTGATATTGGCTTGGTGTCATACAATATCATGGTCTGACAATCCAGGTATTATTTTGGTACGTGTAAAGCGTGATGGGTTATTTGTAATAACTAGGTCCAATGTGTTGGGGCCTCTTGTTGGTTCATCTACTAGCTGTACAAGACCATTGTCGTCCAGGATATCACCGAACTTGTAGTGGTTTTTGGCAAGTGGAGTCTGGTTTTAGGGTTCTTGTTAATATTTTGGGTTTTGGTCTATAGCTTTGGATTTTCTCTCTGGCGTGGATGCATGAATGGGTATGATACAGTCTGATGGAAGTGGACTTTTGAGTGATGTATCAGACAGAATACTGAATGAATTTGATGTTGACAGCACTAGGTCAAAGCATACTGAGCTGTAATTCGGACAGTCGCAGATGAGACAATCCCACGCTATTGCACTGTCCTCTGCAAGGATGTTGTATGTTCTTGAGCTCATAGACTGACAGAAGACGTGATACCACTGGTTGCAGGTATCACACATTATACCTTTTCTGCCCATGTAACAGGTTCGTCACAAGTTCCACAAGGGAAGATTGTTGTTTCTGGACCAGGGTTTAGGTCTAATGTCATTTGATGTGATAATGAGCAGCAATGATAGGTATGCAAGATGACATGGTTGTTTACATAGTTTTCCATGAGATATTCCTGATTTGTTTCTGAAGCTGATGTACATTCTTATGTTTGCTAGTACAATATCTTGTTCTGAACCATCGATGTTGTTTATGATTGTAAGTTGGTATTTACGACCTTTCTGGTGAACAGGATGTGTATTTTTAAGAGTTGTCCAGTAACATTCAGAGTTAAGAATATGATGAGGCCTAACATGATTATAGCGCTGTGATGAAAAAGAATGTGGTGATAAGATGAACTCACCTACACACACCTTCTCAAACTGCTTGGTCGCTGTTAGTTCATATTTGCCGCCATCTTTTTCTTTGTTGACATTGGAAACTCGGATGAGGAATTAATTTCTACTCTAAGAATTTCTTGTTTCGATGGATAAATGGATTGTTGATTACTTTGGTAGTGTTATGGAACGATCTTACCCTCCTGAGGAAGTAATAATGAAAGTATACAGTGAAAATTTGGAAATTTAGCAGAGACCAAAAGGATACGTCTTTCGTTGTCACGCATGCGCTCCTGTCTGTTTTTAAAAGAATGGACAAAGATAGTCAGAAAGTTGATAGATACAAAGAACTTTGGTTCTTCAAACTGATGGGTCAACAAGTTATTATAAACAGATATATTGAAATGGGTTAAATTGTCGATTAACTGGAAGACACCGTTGAACCGTAACCAGGTATTAAACGAAACATACATTTTAGAAAGTCAACGCAACTACCACGCACCCACTATTTTGTACTTGGAAAGCGCATATTTTGTACTTGGAAAGCGCAATGTCCAATGAAAGGTAAATATAAGCATGCACATTTTTAGGAAGATGCTTGTGCTTTACTTTCCACGAAAAACCGTTTGACTTTATCCATGTCATGCATGTAAACCCGAAAACACAGTGCCCGAAAATCAGTCAAAGATTAGCAAAAACGGAAGCAAGTCAACTCCCAAACACTGGCAAAACGCCCCACTTTTTAAAAATCGCTCCACTCTTATTTAGGGCGCTACCATTTGATTTTTATGGGGAGGGAGGGCCATGGATGAAATTTGAAAAATCAGGGACAGGAGTTTTGATTCTGTATTCTGTAGATGTCGCTGTTGACACTGGATTGTCTCCTTGTAAATATTAAAGTCTCGCGTGTACAATTTTCACTCTGCCTCTGGTAAACAACTCGCATGTACTTTAAATATATACTTATAGGTGGCAACTGTACTTAACATATTTAGACAAAATTTAAAAATATACATTTATCAATTAACAAGAAAAATAAAAAATTCAAAATATACATTTATCACTTAGTCAGGGTACTACTTATTCAAGTAATTTTTATTTACTTGAAGAAGTAAAAAAATATACACATATAAGTAAATTTGTAGGATTCATATACAAGTGAATTTTATTTACTTGTATAGGTAAAAAATTGGCTTAGTTATGTCCCTTAGACATTCAGAATTTTTACTTGTATAAGTAAAAAGTCATCCTTTCTTCTTTTCTTGAATTCTTAAGATGTCTTTGCTCTAATAGAATTTTAAATTGTCTGCCCTTTGCAGATGTCTTTACTAATCATTTAAGTGTAATTTCATGGACAATGAAAATCCCATTTGTCTGTTATCTTCATAACACTGCTCATTTACAAGCCCCAAAGGAGCAATTTTTGAAGGCCTTGCGCAAATAGACAAGATCTTTGCTCAATCAGTTTCTTTGTTGAATTAATGAGATGAAACATTGAACTTTAATAAAAAAATTGAGCAAACCTGGGAAAAATCATTAAAGGCATGATTTTACATCTCAAAACTTGAGGATTTTTGTGGGATTGTAAGAAAAATTTAATTATACAAGTAATTTTTGAGAAAATTAAGGAGATTATTTAAATATTATTTATTTACTTAAATGTGTATATTTTTTTACTTCTTCAAGTAAATAAAATTAACTTGTACAAGTAGTGCCCTGACTGGTAGAGAGAGAAAACAAGTGATTTTTGTATATTATAACCAATACTGCACATGGTAATTGGAACATCGCTAGTTTTCTGGATTGAATTGTTGCTCATTTTGTCAGGATCTTTTACAGCTGACTATAATATAGTACGGTTTTGTTCATTGTTGAGACCTAAAATTTTGAACATTCTCTTCATTTGCACTAATGGAAAGTTTCCTCATTTACAATCCTACCATATCTCATTTCATAAGATCTTATTTTCAAAATACTAAAAATTTCAATCTGTGACAATAAGTTTTATTTATTTAATAAGGTAATCTGATCAACACTATGAAGCAATGTTCAAAACACTCTGTCATTGTCAGCGATCAAAGTAATTTTAACTCCAATGACAATGTACAATTATGTATATGTGCACGACTCAAAACTAAGTACATGTATCGCAATCTGAATTCATACATACTAGAACACACCCGTGAAATCGTGGGCATCTAGAGCTTGGTTTAAAGTATGTAAACTGTTGTAGGATGAATTTGTGTAAAAGATTTTATGTATGGAGAATTTCAGAAAACTTAAAGGTATCAAAAGTCCTCCCATTTTTCCAAAGTCCGTTATTTGTTTCCTTTCTGTTAAATTCCATTATTTTCGCATTTCTGGCCTCAGACCACAATTATTCTTCCCATTGCTACAATGCATTTTTGGTAACGGTCAAATTAAATTTTAAAATTTGCACCGCTTCAAACATGAAATAAATGTAACTGATTATAGACCATTATTATTTTAATAAAAATGCTTCTAGGACACTCCATCAGTGCTTACGTAGGAAGCATAATAATTGGGAACTATATTTCAAGACCACGAACAAAGGGAATTAATTGTGGTCTGAAGCCTTCTGTATACTATGAACATACGTATATTATAAATAAAGTGTATTTGCTATTAACTATCAATTCCAAGTTTCTTCTCCACCGCTATCACTGCTATAATTATAAAGAGAGTCTCTATATATTATAGTAGTTTAATCATAGTAAACATGTCGATAAACACGAAAATAATTGTCCTCTCCGAGTATTTATGAAAATCATGTATAAGTTTAAAACCGGAAGTCTTATCTATGACTTAAAAGTCGGTCTGATGACGGAAACAATATCCGGACTCCTTTTTTCGTTTTTCTCCCAAAATAACTCAATCTGAATAATCATAAGAATGGATCACAAATAAGACTATGCATGGTACCTATAGGACACAGAGGCATGATGATT
This sequence comes from Mytilus coruscus, assembly GCA_017311375.1. Classification (NCBI taxonomy): domain Eukaryota; kingdom Metazoa; phylum Mollusca; class Bivalvia; order Mytilida; family Mytilidae; genus Mytilus; species Mytilus coruscus. Next base: position 95,146,261 of record CM029597.1, on the reverse strand, counting down.
AATTTTAGTGGAAGGAACAGAAGCGACACACAAAATGAGGTCTTCTCGTTTAATAGTATAGATATCCATATACACTTACAAGGTATTTAATAAATCAGTGAGACTGATGCATAAAATGTAGGTAAAAAAGACCTTACCATTATACTAAAATGTTGGTAAAATTTTGTTTCTATTTTTCCGATCTCAATGTTTTCATTAACTTACTTGACTAATATGGTTTATACAGCAATCAATAAGATTGCACACTTACAACACAATACATTTTGCTAAGGATAAAAAATATTAACTTTAAGTTACACAAAACTTCCGGTCTAAAATGTATTGATCGTCACTGAACCACCTTACCCCGCCCTCCCCAGGATCCGCCACTGAAATGTCATATTTATTCACGGTTTATCTTGACAATAAGTGACATTCGCCAAGGGCTTAAAAAGTGGCAACTTTTATCTTTTATGGTGTATAAGGTTTCAAAAATTTCATGTAAGATTAATTCATTTCTAACCCTATACATTTCAGGAATACAGTTAAGACATACATTGTAGAAGTATGTCTTGCCTGTATGTAATCTTCTTAGTTATGTTGATATTTAAATGACAATGCTTAAACATGTTATGATGTTAACTATGTAAAACATCCAAAGTCAATGAAGCATAACTTGCTAAAGTTTCAAAATCATTATACTATAACTGAGGGCTGGGCAAAACAATAACTATGGCTCTAACATACAACAACATACCAAATATCAATGACTTATCATTATTGGTTCGCTCAAACTGACCTAATCAGAAACTTTCAACATTCAAGTTAAGTAGAAGTATTAAAGCCAATCAACCATGACTAATGGAATGGGACCAAATAATCTCCATGGAAATGAGAAGTGCATATCCTACTACAACTTCACACCAAATATTATTGACTCTATATATATAATTTCAATAAGTTGTTTCTTGGTTTCCTTCAACTGACCTCATCACCAATATCAACAATTTTTAACGACTATGCCTCTGTTGAAAACAGCATACCGAAGCCACAGCTTTATAACTGCGAGACTTGCCCACAGCAAGAATCAAACTTTAAACGCTATGACCCCAAACTTTAAAAAATCTTCAAACTTCATGTACAGAGTCTGACAAGAAAAAATTATTCAAACAAAGTTAACATTTTCATTACATACCTCTCATCACAAAATTATTTATTGACTACTGCTCCTCATATGCACCTAAATCAATATGACAATCTATGAATCCACTATATAATCTAGAAAGCAATGCCTCAAATGAATTATGTTCTGTTGCTTAGCCTCTCCTACTTCTCCTAGTACTTGTACTTTCATTGAAAATGCTAAAAGAAATAGTGTTTAATAAAATGAGTTTATAATATCTGCCAAAATTATTGCCTTTTAGCTTTAATATTTTGATCTGGCAAAATTGGCTTGGTTTGATCTTTTAAAACTAGACCAACAAACTTTTTCTGAAAAAAAGACTAAAAAAGTATTTAAGGTGGCATGGGTGTCTTTTGCCATCATGGATTGTAAAAAGAATGTTCAATGAAGTTAACAAAATTTGATGCAGAAATGCAGATAACTAATGTGAATTTTCATTTAAAACATCAAATTGATAAGATTATAACTTATAAATATTGATATTTTTACAAGTATAGATTATTTTTGCTTTAAATTTAATATTTTAAATTGACATTTTAAGGGAGGTAACTCTGAAATAGTGCATTTTCTGAAGGAATCTACATGGAATTTTGCTATTTTGTATTTTAGCCAGAAAAACGTACGGTGACCCTATCTTTTCTTTTGATATTCTTGAAGCATTTTCCAAAAGCTATCTTCTCGTATTTTATTTTATAATTCTATCATTTAGTTTAGCTTCTAATCACATAATGATGTTTTTCCTGTATAATCCATATAAAATGTGTCATTTTGTCACAGCCTGTAACTTGAGAAAATGCACAGGGACCTATCATTTTATTATATTTTTGAACATGTATCAATAAAATTATGTTTTGTCAAAGTATGAACAAATTCTATCATTTTTAATTTAGACACCCATACCACCTTAATCATTTTAATATTCTAATCCATCATATAAATTCCATATGACCCTTGAATGAAGGGATGAACAAAAGTGGTTATATATTATTGGATCTCTGAATCTGTCATGATTTATAATTCCAATCTTTGGCCATTAAGTTATTTTAATAATTATGATACTTTGAAATTTTACATGTTTTAAGTTATTCAAAGTTGTTTAAATTAAACCAAAAGTTGGACTATTTTATATAAGGTCATGAAGGTAGTATCTGAGAAATGGACTAAACCAGGCAAGGTTTGGTGGTAAATACATTGTACATGTACCTTGTAATTGGCTCTGAACTAGGTGTTAGTAACTGGGAGTACTCTCAGATCTGTACTTAAGAGTCTTTTTGTTGTGGGGATGTATAAATACCAACCACGTCTTGTGTATGTTTTTGTTAGATGTCTTCCTGCTTTGTATAGATCTGATGAGTTAAGCCCTTTTCAAATCAATATACCAGGTTAGGAGGTGGGTTTGATGCCACAAACTACTAGCTATATAGTCTAGCCCTACCACATCCTGTATATTAGTATGTGCCTGTCCCATGTCAGGAGCCTGCAGTAATTCAGTGGTACAGTTTCTGTTTGTTGCTGTGTATCATATTTTGTTTTTGTTCTTTGTTTTGTATATAAATCAATCTGTTAGTTTTTTGTTTGAATTGTTTTACAAATTTGTCATTTTCATTTGGGGTCTTTATAGCTGACTATATGGTATGAGCTTTGCTCATTGTTAAAGGATGTACGTTGACCTATAGTTATTAACGTTGATGTCATTTGATCTCTGATGGAGAGTTTTCTTTTCTCATTAATGTAAACAATATATTATTTTGAAAAAATAGGTAATTTAAACATTACAATATATGACAGTTTTGTAAGGATTGGAAAACAAGTGAATTTTCACTTTTACAAATTCCTCTCTTTCTCATTGGCAATCATACCACATTTTCTTATTTTCATATTTACACTACGTACATGTATGTAAAGCAGGCCATTCATTAGGAGGCGGTACCCGGTACGTTTACCCTCCTATGCTACTGATAAGTACTGCCTGAATTCAGGAATTTATATAAGAAGTTCATTGAATATATATTGAAATGTACCACCTACAAATAGGAATGTACCAGTCAACATGAAAGATAATGAAACCCTGGTAAAGTAGACCTTTCATCTTCTCGACGGGTACACTTCCCAAGTTCAACAGGGGCCCTAACAGCATGATTTAGAGTCAGCTAAAAAGCAATAAGATAGATTATGATACAATTAACAGGTTTCTTTGCAATTATTTTGCAAATAACTAAGCTTGCAAGAATAAAGTTATTCTCCAATAAATACATAAATTAAGTAATAGTAAATAATGAATCTACAATGATATTTTAAGAAGTGAAACATCATTTAAATTCAATAAATATCATATATTAAATTTCGATTTTTATTTTTATTCTGGGTAGATAAGTTTGAACTTTTTAAAGTAGGGCAAGTTGGCAGACCTTTATAATATATAAGGGCTAGGATGAAAATGTTATCCTGCATTTTCTTTAGTTGAAATATCTGTCCTGTCAGTTTTTTTTCACTCTTTTCGGTCCTGGCTTTTATTTTTTAATCAAAACTTTTTTCTTTAAACAAAAGAACAAGAAATCACAGGAAAAATTTAATATTAAATAAACTTAACACAGTATCTCCTTCAACAGTTTTTGCATTTACAGACGTTTCTTGCCAATTCAACCCAGGACCTTGTGGAGCTGGTGCAATTATAATATTCAACAATACAGAAACAGAACTAAAACAACCAGTATCAAAAAGGGTTCAATTCTTTTGGCAGAGCTTGTAGCAATAAAACTAGTTTTAGATTATGTTAGCAGAGTTGAAAATAAACCCATAATAGAAGAAGTAAAAATATTTTCAGACAGTCAATCAGCTATTGGAATTTTATCATTAAACTGGAAAATTGAAAATCACAGATCCACTTCTCATGAAATAATCTCGCTTATTAAATCTATCCAAAACACCATGGAATAAAAATTAATTTTGAATGGACCCCAGGACATGCAGATGTCAGAGGAAATGAAATAGCTGACAAACTAGCTAAAGCAGCCCTCAAAGTAGCTTCTGAAATGAGGTTGCCAATTGGCCACCAGACATGAAAATTTATTGGCCAACTCAAAATTTCAGTGGCCAGGAAATAATTTCAGGTCGCCTACATTTTTTTTTATAGCTAAACAACCCTTGTGAAATAAAAGTATTAAGTTTTTGTTGTGTTTTTATGCTGACGAGTGTAGAAAATAATTTGTGTAAATCCATTGTTAAAACCACATGATTTATTTGATATTATATTCATTGACATTGTACATGTTTTAAAACAGTCTGCAATGTTCAGCGGTAGCCCAAAGCCCAAGTCTAGTAAAATCTCATCGGATTTGTGCAGGAGCACTGGTGATTGCCCGATAGGTCAAGTGAACATCTGAAATCGTTTGCTAAATTGTAGCCAGTATTTTATTGAATCTATGAGAACAAGTTACAAAATTGTCGCCGACCTTGTTTCCATCCGTTTATTGACGAAATCAAGAACGAGGCTCGACCATGTGCTTTCAATAAACACAATCTATAAATACCAGTGGTTTTCTTTTAACGAAACGTAATAGTCCAAGTTGTTACTGAGTGCAGAAATACGAAGATAGATATATATAAATCCTGTCAGCATGGTCAGTAAGTCAACGACAACTAATTGCTTACAAATGAACTACAAGTACCTGATGCAATAAAGCACTGACAAGATCAAGCTTAAATCTAAAAGGCGCTTGAAATACATTAAAATTTGTGTTACTGTCAAGCGCTCAGACGATTTTTAAAACTCTGATCAGGGCAAACTTTCCGAAAATTTATGGTCGCCAGATTTTCAAAATTCTAATAGCCTAAATGGCGACCAGTTATGAGTTTTGGTCGCCAATCAGCTTTTAAAGTCGCCCAGGCGACCATTTCAGTAGACTACATTGAGGGCTGTAAAGAAGCAGCTAAAGAGGCAAATCAAATTGAAAAGAAGCTCATATTACAGTAACTAAACAAGTTATTAAAACAGCAGCAAGAATTTAAGGAAATAAAAAGTGGCAACAGCGATGGGACAATTCTGATACAGGAAGATTTTATTACAATTTCCACCAAAATGTCAACAAAAATCAACACTTGATTATCACGAACATAAAACAGCAAAATTATTAGAAATTTAAGTTCAGGATACTACCTGAGAAATTACCAAAACAAAATCAATTTAAATATAGATACCAAGTGTGAATGTGCCAGGTCAATAGGCCCCTTCACGGTTAGTTTAGCCATATTGGATAGGGAGCAGATTTTTTTGAAAGAGGTGGAAATAGTATGAAAGTATGGGAAATCCTATGCATGTTTCAAAGCAACTGCTCTGTTTTAACGATGTTTTCCCGTATTTTGCACACCATTTTTACCTCCATTATGAAAATCTGCCCCCTATCCAATATGACCGAACTAACCGTGAAGGGCCTATTAGAAACAGTGGAACATTATTTACTATTTTGTGAAAATTATGAAGAGGTTAGACAGAAACTTATACATGAGATATTCTTTAACACAGGATCGATACATGTTGATTTAGAACTTTTATTGTCAACAGAAAAAAAACGACAACTACTCCGTCTCTAATGATACACTAATGCGTGCGATTGTTGGGTGACTTTATTTGCGAGTCGCGCCGTTTTGATTAAGAAACATTATTAATTTCTTTTATTTTTCTTGTTAAAAGATAAACAATGACATGGTCAGTCAGGGTACTACTTGTACAAGTTAATTTTATTTACTTGAAGAAGTAAAAAAATATACACATATAAGTAAATAAATAATGTTTGAATAATCTCCTTAATTTTCTCAAAATTTACTTGTATAAGTAAATTTTCTTACAATCCACAAAATCCTCAAGTTTTGAGATGTAAAATCATGCCTTTAATGATTTTCCCAGGTTTGCTCAATTTTTTATTAAAGTTCAATGTTTCATCTCATTAATTCAACGAAGAAACTGATTGAGCAAAGATCTTGTATATTTGCACAAGGCCTTCAAAAATTGCTCCTTTGGGGCTTGTAAATGAGCAGTGTTATGAAGATAACAGACAAATGGGATTTTCATTGTCCATGAAATTACACTTAAATCATTAGTAGGGACATCTGCAAAGGGTACACAATTTAAAATTCTATTAGAGCAAAGAAATCTTAAGAATTCAAGAAAAGAAGAAAGGATGACTTTTTACTTATGCAAGTAAAAATTCTGAATGTCTAAGGGACATAACTAAGCCATTTTAGCTCACCTGGCCTACAAGGCCAAGTGAGCTTTACTCATCACTTGGCGTCCGTCGTCGTCGTCATCGTCCGTCGTCCGTCGTCGTTAACTTTTAGAAAAATCTTCTCCTCCGAAACTACTAGGCCAAATTTAACCAAACTTGGCCACAATCATCACTGGGGTATCTAATTTAAAAAATGTGTCCGTTGACCCGGCCAACCAACCAAGATGGCTGCCATGGCTAAAAATAGAACATAGGGGTAAAATGCAGTTTTTGGCTTATAACTCTGAAACCAAAGCATTTAGAGCAAATCTGACATGGGGTAAAATTGTTGATCAAGTCAAGATCTATCTGCCCTGAAATTTTCAGATGAATCGGACAATGGGTTGTTGGGTTGCTGCCCCTGAATTAGTAATTTTAAGGATTTTTTTCCGTTTTCGGTTATTATCTTGAAAATTATTATAGATAGAGATAAACTGTAAACAGCAATAATGTTCAGCAAAGTAAGATCTACAAATAAGTCAACATGATCAAAATGGTCAGTTGACCCTTAAGGAGTTATTGCCCTTTAAAGTAATTTTTACCAATTTTTGTAAATTTTGTAATCTTTACAAAAATCTTCTCCTCTGAAACTACTAGACCAAATTCAACCAAACTTAGCCACAATTATTATTAGGGTAATTTGTTTAAAAATGTGTGGTGACCCAGCCAACCAACCAAGATGGCTGCAATGGCTAAAAATAGAACATAGGGTAAAATGTAGATTTTGGCTTGTAACTCTGAAACCAAAGCATTTAAAGCAAATCTTACAGGGATTAACTTGTGTATCAAGTAAATATCTATCTGCCCTCAAATTTTCAGATGAATTGGACAACTGGTTGTTGGGTTGCTGCCCTGAATTGGTAATTTTAAGGAAATTTTGCCGTTTTGGTTATTATCTTGAAAATTATTACAGATAAACTGTAAACAGCAATAATGTTCAGCAAAGTAAGATCTTCAAATAAGTCAACATGATCAAAATGGTCAGTTGACCCCTTAAGGAGTTATTGCCCTTTAAAGTAATTTTTACCAATTTTTGTAAATTTTGTAATCTTTACAAAATCTTCTCCTCTGAAACTACTGGACCAAATTCAACCAAACTTAGCCACAATCATTATTAGGGTATTTAGTTTAAAAATGTGTGCGGTGACCCAGCCAACCAAACAAGATGGCTGCCATGGCTAAAAATAGAGCATAGGGGTAAATGTAGATTTTGGCTTGTAACTCTGAAACCAAAGCATTTAAAGCAAATCTTACAGGGATTAACTTGTGTATCAAGTAAATATCTATCTGCCCTCAAATTTTCAGATGAATTGGACAACTGGTTGTTGGGCTGCTGCCCTGAATTGGTAATTTTAAGGAAATTTTGCCGTTTTGGTTATTATCTTGAAAGTTATTACAGATAGAGATAAACTGTAAACAGCAATAATGTTCAGCAAAGTAAGATCTTCAAATAAGTCAAATGACCAAAATGGTCAGTTGACCCCTTAAGGAGTTATTGCCCTTTATAGTCAATTTTTAACAATTTTCATTAATTTGGTAAATTTTGGTAAGTTTTACAAAATGTTTTCCTTTTGTAATCTTCTTTTCTGAAACTGCAGTAGAAAATCAATATAGAAAACAATCTACTAATGAACTGGCAATAAAAATAATTGATAATTCTATAACATGAAAAAACCACATTAATACCTGATGATGGTGTTTCTTTCTTTACATTGAAAATGATGTCACAACTATAATCCCGAACAATAGGTCGAATGTCAGATATGTTTCAGTACTTTGGCTTCATTTTCTACAGATTCCGAAGTGCAAATGATGCTTGAATTCCTACACTAATTTATACAGACTTCATCCCTTTCACAGGTAATGCCTGCCTCATATTATATATAAAACTTTAATAGAATATCAGAAATTTTGAGAGAAAATTAATCAACCATGCAAGATCTAAAACTTAATTAATATTGTTCAAATTATCAATTAACTATTAAAAAAAAAATTCTCATTAAAAATATAGTTCTTCATTTTATATTTTATCAGAAATTTAGGAAAAAATTGAATTTAATTGTGTCCCTTGTTCTCATTTCCTGGGATAAATCCAATACAAATTAAAGTATTGGTATTGAATTAATATTTAAGAAATATTTCAAACCTTACCATTTTCTTCACAAGAATGAAGACCATATTTTCAGTGTCATGAGTATCGGTCATCATATTTGTTGTACTTTGTTGTTTAAAAGTTGAATACAAAAAAAGATCAACAAAGCAATTCAAAAACCACTTGAATTTTGCAACAACAAATGAGAGTTTTTAACGACCTCAGCTGGCTATACAACCCTTGCACAATCAACTGAATTTTGCAAAAATCATTAATAGGAAAGATTGCCCTTAAATGATAATTTTTATTACCTTTTGTTTTTGTTTTTTTTTTTTGGGGGGTGGGGTGTTGCAACAACAAAACTTCACAACAAACTTTCTCGTCACTTCGCATTTCTCGTTAGATAAATTTTACAAAATTCTCCCTGAAACTACTGTCAAATTAAACCAAACTTGGTTTAAATCACCACTAGGATATCCAGGGACCACTGTGTATGATGACCCTGCCTGCCAACATGGCACACATGGCTGAAATAAAACATAGGTTTCAAACGCACTTTTTAGTCTTATATCTCTGAAACTAAACGACAGTACAACAGTTGCATTTATCATGCATCAATTGTAAATAAAAATATCAGGTGAGCGACACAGGGTCCTTGGAGCCTCTAGTTTTACCTATACAAGTAAATAAAATTCACTTGTATAAGGGCAATTTAAGTATCCTACAAATTTACTTATATGTGTATATTTTTTTACTTCTTCAAGTAAATAAAATTACTTGAATAAGTAGTACCCTGGCTGTCTACCAAGGAGAACTGTATTGCCCATTTATTTTTATTGGAAAGAAGTGCATCAGGTTCAGGTTTTATATGATAATCACAGGAATTTAAATTTTCAGAATTAGCTCATCAGATGTCAGTGGAAGGAAGCTATATACATTATATGTTTAAATGAAATTAACGACAGGATTAGATATAGAAGAGATCCTATAGCTACAGTATATGTAACTAGTATGTATTTGTTACAGTATATAATTTCCAAATTGTATAACAAAATACTAAATTCAAAGGCAATTTCAAAAAGGGAAGTCCATGGTGGTAGCTGCTAGGTTTTAAGAACAAAAAGTGCTTTTTTAGTTATTGCTCTTATACTTTGAATAGACAAAATATGTGCAATGCTGGGGACATTGGAACTCTGTTCTTTTATTAAAATTAAAGACTCCTTAATATACATGATATATGTATATACATGATATATGTATATACAAACAACTGCAACATTACCAAACAGTTTCAGAGCATTTTGATTTTGATTTGTAATGTTTACAAACTTTCATACCAGATTTCAACCATTATGAACTTCCACAGCAGAGGTAATAAAAAGTAGTGCAGATTAACAATTTGCAGAGCATTTGAGTTTTGATTTATACCACTATGGAAGATAAATCACAAATTTTGTAACTAGATGTTTACAGAATGCATAGAGCTATAGACATACCATTTTATACGACCGCAAAAATTTTGTGGTCGTATATTGGTATCACGTCGTCGTCGTCGTTTGAAGACAGTTGGTTTCGGACGAATACTTTAGTATAAGTTAATAGAAATCTGAAATTTAAACACAAGGTTTATAACCACAAAAGGAAGGTTGGGATTGATTTTGGGAGTTATGGTCATAATAGTTTAGGAATTAGGGGCCAAAAGAGGCCCAAAAGGCATTTTAAGCTCACCTGGCCCAAAAGGGCCAAGTGAGCTTTCTCATCACTTGGCGTCCGGCGTCCGGCGTCGTCCGTCGTCTGTTAACTTTACAAAATCTTCTCCTCTGAAACTACTGGACCAAATGAAATCAAACTTGGCCTAAATCATCACTAGGGTATCTACTTTAAAAATGTGTCCGATGACCCGCCCACTAACCAAGATGGCCGACATGGCTAAAAATAGAATGTAGGGTAAAATGCAGTTTTTGGCTTATATCTCTGAAACTAAAGCATTTAGAGCAAATCTGACAGGGTAAAAATGTTCATCAGGTTAAGATCTATCTGCTCTGAAATTTTCAGATGAATCAGACAACCCGTTGTTGGGTTGCTGCCCCTGAATTAGTAATTTTAAGGCAATTCGCAACAGTATAGTCAGTGATATTGTTGTCTTTTCAAAACAACCTCTACCGTTTTTATTGGGAAAATGCATATTATTTATTGAAATTGGGAAATTTGTATATTTTATTCTAAGGTGGCAGAAACCAGTTATTTTACAATAAATCTTTAGAATTTCATGGATTTATGATTTAATTTTCTTGAAAAATCATTCAAGCTTATGTACAAATAAAATGTATGGTTTCGAGTAACCAAGATGTGCGCGTTTCTGTGAATATATAGACCTTTTAATTTGGGTGTCTGTCCAGCATGGAGATTTTAAAATTTATAAATGCATTGCAAATAAGGCAAAAATGTGATGCTCTGATACAAATCTAATCCTCACCTTCAGAATCCTGCTAATTGCAGACAAGAATTTTAGGCAAAATTCAAGAGATAAATAATATTCAATGAATTAGAGCCTTGTCCGCACCTATCCTTACCATCAAAATCTCAAGATATTTTTGTTTACATAAAACTGAATTTTTTCCCCACTTTGATTGGATGCCGTCAAGTGAGGAGACCACAATTTTGACTTCTGATTGGACCCATATGTGAAGGAAATCCCCAACCTGTGTACAGTCAGGATATAACTCTATAGGGTTATTACAGAAAATATCTTACATGTGTTATTACAGATATTTTATGAGTTGTCTACTCTTTAATCCTTAAATTTTCTAAATCTGTAATAACATATGTTTGTAATTTGTAAAATAAATCATCAACATTTTAATTTTTAGTGGACTCTAGGAACTCTTGAAACTTTGAGCAGAAATTAAATGCATAGCCTTGATAACTAATTTTGATTTATATAAATACATTTATCATTACCCATGGTAAATCAATGAGACGAGGCTTTTAAGTGATAATCTTAGCTGTAATAACAAGGCTTAGTTATTAAAAGATGTAACTTATTATATGAGGCACTTGGGAATTACTGGGAAGCTTGCGCAGAACCTCATTACATGCTCTGATCATTATTTTTACAATGAATCAAAATATATTGTAATTAAACATGATGTATGTCTGAGCAAATGCTTTGGAGTGATAAAGGAAGCTGTAATAACACCCTTTAGTTATTACAGGCATATTTTTCTGTAATAACATAGGTGTACTATTCATGATTGGCAAAATATGAACTGCTATATCTTTCTATAGTTAAGTATACATAAAGACAACAGTAATATCAATAAAACTTGTATACATTTTAACAAAACTAATGATGTATATTGTCCCTTTGAAACATGTAACATACATATGTTATCACAGGTCTTTGATTTTTAGTCCACAATAACAAATGTATGTTATTTTCTCTAATAACCCTATAGAGTAATATCCTTGACTGGTGTATGCAACTACTTACTTATGTAGTATAATAGCCTAGAATTTACATTCATTTATTTTTCAGTCCACATGATGCAATTATATACCTCATTGCTTAACTATAACAAAATTTCTACGTGGGACACATGTTCTGGTACACCAAAACTGGTACCTGCCACCTAAACACATCTCCGATTTTTGCTGACCTTTGCTGTCTTTTTGCACTATTTTTCATTGCTTTACATCACGGTGCGGAACTATTAGTTTCAGTCGATATACACGCCATCTTGAAATAATTACTTATCACAAAAGATTTTGATTGGTTGCTTTATGATTCGGCTGAGATACAGCAACAGCTATTGGCTTAAATGAGATAAAGAATTACAGACTTTCTCGTCTCAGGATAAGACATCAAATGCCGGAAAATTAACTATGTGTATTTCAGTTCCGATCAAGTGTTATTAATTCATGTTCCTTTTATTATGCAAATATTGAACACTGAAATTCAATATTGAAATATCAGTTTTTAACACCTGTTTATTTGCTTTGTTAATCTGTAATATGCACGATTTGTTTATCTAAACAATGTTCCTACACAATGTTTACAAAATGCATTATCTGTATTTTATAACTTCTGCCAATCTGGGCACACCTTCAGAGAGGCACGTACACCTCGAGAGTCGTGTTTTGTAAATGTTTTAATTTCAACAAGTAAATCGAATTTTTTTAAAAGCATGGGTGTATAACGTACAACACTGAACAGCCAGTTTAAAATTTTAGAAAAGTTCATCTTGATATATAACAAAATTGATATTCCAAGTCTAAGACATCCAGTCAGGGTACTACGTATTCAAGTAATTTTATTTACTTGAAGAAGTAAGAAAAATATACACATATAAGTAAATTTGTAGGATTCATATACAAGTGAATTTTATTTACTTGTATAGGTAAAAATTGGCTTAGTTATGTCCCTTAGACATTCAGAATTTTTACTTGTATAAGTAAAAAGTCATCCTTTCTTCTTTTCTTGAATTCTTAAGATGTCTTTGCTCTAATAGAATTTTAAATTGTCTGCCCTTTGCAGATGTCTTTACTAATCATTTAAGTGTAATTTCATGGACAATGAAAATCCCATTTGTCTGTTATCTTCATAACACTGCTCATTTACAAGCCCCAAAGGAGCAATTTTGAAGGCCTTGCGCAAATATACAAGATCTTTGCTCAATCAGTTTCTTTGTTGAATTAATGAGATGAAACATTGAACTTTAATAAAAAAATTAGCAAACCTGGGAAAAATCATTAAAGGCATGATTTTACATCTCAAAACTTGAGGATTTTTGTGGGATTGTAAGAAAAATTACTTATACAAGTAAATTTTGAGAAAATTAAGGAGATTATTCAAATATTATTTATGTACTTATATGTGTATATTTTTTTACTTCTTCAAGTAAATAAAATTAACTTGTACAAGTAGTACCCTGACTGACATCCATTTTATATCAATCAATATCTAAAATACCACATTTCCAATACTAAATCAACAACCACATGCACACGTATTACCTTAAATTAGGATAGAGCGAAGCAATCCACAGCTTTTAAAAAGCTCAAACTTGTGTATATTTGGTTGTCAGACATTTTCAACCTGAAAGGTACTTTTCGGAGAGGGAAAGAAACAGAAGCAATGATGGTACTTAATGCATTGAAAACCACATGTGTTACAAACACCATGATGATTCTGATCAGAATACCGGATCTCAAAAGTGCTTTCTTATATCAAAATAATAACATGAATACGATATTTACAAACATTACTACCAATGCCATCACTGTTTGGGGTAAATGTAAAACTTTTGGGAGGAATTTGAAGCCATTTTTTAGTAATTGGGAATTTTGTGTAGGGGAAAAGCTGAATTTCGGCTGTAATTTGAGGCAAACAATATCACTGATAGTGTATTACACAAAAGCAAAAATTGAGTATAAATTAAAATCATATAACCAATTCTAAGTTCTTTGACTACAGTTATTCTGTGTCAGAAACCTATTATGTGTCAAATATTTAATTACAATCCAAATTCAGACCTGTATCAAGCGTGAATATTGTGTCCATTTTGCCCCAACTGTTCGGGGTTGGACCTCTGCGGTCGTATCCAGCTGCGCTCTGGGAAGCAATTTATTGGTATTGTAATTTGAATGAGGTTAAGACATGTAAGAAAGGGGCTTGAAAATGAAGAATTGTGTTTCTATAGGCACTTAGTATCTAGATCTTTAATACTAAAATAACGAAGTCGAATTTGTGAGACGGCACGAGATAAAATGATGATTCAAAGAATTCAACTTTATATATAACTTATATATATAGGTCAATGGTGTTGATTAAAATTACACCATTCCGGGCCATTTATTTTCACATAATTAATACTACCAATAATTAACAAGTTCTAGGTTGACGGGTTCAAAAGAAAGAAGATTTTGAAAGCAGAGAAAACTGTGCACCTAATGATCAGCATGACATTATTAGATGACAAAACGAAAACTTAAAATCCAGGCTAAAAATAAGGCTTAGGTACTTGGCTTCAGTCACGACTCCATGATGTCGCGGGAGTGTTCTAGTATATATTATATATACAGGTGATGTGTAGTACACATGCATGAATAGAGTTTGTTTTCATTATTAATTTATTAATTTATTTTAATAAAATGAGAAGATGTAGTATTATTTCCAATGAGACAACTATCCACCAGAGTCCAAATGACTGAATGTTAGCAACTATAGATCACTGTATGTACAGCTTTCAACAATGAGCAAAACCGATACAGCATCTAGAAAGCTATAAAAGGTCCTGACTTGACAGATGTAAAACAATTCCAAAGAGAAAACTAAGGGCTTGATTTACGTAAAAGACAATAAGCGAAAAACAAACATGATAAGCAGCAAAAACAACAACTATTATTATTTCACTCCAGTTGTTCACAATTCAATTCATTGGAATTGATTGGGACTTTCCGTTTTGAATTTTCCTCAGAGTTCAGTATTTTGTGATTTTACTTTTTTCACACGATATTTATATATATATATATATATATATATATCTATAAGTAAAGTTTGGTAAATCATTAGATATTAAATTGATGTTATCATTTCTGCTTGATTGGTAAGCCAATATTTGATGTTTGTTTTACAAAAATATATGCTGTTTTTTTTAATTACAGCAATTGTATTCCAAGAGTCTGATGGCTGATAATGTGTTACAGTATTTTATCATTCAGGCAACATCTAAGAAGGATAAGTGAAAATGTATGAAGGAAGCGTTGGGTACAAATAGCAATTACAGCAATTACATGCAGGAGCGAACTCTTAAACATTACTAACAGACATGTATGGGAGTGGTGTATTCAAGAAATCTAAGACATATGGAATTAAATATCAATTGAGTATATTTTTTCAACCACAAGTACTTTCAAAATATATTACAATTCAAATTCAAATTATTGCGTCAAAATGACAATTATAGTCTATAAATGGAAAATGCATGTTTTAAACTGAATTTTATATAAAAGTGTTTTCCATTCGGCATTTAAGCCGGTGTGCTGACCACCTTCTTTTGAAAGCCGAACACATTTCCTTTTTAGGAGGTGGTGGCTATTTTTCAAATTCCGGATTTTTCGGTTCCACACCGTAAAATTTAAATACTAATCGCGCCTCGCTGATTTTTTCATTGACAAAATGGCCGATCGTCAAATTTCAATGTTTTCTTTTATTTATCGGAGGAAGAGAAAGGCAGATGACGATGGTGGTAAGGAAAATTCTAGGCCAAAAAGTCAATTAAAACGGATAGTTGTATTGAAATTGTTGAAATTGAAAAAAGCATTAAAACAACGGAAAGCTCGCAAAGAAAGATACATATATACAGGACTTTAAATGCCTAAAATGACTAATCGTCACAAAGGAAGGATATTACTGTTCTGTGTGCCAAAATACAGCACTAAAGCGAGGAACAGGACATACACTTGAATCGATAGGCCATGCATTCGCAGGAGGAGGAGTCCTACACAAGTCATTTGCTATCCGAGATGCACAAAACTAATTTGTCAAATGAAATGCTGATGCATAAAATAGTGATTGAAAGAAGAAAACAAAGGGATAAATTATTGAAAAAATCAAATCAAAGAAGAATATTTGACAGTTTATGTGACTGCGTCTATTTATTTTGTTCAATTCCATTAAATGTAAATGCAATACTAATCCTTCTTTTGTGACCCCGCTCACAGTAAAAAAAAAAAAAAAACGGTTGGAAATGTTTAAAAATACAAAACACCCGGTTGCAATTTTTTTTTTTTTTTTCAAACACCCGCCTTACCTTCGTGAAAAAGGAGAACACTGATATTTGAAATAACAATAATTTTTAGCTTATTGTGCAGCCAAACTTTGAGATCTTCTAATGGTATATGCCAGTTGTTTGTCAACATTTGTTTTGAAATAAGAAGGAAACGGTTGTAAATAACAGCAAGACTTTCAATATGGTATATCAAATATATTTCACAGAACTTTCTATTTCAGTTTATAAGTACAATGAGATATGAGGTATAAATCAATCAGACAGCTACACAACAACAAAAACACATGAAAGGTATTAAGGTGTTAACATACAGTCCTCAACAATAAACAGTTGTCTAAACAATGTCATGATCTACTTAATAAACCAGGGTCTATACCAATCAACATGATCAAAGAACTGCCATCAACACCAAATTCTTCAAATATTTTTTTTATTAGGATGAGACTTTAGACAACCACTGAAAAGGTTCCTGGCTTGAAACAGGCACATGAATATGTGGCAGGGTGAACTACGGTACTAATTTTCTTCAAAACTTTCAAAAGAAAAATAGGTATCTTTTGCAAGTTAAGACAATTTCCATAATGTGATTGGATTGTCTCATGACTGATACCCACAAAATGATTTGTACATACATATTGAAAATGAACTATACATCAGTGCATACATATTCTATAAATGAATTACCAATCCTTAAATCACTTTTACAAAAGGATTGAGACTTGAACATAACCAACAAAATTCTAGGTGACCTGGATATTTGCTTGCCTTCTTTATTTTATTGCATTTTATCTCTTGCATTGGAGATATTGTGAGTTGGGAGTTGATAGATAAATATTATTTGTATTGTTTAGGGCCAAGAAAGTAAAATATAATGGAAGTATGAACACATAGTCAAGACCAAGAAGAATATTTATATATATATATCAAAATAGAATGTGTACTAGATTAGAAATAACTTATCTAAAATATGCTCAAATACTGTGAATTTGTGTTATTAATGCTCAATTCACCTTCATTTAAGAAAATTAATATGAAAGCTCGATTCACATTAGTTTCACATGAAAATTTAACATGGATTTCATGTTAAAGCTCAATTCACATTAATTGCACGCGAGTTTCATGTATAAGCTTGTTTGTTGTGAATCTCACATGAAATTTACTTGAACAAAATTTGCCTATGTATATATATATGGAAAACACATGGATAACACATGTAATTCACATAAGCACTAAGATACATATCAACAATCATGGTAGTTGGACAAATAGGAGGACATTTTGAAAAATATTTAATACAGGCACCATGCCTTTACATGCAGTAATCACGCATGTATCACAGGTGTATTTCCTTACGCATGTAATTCACATGTGAAACGCATGATCACATGTGTGTATCATGCGTATCATATGTGTTTTCACACATGTGTCACATGCGTGTGATACACATGTGAAATGCATGTCACGCATGTACACATGTGTGGCATTTTGCCAGTGTATGAATTTGAATTTGTATTTCCGCCTTCAAAATATCACTTTGTATTTCCAATCAATTGTTGAATAATAATATTCATTTCATTATAGGGATCGACAACAATCACTCACAAACAGGACTCTCTTAGTCGGACAAGAGGGAGTTGTATTCTCCTAATTGTTGATAAATAGTTATTCGTTTCTTTCATTCAAATTTGAGTCTATATTTTATAATAACCGACACATGGCTAATTATCTATAGATGTATTTATAAACCGGATGTTGTGTCTGTAATGAGATATTCCTTTGTCATGATAGCAAGTTGATGTTGTTATTCTGCCTGAAGCAATTCTTGTATTAATGAGCCTTCCTGTCCGATTATACCCACAAATAACATGGTGGCAGCGGTGAGCAACGTCTGAAACGTTATAAAACTAACATTTATCATAAACATTTTGCGTAAGTGGTCCTGAAAGCACCATCACAAAATAATAAATCTCCATGTGGTTGAAAGACGCTGAATCAGCAATGGCCGAGGCTTTAACAAACACTTTCCGTCTACCCCACAATTAAATGTCACAGAAGGAAATGTGTTAGAAAACTTTAAGAAATGGAAACGACAAGTTGAAATATATCTTGTGGCTAGCGGAGCTGTAAAAAGGATGGTGCAGTCCAAGTAGCGATAATTTTGAATTGTGCTGGTCCCAACATTGTAGACATATTTGACCAAATACAATGGACAGAGGAGGTGATGAAAAGAAACCCGACAAACTTTTCAAAAACTAAAGGCCTACTGCAATCCAAGAAAAAATGAAGTTCTAGAGTCCCATAGATTTTGGATGGTACCATACCAAGAACCTTTGACAATTTCTTAACTGAATTGAGAACTAGAGCAAATTCGTGCAATTTTCAAGAGAAAGATCGTATGATGCGTGACAAAATTAGTTTTAGTGTCACGGGCAAACTTCAAGAAGTTTTATTAAGAGAGGACAAGATTAACTTAGACAAGGCAATCAAAATTTGTAGAGCTTATGAACAGTAAAGTAAACATGTTAAGGAGTTGAGAGAATCTAAAATTCGGCTCACACAGTCAAAAAGTCACGCACCATGATAAGTTCAAAAGAAAACTTACCAACCTGAAAATAAGACCCCAAACTAGATATCCTCAATCACAGAGTAAAATTTCTTACAACACACAAACTAACAACAAAGAATGTAGTTTCTGTGGCTACAAACATGAAAGGAAAGAGACAAAGAGTCTATAGAGATTTTTAAAACAACAATGATAACACAATTTAAGCGATACCGTTGGGCGAGACTTCCGTTTGGTCACAAAGTTTCAAGCGAAATTTTTCAACGAAAGCTCACAGAAGCTCTGGGAGATATAGAAGGAGTATTCACAATAGCAGACGATATCATTGTTGCAGGTTGTGGTCGTACAAACGAGGAAGCACGAACAGACAATGATCGAAAACTCAAAAGTTGTTTCAACGTTGTAATGACCATAACATTCTTCTTAATGAGGAAAAGAAAGAAGTTAGATTAACCGAGATCACGTTTCATGGTCACAGTATTACAAGAGAAGGGTAAAAGTTGACAATGTTAAAGTAAAAGCGATACAGGAAATGCCCTGTCCGACCGACGTGTCAGGAGTGAAAAGACTGTGCGGCATGGTACAGTACATGGCAAAATTTCTGCCAGATCTTGCAAATGATCTAGCACCGATCCGAGAACTCACTAAAAAGATGTACCGTGGAAATGGTCCGATGAATGCGAGGTGGCATTTCAAAGATTAAAGAAAAGACTTACCGAAAAAGTAAAATCACAAAATACTGAACTCCGAGGAAAATTCAAAAGGAAAGTCCACAATCAAATGGCAAAATCAAAAGCTCAAACACATCAAACGAATGGATAACAACTGTCATATTCCTGACTTGGTACAGGCATTTTCTTATGTAGAAAATGATGGATTGAACCTGGTTTTAAAGCTAGCTAAACCTCTCACTTGTATGACAGTCGCATCAAATTCCATTATATTGACAACGACGTGTGAACAAAACACACAAAAACAATAGGTAAAAATGTCACAAATAGGGGTAAATAGTCCAATTCGGTGGGTCACATTCGTGAAAAGGAACGAGATTGTAGTTACGACATAAGGAACATATCCGATATCATCTGTGAAACGGATATTCCATAACGGTCAACCAACTCGTGATGGCGTCCGTAAAATTTACAATGTGATGATTTCAACTTCACCATTTGGAACTCTTGGTTTAAAATGAAAATCCAGAATTGGGAAGCTGAAATCATCTCTTTGTCGTAAAGTTTTGTTTTCAACCGACCCTCATAGTCAATTTCTAGATAGAAGTCATAATCAAATGGCAAAATTAAAAGCTCAAACACATCAAACGAATGGATAACAACTGTCATATCCCTGACTTGGTACAGGCATTTTCTTATGGAGAAAATGGTGGATTGAACCTGGTTTTATAGCTAGCTAAACCTCTCACTTGTATGACAGTCGCATCAAATTTCATCATATTGACAACGATGCGTGAACAAAACAAACAGACAAAAACAAAAATAGGGTACAGCAGTCAACATTGTGTTATCATCTTAATCACTATAAAAACAAATGTAACGAAGAAGCACAAAAGGCATACATCAAATTTAACATCCTCATTTTGCTTTTTAGTTATACGATTTTATTTATCTATGTAAAATCCACCCATAAAGGATGGAAGGTTTTAAGTACTGGCGTAAAATCGCGCGTTTGAAATTCGCACAGGTAGACATAAAATAATTTTGTCGTTCAAAGTATGACGGGATACATAAGTATAGAGTCACGTCAAATGGATATCACAAAAACAGACTTAACAGTAAAAGTAATATTAATAAATAAAATACTTATGTCGAAGCACCCATATTGGCCTATTTTGATGTCAACAAAGAAGTTGTACTGCAAGTCGACAGTAGTAAGAGTGGTCTGGGAGCCGTACTGCTGCAAGAAGGAAACCTGTTGAATTTGCGTCAAGAGCTCTAAAGCCGTCAGAGTGTAACTGGGCTTAGATTGAAAAAGAAGCATTATCGATGTTATATGGTCTCGAGCATTTTGACCAGTACACCTATGGACGTAAAGTTATAGTTCAACTTCAGAATGACCACGATATTAAGTAAACCGCTGAGCCGAGCACCAAAACGATTACAGGACATAATGATGAAATTGTTTCACTATGATACTGAATTCCCATTTGTAAAAGGTGTCAATCTTGTACTAGCAGACACTCTAAGCAGAGCGTTTTTGGAAAATGACATCGCATAGAGACTGAGCGACCATGAATTATGCAAATAAACACATTTGAAGACAAACCAGATTCGCGACTACAAGAAGTAAGAACTGCAACAGCAGAAGATACCGAATTACAGACTCTCGTAAACATTATCAATGAAGGATGGCCACAACATAGAGGCCGCGTTCCTTACTGTACACTACCGTATTTTGAATGGCGCGACGAATTAAGTATCCAAGAAGGAATAGTTGTAAAAGGGAAGCCGTCCTCATTCCGAAATTACTTAGACATGATATGAAAACCGTTTACACAATGCTCATTTAGGTTATGATTCAATGATGAGGCGAGCCAGAGGAACAATATTTTGACCAGGAATGGCAAAGAGATAAAACAAATGACAGAGTTATGTGAAATTTGCCAAGAGTCAAAATCGAAAAATCAACGAGAACCGTTAATACAACACAGTGATGGTCAATTACCGTGGACGAAAATAGGAATGGACTTGTTCTAAATAAAAGGCAGACCATACCTTGTGGTCATTGATTACTTTGCGAATTTTACCGAAGTAGACTACACTACTGGACGAAAAAACAAATGTCCATACCAGTAACAGTCGTTGTACGACTGTCTTAGTCTTTGGAAGACTGAAGATGACTGTCAAAGCAACTGATACAGTTAATTAATGTCTGTCCCAACACTTTTATGGGTTGTGAAAATCAAAAATGTTATCAACAGTCATTTAAGGACTGCTGCAATGATTTACGGCGTTGTCACAGTCGAATACTATTTATTACAGTCTTTCCAAAAGTTGTGGCAGTTGTATAATGTTTATCCCAACCTTTAAATAGTTGGGACAGTTGAAATTTGTTTGTGTCAACTTTTCAGACGTTGATGCAGTCAAAAAATGTTTGTTACAACGTTTTTAGAGTTGGGACAGTTGTAAAATGTTTGTTACAATTTTTTAAAGGTTGTAACAGTCATAAAATATTTATTACAAATTTTAAAAGGTTGCTACAGTCGTTAAATGTTTAAAACAAACATTTCATAGGTTGTTGCAGTCGGTAAATGTTTAATACAAATATTTTAGCGTCACGTTAGCAACTCAGTGTAAAAAAATCACGTCTCACCCGGCTCTCAAGATTTGATATAGTTGTGAAATAGCCCATAATTTATACTATTATCATCTATTGTGCAGTTGTTGACTTGTTTTGTTTTTTATTTATTCATTTTGCGATCGTTGTTTGTCTTTCTTTTGTCGTTTTCCGTTTATTGCCATAGCATTGTCCGTTCATTTTGACAAGTGCGTTTGACTTTCCTTTAGGTATCTTTACTTTTAGTTTATCTATTCAGATTCGTTCATAACTGGTTTTACATACCAGAAGCCTTCGTTCAAAAATAGAGTTTTAATATTATTGCAGAAGATGCTAATGAATTCACTCAAAAAGTTTTGATAAATTCTGCGGAATAGAAAATATACCGTGGGTGTTCCTGAAGTAAATTTAAAGAATATGACTAAGTTACCAATATTGTACAGCATAATAAAACCGTTTTAATTTGAATTACTCTCCATGAGGGACATTTCCGATGATAAAAAATTAATAAATTAGATCTGTCAAGTTTCATTAAAACGGAAAACAATTCTTCACCGTAAACGATTTACCCTCTTCATTTTCTTGTCGGCAAACTGGACCTGCAGACCTGGCGGCAAACTATATATTGTATACAGGAAACTTAGGTACAGATGTTAGACTACATGTACAATATAAGCTGAGCTGGAAATTACAATCGGTGAGTGGAAATGAACAATTTTTAAAGCATGTCTATCGAATAATCATGGATCCAAGATTTTGAAGGAAAATGCATGAAATGTGCACATTTGTTCTTCCTACAGATAGGCTATGAATCGACGTTCTATATCACCACACTCGTGCATAGTTGCATGTTCCAAGGCAAAGTTAGGATTTGGGCTTGTAAAGTTGTGCACCATTGAAATTCATGTATGACACCATTCCTTCTTCCCTTTTATCATGTGTATGTCATGTAATCCCTTATTAACTTTGTATACATCACCCCAAGGGTGACAAGGTCAAGGAATAAACAAAAGGTTACTCTTGATCTTCATCGTCTTACTGTTAAGCTCTAACATGTGGGGCATTAGTTAACTTTTGTTGTGCGGGATGGCCTTTACAGGACCTATACCAGTCAGGGATATAACTCTATAGGGTTATTACAGAAAAATAACATACATTTGTTATTGTGGACTAAAAAATCAAAGAACTGTGATAACATATGTATGTTACATGTTTCAAAGGGACAATATACATCATTAGTTTAGTTAAAATGTATAAAAGTTCTATTGATATTACTTTTGTCTATATGTATACTTAACTATTGAAAGATATAACAGTTCATAGTTTGCCAATTTTGCATAGTACACCTATATGTTATTACAGAAAAAATATGCCTGTAATAACTAAAGGGTGTTATCACAGCTTCTCTATATCACTTCAAAGCATTTGCTCAGACATACATCATGCTTAATTACAATGTATTTTAATTTATTGTAAGAAATAATGACAAGAGCATGTAATGAGGTTCTGCAAGTTTCTCAGTAATTCCCAAGTGTCTTATATAATAAGTTACATTCCTTTAATAACCTAGCCTTGTTATCACAGCTAAGTTTATCCCTTAATATCCTCGTCTCATTGATTTACCATGGTTAATCAAAAATGAATTAAATTAAATTTAAAAATTAGTTATCAAGGGTATGCATTTAGTTTCTGCGCAAAGTCTCAAGAGTTCCCTAGAGCCCACTATAAATGAAATAATTTTACAAATAACAAACATATGTTATTACAGATTTAGAAAATTTAAGGAATAAAGAGTAGACAACTCATGAAAGTATCTGTAATAACACACGCAAGTTATTTTCTGTAATAACCCTATAGAGTTATATCTTTGACTGTATACATCATGTACATATTGTATGTTAATGTATTGTTAACTCTGGTCCTAAATTTGCATGAAATACTTGTCACTGGACTTTTATAACCAACAACCAATCAATCCTTACATGTACATATCCATATAATTGTGTTACTAATGCTAGATTACATGTGTTTCCCTGGTTTTGCTTTGTCAGCTGATAGTTTTCGTTCTATTAAGAATGCATTGTGACGTCACAATTTCCATTGAAAAACATGCATAGTACAAATTAATATGACGGCGTACGAAAACATACAGTCCGTGTAACATAAAAGTTAACAATACGAACGATGCCCGAATCATGTACGGACGATGCCTGAACGATGTACGTAAGCTTCCCGAACGGTGTACGAATGCAAACGAAACGCTGACCGAACGTTGTACGAACGAAACCATGTACCATAAACCATACCATAAACCATACCATAAACGATAACATAAGCACCCTTTTATCGTACATCGTATGGTTTTGCGTAAATATTTTCGTTTAGCGTATATCGTATCGTTTAGCGTACATCGTTTCGTTTAGCGTATATCGTATCGTTTAGCGTACATCGTTTCTTTAAAATATATAAAACATGAATTGTGTTCTGTTAAATCTTTTGATATAAGTGATCATAGGCGTAAAATTTAGATTGATGCATATTTCAGTTTTAATTAATCATTTAATAAATTATAATTTAATCTGACTCGATGTTGATCCAACATTATTAACATAAACAGTTTGAAAAATAAACACTGAAATTAATTTAAACAAATTAAAAGATATGATTATGAATTTTGTTAGCCGTGGAAATACGTACTAGTAGGTGAATGTGCGGGTAAACTGCAGTCTGCAGGGTTTTCAGTCAACAATTTTGAAAATAGCCTAAGGTATTAACATTCTTTTGACCTAAATGAACAATGTATTTTAGATGGAATTCGGAATTAATCTAATGTTCTTACAAAAGTATATTCGGGGTCTTAAGGTTTGCCTTTTGTTCAAAAGTTTGTTAATCATATTTATATATTCTCTTTTATCGCATGTATTTAAACATCGACTGAATAACAGTTTCATCTATATATCGTAATTAAACTTTTTTAGATTATATAGATTATAGATATATTTTATTCATCTATCAAATCAGTCGAAAAATCAAATATTCGAGAAATTTCAAATAAAACAATTACCTGTTATGTGCCTCATCAACACCAAACATAAATCCTTACCAATGTACAAACGATAGTGTATTATTTTACTACAAATGCACTTGATTTTGAACAATCATCAAAAGAGCAAGTCCGGCAAATGAAAAATTTCG
The DNA here is from genome assembly GCA_017311375.1 of Mytilus coruscus. NCBI lineage: Eukaryota > Metazoa > Mollusca > Bivalvia > Mytilida > Mytilidae > Mytilus > Mytilus coruscus. The sequence continues at coordinate 95,120,904 of CM029597.1, read as the reverse complement.
AATTCTTAAGTGAAATTATAATTGAGCGTCTTCATTTTTGTATTTTCTAACAACAAAAAACTAGACCATTTCCTCTATTCTTTAATTTTCTAAGACCATTTTCCTCTATTCTTTATTTTGCCCGTTATACTTTATTCTTATTTTATATTTTTTCTTTATTTTCCTGTATCTATATCCCTTTATTCGAGCAACCCACCCTAAATATACATATGCTACACAGGGTCAATAGGTCATCGATTGTGCCGTGATACACATGTTTGCATAACAAAGGATGTCCTTGTTCATATTTACAACATTTTAAATGTCCTCCTAATACATCTAATAGTGGCCACTGGACATTAAACAGCTAACTATAAATTTATCCGTCATATTCTTAGTTTTGTTATAATGTGTAAATCAAACAACATAATGAAATACTTGCAGATTTTCACTGCCGAAATAATGGGAAATAATTGCACACAAAACCACTCAATCACATCCCTACGCCACAAAGTCTAGCTTTTTCACATGTAAATAAATTATTATTAATCTATTTCAAAATAATTTCAAATGATTTTAAATCAAACGGTCATTTTACTAATTTGCCAAAAAAAAACCAAACAGTTATTTTCATTTCTTATTTTAAACAGATCGATTGTTTTTCAATGGTTGGTGCCTGGCAGCATTTATGAAATTTTTTTCCATTTTTGCCAGTAAGAAAGCTACATAGAACAGGAAAAATCAGTGTCTTAGAAATACTTCCAGGCTCATTTTTCCAATTTCTGTTGAAATGTGGTTTAATGCAAAAATGTAACTCCTGAATACTGCATTTGTACCCATCAAGCATTTGGGATTAATAACAAATCTATGGTAGTCTCTTTAACTTTATTTTGCATACAGTAAAGATAAAAAAATAAACAAATACGTCTCCGAAGTATGTTGCTATTGATAATTTTTTTCAAAGATGATACCGGTATATCTTTCTTGATAACGGGTGAGCTTCCTGGGGGCTTCGATCTCTGGAACCCGTGAACCTAGCTCTGTCACGGACACGCTGGGGTATGTTGCGGCCACTAGGCGCCTCTTCGAAGTGCGGGCGTACACAAAAAAAATGCCTAGCTACGCCACCTTAGGTGTCTGTATCAATTTAGACTTCATCTTTCGTTTAAATATATTCATATTTCTGGACGTACGTATGTCGGGGTTTAGGCTATTCCATTCAATAGTAGTAGATGGAAAAAAGGGATTTTCTGGTTATATCTATCTATAACTGGGTATCACATAATTATTACTGTTTCGCAAATTATAATTAGATATTTGACCAAAAAGTGGCATTAAATCGTAGAGGCAGTCCCATTATATAAAGAATAGAAAATAGTGAGCTTTCTTGACTTTCTTCTGTCCACTAGCAAATGTCAGCCTGTTTCACTTAAAATATATAACTTCCCGACTAGCAACCACGGGCAACCCGGTTACTAATATTCCTGCTTCTAACTAAACATGTTCTAAATTGTCGAAATCTTGTTGAGTACACCCATAGCATAGCATTTGTCTTGTAAGCAGTCAGGGTGCTACTTAAACAAGTGATTTCATTATCACCTATTTCAGTGATTTTTAAATTCAGTTATCACCTATTTAAGTGATTTTGGTGTTTCCTTTGATCTTCAAATGCTAATTTCATTGAATTTCCATATTTTCACAAACTTTTCTATAATTTTCCTACATAAATCAATTATCCCTTTATCTTTGGATATCAATTTCACCAGTGGGCTTGGGCAGTAAGTTAGTGCGCTAAAGCTTTTAAAAGTACCCTTGTGAATTGTTCTGTAATCAAATATTCATTAACTACTCTTACTATCAGACAAAGGTCAACAATATTAGGTGACCTGATTGGTTTTCTTTAGAGTTAGAATGATTTATTTTAAGGTTATGTCCTGATCTACAAATCATTCCAGTTTTGCATATTCAAATATACCGTAAAACTGACAGGCTTATCAAGCAAAGACAATTTCTGCATGTACATAGTTGTTTTTCAATAGAACTCTTGTCTTTTACCAATAAAAAATCAAGCTTGTGGAAAATATCCAAAAATGTCAAACACTTATTGAAGTGATTACATTTTAGCTTCTCAAATTACTTGTTTCAGTGATTTTGAAAAGTCTGTGTGAAAATTTTAATATTTCACAGCCAAAATCACTCAAAGAAATGATTTTGAAATCACTTGTTTGAGTAGTACCCTGACTGGTAAGTGTTAAAATCAATAAGCTAATCTTAAGACCATGCTAAGATTTGTTCTAAATCGCTATTTAAGACATCCTCTATTGTGTAAGGACTATTACTTGAATAAGAAAGGGATGTTTCATCAGCACACAATCGAGTTAGACTTATCAAATTACCAGCTATGTCATTTACATGAATAAGGAATAGTAGGGGACCCAATACAGAGCCTTGCGGAACTCCTGCATTAGTATTCTCAAAAGGCGAAACGCTTTTTTTTTCTATTTGAAATATAACTAATTTTAAAAGTGATTAAGACGTTGCGCACGGTATTGGTGTCTCTTTGGAAATATACGATAGATGGCGGGTTATTCAAATTCAAGCTCTTTTCCTGTACAATAAATATCCATGTTCTGCCTATCATTCGAAAGGAAATAAACCAAAGAAATCGATAACATAGATGAGTTTGTGCTTTGTACATTATGTAATGAAAAACTCTGCTCATTTCGATGCCTATAACGTCATTTTAAGGGTGTCCCGCTGTTACAATTTTGTTCTGTGCGCGTCTTTGAAATCCCAGTGCGGATTAAATAGTAAGTAGAATGTTATATAATTTTACAACTGTATTTTATACCTTTAACGTAAAATGGCGTTTTAGACGTTTTTAACTGTTAAAGAAGGAAAATCGTCAGAAGAGTTTAGAGAAGGAAGAGAAAAAATGTCCAAATTAGCTACTCAACCCGTACACAAACTTTCTGCCTTCACTTTTATAAGATTAAACGGTTGAAGGATTTTAATAATATCAGAAAATATATACATGTCCTAAAGAAGCTCTCTGAAGTCATCATTATGTAACTGCGGTGTGACTTTAAAAACATCGTCAGTTTTCCCGTGTCCAATAAAATGTCCTGATGGACAAAATAATACAAAGTATAATTCGGAGGCTTTTTATTAAACGAAATTCTACTATAGATCTCTAATTTTTCACACCTGTTAACTGATATGGATGAAAAAACATTCAATTTCCTCTAAAATGATATGATATGTACTTTTGTTTGAGCTGCAGATAGAAAATCTGAAACGATCTAAGATGTCCAATGACATGTCCCCATAGCCTTAATTTGACGTTCGAGTTATAATAACGCTAAACTGTATATGACTTTCCTTGCATATTTGGCATAAAATAATTTCATGAAATGGTCTGATCTATATAAGATAAATTTCTCGTCGAATATAAAATTGAGAATGGAAATGGGAATGTGTCAAAGAGACAACAACCCGACCACAGAACAGACAACAACAGAAGGTCACCAATAGGTCTTCAATGCAGCGAGAAATTCCGCACTAATAATAATGCATTAATATATAGATCTGCATTTTATCAAGGATTTTTAAGATGTCGAAATATTTAACTCGGATGCTGCATAAAGACAATGATACGCAGTCAACCGTTCTCATATGATCACACTCTCACTTTTAGAAAGGAAAGATACATTGAAGATGAAAATGCGATCAAAAGTGAGCTAATCTTAATTATCCCTCTAAGCCAGATTATAAACGATTCTAAATCAAGCTGTACACCAAATCCCTAATTCCTAGCGTTGCTTTTAAAAGAATAGAAGCTAAACGCATGAATAAAATATCTCACAAAAAAATCTTATGAGAAAAAGTGCTCCTTAGTCATGACCATTTCAGTATAACCTGCAATAATTTTTTTGTGTCAGCGACTCATCTAACAAAAAAAATGGTCTATCACGAATTTCAGTATAGCTTACGATAATATTGTTTTAATCTACTGTGAGTAGAACAATCGCTAGTCATATGTTTGAAAAAGAAGGTTATAATTTATTACATCTAGAAGTAGTAAGGCAGAATGGAGTTTATTTTCTCGAATCTCCAACAGAATTGCCTGTTACATAGACATGCGATGAAACTAGTATATTAAGATCGAAACTGTTCTTTTACATTTATTTGAGAGAGAGAGAGTATAGTTGTCCGACAAATATGATGGATTGCACACAAACATGTAGCAGGCTCCAGTAATATAAGTTAACAGACACTCCCAAATCGTTCGAAAAAAATTTCCCATTTACTGGACCCCACATCTTCCAAAATTTCTTCATTTCCTTATTTTTTCAAAGCGTATACTTTGCGTGAAGTTTATTTTTTTTACATGAATATCCAATTTATAAAAAAAAGGAAGAGAGAATTCAAATTCTAATAAATAGACTACATTGAATCTGCTGTGTATATACATTGAAAACTGTCTTAAGAGACCACTAAAGGGAGAGCAAAATTGTGGTTTCATATGACTGGTGGTTTTTTACACGTTCAATCTATATGAAATGCACTACATAGGGACCTACAATTAATGGTCTTTTTTTTTTTTTGCTGAATACAGGTGGTTTCGTCGGTAGGTTTGATTGTATAGATAACAAATTGACATACATTTTCCTCTTATTTATCATTAAATCAACCTCAAAAGCCTGCAGTGTGGCTCAGTGGTTACCTCAAGCATGTCAAGCACTCCGGCTTCCTCATCCAATAAAACAGCCACGATATAGCCAATAGTGACGAATGTGGCGTTAGACACCAAATAAATAAACCAATCAATATACTGTGTGCAAATTTTCAATTTTTGAATACAGTAGATTTTTTTTTTATTTTCGCAGAACACAACATGGCGTGATTATTGATTTTTATACTTGTAAAACAATGTAAAACCAAAACCATTGAAATCGAAAAGTAATCCGTTTGGGAATGGTTTTAAAAAAATGCCAAAGAAGATTTAGTGTAAACCGATATTCAGTAATATGTTGAATAGAAATGGAAGCACTAAATCAAAAATAATTTATAGTATAAAAAGTGCATGAAATTCATTTCTGATCCATATTTGTTCATTTCAGAAAACATTGATCCATGTGTATGTATAGCTGTTACCTAAAAAAACACATCTGGTCACTTAAAAGTAATTATATATTCAAAAATCAGATTTCGGCCTGCTGTTAATCTGTTTGATAGATATTGGTCTATGTAAAAAGAGTTTTCCATACTTTGCCAAATTCTATAATTTCAAACATATAATAAAAAAAGTATGGATCGCCGACCCTTATTTTAAGCTTTTGTTTGTGAAAAAAATATTTCAGATAAATATATGTTTTCCGAAAGCAAAAAACAATACGAAATCATCGTCCTCGTTTTCTTAATAAATCACAGAATAGATCAATTTATTGTAATTATTAAAAGAAGAAGATGTGGCCGTATGATTGCCAACGAGACAAACTTTCATCAAAGACCAGATGACAAAGACGTTAACAATGAGCAAAACCCTATCCTCATAGTAAGCTATAAAAAGCCCCGAAATAACAAATGTAAAACAATTCAAACGAGAAAACTAACGGCCTGATTTACTGTACAAAATGTGTAAATTCCTTCATAAAATGAATTTTCTATTTGCCCGATAAAACAATCCTGATTTAAAAATTGTAATCAATGAAAACATTTTCTTAAAAAAAAAAAAGACCTCCACCAACCTTGAAATATTGAAAGTTGACAATGGCATCATCATAAGAGCACCTATTTCTTTTTCAAACTTAATGCACATTTTATAAAGTTTTTAAAAAAATGCAATTTTTAACACTTTCCATAAAATTGTAATTGATGTTAAGATTGTTGACTTATTCGAGTATTAACTGATAAAATAAATACTATGGATTATAATACTAGTTTATAAGCCACTTTTTATTAAAAAGTAAATAAAACGTACTTCTTAAATAATAACAATTTCACTAGCCAAAATTGGAGACGTCTTCTGGCAAGGAGAACATTGCTAAATTTTAAGAAAGAGAAGAAACTGATAATACACAAATAGTAAAAGAAAATTAAGAAAATAAGACATGAAAGGTTATAAGCAAAGACAGTCAATGTGATATGTTGGAAGCACGCTCGTCCTTAGAGGTAGCCTCAGATTTTCCGGCATTTGTTTCACTCATAGTATTAAACTCAGTTTGAAAATTTCAAAACATTTTGAATTTTGAAAATAAAAGTCGCTTAATAATATACAAAACAGATTTTAAATCATATTGCAAGACACCAAATTGTTGCATTTATTAATGCTATGCCCAGCTTAAAAAAATTAAACCATATAAAGAAGCAACTTAGAAAATTTCGGCAAAATGAATACTTGTTGGAAGAATGTTAATTCTACGGTCTTTTTAAGCGGCATTTTCACATGAGTAGGTTGTAAGCTTTAACGTTTGAAACTTTCTTTGGAACAACGTCAAAAGCGTAGTTTTATTGGGAACGTGCGTAACGTCTAAATACATTTTTAAATACAATTCTTTCAAATACTTTGCCCACTGCTGATAATAATGAGATTGGTCTATAATTGAAATCTGTGATTTGTCTCCGGTTTTGAAAATATATAAATGCTCCAAGTCAACACATTTTAAAGATTTTGTGAAAATACGATGGTACTGTGCATTTTTTTTTATCATAAAACACAAATAAATGTACATCCATTGTCAAATCAAAATATCTTAAATACCCCAGTCCAGAGATACCATGTATATTCTACTGAATATACCATATCGACAATTTTACATTCGTACTTGTTACGTAATAAGATCTGTGTCCAGGTAAAAAGAACCAGCAGGTGGTATATATTCTAAAGTGTTTAGCGCCTTCCATTATACAGAGAGATAATTTATTTTATTAAAGTGTCACATACTTGTCTACCAAGTTATATACAAATTATATACATTTGTAATATACATTGCACAATAATAAAATAAGACAAATACCCAGCCTAGATAGGCTTATGAGACACTAGACATCTGACGATGACATTTAGCTTTAGGACCATTTTGTTTTCACAAAGAAAAACACCAATTTAAAAATTATATATATAACATTCTGTTAAAAAATCATTTTACAGGTAAATTGATAAGCATAACGTCCTCGCAATTTCTTGTTCAGAGCCAGGTACACAGATGTCCAAATGAATAAGAATACACTAAATGCTTAAACAATATATAGTACAATGGACACCAATCACATTTTGATAGTGTACTAAGAGGTTTTCTCGTGTATTTTCTATATTCTAGAAACTTCAACATCCCATCAAAAATACAAAAATTAAAGTCCTAAGTTTTATAAATTAAATGTCATTTTTCTAAATATTATTTGCGAGGCTGCATGCACATTGTACCTATTGTTTTCGTATATTTCTTTTCCGCCATGCATAAGTTTAATATTTACTGTGAATTCTATATATATTATATAGCGTGTTACGTAGATCGATTTATTAACTTTATTCTAAAAATTAATAATCGACACGGAGCGATAGCATGGAAACTGAAAAATGCTTCGGAAAGCGGATTGTTTGCTAATCATTTAGAAAAAACCGTGAATTATTTTGATATCCTAATGATAATGTTTCTTTTTGACAGCACTATATTTTGTTGATTATTCAATATATTTATATGGTACCTGGCATTTATATATGTTCAGTAGTTGTCGTTTGTTGATGTGGTTCATAAGTGTTCCTCGTTTCTCGTTTTTTATATAGATTAGACCGTTGGTTTTCCTGTTTGAATGGTTTTACACTAGTAATTTTTGGGGCCCTTTATAGCTTGCTGTTCGGTGTGCGCCAAGGCTCCGTGTAGAAGACCGCACTTTGACCTATAATGGTTTACTTTTATAAATTTTGACTTGGATGGAGAGTTGTCTTATTGGCACTCATACCACATCTTCTTATATTTATATACATGTACATGCATAATAATAATCCCTTGGATATATTTTAGTTGATTGATTGTTGGTTGTTTAATGTCCAGTGTAAACTATTTCATTCATTTCTATGGAGAAAGAGTTTCTCATTCCTAGGAAGATTTTATGATATTTTGTGCACAATATACTTTAAAGTATTAACCCCGTGTTTCAAAGTCAAACAAGATAATTATTATTTTTCTTCATATTTCTTAAAAAATAAATGGAGAATGTGTCCATTGGGACACAGATGATGCCCCCGCTTGCATACAACATTATAAAGGAACATAACTCAAGAACGATAAAAGTGACGCTACGTGTACTTGATCTGAGTTTTAAGGTATTGAGTATTGTGTATAGGTTTCATAATGTTTGGTTGGGGCAAACTTAAGTTACAGAACGGAAACTAAAAATTTTGCAATTTTTCGATTTATAAAGGGGCATAACTCTAGAACGTTTAGAGTGACGTTACAAAAATTCAAACTTGATCTGTATTTGGTGGTAATAAGCATTGTGTATAAGTTTCATAACATTTGGTTGAGGCAAACTTAAGTTAGAGAACGGAAACTAAAAATTTTGCAATTTTTCCATTTATAAAGGGGCATAACTCTAGAACGGTTAAAGTGACGCCACCAAAATTCAAACTTATCTGTGTTTTGTGGTAATAGGCATTGTGTATAAGTTTCATAACACTTGGTTGAGGCAAACTTAAGTTAGAGAATGGAAACTAAAAATTTGGTAATTTTTCCATTTATAAAGGGACATAACTCTAGAACGGTTAGGGTGACCCTACCAAAATTCAAACTTGATCTGTATTTTGTAGTAATAAGCATTGCGTATAAGTTTCATAACATTTGGTTGAGGCAAACTTAAGTTAGAGAACGGAAACTAAAAATTTTGCAATTTTTCCATTTATAAAGAGGCATAACTCTAGAACGGTTAAAGTGACGCCACCAAAATTCAAACTTGATCTGTGTTTTGTGGTAATTAGCATTGTGTATAAGTTTCATAACATTTATTTGAGGCAAACTCAAGTTAGAGAACGGAAACCAATTTTGGGACGTATGGACGTACGTACGTACGTACAGACGGACAAGGGTAAAACTTAATGTCCCCTCCGCTACGGCGGGGGCATAAACATGTAATATCCATATAATTCAAATCTGGTTTGGATTTGTTTTGTGCTCAATGGAATTTAGTACGACAAATTCAATTTTATTGACAATTTTGGGATCAAATGTGATGAGGTTTATATTTAGGTATGTGCCAAACAGGGAAACAATAAAATAGTAAGTTGGAGACCATTCAGACTTCGTTTAGAAGAGATACGTCTTCAAAATCAATACAGTTTATAATTTTGGGGAGTTGAAAATTGAAAAGTGAAACTTTTTTTTTATTGTTTACTTTGCACTAAGAATTTATATACAAACCTCTTCTATTACTCTTCCTCTGAGCAAAACTCAGTAGGAGATCACAGTGGGTTTAACGACAATAAGACAGCAATCAAACAACAAAAAACACATAAGGACATCAAGTGGGCAACATATATAGTGTTTACCAATAGAAAGGTGTATACACAACATGCCAATTTCTAAATCGTCCCGAATTTCCATATATCATTGTGAATAAGTTTATCCAGAAGAATAGAATACATGTATTACATGTCTTTGATTTAACAGAAACAATAATAAAAGATCTGGCATTAAAACGCGATTCTCCATATTAACAATTGAGGAGAAAGCCTGAATATGAAAAGTTAAACAATTTAAAGGTTACCAATTTTAAAGTTTTACTCCTTAGAGGTCTATTTTCCCCTTCTTTACCCTACAAAACTTGGAGCCGTTGATTAAATATCCGCCGATTTTTCCAAAACGCTCATGTATAATATTATTATGCCGTCATGTGTTTAAACAGTTATTGGCCAATCAAATCAGTATGCAAGTTAAATAAATATTAAATAATTATATACATAATGCTTCAAAATGATGCAATTATATTATCAATCTAAAAATATTATACATGAACAACAAAAATAAAATATATTAAATGACTGGTGTCATCCTGGTTTGCCCACTTTTAATTGCAGGTTTATAAAAACATAGGGTGTTTTGTTGTTTTAACAATTATAGTTTATTTCTGAATCATAGTCATATTTTTACCTTTATTTTACCTGTAAAATTTTATAAAAGATACTTAATTCTGCTATTAAATCAAGGAAAAGTGCAAAAATATTTTTTTAGCAGGAAAATGTATTGAATTTGTCAAATATAGAAAAAATATAGACAAAATGTATACAAAATGTTTATTATTTTGACAATTTATAAACAAATTATTTTAATTGTTGGCACATTCTGAAAACAAATATGTAAAAAGTAAAATAATGAAACTTAAGATTAAAATAAGTGTCATTTAAATTTCTTTTTATTTATTCACCTTATTTATTTTTTAAAAATTTTAATGAATACACTGTTCTGAAATTTAATATAAAAATATCCAATTAATTCTAACTAATAAAATATAAATGCAACTGTTCAGTAGCCAAGCTTTCCAAATGACACAGTAATCTACATCCAAGCTAGCATTTTCTTCTTTAAAAAACCAATCAAATATCTTTCAATTAATAATCATGATTGATAAGTTTTAAGCAATTCAGGGTTTTTCTGGGTATTTTGGGAAAAAGGACCCTGGCCAGTTTTGGGAATTTTTTCACGCGCTTTTCAATGAAATTGGGAAAACAGCAAATATACCAGATTTGAGTTTTAGTGTGTTTAGTTCATTAAAAGTTATCTTTTATTGTGAAAATAAAGTAAGAAACTTCCAGATTTTACTGGCCCTTCAAAATTGAGAAGAAATTACCTCTTGAATTGTAGTAATATGTTTACACTAGCTATAAAAGCATCTACATGTAATATCAACATTTATTAATGATAAAGAAAATTACTGTCACATTTTATTGGATTTTGACATGAAAATTTGTGAACTAAAAGTAATTTTGAGTTTCTGTATAAAATATTTCCTGCTTTTTCTTTGTTTTCCATATATCTTTTGGTTTTCAATTCTGGTGTTTATATTTCATCATCATAGATGTATTTTGTTACTTGCCTGGAATTATTATTTTTTTATTGTATTTGATCGGCAAACCCAGAATTACCCTTATCCGCCCCCAGAATCTGATCCGGTATTGTAATTGTCTTCATTTCCGGTTAATGGCATCCATTGTTTTTCAATGTTGTTTTTGTCAGTCAGATACGATTTTACGCGGATTTACACATTACTTGTTGGCGATTTTCGGCATAAAGCTAGCGGTTGAACAAAATGAACATCGCTGTCATGAATAATAAAGATGAAAATAAATTTTGAGATCGTTTGGGAATTTTGCTCCCAAAATTGGGAAAAATGTAGGGTAATTGCCATTGGGAATGGGTCCGAATACCGGACCCTGTGGAATGCTAGAAAATCCATGCAATTTTACAATTCGTCCAAGCTGTTAATAATTTCTGACTCTTTGTGAATTGTTCTCACAAATATGGTATTATAAATATGAAATTGTCATACATTCGAGTCATTCAAACCAAGTATGCCGTTTTCTATGGAACCACTACTACACGGAAGGACACGGCTCCACCAATCACCTGGAAGGATGGCACAACAAAATTAAGAAGAGACTCCAACATGCCCACCCCAACATCTACGAGATCATTGAGTTACTGAAATAGACCCAGGCACTAACAGAATGTACCATTATCCAGTATGCAGCAGGAGGAGCCCGCCCACCAAAAAGACGACGATACAGAGTAATAGACACCAGACTCAACTACTGAAAGACAGTTACCAACAAGCACTCATCAAGGTGATAGACTACTCTGACGCAGCATCCCATCGTCTCCATTTGAACTGAAATATTGTAACTTGTGACTTTGTGAATATAATGTTTTGTGACTTTTGAAATATATATAAAAGATTGTATTTTCCATCATTATACATATAGTGCCCCATATTACTTATTTTACCATAGTGCTTTATTTATTTCCTTATGCAATGCATGTATAAATTTGATTCATATATTATATAAATTATGTTTGCAATAAAAGAAGACTTGTATTGGTGTATTTATATCATGAAAATCATTCAGAAACTTTATTATTAAGACACTTTTATAAATGAATGTCATTGTTTTGTCATTAGATGTACATGTATGTTAAATGAATCGATTGAGTTGATATTAAATTATTGAGAGAAAAAATATTTGATTTATTTATTATTTATCTATACAAATGAAAATGTAAATACACAATGATAAATACCTGAATATATAGAAAACACTGATAAACTATATACCTAAGTTGGAACAGACTATACAATTGTATGCTCATTAAACCTTTTGTCTTTTTGTTTTCTTTACTAATAGCCAATTGGTATAATTAAAAGTGGGCAAACCAGGAGTAAACCAAATGACTGAAGCAATTTTATAATACTGAAGGATAAACCCTTATTGTTACAATATTGCCGAAAACCATATACGACATTGATAAGCAATTATGACAAACCAATAAAAATATTAAAACAAGGGACAGAAAAGTATTAAACAGAAATAACCATATTTTCAAATTTCACTGCATAATTTAAACAACTTAAAAGTGTTTCATTTATTTTATCTTTGTGCGTATACGATGAAGTGTCCTGAAGGGCTCTCTTCACAAAACAATCTTACTACAAAAATTGATAGCAAGTTATACTTTAATGTTCATGACTTACGAGTATTTTTCTCGTTAGATTTCTTGTGAAATTGATCGATGAGCGGCTTTTTACAAATACCGAAAAAAGTATATGGCGTAAACGTCAATGGACAAGCAACCCAACGAGAAAAATAAAATTAAGAGGCATCTATAACTAGTTTTGAGTTGGAGAAATCATTCAATGCCATGTGATTGTATTTAGGTTTAAAATTTATACGTTTTTCGATTTATGAAGAGGTCAATTAGAAAAAAATAAGTAATTGACGCCAAAAAAGAATACAAAAATAAGATGCATGAAATAAAGTAATAACATAAGTTTACAAATACGTACCTAGGTGCATTTAATAAAGCAATTTTTGAACTTATTATTATCATATTTTTTTTATTGTAATTTCATTTTTATTTATATTCAATGTTACCCGAAATGGAGTCCTCCTTAAAGATAAAATTCACTTGAATGCGTATTTCTGGTGTAAATATCACACGTACTATCTACAATATACGGAAATGACGTCACGGCTGCGTATTATAAAGTTACTGAAGGAAGATTAATGTCAAATTCATATCCTCGGGCGTCGAAATAACCGGTTTGTCAGAACGGTTAGGTGTAATTTGCGCCAACTACCATTTAGAAAAGGTTTGAATCGCGCCCATCTCTTCTTTTCTTATAGTATGAATTGCGCCAATAAATGGAACTTAATTGTGCCATGTTTACCTCTAAACGAATAACCTATTTACACGTAACAAAAGAATACTCACTTGAAAGGATGTCTGAATTTGTTTTAAAAGATAGAGTCTGATAGAGGGTCTAAAACCTGTCGTGGTTGTGAAGATTATAAATTTCGCCAGGCTTTTATAGAGAAAAATAGAGAAATTAGATGGGAATAAAATGCACGCTGTTAAATCATGCTTTGCAAGGCTATTTACAGATGACTCGTGCACAATCATTTTGAATGGTGAATAAGATCACATACATGAATTCAGCACTCAGAAACTAGCCCGTAAATAGGAGGAGGGAATCCAGTTATTAATTAAATATCAAAACGGTGTGTAGAAATACCGCAAAGGACTGAGCACAAAGTTTTTGCACTTAGGACACTAAAACGATGTTTAAGACCACAAAGAACATGGATATAAGAAGATATGAGTATATAACTCATAAATATAAAGTTTGGTGTCAATCGATATTATTATTTTGAAGTTAAATGACTTTTTAATCAGCGCGTGCCACAAAATAAATACGGCAGTAACAAACAAACGAAAAAAAATCAGAGAAAATTGAAATACCATAAACATGTTTAATCAGTATACAAGTGGATCCAAAACGGGTTAAGGTTAAACGAACATGAATTTCTATCGATTACACAGGTGACAATCAACGGAGTGTGGCGCGTGTCGTTAAAACATTAAATAACTTTATAATTACTAAAGATATGATTATAAAATTCGAAATTATGTACTTTTAGAAAGTCTCCTTCTATATGCCATGTTCTTTGTTTCAATTCTATCATTCCATCAGGTCCTTAGTGCAAATTTTTGTCCTTAGTGCAATAAGAACAAAAATTTGCAAATAAGTCTATAACATTTGCGCAATTAAACGCTTGTTTTATTGGCGCAAATGAATGCTGCAGTTTTCAAAATAAAGTGACGCAAAAGAAGAATTGGCGTAATTAAGTTGTGGCGCAAATTAATTCTTTTTTCAGCGCAAATGGATATCGGCCTTCAAAACACCGTTTGTACACTAACATTTATCTTTTACGCTGTCTAGCCTGAAAATAAAAGTTTTGGCAATTTGTGTAGGATTTTAATTTTAGAATGTAATGAACAAGTAAGAAGATCGTTAAAAACCTTAAGTGAATCGGAAAATGAGCTATGCACGATAAAAGGAAATAGTTTGGTGCGTCGATATGAAATTTCACAGAGGCATGTAATATTTGTAAAATTTGCATTAAGTCTTTCAATAACAACCATTTGTAGAACTGATTATTTCGATCCTTCAAATATGTGTAAAATAATAAATATTTATATTATTTAGTCATTTTCATATATACAATTGCAGTATGTTTATAAATATTGTAGATTTGTATTTGATCATTGATTGCATGCATAACGTCCAGTGACAAATATTTCATGTATTCGTACAAAGAACAAATCAACAACTTTTAAAATACAATTGGTTGGTTATTTTAGGTGATTCGATCTAAATGATTTGCGTTAAAATTTGTGAAACTTGGACAGAAGTTTACCTCTAAAATAAATAAATATATAAAAAAAAGGTAGAGTTATTTTTTTCATTCTGTATTTTACTCATACATGGACTTAAGCACTTTTTACAGTCAAAATAACAGTTTTAACACCGATAGCAGCAATCGGAAGCGACGCTGGTTCCATAGAAGTCTTCACAAATATATATATACCTGGCAATCTTCGGTTTATATCAGACTCTGACATTGAGGGGAACAAATGCCATGGATGTCTTGTCTTTTTTTAATACATTTAGATATAAAACATGTATCTCATATAAAGCCTCATTTATAGAAAATTATATATAATTTATTGTATCAAGGATATTGAAAAGCCATATCATATACACTTTATTATATACATATACCTCACGTAGATGTTTTTTTGTGACATGACGTCATACAGATAAGGAGGTTTGAAATGACGTCATACAGATTATAGGTTTGACATGACGTCATACAGATTAGGGTTTGATAAAGCCTTTGCAACAGTGACTGCAATCGATGACGTGACGTCATACAGATTAAAGGTGTGATAAAGTTTTGAAACCGTGCTGATATCGATATCATCACGGGTGGCTGATACAGCACGCTTGCCAATGATTGTATTACACATACAATTTATCTGTATTTACTACTAAGTATATAATAAATATAATTTATTGTATCAAGGAAATATTTGGATCAAAGAAATATTTAGTGGAGGAGGAGGAGGAGGAGGAGGAGAGAGAGAGAGAGAGAGAGAGAGAGAGAGAGAGAGAGAGAGAGAGAGAGAGAGAGAGAGAGAGACTTATATATTTCGCGGTATTTTGTCTCATGTTACAACAAATGTACTCATTTCAAAATGTGATGGAAGGAAATGTTTCCCCTTCGTTTTATTAGATTAGTGTAATGATATTAGTTGCAGATTTTTTTTTCTATCGGTAAGAAATGGTATACAGTTCGAAATCTACATTAAGTTATAGTACATTTAAAGTAAGTTTATTGCATTGCTAAACGTTTCTCAATCAAGATAAAACGTTTACAACCAATACTATTTTTTACGACTAAATAAGTTTTATGTAAAATAGATAGTTCACGTTCCATTGAACTAAGGGTATTGTTCAGGTTAGTTTTTTTTTAACATTTTATAAGATCAAATTTGAAATGTTATTAACACAATGATTCAAAATTACAAAAAGACATCAAGAATTACACAATTTGTATAAAACAAAAATATAATAATTAAGATAACTTATTTGCTTTAATTAACAAGTGAAATGTTTCCAATCCAATCTTTCCAATCTAATATAGTCCAAAGGGTGACAAGGGGATATAAATATGGTCACTACAGGTCTTCTTTCGGCTGGCAGTAAAAAACCTTGCCAAAGTGGGGCATCCGTTTGAATGTTTGGGATATACAAGTTCGCAACCAACTATCAATCAATCCAATCTACAATCTAATTAAAATATAGAACTCGGATTTCGTTATACTACATACGAGATCTAACAACTACCCGTATAAGGTTTCACTTCTGAAGGATTTTGCATGTGACTTTTTCAACCAATCAGAATTCTAGTTATCGAATCTGAACAGCGCACGCGGAACATATACTTGAATGAGGTTCATTAAAAGGTCCCGAGGGTATCCAAAAATAAAAACAATGGGACTTAAAATTTATCGCTTCGATTGTTAATCGTTTGGAAATAGTTTTTAAATCTCTTTCGTCGTCATATTGTAACTATAGCCATGAATATTTGAAATATGTGACGTTTTCAGATGTGCCTCATATGCTTTATGACTTGAGGTCGGATCGTAATCGTGGAAATTAAAGAGAACAGTAAACACGTTTAAACTGTACACTATAGCGGTGCTTCCCTCTGCCAGATGTGGATCAAGGATTTTGATATTGGGGTGCAAACTATGCATAGTTTGAATGGGACATGTAAAAAGTCTAACCATTGATAAACCATACATATATGTGTAGCGCCACAAGTACCCCTCCCCCCACTTCGGCTTGCATACGAGAAAAAACTGTCCTCTAATAGCTGCTCTGGTGAATTTTTTTTAGCTCAGTTGGTAGAGAGGTGCCTAACTGTCCTATTTTTGTGAACTGTCAAGGGGGTCTTTATTTTGTATCTAGTAAGAAAAAAATCTTAGGTAGCAGGCTATATATTTAAATACACGTGTATTTCCTATACAATTCCCATGCTGTAGCGGATAAATATATACCAAAAACCAATCCTAGTCTATCGTTGACATAATAATTGATAAATAAAGTTCGAACTTGATCTGTAATTATAACTTGTCATGATAAAACAATACGCCAAAAATCAAATCAATATCTTCAAGCACGAAGATAAAAGTGTGGAAAACTGATTTGCCGGACTGACGGATGGACAGACAGACAGACAGACGGAGTGCAAACCTAAAGTCCCCTTCGACTTTGTCAGTAGGGGACTAATAACCAGGCATTTTGTAATATCAATATATGATTTAGATAGCTGTGAATTTAGCTCGAACTGAAAATTCTTGCTTTTTTACCTTTTAAATAAATCCTTACATTTATGGCTAGAAATAAACCAGACTTCCAAATAACCTTGCATTTTGTAAGATCAATATATGATTGAGATAGCTGTAGAGTTTTATTAAAATCCAAGTTAATTTGAAAAAGTTATAGACATTTTTAAAGGTGACTATCTGAATTTAGTCCAAAAGGAAAATTCTAGCTTTTTTCACCTTTAAATCAAGTTTTTAAATTTGAAAGCAATAACCTAAATTATCAATAACCTGTCATTTTATAAGATCAATATATAATTGACATACCACATCTTCCTATAACTATATAGATGGGCTGATTCAGACTGGGTCAAGACCAGTTGAGATTAAATGAAAAGTTCAAAACTGATTCGAGCATTGGTCAAGACTGGCCAGGCATTTGTGGAGACTTATATATTCAGACATAAATTAGGCCATTTTTTTTACTAGTTTGGAATGTTTTACATTTGTCATTTCGGGCCTTTTATTGCTATGCGGTATGGGCTTTGCTCGTTGTTGAAGGCCGTATGGTGAATTATAGTTGTTCATTTCTGTGTCATTTGGTCTCTTATGGAGAGTTGCCTCATTGGTAATCATACCACATCCTCTTATTTTTATATTTACCAAGATTATCAAGTACTCAATCTGACTTAAGTAAGTCTAGACAAAGGTCAACTACATTTAAGTACTGTTGGGTCTTGTCAAGTAAAATTTGTGCTTGACCTTTCTGGTTGAGTACAAAATATGGTCTTTTCAGACTCTGAGCAGTTTTAGTGCATGCAAGACAAACATGTTCACCTTACATTCATTACATACACCAAACATAGTGGTCTTATATTTTTGAGTACTTGGAAAAAAGACCAAATCAAATCTTACCATTGACAAATGAACCATGAAAATGAGGTCACAGTCATATGAATTCTGCCAAACAAACACATTTAATATATACCGGTACCTACCATTTCATATACTTAATCTGATAAACTGATAAAAAATTAGCACTGACAAATGAACCTGGCATGAAAATGAGGATAGGTCAAATGAAACTTGCCAGACAAGACATGAACACCTTATAATCATTCCATATGCAGAATATAGTGGCCCTATTGCTTCAAGTGTCTGCAAAATAGACCAAAACCATAAATAATAAATGTCATATAATGAATCATGATAAAGGTCAAGGTAAGAAAAAAATGCCCGTGTCGGACATGTTCACCTTAAAATCATTCCATACATCAAATGTACATGTAGAGGCCTAATTGCTAGTCTCCGAGAAATAGACTAAACCACAACAACTAAAGATTGAACCATGAAAAAGAGGTCAAGGTTCGATGAAAACTGCTAGTCCAACATGCACATGTACATCAAACAATTATTCCACACACCAAATACAGTTGACCTATTGCTTATAGAATCTGAGATACAGACTTGACCATAATACATTTGTAAGTGAAAATTTCACATGAGAAAAAAAAGCATGATTTTTATTCAAGCAGTCACTGAACCATAAAAATTAGGTCATGGACAATGGACATTTGATGGACAGAAACTTGGTGACTACACATAAGGTACACAAAATGTATCTGTATACAAGGTATGAAACATCCAGGTCATCTATCTTCTGAAATATCAAACTTTATTCAAATAGTTTATGCTGCTGCATGATTATGCTGATTGTAATCCCTAAGTGTCGCATTTTGCAACATTTTGGTCTCAGGTGACACAAAATTTATTTCAATCACATTTCATGTGCCTGTGCAAGCATAAACCCTGTTGTGGACTTGTATTACTTGTAATCTTGCCTTCTATACTGACCATTGATTTTATGTTGATAGTCCTACATATAAAGTTTTACTAAAAGTATCACGTTAACATTTATGATCCAAGAAAATGAGGTCAAGGTCAGATAAACCAAGGCGGAAATACATGTACACCTTTAATACAATCATTCCATATACAGAATATAGATGACCTATTGCTTGTAGTATAAAAGAAACAGACAAAACCATGGAAATTCCATATTGACCAATGAACCATGAAAATGAAGTCAAGGTCAGATGAACCCTGCCAGACAGACATGTACACCTTAAAATCATTCCATGCATCAAATATAGTTGACCTATTGCTTGTAGTATCTAAAAAACAAAGTCAACCAGGAAAACTGAACATTGACCAATGAACCATGAAAATGAGGTGAAGGTGAAATTATACCTATCAGACAGACATATACACCTTACAATCATTCCATACACCAAATATAGTTGACCTATTGCTTAAAATTTAAGAAAAACAAACCAAAACACAAAAACTTAACATAAGCAATGAATCATGAAAAATGAGGTCAAGGTCAAATAAAACCTGCCAGACTGACATGTACATAGTAAAATATTTCAATACACCAAATATAGTTGACCTATTGCATACAGTATTAGAAAAACAGACAAAACACAAAAACTTGACATTGAGCAATGAACCGTGAAAATGAGGTCAAGGTCAAATAAAAAACCTGCCAGACTGATATGTACATCGTAAAATATTTCAATACACCAAATATAGTTGACCTACTGCATACAGTATTAGAAAAACAGACCAAAACACAAAAACTTAATATTGAGCAATGAACCGTGAAAATGAGGTCGAGGTCAAATAAAACCTGCCAGACTGATATGTACATGTACATCGTAAAGTATTTCCATACACCAAATATAGTTGACCTATTGCATACAGTATTAGAAAAACAGACCAAAACACAAAAACTATTACCACTGAACCATGAAAATGAGGTCAAGGTCAGATGACACCTGCCAGCTGTACACCTTACATGCCTTACAATCATTACATACACCAAATATTGCACCTATTGCTTATCGTATCTGAGATATGGTCTTGAACACGAAAACTTTACCTCGTTCACTGATCCATGAAATGAGGTCGGGGTCAAATGAAAACTGTCTGACAGACATGAGAACCTTGCAAGGTATGCACATACCAAATATAGTTATCCAATAACTCATAATAAGAGAGAAATTAACATTACAAAATATCTGAACTTTTTTCCAAGTAGTCACTGAACCATGAAAATGAGGTCAAGGACAATGGACATATGACAGACGGAAACTTCATATCATAAGGCATCTATATACAAAGTATGAAGCATCCAGGTCTTCTACCTTCTGAAATATTAAGCTTTTAAGAAGTTACATGTAGTTAATAACGCCGCCGGATCACTATCCCTATGTCGAGCTTTCTGCGACAAAAGTCGCAGGCTCGACAAAAAATTGAGAGACAAGTTGAACCCTGTCTGACAACACATGTAAACCTTCGATCCCATACATGTATACCAAATGTAGTTATCTTATTACTTATAATATGCCACAAATTCAATTCATAAAATCACTACACATGTAGTTTTTTAAGGAGTCGCTGAACAATGAAAATGAGGATAAGGACAATGGACATACATGTATGACTTGACAGAAACTTCTAAACATAAGGATTCTTTATACATTATGATTTTAAGTATGAAAATCCATGATTTCTACCCTCTGAAATATAAAACTTTATATAAATAGTAAATGTTGTTGTCCGATTAGCATTTCATGTCTTGTATTCTGAAACTTTGGTCACAAGCAGAACAAAACTGGAGACCTTGGAGGAATTAAGCTTCCTTCTAAGCCTCATGGTGATAGTCAGTAAATAAAAGATACATTTATCTGGAGGAAAATGAACAAGGAAGATACAAAAAGTGCATGTAGTCTTCAGCATGTTCAGTTCCAGAACAGACATAGTTGTCAGAAAAATTAATTTTAATTATCTGGTTTATCAGTTCAAATAAAGACAGAAGAAATCTATCTATTACTAACTGTTCTGAACTGCATTTTATTTAATGAACTTATAGCACTGTCAACATGTACAATGTACATTTGTACCTGACAAGCAACAATCTTTTAGTTCACAAGTACAACAGCTTGATCCATATATGTGATCCAAAATGTGCAGAATGCTATTATGGTGAGAGGTTCAACTTCACTTTATACTTCTCAACATTACTAACTTTGAATATTAAATCCTGTATCACCTTCATTGCTGGTGATCATCATGTCATGTACATGTAGAACTTATTTTTAAACTTCTATTGGAAACCAGATTGGTCAAATATGTCTTCATAACGAGTTGAATATGGAATGTCTTGGACTAGGTTCCGTTGCTACCAAAGATTTAAAGAATGTCTGTTGGTCTTAAATCTGTATTGTATATGACTGTTGCATGTATAAATGAAAAAGGCTTTTATATCTTTGCTTTTGTACAGACATCATTGACATTTATATTAGCAAACAATTTGCATTTCCTGGCATATCTATTTGTTTGGTGGATGAACATTTCCAAATGCATACATGTATTTCATGTTTTTCACATCCTTTTTAGTTTTCTGATGAAAATGCTGTTGCTTCCAGTTGATACAGATTCTATAGCTGAGCCTGTGTCTGGCCATTTCTTTATGTCTGGCATGTGTGTGAATTATTCACAGTGACTCTCAATTTCATTTCCCCAAACTTTCTGTGTCTGATTCCTTTCCATGAAGCTATATAAACCAGGGAAGAATGTCTGCTCCTGAAATATCAATTTAAATATATTTATGGAATATTCAAAACAATGCTGACTCCATTATAAAGCTTATTTAAGATTATTTAACATCCATTTCAAAGGATCTCATTTAATTTTTTTCTTTAATAATTATTACTAGCTTTTCCAGACTAAAAGGTGAAGAAAAAATGTACATGCATGTTTGTTTAGGGTTTCCCTACCTACATGTACATGTACATGTACATACCCTGTTACTTAATACTAGTGTTTATTCAACACATTTCAATTGATACATGTACGTTGTGTATAAGTTTCAGAACATTTATTTGGTTGAGGCAAACTAAAGTTAGTGAATGGAAACGGAAAATTCAGCAATTTTACCATTTGTAAAGGGGCATAACTCTGGAACGGTTAAATTGACGCCAATAAAATTCAAACTTGATCTGTGTTTTTATGATAATAAGCATTGTGTATTGGTTTCATAACATTTGGTTGATGCAAACTAAAGTTAGAGAAAGGAAACCAACTTTGGGATGTACGGACGGACGCATGGACAGTCACAAGGGTAAAACTTAATGCCCCTCAGCTGCGTATACCACGGGGGCATAAAAATGTATTTTCTGTAATTTCAGATACATTGTATCTGGTTAACATACATGTACATGAACAGGATGAAGTTATTTTTCTCAAACAGCATTAAACTAATATTTAATGAACACTGAAACACTAATAGCCATTTTGACCCACTGTGGCCGAGTCCAAGAATAGTGAATAATTAATTTCTTCCTTGGCAGAAAATTTCTCCTAGCAATTATCTGGAGCACCACATGATATCTACATGTATTAGTGTGTGACAGAAGTAAAAAAGTATGCTGATATTAAAACTTCTTCTGCATGTGCAGGCATAAGTATACATGTATATCTTTGCAAGTACACAGTAGAATATCATTATGATCTATAATTAGTCTATACACTATTACTAATGGATTTAGATTTATCTGATCCCATATCTTCATTGACATTGACATTGTAAATTATAATTTTTTGGTAGGAGAATGCGTTGGAAGACTTGCAATGTATTTTCTGGGATATTGTCATGTTTTTTAAAGTACACTGTGAATCCTCCACAAGTATTTTTGTTTATAAACACTTGAGAAGTTGCCCAATGATCATGATGATAGAAAAATGTCAACCTTTAATACTCTATTTTCGAGAATTTACCTTTGAATGCGCACTTGATTATCGGTACAGACTTAAGTTTGGAAACTTGGACCGCAGACTACGATTTTACCATCGGTCCTAGTGTCTGTACCGTGTTCCATCATTTTCCTTTTTTCCTTGCAACAGCGAACAGGTAGCTGATATCTGGTATGTAAACTCTTTCCATAGCCCGCTTGAAGCATGTTGGAAGCCTGACCATGCAATCTTTGATCTCCAAAATAGTTTCCAAAATTTGTCCCTTTTCAAATTTCAACTCTTTCACTTTGTACTAAGGCAAAATTTCAGTTAATGCATTTTCTAAGTTGTTTTTCCATTTCTGCGTCGCCATCTTCAACATATTCCTAGGTCGCTTCCATAAGGAGCATTCTGATTGGTCGATATAAATTCTTTCTGGGGTCAAATATTACGTAAAAAAAGGTCACAAAAGTGAAAGAGATTAGGGTCATCGTTAGATCTCGTATGTAGTATAACGAAATCCGAGTTCTATATTTTAATTAGATTGTCCAATCTAATAACTGTTTTTTTATCCCGCATTTTTATATTAAATTATTTTAACTCAAAATAATAATTGAAATAACTTTCTGAAATAAAACCCTTATATATATCATACGCTTAACAAAACGATATACCATACGATAGATGAAACGCTAAACCATACGATAAACGAAACGCTAAACCATACGATAAACGAAACGCTAAACGCTAAACCATACCATGTTACATACGACAAATAAAACGCTTAACGATACCATACGATATACAAAACCCTAAACGATGACATTTACCATACGATGAACGAACGATGAACGAACGCTGACCGAACGTTGTACGAACGCTATACGAACGATGTACGAACGATGACCGAACTCTATACGAACGATTCCCGAACGCTGTACGTACGATTCCCGAATGAAAAAGTGTTAACTTTTACGTTACAGGGACTGTATGATCTGACCATAAAATGTTATGAAAATTATTAATTTTAGTGACTTATTTAGCAAGTATGCATTTTCAGTTAATTTTAAATAATTCCAAAATCATGGACAACAAAACATGAATATATTTGATAATATAAGGCATTGAAAGTGAATATGTATTAGATGGTTCAAAATAACATTAATCATCAAAATAAAACAATACTATTAAATTAATGTTCCTGAAACAATGCACAGAGTCATAACAGTTGCCATTTAAACACAGTTGATTAAACAAAATGTGCTAATTCAATTAGTAATTGTTTCATCATGTACTTAATGATTCATATTGAACAAGGGTTGTGGAGGTTGTTGCATCTGTTCTCAAAATGAATAATTACAATGAATAAAATATCTGTAAATATTTCATCATGTTAATTGCTACATGTTTTAAGTTAAAAGAAATAAAAACATATTAAAAGAGCAAAGTTAGCATCTTAATTATATTCTTTTTAGATTTAACATAGAATATTAAATCACTATACATTTGTAAATACTTTGAACCTAAACTATATATTTTCATGTTGGGTTGATGCATTATTGATATATATCCCACATCTCCTTTCATCATGTGCATTCACATCTGACTGCAGATTTTTGCCTTTTCTACATAATTATTTTATGTTTAACATTCAATATTTGGGAAAACATAACAAAAAATCTATCTGTAAGCATATTTTTTTCTTTTTTATGTAAACATGATATAAACTTTTTAAAGTATTTTATGAAGCTCAAAATATTTTTATAGATATTGTATTATCAAGTAAGTTGTCATAAAATTTACTGTGTTAACTGCATTGTATGTCTAATAATTTAGTTTAACATGTTTAAAAATACCTTTTATTCAAATTCAAAATAAATAATTAAAATATATGTATTTACTGAACATGAATTCATGACCATGCAAATGTGACATTAAAATAGGTAATAATCAGGATGTTAACACTGGATAGGTAATAATCAGGAATTCTTATATACATGCTATAGCTAATATACAGATTAAGACACAATAGTTTATTGCCTGGGGTGAATTTTAAACTGTCATGGGTATATATGGAAGATGATTTTACATGTTTTATGATGATGTTCACAAATTATAATTGTCCTCTTCAAAATTTGGATAAATTTTTCAAAATAAATTATAATTTAGAAAAATATGAAACAGCAGGATATAATATTATTTTGGATATAAAAATGCATATTTTAAAAGTTATACAAGTATTGATTTATCAAAATAAAATTGGGTAAATAACTAAAATAAAATAAAAAAAGTGTTGTCTGAGCTGCAAAGCATTATTTAATACAAGCTGTAATAAGTAAAAGTATACCGGGTAACACTAAAGATGTAAAATTAAACTCAAGGATTTAAACATTAACAGGGAGGGTTAAGCCTTGGAACAGAATATATATTTTCCTGATTAACTTTAGGACAAAGATTCTACATTTACATCACAAAGGTTTATTCATTATATGCACTTGACAAAGGGAAAGTCAATAGCATCTATATAGTAACAGTGCATTTATTTATTTATTTTTCATTCTTTAAACTTTTCTCTGTAATATCAATCTATTTCATATTAACATGAACAAAAGAAATAACCTGTTGTGTTTTAGAGAGGAATAACTATGTCCATGATGTCTGATTTTAAAGAATTGATGAAATAAAGTATGATGTGAGCCTCAATAAGACAGTAACCCTTCAATGAAAGTACACAGTCACACATAAAAATCATTAATGTAGGAAAAAGACAACACCATATATAGAATTTAGACCCCTAAAACGATTTATTCTTCTTATTAATTGGGACTTAAAATATAATTGTGTAAGTTCTAGAATTTTTTGTCAATCAAATAAGGATTGCTAGTTTTCATCTAGGTAAATACAGTTATTGTAATTGACTTTCTTCTAAGTACCGTACAATGTATATAGTATTATATTAGTTAAAATTTTACTGTACTTTAGTCTCAATGTATATTTTTTTGTAGAATCATATTGGTTTGAGCATGATTCCCACTTAGAATATGATGCCTGCTACATGTGCACTTTGATGCAAAGGAAATATAGATGTCACTGAGTCACTCTTATAGCTGCAAATTGTGAAACAGTGGATTAATTCATTATTTTATACTAGTTATTTATTGTTTTGGAAATAATGAATAGCGCTTGCAGCATTATTCCATAATGATGATGTGATATTAGGATTAAATTGGACAAGAACAAAATTGTGCATTGTACAAATAGGAAACTTACAAATTGTATTAAAGGAGGACCTCATTACTGGATGACTAAATACCTTGGATAATCATGATAATTATTCATTTGGTATATCAATAATGAATTTGGAATAACAAGATTTTATAGTTTCAGTGCATATTAATAGTGCAATCATACATTGTATCTGAATTCCATGAATACCTTGGATAATTATTCATTTGAAATAGCAATTTGGAATAATGAAAATTCATAGTTTCAGTGAATATTAATAATAATAGTGCATCATATCTGAATTCATGAATAGTGGATAATCAGTCATTTTAATATAATAACAATTTGGATAATGTGAAATTCTAGTTTCAGTGAAATTGGCAATACAGTGCATATTACATTTATAAATTTTGACTTGGATGGAGAGTTGTCTCATTGGCACTCATACCACATCTTCTTATATCTATGTATATCGCATCTGAAGTTTATGTTGGCATTGCAATTGTTAACTACCACCAGGGTGTGTAAAAATACCTTAACCACCCATGAGGGTCTCTTGTGGTCTGTCACAATTGTTTAGTGTCAAATGACTGCCTGCTGTACTTGAAGTCTGAATTAGAATTAAATAAAAATCTAAATTAGTGGCCAAGCATATTAAACAAATAAACCATGTACTTCAAAATATAATTTTATTGTCCCGCCTGCAACAAAAGTTGAAGTATGCAAGAAATAGGTATTACAATCTGGCAGCGGCTACAGCGTAACCTATTTGTATAAAGCTTCACCAGGTACATTTTAGAAGCTTAAAGACGTGGAAACTTCTTTATGTTATGAAGTTTCTGTTAGTAACTTGTCCGTTGCACTTTACCTTGTTTTCATGGTTCACTGACTGTTTGAAAAAATATTACTGTTTGAACAGTCATACACTACAGTGAAATACTCTCTTACATGTATAACATGTATAACGAGTAATTGGATAAATTTATATGGTATATATATATATATATATATATATATATATATATATATATAGGTATCTTGAAAGGTCTACATGTCTCATTGTCTGATAGGCAGGGTTCACCTGACCTTGACTTCATTTCATGGATTAGTGATTAAGGTTATTTCAGTTACCTTGTCAAGTTTGTTTTCAGATACTACAAGCAGTAGGAATGATAGGTCAACTATATCATGTATATTTGGTGTATGAAATGATTGTAAGGTGAAAATGTCTGACTGCCAGACTTGCATCAGACTTTGACCTCAATGAAAATGTCATGGTTCATTGAACAATGTTTAGTTTTTGTGGTTTGGTCTATTTCCCAATGTTTCTCAGATGCTTTAATAACATAAACGGTACCAATTTTTCTGCACCAGATGCGCATTTCGACAATCAATGTCTCTTCAGTGATGCTCGTGGCCAAAATATTCGAAAATCCAAAGCTTATTAAAAATATGAAGAGCTATAAACAATTTAAACTACATGTACATGTACATGCATAATGCATGACATGTATAAGATCACTATTTTTGGCGTATTGGATATTCGTAAGTTGTACAAGTTTGATTGGCAGGTTTTAAATCTGACCATGACCTCATTTTCATGTTTCATTGGGCAATGTTTAGTTTTCATGGTTTGGATGTTAAGTCTATTTCACAGATACTATAAACCACTAAATTTTGGGTATGGAATGTCAGTTTGTAGGGTGTACATCATCTGTCTGGCATGGTTAATTTGACCGTGACTTCATTTTCAAAGGTAATTGATAATAGAAAGTTTATGTGATACTTGTACATGTAGTAAAACCTTCATACATGACGTATTACATTTGTTACATTCAACATAAATTGAATTTTACATGTAGGCAAAGCAGACATGTCATTTCAGCGTGTGCACAGTCACTCTTGTTTACATCACCATTGATCATGTCTACCATCATGACCATGTTGATTTAAGCTGCTTTTGTTAACAAAGGTCTGACAACTATTAACAATTGTTATAATCATGATAATTCATTTGACAATATTGTAGTCTTGTATAAAGAGGGACGAAAGATACCAGAGGGATAGTCAAACTCATAGATTGAAAATAAACTAGGTGTATAACATGTATAATGTACAATAACCAGAATAAGGAGATGTGGTATGATTTTCAATGCGACAACCATCAACTGTAGACCAAGTGATGTAATTGTTAGTAACTGCACTTCCTTCAACAATGAGCAAAATCAGTAACGCATAATCATGATAATGAAAACCTATAACAGGCCTAGCCATATTGGATGATGTAACACAATGTAAACAAGTTTAGATGAGAAACCCAAGTTTGATTTATATACAAAAGCAACAAACAATCAGTTGGCGATTAAATTAGGTCAGTTAATAGATATAAGAAGATGTGGTATGATTGCCAATGAGACAACTTTCCATCCAAGTCAAACAATTTGAAAAAGTAAACCATTATAGGTCAAAGTACAGTCTTCAACACAGAGCCTTGGCTCACACCGAACAACAAGCTATTTAGGGTATCAAAATTACAGTTATGCATGTTTAGAATTTGAAACAAATAGTTCCTGGATCATCATTTCTGATGTCTCCCATTTTATAAGTTTATAGGCCCATTGAAACATGAGTGATGACAAATGTATTATGGTCAGAGATGGGTCTGATTACTTTCAATTTAATTGATTAAATTACAATACTTTGTCAATTGTACGATTAAATTAAATTAATGGTTACATCATTTCTCAAAGTAACTGATTAAATTAATGATTACATTGGCAAGTAATCATGATTACATCTGATTACAATGAATTTCAAAATAACCCATTTGAATGGTGTAAATAAATAAAGGTTTAATATAGCTGTTGAACTTTTTGAGAAAGGGTTTTATTTGATATGTAAGTAAATAATAACTTCAAACTTCATCAATTTGATAAACCACAAAGATTTACAACATATTTACATGAACATTGTGTCACCGGTTATGACCCATTACACTTTATCATCATTAATCTCTAAATTATTTTGACTTCAATTGAATAAAGGTTTATAAAGGGTTTGGTATTTGTCTTCTGACATCTTCCAGACTTATGTATTTCACGGTGCAGTTTCTGGAAGTTAAAAGATGGATGAAATAAATTTACCAGTTAAAACATATGTAAAAAATTTTAAACGTAATATAAGTAGTAAAAATCATTGCATTTTACATGTCCATATACATGTATATACCAAAATTTGCTTATTTTAAACAAGATATTTGTCACACTTTTTTGTGTGTTAATTATATAAATTTTCAAATGTCTTATCTTTTGTCATATATATTGCCCTACAGCTACACACAATTGGTAATTGCAATAAAACAGACCTTGATTGGTCTTCTACTTGTCATTTCAAAGGTGACAATAATCACAATATTAACAAAGGATTATAATTCAGAAGTTACAGAAATATATAACTTAAATATAACAGTCATTATCAAATATATAAATGTTTAAATTGTGAATATATGTACAATACCTTTTAATTAGGCTAATGATGACTTTCAATACTGTAAAAGTTTATGTTTACTGAAGTAAATAAATCAATTAACATGCTTACAGTAAACCTAACTATTTTAACAAATTATATATTTATTAAATATGAACTAAAAGGTTTATGTAAGACATGACATATTGACCATTAACACAATTTAGATTTATTCCCAATGTAATCAGAATGTAATCAAAAAGTAATCAGGATTACAAGGTATTTTGGAAAGTAATTGATTAAATTAAATTACATGTAATCAGATTTTTGGCTGATTAATGATTACAATGATTACTTGAAAAATTGTAATCAATTACAGCTGATTAATGATTACAATTACAATTACCCCAAGTCTGATTATGGTTTACCAAAGACTTATAGGTGATCCAATATTAACAGGCTTCTGCCCTTATTCATGTTTTTCTACAAATCCATTCTATCTGTTTTGAATAAATGCCTTCTAAATATGTATCTCAAGATGTTTAGCAACATTTTCAATATACACAATAAGCATTACAAAGGCATACATGTATTATGCACTATTAGTGAGCTGTTTGTTATAATTTAATTATAATATTTATGTGTGGAAGCATATTTTGAGGTTTTAATTTGCTATGATTTTAAAACTTATACATGTTCTAGCAAAAGAAAACAAACAACCTGAAATGAAAAAAAAAAAAAAAAAACACAAAATGTGGTTCAAGAAAGGGATGATAATTGGATTTTTGTTTTGTGGCTGTACAATTAGAATTAATGTATCGACTATGTTTGTACATTATATATATATATATATATATATATATATATCATGTATATAGCATGGTGTGAAAAGCCTATGTAATACAAATAGACTAAAACATGATAATAAACTGGTGAAATTGAGTAAACTGCTATTATGAGACATCAACCCAACAACAACTAAATAACAATCTAGAGGTCAACATATATATATATACGTCTAAACACACTTTACGACAAATTCATCCATTGGAGAACAAGTGATCATTGATGGGTGATACATGGCTGAAATCATAATTACTCAAAATATCGACACAACAATGTTAATTAGAACTGCATTTTTAATAAGATCATTATTTAATAAATAAAATGGTGTGGTACTTGTTTACAAATTAGACAATTTTCACCGAAAACCTAATGACATAGAAGTAAGCAACTGAACTGGCAAATTTGATAAGGTCAGAATAATAATTTCCAACATATAGGCAGCCAGATTATATATTTTCACTCAGACCAGGACCAGAATACTTATTTTCAGTCCATCCTTCTATTAAAGTGAGTTAAAAAATTTGTATGATTTAATCAATGATTTTTTTCTAAGGGCGCCCTAATAAGTTTTGCTGGTAATACATAAATAATATGTACTGTTTTCATCACTGATTGAAGATGAATATAATCAGAATAATGGACCCATTTGCCTAATTAATAAATGTGACCATTTTAAAATTTTTATTACATCTAGTAAAATTGTTAATTTTCTTTACTGGTTGAATAATATATCAATATTGGACAAGTATGTATATGATTAAATAAATTGAATTTAAAAATGGAAATGGGAAAAATATTTTGGGTTCACGTTAGTACGATATCATGATCAACTGAAACCACAAAATAGAATCTGATGTCTGTCTGCAGAATTTAACAAGACCAGAGTCTGAAGAATACAACAAGTTCTAAACCGTGATGTGAATAAATAAAAGAAGATTTGATTTCCTTGTCTGAAACAATGCAAGTTTTCTTGTTTTGAACATTTCAACTTTCACTGGCGCTAGTTATTTTGTCGGTCTTGTACAGTACGTCCATCTATTTATAAATACCTTTTTTACAAAATATGTATGGTAAATTGGTTGAGAAAATCCGGTGAAAATATGAATGATCTCGAGTGATAATATTTTTACTTCAATCATGAATGCCGAAGTGCTATTTATCAAGGACATTTGAACTTTAAATAAACCACTCGGTACAATATACAGTACAAAGTCGAGTAAATATTGAACTATTCGAAAATAAAATACGGTAAAATAAATTAAATTTAGATAGATTTAAGAATATTTTTGTTTTTCCATAGCTGCAAAAGATGCGTTAAATGTTCATTATAGCTTTGTTTTTTTCATATATGTATAGAAATCAAAATGGTTAATACGGCAATATTTATAATTTTGCAAGAAGAAAAATGTAGTCCCAAATAAAAGCTCAAAATAAGTGTGTGAAATAAGCCCTCGGGAAAAAATTAAGCAGTTTAATACGGGGATAAATTTGACAAGTGTGTATATTCGAGTTCCCCGCTAGGTTTACAGTATATCATGTATGTTGACCGTTATTATGAAGTAATGTGATTCGTAAAACTACGCGTATTGAAGACAACCTTGTATGCATGAATGATTTCACACCTAACTAATTTTAAAAAGTTAAAAGTTGTTATTTAGATAATATTGAAAATTGTCAACTGTTAACACAGTTAAAGGTACATTTGGGGTAACCTTTTTCGATTTATCTGTAAGTAGTTTTAAATGCGAATAAAACCGTCCTGTGCGAAATTGCAGGTATCTAGTGCTGGTTCCGATTTTGTTCGAAGAGATGAGAGGCGAGGTATTGTTAAATAATTATATAAATTTAGCACATTCATTAAATAAGCGGGGAATACCGAAATGTTCAGCGGCAAATATTTCAAAATACTATATTTTAAAAATCAATTTCTATCTTAACTTAATGTATTAAATGGTGTGATAGATGTGTCTCTTTGTCACAACCTTAATTATATTGCACACGGTAAAATTGTTTTACAAATAATTTAACCTATCCCTGACTGTCAGAAATTTTGTATCCTTGACTTTATAGTGTTAATGACTAACAATGCTTGCAATTTGCTACACTTATAAATTAGCTACGAATATATAATGGTTGTAGCAATCATATTTTACTGTAACAACCTTTTCAGCGTTTAAACAGTTTATTTATGACTGTTTCAACGTTTTCCGTGTTGGGACAGTTGTAAAACAACTTTCAACTTCAAATGATTGCAGCAGTCTTATTGTGACTGTGACAACCTTTAGGCGTTTAATCAGTTTATTTATGACTGTTGCAACGTTTTTCGAGTTGGGACAGTTGTAAATGAACTGTTACAACTTTGAAATAGTTGTATCAGTCCTGTAATGACTGTGACAGTTATTTCTAGCGTTATTGCAGTCGATTTATTTTATAGACAAACACTTTTAAAGTTGGGACAGTTACAAAATAACTGCAGCAGTGAAATTTAACAACTGTTACAACTTTAACAAACATTATCAGTCTTAGAACGACTGTTACTGGTATGGACAGTTGTTTTTCGTCCAGTAGTGCTACTTATCGAAAACAACCTCTAGTCAAGTGATCACAATACTTAAGAAACAATATGCGAGATTTGGAATCCCGACAACAGTTATATCCGACAACGGACCTCAGTTTAGTTCCGATGAATTTCGACAATTTACAACAAAATGGGGAATCAACCATATGGTGTCATCTCCGAACCATCCTCAAGGAAACGGAAAAGCCGAATTCGCGGTTAAAGTGATTAAGAATATGATCAAGAGAACTCTTCAAGATGGTCGTGATCAATATGAGGCGCTTCATGAATTGCGAAACACACCTACTCAGAACACTGGTCTCAGTCCGACCGAAATGATGTTCGGAAGAAAACCCGATCGATGATTCCATCAATTAACATAAAGCAAAAGTACCGAATGCGAAAGCTACAGAATTACGATCAGCAAGGAAACAATCTGTCAAGAAATGTTATGACAGACGCGCACAGAACTTACCACCGTTAGGAACTGGTGACTCAGTGTACTTCGAACGCAAACAAGGACAGCCTTGGAAGTTAGGAAAAGTAAAAGAAAGAATAATTGAAAGAGCATACGTAGTTAAAAGCCAGGACGGAGTTTCTTACAGACGTAGTCGATCTCACATGCGACCGACAAGTGTAAATGTACAAATACGTGACATGTCACCACCACGGGAACTAGTGAATTTAAATGAAATCCTAGAAACAAAAACTGTTGTACCGACAGGAACACCAAATACTGTAGAACTGTCAATGAACTCAGACAATTTAGTTAGCGAGTGCGAACCAATTGAAAAGGAACAAATGCGTGTCGAACCGATAACTAGACCAAAACTAACTACCAGAGAACCAGCCTATTTGAAAGACTGTGCGTTAAAGATATGACAATTTTATTTGTTGTAAGTAGTTTATTTTCTAGTCATTAATTTAGTTTCTAGTCGTTTCATAATTAGTTTAGTTAAGAAAAAAAAAAAAAAAACTGCTATCAAAAACTCTAGATACTGACTTTGTTTAAATATATGTGAAACAGACTATATAATTGAGATAATTATTTTTGGTTAAATTGTTTGATAGTAGTTGCGAATTTTAAAAGCAAATATCTTACTTAAGAAAAGGGATGTTGATTAATTGTGATTCGTTTCTTACATTCAAATTTGAGTCTATATTTTATAATAACCGACACATGGCTAATTATCTATAGATGTATTTATAAACCGGATGTTGTGTCTGTAATGAGATATTCCTTTGTCTACAATACACATCATGATAGCAAGTTGATGTTGTTATTCTGCCTGAAGCAATTCTTGTATTAATGAGCCTTCTTGTCCGATTATACCCATAAATAACACTAATGCGATTGAGTCGAAGTAACTTTGAGTTCATTAAAGTTTTATAACCTATTTTTAAGATCTGTTAAAGTTTCTAGTATCAACCAACAAGTAATATTATCCAAATTTGACATGTCTCACATGTTTACCAGTCGAGAAAAAAAAAAACATAATTCTGAAAAGACCTTCAACTCTATAACTGCTAGGAAACCATTACTATTTCAAAATCATTGTTATGACTATGCAGAACCGATAGGAATTAAGGGCTAATTATTCAACGAAAACAAAAGAAGAGAGAAACAAATAAATAGTGCATATAAAAATCTTGGAAACATGCATATACTATGACTTGTATGAGAAGACAATAATAATAATAGAAATTGTGGGAAATTATCTGCCAGTCCCTTCCAAATTTAAAATTTTAAATGCTACATGTACAGTTGGTGTGAGAAGAATAGCAATGTAAACAAAACAATCTATAATTGCTAACTTCTCTTATTTTTATATTACATAAATGAATATTTAGCTTAGAACTCTCAATCTCTGTATTTGTCATGAGCCAAAGAGTTTAGCACAGCTCAGCAAAATCCGTTTATCTACAGTAAATGGGATTAATTATGGTGTCAGACCACCAATTAAATATCCCTATCTGTTCAACCAAATTTTGCAATTTTCACAGCTTTCTAAATATTTTACCTTAAGTTTAACTTCATAGAAACCAGGTATATCCTGAATTGTACATATATCAGCTTTCTGCATGCCAATTTTCAACATACCTTTATAGCCTTCTAAGAAAAAACTGACCTTCAAAAGAGGTACTCCAAAAATAACCCTGGTTTTCTGGAAATCTTAAATTAGTATACAATGGAGCGCATTAATCCTCAATTTTAATGCAAACTCATAGACAAGTAAATTTTGGCTCAAAATGGTCTAAATATATTTCTCTTTCACCAAAAGTTTCATTTCTGCAAATTTGTTGGTTAGTTTAAGTGAAACAAGGACATCAAAAGCACTTTTTTGTGTCATAGTAGGGCTTCTTTACATACGTTCTAAATTGGAGGAGTAATTGGTGGTCTGACACCCAAAGAGACAAAAAGTTGATCAGAAATCTTTTGTTTTGCTTTATTCTTAATCCTTAGTCAATTTGTAGTTAAAACAGCCTATCTGAGCATAATGAGACTGATATTACAAATTTCACAGCTCAATTTAAACTGACTGTAATGTATGACTTTGATAGAAAATAATTGAAAATTTCATTTTGGACTACAGGAACATAAACTTTCAATATCAAGATCAGTTTTTGTTGATTTTCCTTGTATGTTCTACTACTTTAAAGACTTTCCACAATTTTACAATGAGTCTAGTAAAAATCCAAGGTATTGAAGAGTCAAGGAATATTGACCCCTTTTTCACCTGGTGTCAGTGATGAGACTATTAACTGATCAAAAGTGCGGTCATGGTCATTAAACTGTTTTTATTTACTATCAGTCAATAAAATTTAAGGTATAAAACTTTCATTTGAGATTATAAATTGGATTTTGTGAGTTTATGCAGTGTTTAAATCAGGCTATGTTATCTGCCAAATACATGGTATGACGCAATGATATAAGGGTAAAATAAAATAATTTCAGTAAATCTTCATGACGACAATTTTTTTGGGGTAGTAATAAACCTTTGATTTAATGTTTAAAAACACAGAAACAACTTACTGTCCATTTATAACAATTTAGGACATTTTTTTTATACAAATACAAATATTTTATTGGCACAAACACAATTACAATAATTGGCAAAGGCCCATATTTCAGTACATTATAACAATGAATACAGCATAATGAAATAATATGTTATAATTAAGAAGCCAAAATCTCATTTCTATATACCAGACATTTATGTATATAAGAACTTGTCACTTTCAGGACTTTTAAAGAGTTGCTATTAATGCAACATTTCATATTTAGCTGACTCTCACTACAACTTGTAGGAAGTATATTTAATATAATAGTTTTAAAGTTTATTCTGTAGTTAGAAAATTTTTCACAATTCAGTAAAAAGTGATTTTCATCTTCTACCTCACCCGATTTACATACATTACAAACTCGTTCATTGGTGGGTAAACCTAAATGTCGCCCTTTTTCTATAGCAAGATTGTGTGCACTCAATCTTATTTTACACAGAGATGACCTTTCTAATTTATTACTTAGAACATCAACATAAGAACTACGCTGATTTGAATTATGAAATTGTTGATAAAATTTTAGTTTGGATGAGTTGTAAATTTTTGATGATTGATCCTGCGTGCACTGATCAATCACTCGTTGTTTAATACTTGGTAGATATTGTTTAATAGAAAAGTTTCCCCCAGCTAGGTTTGAAAATCCTAGATTGTTTAAAATAGAATAAAGTTTCTTTGTCCAGGGGTTATTTTTTTCAGTTGCCAGAAAAATTTTGGATACAAGTGTGTTTTCAGACCTTAAAATATGTTCAAAAAATTTAATAGAAGAAAATGTGATTTTTGACCACAATGGTAGCCTGCCAAGTTCAGCTCTACAAGCAGCATTAATTGCTTTGCAATGAACACCTAGAATTTCTTTTATGAACTTCATATGGAATTGTCTCCCGAATTATCAAAAACACCCCAAACTTCACTACAATACAGCAAGATGGGACTTACTAATGAATCAAATAATTTTTCTAAAAGTTTACAAGGATTATCCAATCCAATTGTTTTCTTAATCTTAAAACATGCTTTCCTAGCTTTTTCCATTAGTAAGGATACAGCTAAATTAAAATTGCCATTACACTTTAACATTATTCCCAAGTAACAATATTTTGAGACGGTTTGTATGGCATTATCATTATAAATAAACTCATTTAAATGTATTTTACCATTATAATTAAATACTAATACCTTTGATTTTTGGACATTAACATGTAGTTTCCAATTCGAGCAATATGTACCAAGAGTATTGAGACTGGTTTGTAAACCAGTTTTGCTTTCTGATAGTAATACAATATCATCAGCATATAATAAACAATTTACAGACAAATCACCAACTCTAACTGGCTCACAGTTACCATTGATTAAATCTTTTACGACATCATCAATAAAAATATTAAAAAGTGTGGGGCTTAAAACATCCCCTTGTTTAACACCACGCTCTGAAGTAAATGCAGTGCTAAGACCATTTGAAAATTTAATTCTAGTGGTAGTATTTGCATACATAGCAGATAAAATATTGAAAAGTTTTTTTGGTAAACCTGATTTTAAAAGTTTATAAAATAAGCCTACTCTCCATATGGTATCGAAGGCTTTACGCAGGATATGAAAGCATATTGTCAGGGTGGGAAAGCTAAAAATAGCACAAATTCAGGTTTAAGGCTCTAAATTTGCAATATCTGACTTTTGCCCAAAAAAGATTGAAATGTGGCTACTATCATTTCAATTGATCAGTTAAGACAAAAAATAGATCGTTTTCTGATTTTGGGGTTTCACCGCATTTCGCTTCAAGGTGTCAGACCTCCAATTAAATATCCTATCTGTTCAACCAAATTTTGCAATTTTCGCAGCTTTCTAAATATTTTATCTTAAGTTTAGCTTCATAGAAACCAGGTATATCCTGAATTGTACATGTATCAGCTTTCTGCATGCCAATTTTCAACATACCTTTAAAGCCTTCTAAGAAAAAACTGACCTTCAAAAGAGGTACTCCAAAAATAACCCTGGTTTTCTGGTAATCTTAAATAAGTATACTATAGAGTGCATTTATCCTCAATTTTTAATCCAAACTCATTGACAAGTAAATTTCGGCTCAAAATGGTCTAAGTATATTTCTTTTTCACCAAAAGTTTTATTTCTGCAAATTTGTTGGTTAGTTTAAGTGAAACAAGGACATCAAAAGCACTATTTTGTGTCAGAGTAGGGCTACTTTACATACGTTCTAAATTGGAGGGAGTAATTGGTAGTCTGACACCTTATGTCCACCTATAGATATTGCCCTAGAAGTTAGAAATATAGAGTTGGTTATGCATACCTTTTTTTTTAATTAAACAATAAGTTTTCAAAAGATTATAAGGCGTTCATTTAGATTTTTAACAAACACAACTTAAGCATATGTTTGTCGACTTCCTGTAAATCTATTCACGGGTTTTCCATATGATAACCTAGTTTAGCGTATCGATTAAACACCTGGAAGTTTCGGAAGGCCTGAAGGTAATACTATTTTTGTATTGTTTTTAAATAACAACTTCATTAATTTCAGCCAGGAAATAACTAAAATAGAGCGATTTTGTTGATTATTGAAATGCATTTTCAGCTTTTATCGAGATAAGTGTAATTGTTAAAACCCAGACACTTCTGACTCATAGTGTTTATCGTAGCCATTATTGAAATTAACATAAAACTTCAAACGTCACGAACTTTGATTATGAATGTATGCACATAGTTTATAATGTTTCCTAAACAATTGTCGCCTTTAAAGATCTGTGTTTGAGTAGTTGAAGATTGGCAAGGCTTAATCTTTGATAATCTTTAATAATTTGCCACTACACACTTTTCATTGCAAGCCAGAAAGAATTTTTTCTTCTGTTACTTGCATCTTAATGTCATTTGCCGCTGAACTTTTAACACACGCATGTGTGTGTGTGTGTGTTCTATCTTCTAATAAAAATTGAGAATGGAAAGATGACAAAGAGACAACAACCCGACCAAAGAGCAGACAAATCAAAATGATTCAAAGGAGGATTTTGCTCGTTGTTTGAAATGGTATTTGCATTCTCAGCTTTAATTAGATTACCAGGCCTAAAAGGCCAAGTGAGCTTTTCTTATCACTTGGCGTCCGTCGTCTGTTGTCGTCCGTCGTCGTCGTCCTCGTCGTCAGTCGTCGTCATTAACTTTTACATTTTGAACTTCTTCTAGTGAACCACTGAATGTAATGAAACCAAACATGGCATGGTTGTACCTCGTGATGTGTGTTGACCAAGTGTTGTTACTTTTAAGCGTATTCATCATCCTAGAAGGCCACCAGAGAGGGACTTAGTTTAACACAGAACCTATAGGAAATACATAAAACTAAATAGAATGAAATAAAACATTGCATGCATATTCCTTATGAGGTGCTGACCAAGTGTTCTAACTTTGTAGGCGATCAATTATCCAAGATGGCCACCAGCGAGGACTTATTTTAACAAAGGACCCTTTTGGTAATACAAACAAATGTTGTCTTTTAGAGAACCCTGAATTGAATGAAACCAAACATGGAATGCATGTTCCTAATGAGGTGCTGATCATGTGTTGTTACTTTGTAGCAAATAAATCATCCAAGATGGCTGCCAGGGAAATTAGCTTAACAAAGGACCCTATGTGAAATACATAGGAAAGTCTTCTTTGAAGAACCAGTGAATCGAATGAAACCAAACATGGCATGAATATTCATTATGAGGTGCTGACCAATTGTTGTTACTTTGTAGCAAATCTATCAACCAAGATGGTTGCCAACGGAGGACTTAGTTAAACAAAGGACCCTCTTGGTAATATATACACATGTCTTCTTCTAGAAAACCGCTTGGATTGAAACAAACATGACATGAATGTTCCCAATGAGGTGCTGACCAAGTGTTGTTATTTGTAGCATAATCATCATCCAAGATGGTCACCAGCATGGGACTAAGTTTAAAATAAGACCCTTCTGTTTTCTTCAATTCCAATGAATTTATTGATAATTTCTGTTAACTTTACAAAATTGTTTTGATTAAATTGCAGGGCCAATATTAAACCAAATTTGGCCTCAATCATAATTAGGGTATCTGTTTTGATTTTAATATATTTTTACATGATTTCCATAACCAAAGCAGAATCAGTTGAGCGACACAGGCTCTTGACAGCTTTTAGGTTTTTATTGGTAAACCTTTTATTATAAATATGTGTTTTATGATTTATATATGGTATTGCTTTGTCGTAAAAATTTATAAGCTAATAAGATACACAATTTATTGGGAAGTTAGCATCATTTAATTTGGGGCATTTGTCAGACCACACATTTCGCCTTTTCATCTTCAAATTAGGCACGTGCCTAAATAGATAAAGTTCTATTGAACTTCAAAAGGAGTATTATGTTGTAATACAGTAAATTAGGAAAGTAATTGAGTAATTGAATGCA
The DNA here is from genome assembly GCA_017311375.1 of Mytilus coruscus. Classification (NCBI taxonomy): domain Eukaryota; kingdom Metazoa; phylum Mollusca; class Bivalvia; order Mytilida; family Mytilidae; genus Mytilus; species Mytilus coruscus. Next base: position 95,080,106 of record CM029597.1, on the reverse strand, counting down.
TTCCGACGATATTTGAGGTAAACAAAATAAAAATTTTGTTATCACCTTCCAAAATATTTGGATGAGATTTTGATTCCTATACACCAACATGAGTTACGAAACTATGACACTGCTTACAACAACAATCGGTCGAAAGCCACAGTTACCAATCAATGTGCTTTCCTTAGACATTAAATTTCGTTAAAATCCTTTGTTTATAAGGAATAAAGCTGTAATCCAAATATTTATTACACTTAAAGAAATACTTATCAGATACAGCATATTTAAGAAATACTAAAACTCAATACATTCAATTTTTTCAAAATCAGGTATCTGGTATTTGTTTAAATCGCTTCGAATGGTGTAAGTACACAGAAGCAAGGGCAGTTATAATGCATCAAAATTAAACGCGTTATTTTTGCTTATGATAGGCATTGAAAATTCTCGAAAAAAGCATTTGAAAAATATAACAAAAATACCGATCTCCAAGGCAAATTAAAAGCGGAAGTTCATAAAACAGGCAAACCAAACGCTAGCAACTAACGGAACGTATGGAAACCAGATGTGACACTCTTGACCTATACAAGCATCCTCTGAAAAAAAAAAAAATATGTGGGTAAACCTGGTTGTATAGCTTACTAAACCAGTAAAGCAGTTGTTTATAGTTCCGTCACAATTATAAAACCTTAAAGGTTGACTTTTCATAAACACAATAAGAACAGCAACAAACCTTTTTGAATTGGGTATGTCAATGTCATTTGGGAAACTCTGTACACGTTCGCTAAGCCATTGTCCATAGCCACGTGGAATATATCAGTTAACGTTTATTACTCCCCATAAATTCATTTATAATATAACCTTTGAGCAAAGACAAATCTTAAGTTCAATTTACATAAAATGAAATTAAAAAAATAATAATAAAGAACCAATATTCTTATTCTAATGCATAACACAAATACTTAATGCATTGGAGATTTGTAAAATGTACAAATTTAAAATAATTTAAAATTCTGCAAAATTCGATGAAAGCTCTTATTCTAGTGGAGTTTTATTCCCGAGTATATCACTAGCCCAGTCGTCAGCACTTCTGTGTTTGACATGAATTATCATTGATATGGTCATAATTATAAATTAACTGTTTACAAAACTTTGAATTTTGAAATTCTAAGGCTTTTCTACCTCAGGAGTAGATGACCTTAGCTGTATTTGGAAAATTTGTAGGAATTTGTGGTCCTCAATGCTCTTCAATTTCGTGTTTTATTTGGCCTTGTCAACTTATTTTAGATTCGAGCGTCACTGATGAGTCTTTTGTAGACGAAACGCGCGTCTGGCGCAAATACTAAATTTCAATCCTGGTATCTATGATGAGTTTATTATCCATACGTGTCCATACGTACAGACTCCAAATTATGATAATCTTGCATCAATTTGAAGTTTTGAGGTAAGTTTTGTCTTACTTGTTTGTCTATTGTATTATTCTTACATTTATGGATTTCAACAAGTCAATATGGTGGATCTCTCCCTGATTGTAAAGCAGATATGAATGTTATATCAGTATTACAAACCTAATCTTGAATTCTATCCTAATTCTATCCTATATTTGGTTTACAGTTTGATTTAGAAGGAATACCGACATAGCTAGATAATACAATTAATTATCTTATTACTACCACAATTTCATATTAATAAGTATTGTAATTTCATTGTCATTAATACATGTAATATCAGTATTACAAACCTAATCTTGAACTCTATCCTATTTTTTGGAAATTTTAGAAATTCAAATGTGACGTCACTTGTGCGTCGATCTCTTCGGCTTACTCGGCTGTGACTTTTTATGTGCTGGTTAAGGTTATATTATGTATTCGTTTTTATTCTGTAGTTAGTCACCACTTTGGTTTGTTATCATGTATATCTATTATATAGTCATTTTTATAAATTTACTGTTTGCAAAAGTATAAATTATTCTAAATACTAAGGATGTTCTTATCCCAGGCAGAAAACCTTAGCCGTATTAGGGACACTTTTTGGAACATTTGGTCTTCAATGCTCTTCAACTTTGAACTTGTTTTGGCTTTCGAACTTTTTGATCTGAGCGTCACTGGTTAGTCTTGTGTAGACGAAACGCGCGTCTGGCGTATTAAACTATAAACATGGTACCTTTTATAGCTATTATTCGTGTGTTTCTCTGTCCTATATGTTCTCCCATTTATTTGTATTGTAGTCCTGTCATGTAATGCTGTCATTTTAATGTTATATTTAACATTGCAATAAAAGCAGGAGGTTTGGCTAGCCACAAAAATAGGCTTAACTAAACTGTTTTGCTCAACCTTCCCGTTTGATACATTTTAGCTAGCAATCAAACTATCCTCGGTAATTTGCATTTCAAACGTAACTTAAATTTTGTTTTGTTTCTCTTTGCATTTCTATGCATTGTACCATAACGTCTTTCACTTTTATTTTAAACCGCTTCTGTGTGATTTTTCTAATAAAGGACAGTGAGCAATGGTGTAGCTATAGTATTGAACGGTATTATTTCATATCAGCAGGTTTAGTACTTCATTATTGCTTTACATTAATTCATACCTTGATACAGTATAATATTGTTTATCTTTGTTTTTGTACTTGTGTAATTGTTTTCTTATACAATGTAATTGTAAAAGTACTTTCCTGCGTACATGTTTTGTATGTATTGGTTTCCTAGATAGGAATATCTATTATTTGAGATATATAAAAATAGATTTCTTATCCTGTATTGCAGTGTTCAGTTTAGAATATCATCAATCAGGTTAGGTTTTTTTGTTACCCTTAAATTGTCATATTTGATGAATTTGTTGTTAATGTTGTTGCTGATAGATTGAATAAACATTCTGTCATTTGATAAAATCATGGTAATCTTTAGATGTCATTTGTTTTTGCGCTATTCGAGACCAGATATAACATCTGCTTTTATTCATTAAAATGAGAATTTCAATTGAATATCTATATTAATAAACATTATTTGTGTTGATCATTGCAGAAGTTCTGTTGGTGACCCACATGTGCTCTTATATGCATCATTTGGTCGTTGATGGAAAACTGTCTCATTGACAATCAATCAATAATGTTTACGAATGCTTTAAATCAACTAACAACAATTTGAGGCGTAACAGATGAAATGGTTAACCAAGTCACTATCAACACCTATGATTGTTCCATATCTGTACCAAAACGTATACTCTGAAACTTTTCAGACTTTTAAATCATGATAACGTATCAAATTGAGTTGATGAGAAATGCTCAAAGTATTTTGTATATACATTGTATACTGTCTAAAATTTATACTTAACTTTATGTAAGACAATATTGGAATATGAATAAATCAAATAATTTCAGATGATTTTCATTCTTCTAACAACAACTGTTATCGCAGCATTCGAATTGAAGTGCCCAGACGAATTAGACAGAACATTTAGGGCCAAGCATGTTTGTGATAACATAACAGAGGTTGATCGCTATTCATGTCTGTTAGATAAGGATACAAACGTTTATAGGGAATCGTGTACAGATAGTGCTGACTACGTTAGACCAGGCAAGTAAGATATACAATAATTGAGCGTTTAATAAGTTGCAATCTGCTTTTGAAGATACAGTTGACATTGCTAATTATTTGAATTTTGTTAGTAAAAGGCGCATATCATAAAACATTCGCTGAAAGAAATTGTATCAACAAATTATGTATTTTAATACCTGTTTCAAATCTGAAATCGACTAAACGTAAACTAACTATAATCAACAGGAACTATTGACCAACTAAAACAAACTCAGAATAGTTTATTCTTCCATTGGTAAATTATAATCACGGCTAAAAATAAAATTTGCCAAAAAAAAAAAAAAACAACAACAAAAACCAAAAAAACAACAAAACCCCCAATATCCTGGCAAATAATAGACAAAAACCCAACCCCATCCACTGAAAAACAGTTCACAAACAATTTAACAGAAAACAAATGCTTGATACGGTCTTACAAATCTTGTGTCTGAATTTGTTTTCCTTAATCATATATAATCCAGATGTCCATTGAATAAGGCCATACTATTTGTCGTACCCACATCCCGTAAGTTCTCACCAAATGTAACGTATATTCAAACACAAATCCAATATAAGATATGCAACTAGTGAACAAGATTCTTCTATTTCATCCGGAGCACCTGGTTCCAATAGATTCAGAAATTAGTGAGTGCTGAAAAGTATGCTGAAACCAACATAAGTTTGATATCTTTAACTATCGATGTATACACAGGCCCTATAATTTAGAACAATCATGCTTGTTTAGTTGATGGTTCCTAAAACTTCCTGCTTTCTTCTTTATCTGTCATTTTATATATACAATAAACTCCAATACTCAAAGTATATCGTTGTTTTCTTATAGAAAAATAAACAGCGATAAACAGTTGGTTTGATTTTGATGTTCTTAGATATATTACACTAATGAAACAAAAGTTTGAAATCATTCCAAGACTGAAAATATATTCAATTTATATCCTGTTTATTTGTTTTAATCTAGGACAGAAATATGTATTAAATGGTAGACGCAAAATACCGACTGTTCTTCGTTAAAGTACCAACCGTTTAAATTTTGGTCAAATAGATTAAGTCAATGTGTCTTCACAAAGTCAATGTGCAGTGAATTGGGACAGATAATAAACTGGAATGGTTCTTTTATGACTGACAGCACCTGTCGATGTGACTATACTGCCGGATTTGCATTTGTTACTGAACCAAGAGATAAATGTTTTGTACGCCAACAGTGGAAGATTGTATGTGCTATATAGTTGGTTGTCAACAAAAGATGCAGCTAACTCAAGGTAGGAATAATATATTAATATATGGACCTTTTCCCAAACTTAAACATGCAGAATGAAATGTATATGAAAATATAATAAAACAGTATAGGTAACTTAAGCTATGGGTTGTGAAAAAGTATCATTATTGTATACGAGGGCGGAAGATATCTTAGAGAACTTCAAATTAAGAGATATGTTATAGATAATGTATATTTTAAGGTTTTTCTTGTCGTAGAACAGACCGAGGAATGGCAGGATTGATCAAATGAAAGACCGACCGTAGGAAGTCTTTCTTTGGGCAATCCTGACACCCCAAGTTGTGTTCTACAAGAAAACCTTTAAATATACATCATCTGACTTATATATCGTCAAAAATTTTATTTTCTGCAACGATTTGTAGGATTAGCATCCTATTTTACCGACCACACTAAAAGGGATATTCCTTACTGATGCGTTCAGGTTTTGAAACACGCTACGGCTCATTTAGAATGTGAAATAAAACTCACTAATTAATCTAGCTATAAACGTTAGAAATCATTATCCAAACACAATAAAAATATTACTGTAACTGCATAAGGAAGGCCACAAATGAATTGGTACCACCCGATAACGGTGTATGAAAATACAAGATACATTGTAAGTAATTTAATGTACCAACTTAGTTTATAGAAGGGTGCTATGTTTTATTTTCTATTTGTAATGACATTTTATCGAGAAAAGTGATTATTTTTCAACGATTTTAACAAATGAACTATTCCGAATAATTTTCTTTTGAATGGCAGAGAATAATGATTTAATCCTATACCCTCCCGACCCCATTGTACGGTACGTGGCTGTTATTCAATAGAATATAAAAATATTTTATCAGTTGATCATTGGATAAAGTAAAAGTATATATTTATTGATGTAAAAGTTAAGAAGAACTGACACGAAAAGAGCACGAAATCGTTATACATGTACACGTAACACGAAAACGAATATCAATACATGTAGGTCACCGTATGATTTCCTTTTCAGTGAGAAACAGTAAGAGTTTCAAAATAGCACACACGAATGTGTGAAACCTAGCTTGTTTGTTTTAAAAGTGTTATGAGAAATTTTACATTAAATGTGTTAAATTTCATATGACATATGTCCTTATATTGTAGCGAAAAAATGATAACACACTACATTATTTGTTTCTAAAGTTAAAAATTGAAAACAACACGTTTAATAATTCCATGAGTCCGAAGCGCTTCTCTGGATTTACCTTCATCAGGAACGCTCAATGCCAAACATTTGAAATCTGAGGGATGTATAAGTACCGAAACAGTTGAAGAGCTATATGACAAAAATACCTAAAACAAATAGCCAAATTCATCTAAGGTCAACTTTGTCTGAGGGAGTTGAAACCTTAGTTTCTTTATAATTTCAAAATTTATAAACGCACAATTTTAGAAAGTTTGTTATAAATCATGTCAGTACCGAAGTACTAACTACTGAGCTGATGATACCATCGGGAACTGATAGTCCACCAGCAGAGGTATCGACCCAGTGATGTAAAAATGAAAGCAACACGTTATAAGTTCCATGCGTCCGAAGCGCTTTTCTGGATTTACCTTCATCAGGAACGCTCAATGCCAAACGAGGGATGTATAAGTACCGAAATGCGCGTCAAAGACGATTTTTGTTAAACCTGTCAAAGATTGAACTTGAAAAATAACAACAAAACAATCAAACGAATTAAATGTTGGACATGTTGGAGTAAATTATAGTTTGCATTTTATCAAGGAAAATAATGACCTCACATAGGTCATTATTCTATGCCTAGAAGCATATTTCATTGAAACATGGTATCGGTCGGGTTGATTCTTCGAAAAATGACCTATCGTTCTAAAGAAAATAACTTCATATAGGTATATAAATGTTGTGTACAAGTTATCATTTTGTACAAAAAAATTCACAAATTTAGATTTTAAGTTAACTTTGTACAAATTCTAACATGTCCAAATTTCAATTTCTACAAAATTTAATTAAAATTCACTTATAATTTGTAACAAAGATATTTGAAGAATTAACATGATAGAAATTATGACCTGATATATATTATTAACAGTTACTGTAGTAAAATATAATTGCCTTGTATTCAACTCTTCTTGAACAGTTTCAACTGATTATTATTGCGAGGTCAATTGTTTTCATAAGTTGCCAAAGATGTATATCACAGGTGTTTGTGAGCACTCTTATTGCCATTTACTCCGTTGACGTAATAGTGTAAACATGGCCAGCATTGTTGATCAGCAGGATAAGTGTATCAAAGAATATCTGAAACTATTAAAGAAAAATATATCAAAGCACAATCATATGTACACCAAGCACAAGCTTAATGGGCTTACAGCTAAATGGAAGAATGCCAAAATATTTTAAAGAAAATGGACACGATAGATACTTGCTAAAGAAATATGTTGTTAAAGTAGCTGAAATTGAAATGGTAAGTTTTGTCTATTTTGGTTCATTTATTAAATTTATACAGCTGCTTTGTGCATGTTGTGTAATTTTAAAAATAAATGATATCTTTGGTATACGTCAATTGGACAGCAACCCAGCCACATAAAAACAAGAAATTAACACACAATCAATGTTAAAACGTAAAGAACATTAATAAAATACTGTATTATTTGGTGAATTGTGTGTATTTTATTTCATATATCAAACTTATGAAGCTGCTTTGTGTACGTAAGGTTCATTTTAAAAAAAATAAATGAGATCTTTGGTATATGTCAATTGGATTGCAACCTAGCCAGATAAGACCAAGGGTTATAATAAATCAGTGTATTAACGTGTGGAACACAGTGTTTTATCTGTTTTTTTCTTTCTTTCAAGATGGCCTAATTCAATACTATTGATCTATAGAAGAGATGCATGATATTATAAAAACAGATCATGTAGGAGTTGGTCATGGAGGTATTCATTAAATCAACAAGGAACTTAAGAAACATTTTGCAAAAGTTAGCAGGAAGGCAATCCGTGTACTTGATAATTACTGTGAACAGGTTACCTTTAAATGAAAGAGGACGGACATATCCAAGCTTGTAGTCAAACTGATCATTTCGGCTGACTTCAACTCTAGAGAGCAGATTGACTAAGTCGATTTCAATCTGTGCCTGATAGGGACTATAAGTGGATAATGCACAATTAGAATCATCTCACCAAATTTAGTGTTCTTAAACCCCATTAAGTGTAAAAGGGCTGCAGCAGTAGCTTACCAATTTCTAGATATATTTCTGCTTTTGGAAGCACCTCATATCTTAAAGCCTTTCCAAGTGATAACGGAAGAGAGTTTACGGCTAACATAATACCTTAGCTTAAGGCCAAGATATTCGGATCCCAAGGGTCAGTCTAAAAGGCAACTGGGGACATTAGGATTTATTATCATCAACGAATGACAATGATACAACGCAATGGTCTGATGTTTTGCGCTTTGTACAGTTTAAAATAAATAAATCTCATAATAGAGTTATTGACCAATCTTGAAACCGAAGAAAAAAGAAAAAATTATAAAACTGATGATTCTGATGAAAATACAGAAACAGAAACTTAATCCGCTAAATTATAATTGAATACCCAAATGAAAACAGGAAATGTAAGTGATACATGCATGCCAGTTAATACAATGCTAGTACAATAGAAATTGGTCCCAGTGACACATTTGATCGTATAGTATATTTTGGCCGTTTGACAATCAAACATGTCCAAGTCGACTATCTAACCAAGAAAACAAAACGGAAATTTTCAGAACTTACTGTGAAGAATAATATCATTATACCAATTCCTCAGTATGATCGTGCCTCAAATGATCCTCGAAATATCTCAGGTGTAATTATTGAATATGGAACATGTGGGAACAGCATTAGAACAGCTGTAGGATATTTATCAGGATATGTATCGATAAATAAAATTGAAGCTGCAACGGTTCCTAGGCTTCCACTTTCGCTACGTGAAGCAGTGAAAAGCTTTAAAACACTGGTGGTCAAGGGTTCAGTTCATATAAATGCAAAGGGATGACGCACTTCTAAATGTTCATTAAATGTGAAAAAAATGTCATTACTCACTCACTTGCTCAATCAAATGATACAGAACTATTTAGTATTTTGTTAATAAGGTTTATTGTGTTGTGTTTTCAATGAATAATAATTCAAGCACTTTTGGAATCAATTACTAGATATGCTAGAGGTGAGCACGTTATATTGAATTCAGTTTCGAGAGGAATTTATCATATTTATTCTAGTATCGCCTGCATATGGTATCCATGTTGATATGAATTTCAACTTTGTGGATTTTCTAAGGTTTCAGACATTGAAATTTAAATCAATCGGTCTAAGGTCGAACTGACTCCAATAGTTGAGTCTACCTTACAAATATTTATAACAATTTCAACTCTATTGAATTGGATGTTATAATGTGTTGTTGCCTTCTTGGTATCTTTGAATTCTATTTAATAGGGTGTTATAATGTGTTGTTGTCCTTTGGTATCTTTTACTCTATTTCATGGGATGTTTTAATGTGTCGAGAGTAGAAATGTAATCAAAGAGATTCGAAGGATACCGAAGGATCGTCAAACTCATAAGTCGAAAATAAACTGACAATAACATGGCTAAAGAAAAGACCAAAAGACAAACAACAGAACACCAAACCCATAATAGAAAAAATACTGAGCAACACAAAACCCAGCCAAAAACTTGTGTTGTTCTCAGGTGCTTCGAAAGGATAAGCCGATCCTGCTCCACATGTGACACCCTTCGTATTATTCATGGTAGTACAAACCTTAAGATAAGTTTAATTCGGTAAGTCTCATTTGAAGGTTATAGTTACGTCAATTTGAACATATCCGTTATTGAGCAAATGGTACATGTAGTTAAAATTTTATTATATTGCACGTTTGAACTGAAAAGTCATCAATTTGAGAATGCAAAATCAGCAATACATACCTCCGTATAAACCAAACGCAAGCGAACAGTTATACTTGACTTGACTTATTCAACAACATTTTTAGGATTAATCACGGTAGTTTTCAATGTTATATATGACGAAATGTAATTCAGTTTGAATTTGAACTGAAATTGACAGTTGAAAATTATAATCAAATTTTGTTTCTTAAGATAACATATTTCTTTAAAAATTCGATTGATATAGTTGAAATAGTTCCCCTAGTTTAGCATACATGTATTAAGTATAAACACATTACAGACTAAAGAACCACTATTGAAATACATTGTTTATTTTCAGATTATAAATGTAGTTCTGGAGAAGATTTGTTGTCGCCTTTTAGATGCCCACCGATTATTAAGTACGTATATTGATATCAAATCATGTATTTGTCTCAAATTCCACATACATAGCTTAGAAATAAGGAGAACATTAAACCGGAAATAAAGCATCATAAATCCAATAGACATTATGTGGTCAAAAGAAAAACAACGAAGAGAAAACAACAGTAACAGAATATTCGCTGAAAACTAAAGATTGAGCAAATGAACCTGGTACAGGAAGGGTTAGGAATTTTGGGTACTCAATGCTCTTCAACTTTGTACTTGTTTGGTTTTATAACTTTTTGATCTGAGCGTCACTGATGAGTCTTATGTAGATGAAACGCGCGTCTGGCGTATTGAATTATAATCCTGGTACCTTTAATAACTATTTACACCACTGGGTCGATGCCACTGCTGGTGGACGTTTCGTCCCCGAGGGTATCACCAACCAAGTAGTCTTATGTAGACGAAACGCGCGTCTGGCGTATTGAATTCTAATTCTGGTACCTTTGATAACTATTTGGTATTATCGAAACACCGATACAAGCATTCGAGGTGTCTAGAAAAGACTCTCTTTGTTACAATCTAAAATTGGACTCCATTTAGTCATATTTGCTTTTGCACTTTTAACAACCAGATATATTGCATCTTTTTAAAAGGGAATAATCTTTGCAGTAGTTTTTTCCAAGTCGTTTCAATATATATCTTTTCCGCATGTGGATGAAACTCGCTCATCGACCGATAACGCATATTGTTTGCCTTCTGCAATTTATTAATGAGAGTGTCTTGTTTTTGCAATCAACGTTATTGCCGAACGCTTGAAAAAGCCGCCACGCGAAAATGTCCATGTTAACAGCTAATGACAATCCACTTGCACATGACAACCTTGAAACGTCTATGATCTAAAAAATATATGCTTCCCAGTTTCTATGTAGTAACATTCATATTATCTGCATATGGAGTTTTTATCTAAAAGTATTTCACTTTCTATGAATATTTACTTGATAAAATGTAGTTGCTTACATACGATAAAGTTTCAAGTAGTAAAGATTCGTGAGCGCCATCACGAGTTGATTGATTGAATGAGAAATCTATGTCACAGATGACCAACTATATGCTCTTAAAATCGTAACAACTATCCAGTCTTCTTTGTTCTTGATTGTTATATAACAAATTAAAGTACACCTGTGACGTAAATCTTTTGTTAAAACTCTCCATTATTTTTCAGGAATGGAGAGTTATTTTCTATTGTTCGTCTTCATTCATCCGGACGTTTTGCCCTTTGGATATTTCCATGGACACTTTCTTAAAAGTGTTCACCCATGGAATAATTCTAGAGGACGTAACGCGATATTGAATGAAGATGAAATCTACTAAAACGACTGGTACTGGATTTTTTAAATTGGGATTTAAAATAATAGTAATAAAATGAATACTAAATATCTATTATTAACAAACATCTTTTATTTGCGAGTAGTAATTCCATCTTGTAAAATATAGTATCGTATTCACTAAAATTCAACAATATAACCCACAATTTGTTTTCCGATGCAAATCTTGGCTGAATTGCTGTCACTGATAGTATCCAAGTGGGTAAAACGAACATTTTCCATTGAGTCCCATTCCTCTTCTGTGCATCTACAAAATATCAAATGTGTTAACAGTGTGTGAGTCAGTGAATTCTATTGTAATATTAACACATTAACATTATTCAATAATTAAAGTAAGAGAAAATATATTTCACATAAAGATTTGATTTTAATTTTACCGTTTAAGATATTATTTCCTTCATTCATTCACTGTTGTTATATGTCAAGTGGCAAATATAACAGTTACTAGTATATCATCAGTGCAAATAAACGGCGTTAATCTTGAAATAAATGTTTAAATGAAATTAAAAGGTAGACTGTTGTCCACCTAAGTTAAATACATACAAAACGGAATCCAGAAATGTTTTTAATCATGGGGATTTTGTTTCTAAAACTTTTTGATCCCTTTCTGATAATCAGATAATAGGAAGAATGAAACATACTTTCCGTGTGCTTGTATTGCTATATAAAAAAATGCATACACGTTTTGTTCGTTGTAATTAGCAAAGGAACGACAAAATGTTGTGCATGCATGAATACTGTTTTCTTGTTTCATTTTATTTCATCGAAAATAATGGTTTGAAATGTAGAATCACATTTTGTTTTCGATATGACTTTAAATCGAGCACACCGTTATTAGTTAAATAACCTATACTAGAGTGTTACTTACCTGGAAATTCATTCTAGTTGTACCATTTCACTTTTCTCAGACGATTCTACATCCAATATTTATCAAACGAAAACACATATAATCTATTAACATATATGCATAAATACTAGTTTTTTAACTCTCCCGAAATAACACTCAAAGACACAAATAAATATTCTTTTAATCCCACCACAAGAAAGACGTGCGTATCCAATGACTTTAAACATGAATCTGAATGAACTTTATTCAAGATATTTTATAGTAATTATTCTACTGTTCATAAATACTTCGTTTAGTGAGTACATGGTCAGCTTGATCTGAAATTTTGCCTGCGGATTCTTGGGTACAACACGGGAAAATAAAAATAAAACCATTACAAAATTAATGAAATTCTTTAAAATGTTATAATCTGAAGATTCGTTTTAATATTTAAGGAGTATTTTAAGTTAGAGAAAGTCAAATAACTGTCCATTCCTGGGAAATAATGGGTGTCGGCCCTGCGGGCCTGCGCTTCATTATTTCCCAGGAATGGACAGTTATTTATAACAAGACATAATACATCGAAGCTGTACTTTAGACCAACAATAAGGGTACCTCAGGTTTCAGATTTCCCGAGTCTATTTTTGATTATGTTGTTTTGGTTTTGCTAATTTGCGCTGTCAGTTTGTTTTTGGCATTTGTTCTGATTATTATTATTTTATTTTTGTTTTGTTTTGCTCTGTATTGGTGTTTTAAAGATGTCGCTTAGTTTTTCAGTATATGCTATCGAACACTGTATATTCTTTTGAAACTGACCTCCTTAATAACCGAATATTTCCTTGTAAGGGTTATCTCCATGTGCCGACTAGGGTTATCTCCATGTGCGGACTACTTCTTCGCCATCGAAAAAGACAACGATTATTTTCTTCAAATTGCTCCCTCTATCCCCAGGAACTGAAGAATAATGTCGATTGAAGAGATTTGAAGATTCCTTTGCGAGTTATTTCCTTTATGTATTTGACGAAAGTGAAATTTTTAGTATTTCAAAACCATATGTGATGGAGATTTAGGGTCTTTGATGTTAGTTACTGGGTCAAGTAAAAGAAAATCAAGTAAAGATCAAAGGTCAAGGTCATGTTTTTATTTTATTTTCTTGTGCATGCTAATTATATGCAACTGATCTCTCTCTAATTTTCCCTATATTATTAGTTGCGGTACGTCCTAACATTTTTTGTCTGTGAAGTACGTTTACATTTTTGTAGGAGCTTTCTCCAATATAATAAGACATATAGTAATATGACTTATTACCAAAACATAATAGAGATCTAGGGTCTGTGGACATGAAATTCTTGTTTTATGACCTCGAAATTTTGATCAAGGTCAAATGTTAACTTGAAGTTCTAGATTTTGACATTTGCCTTACTTATTCAAACATGATAAAGCTATAAGACCTTTTGCATATGATTGCAAGCCATATGACCTTGAACAATTCAACAGAAATGATCTTGTGTAAATCGGAAGCAGCTTTTTTCGTACTCTTTTAAAGTTAAGATATATCAAACTATTATGTTTTGGAATCAGTGTCAAGTAATATTTCATATAAAACCGGATGTGACATATTTCAAAACCAGAAGTAACAAATTATCTCCTTTATTTCAAACAAAAGTGTATAGAAACCATATATTGTATTGACGGCCTCTATTACAGTACGGTACCTACCTATTGTATGTATTGTTAATTTGTTCTCGTCCTGAACATGCATGAAATATTTGTCACTGGAGTTAAGCAACCAAAGTCAATCATTCAACGAAATTAAAAGTATACAGAAACCATCTATTTCTTAATCAGCTCTCAGTAAGCAATTATCTGACAACGGCACTGAATTTCTAAACAAGATTTTAACATTACATCAAAATATATTGTTTCGGTGGAAAGACCATCAATTGTGTCCGGAACAATTAGTTTGGGGTTTTACTGGAAAATTTGTGCTGCATGCGTCATATTTTTGTTCCTCAATACTTCGAACAGTTTATTCGCAATTAAGTTTTACCCTGCTAAACTGACCGGTTTGCTTAGAACTTAGAACTTATGCAAATGTTTTGGATTTTGAAAGAAAGAAACGGTACATTCCGTCCCAAGCAATCTGGTGATATCTTACTAAGGCTAATTGATTATAAATTCATAATGCTATGAGGTCTTCTGCAAAGTGAAGGTGACATATGAGCTTGAAAAACATCAACTACAAGTGACCTTGTACAAATCTGAAGTAGGTTTTACCCACTTATTTAAGAGAAAAGAACTCAGAAACCATATATATTTTGAATTGAAAACCAATTGCTCCTAGATGTCATGATGACATTAGTGTTTTCAAAAGAAAGATTAAAAAAGTTAAAGTAAACTCTTAAGGTATGAGAAAACAGTAAACCTAAGCACTGATTCCAAAAAAATATCTGGTTTCAATGTACTTTCACTTGAAAAATAGGACAACATTAGCTACTTCACGTTTGGATATAACACTTCCGGTGTAATATAAAGGGATATTTGATAATGATCTTAAAAATATATGGCTGCTACGGACTTTTCTGTGATTTGCAACTTCCGGTTTACAGCTCTCTTACACTGTTCCCTGAAATATGCAATGTCTATGTACATATCGTTCAAATAAAAGAGATTATTAACTACTCCCGGTTTTCAAAAGTGATTTCCAGTTTCATTCGATTTGATAATGTATTGTCGTTCCGAATATAAATGGGTTCTGAGTATTTTTCCCCGAAATAAGTACTTCCGATTTGCACTAAGTTACTTCCGGTATATGTCATATGTTATATGTCATCTTACCCTTTGCTTCATCGTGTATCATTTTGAAACAATAATCAATTAAACTTAAATTTAACCGTTATGGGGTCAATAACTCAATAAGATGCCATGATAAAGTTTTTGAACAAATATATTATTTCTTCCTCTCAATAACCTAAAATTTATCTAGCTTTCATAAATTGAGATGAGATGGAATATTTGCACTTAAAAAAGAACATAGAAACTTAATATATATTTTAATATGCATACATGTACATACACCTATCATTTGAGACTGGAAGTGATCTTCCATAAACAGAAAGTTGCTAATTATCTCCCTTATTACTGGCAAAAGTATATAGGAACCAAATATATTTGGAACCAGTGTAAAAACATCTTCCGTAATGAGACTGAAGCGACATTTCTAAACCGGAAGGCAGAAATTATCTGTCTTAGTTCAAGTAAAAGTATTTAGAAACTTCATACTTTCGAATCAGTGTGATTACAGCTATCATATGAGATCGGCAGTCAGTGACATATTCGAAACCAGATATAGCAATTAATCTGGCTTATTCCAGACAAAAATATAAAGAAACCATATATTTGTTTGAATCAGACTGAATTAAATTTACCACAATGTTAACTGCTGTAATTTTGACATTTTACCTATTATGTCTGTTTGTTCTGTTCACGCATCGTTGTCAATATAATGGAATTTTATGCGACTGTCATACAAGTGAGAGGTTTAGCGCTATAAAACCAGGTTCTACATAAGAAAATGCCTGTACCAAGTCAGGAATATGACAGTTTTATTCACTGAACCAATCAAACAAGAGCAGGCAGTGTATCCTGCTATGCATGCATGATCCAATGTGAATCTAGATTCGTATTAGGACCCTGTCATAACACAACTGACTGTTAGGTTGTGAGTGATTATTTCTAAAAGTATCTTTTAAAATATTATCTGATTTTACAAATTTTAGGACTGCAGTAGATACTAATGCATCATCTAAATTCAAAGGTAAGGCGATGATTAGTAAGGAAACTAAATCCTGTGGTCCAATACGCGCAATTTGTGAATGGCAAGTATTTAAAACGTTACAGCCTAGTCTTTGTAAACTATTCTATGGAAGTTGCAATGTTATTTTCATTAAGAATATAAAAGAAAGATGTGATATGATTGCCAATGAGACACATATTCACCAAAGTTCAAATCAAGGAATGTAAGCAAAACAGTCAACCGTACGGCCTTACATGAGAAATAATTTATAATGTGCCATCGTCCTTAATATCTCTGTAATATTGGCCAATGGACGTTGCAAATTTACCTTGCTTAAACAGCATACTTTGTAATTGAATAATATTGAACTGCATCCAAATTTTAAATATATTTATTAAACAGAAAAATTCAATGTACAATGAGCTGCAAAAGTTTCTTAACTGCATCGGATTTCACCTGGATATAAGTATGCTCGATGAAGCTAGTTAGTCTAGCGAAATATTGTGTTTATTTTATATTGCATTATACATTTTGTTAACATTTAAAATTTACGTGCAAAAGAGTGTGCTAAATTTGCATTGTCAGGCAATTACTGTATGTTAATATCAAATCTGTATGCAGTTTGCTGTTCCTGGTAAAACTCTTAATACGGTATATATTTTGCAGGCGAGGAAAAAAATTTAAAGAAAATTATGGATTAAAATTTTAATAACATGTCCCATATTGATAGGTAAGTTTAAGACAGCATTCAGTAATGGCATAAGTTTTACCGATGTTCAATTTCATAATTGGATTAGAACGACAAATCAAGACAACAAACATAATCTTGGGGAATCGTTTGTACTTAGTTAAGCAAGACCGGGTGAGTCGACAAGGTAATATTCTCCTGATATGCACGCCACAATCGGAATGCGAATCCACATCAATATATTATGTCACCATTGGTAAAATCGCAAATGAGATGAATATCATCACATATCGGCCGTTAAAACATAGACATATTGATTTGTCAACAATCATTACATGATAGTGATCGTAAAATTTAGTAGTGGCGATTCATTGCCTGGTTTATATACCAGTAGTACACGAAAACAATATGACATACAGTAACCAACAACAGGCACTGAGTTAAAAGCTACCGACTCGAGACATGCACAAACCGAAAGTGATGGGTTAAAACATGGTTGTGAAATCTCAATCCTCCATTACCTTGGACATTAGTTTAACATATGGAAAAACTTTATTGAGCAGTTGATGAAAATACGATGGCAATATAAACTATGTATATAGATATAAAAAGATGTGGTATGAGTGCCAGTGAGACAACTCTCCATCCAAGTCAAAATTTATAAAGGTAAACCATTATAGGTCAAAGTACGGTCTTCAATACGGAGCCTAGGCTCACACCGAACAGTAAGCTATAAAGGGCCCCAAAATTACTAGTGTAAAACCATTCAAACGGGAATCTATATAAAACGAGAAACGAGAAACACTTATGAACTACATCAACAAACGACAACTACTGAACATCAGATTCCTGACTTAGGGCAGGTGCAAACAAATGCAGCGGGTTTAAACGTTTTAATGGTACCAAACCTTCACCCTTTTTCTGAAACAATAGTGTAACATAATATGCATGTTTGTTTCACTGGCATTAAGTGTCTATATGCCATTTTGTTTTTCTATGTTGACATAGTTGCATGTTTTCATAGTGATTAATATTATAACATATAATGTTGACTACTGTACCTCTATTTTGACATTTTGTTTTATAAAAAGAAGATGTGGTATAATTGCCAATGAGACAACTCTTCACAAGAGAACAAATGGGAAAGAAATTAACAACTATAGGTAATATCTACACTTCGACAATTCACAGTTTCAGGTTAAAGGAGTATTATTTTTAAATAGACGTCTGATGTTGAATTAAACTTCTTCTCGGTATTTTTATGTGTACGAAATAATAGGTGGTTCTGTTTTATCAAAATATAGAGGTATACAGTTTTGAATGGCAGAGTTATAAAATATATCCGATAAGCTGATAAAATCAATACCTCTGTCAATATATTTAATTTTCAGAAAGTACCGTTTATGATCTTCAGGTTTATCAATACGCGGGAACAGCCTATGGTGTCAAAAAGCTGTAACTATACGCGAATATTCATAAAATGGGCTGACCAAATAGTTACCAAAGGTACCAGGCTCATAATTAAATACGCCAGACGCGCGTTTCGTCTACATGAGACTCATCAGTGACGCTCAGATCAAAATAGTTAGAAAGCCAAACAAGTAAAAATTAAAGAACATTGAGGACCAAACATTCCAAAGGTGCCACATACGGCTTAGGTAATCTATGCCTGGGATAAGAAATCGTTAGAATGTGTCACACTCCTTTAAATATCAATTGATTTACTAATTGGTATTTGACCCAGTTTACACAATAATTGATGCCAATATAATAAAGAAGATGTGGTATGATTGCCAATGAGACAACTCTCCACAAGAGACCAAATGACACAGAAATTAACAACTATAGGTCACCGTACGGCCTTCAACAATGAGCAAAGCCCATACCGCATAGTCAGCTATAAAGGCCCTGAAATGACAATTATAAAACAACTCAAACGAGAAAACTAACGGCCTAATTTATGTACAAAAATAAACGAAAACAAATATGTAACACATCAACAAACGACAACCACTGAACTACAGGCTCCTGACTTGGGACAGGCACATACATATAGAATGTGGCGGGGTTAAACATGTTAGCGGGACCCCAAACCACCTCCTAACCTGGGACAGTGGTGTAACTGGTGGAGTTTTAATTCCCTAGGGTATCACTAGCCCAGTAGTCAGCACTTCTGTGCTGACATGAATTATCATTGATATGGTCATATTTATAAATTAACTGTTTACAAAACTTTTGAATTTTTGAAATACCAAGGCTTTTCTACCTCAGGAATAGATTACCTTAGCTGTATTTGGCAAAACTTTTAGGAATTTTGGTCCTCAATGCTCTTCAACTTCGTACTTTATTTGGCCTTTTAACTTTTTTGGATTCGAGCGTCACTGATGAGTCTTTTGTAGACGAAACGCGCGTCTAGCGTAAATACAAAATTTAATCCTGGTATCTATGATGAGTTTATTTACAACCACTGGGTCGATGCCACTGCTGGTGGAGTTTTAATTCCCGAGGGTATCACCAGCCAGTAGTCAGCACTTCTGTGCTGACATGAATTATCATTGATATGGTCATATTTATAAATTAACGTTAACAAAACTTTTGAATTTTGAAATACTAAGGCTTTCCTACCTCAGGAATAGATTACCTTAGCTGTATTTGGCAAAACTTTTAGGAATTTTGGTCCTTAATGCTCTTCAACTTCGTACTTTATTTGGCCTTTTTAACTTTTTGGATTCGAGCGTCACTGATGAGTCTTTTGTAGACGAAACGCGCGTCTGGCGTAAATACAAAATTTAATCCTGGTATCTATGATGAGTTTATTTACAACCACTGGGTCGATGCCACTGCTGGTGGAGTTTTAATTCCCCGAGGGTATCACCAGCCCAGTAGTCAGCACTTCTGTGCTGACATGAATTATCATTGATATGGTCATATTTATAAATTAACTGTTAACAAAACTTTTGAATTTTTGAAATACTAAGGCTTTTCTACCTCAGGAATAGATTACCTTAGCTGTATTTGGCAAAACTTTTAGGAATTTTGGTCCTCAATGCTCTTCAACTTCGTACTTTATTTGGCCTTTTTAACTTTTTTGGATTCGAGCGTCACTGATGAGTATTTTGTAGACGAAACGCCTGTCTGGCGTAAATATTAAATTTAATCCTGGTATCTATGATGAGTTTATTTACAGTACAACATAAGAATGAACTATAAAATTCAGTTGAAAAGCATTGTTTTTAAATATAGGTAGGAGATGATTAGCAAGTGTATAATTTATACGATGTTTAATTCGTTGATTTCGGTTGATACGTTTGCCATAAGACCTTTTCTTACGTTGTCTTTTATCAACAATATTCATGATATCAATAGAAGAAGTTTTAGATATGCTCCTTGTCCAAGTATATTGCCATTTCGACCCAGGGATAAGCTGTCTAAAGTCGTTTATTCCAAGACAGTTCGGGAATCTTCAAATAGTTTATGCGATTACCCTTGTTGTTTCTGGATCGTTTCGAGTGGTTGTGTTTACCTAAATCTTGGTAAATTATGGTTTAGAATTTCTAAGTTTTAGGTTCATTGTTGACCTAACAGAATTATTAGAAGATAATCTTAATCAGGTTTGTCATTTTCTGGCATTGCACGGGAGTATTTTGGAAATCAAAGTGCATTTTATTTAATAATATGGCTGCAGCAGCATTGCCACCTTTGACACGATAGTAAAAGGGCTTAATTTAGAAGGGTATTTCGGTTGAGGGAGTTGAATTTGTTTTGGAATGAGTTTTTGAGCACGTAAATATTCTTGACGGATTTACGATATTGTTTCTCTTGCCATTTCGTAAAATCATGATTATTAAGGGTAATAGGAAATTAAATAAGGCCGAAAGTTATAACATATAATAAGAATTACAATATAACGGAAAATATAAACAATTAATTAAACAGTCGAAGAATTCTTATAAAAACTATAATGAACAGCCAGACAGAATGACGTTAGTATAATAAGACAGACATATAACAAACATAGGTCAGAGAAAACAGTTATATCGTAGTGAATTTATCTAAGACAGAAATGGAAAATACAAAAAATGGGCACCTGCTCTATCCAAAAATATTTTTACAGTGTAGTGTATAAATATTCGGACTTATTGTCTGAAAATTATAGAAAAGTATATAAACTGTACTTCAAATTAAGGACAATTATATGTAGAGTGAGTGTATAATATAGTTTGACAGTTTCAGATCTAGACATACTCATTTTTGACCTTTTCAAAGTTGACCAGATCACTTGTTTATAGCGCTGTCAAATCGTACAGTTTTCCTAACCGGTTACTCGGATAATCGTTCGACCGATTAACCGATTGACTAGTAGTTTAAGTTAATATTCGAAGGCCTATCTATATTACCCTACAATTGTACGTTTTACAATACGGTGAAGTTTGTCCTTTGGCATTATAAGGCTTGTCTGCGAGGATTCCTTGCGAAGCTTGACTTTTAATAATCCAATACCACCGTATCTACTATGGCGTTTGTAATAACGTCAGATTGAAAAATAAAAAACCTTCTTGATCTTGTTGAATTGAAATGTCTGAAACTGTTAATTCTTTCATTTCTCTAGATTTCTCAGAAAATAATGTGGGTGTTTCTATTTGAAATGATTAAGCCTCTTACCATCAAGTATACATTAATTACATTCACGTTGATTTGCATTTCACAATTTTTGAGTTTGCATTTCGTTTAACTATGACAAAGCGTTGCACATTCAGATGTAGGTCTACGCAATATTAGTTCAAAACTTATATAATGAAGAAATTCGTAAAATTTAATCTGATTACGGATTTAAAGTAACTGTTTAAAAACATGTATACTAATTATGTTTACTTAAGATCTTCCCGAGCTGATAGACAAGTTGTCTAAGTTCTAATTAGTTTTATGTTTTTTGGATTAACAATAACAATCAATATACTGGACAATTGATCTGTCAAATTAATTACCACGACGATAACTTTTAAATAGGACAACATTATTTAATGATTTCAATACACATTTATATCAAATCTATTTAAATTGAACAAAGTCCGGTTAACCAGTAAGCGTTTTTGGTATTCGATATTCGGTCCTTCCGACGGTTAACCGTTGACAACACTACTTATTCTATTTACCTACATGTAAACATTATTCTAAACTGTTTATACAGGTAATTTTACCTCTATATTACTATTTTATGCAAAAAGATAAGTAAATTAATTTGGAAAGTGTATGAACAAAATGTGAGTATGTTAAACACTGTTCGCATTTGGGACTATTTTTACCTATTATGTCTGTTTGTTTTGCTCACTAATTGTTCTGAATATAATGGAATGCGTTACGACTTTCATACAAGTGAGAAGTTACGTTAGTTATCAAATCAGGTTTTATCAACCATTTTCTACATAAGTAAATACCTGTATCAAGACAGGAAATGACAGTTGTTATCCTTTGGTTTGATGTGTTTGAGCTTTTGATTTTGCCATTTGATTATGGACTTTCCGATTGAATTTTCGTGGTTGTTTTCTTTTCTTTACTTGTTTTCATTAAAGCGCTAAATTTTCTTATTCACACGAATAAAGAACAATTCGACACAATTATGCGCCCCTATTCGATAACATAATATTTCGAAGCGTCTGCTTAACACTTCCACCAAAGCCTAAACAAAAATGTCTACAATGAAGATCAAACATATTGATGAGTGTAAAAAGAAAAAGGATAGCAGTACAAACGACCACATCAACCAGGTACATTCCAAACATCTAATGAAAATAGACGCAAAGTTGTGAAATGAAAACAGTCAATATAGAACAAGACATTGTCAAAATAGTCTGACTTGTGCAGATAAAAATATTTTATATTAGTATATCAAGCATAAATCCCTTATTGTTGAAGGATCTAAGTTTAGATACACAATTTTTAATGTTTTAGTTTTATTTATGACATAATGATATGCGGAAATGCCGTCTAACATGAAATTGTTGTCGAAAAGCATAATATTAGCAGCTACAATACTGATAACGACTGAAACGTGGTACGGAATTGTGATATTATTTGATTCAGAAACAAAAATCAAGCTATATAATTTTTTATTAATTGTTATATTATTTGGTAGTTCTGTAAAATCTATTCACTTGCCATTTTACGAAATTGAACATATTTGAAGAGAAATCTTAAGATGTTCTCATGGGTCCGCTCAGTTGCGTACATCTAGTATGCAAATCTGGTTGGAGAGCTAAAGAGTTATTGATGAGGACACTTATATAATATTTGAATGTTAAAAACGAGTTTAGAAATAAAGGACACTTTCCTTTAGTTGTATTTGGAACCACAACCTTTATATCTAAGATATTTTTACGATGATAAAAGGTTTTGTTTAATGTTTTCTTATTTAGTTTGTCATGCAGTTAATATCTTCGTTGTCATTTTGAAAACGAAAGTTTACAAATTACATTTACTTCATCTAAAGAATTGATTTAAATGGATCATTGTGTAAAGGGAAGTGACATTTTGATTTATCAACAAAACTGTGTTGTCCAGTATATTCACACATTCTCTTATCGTTTTAATCGTCTGCTAGAAACATTTGTTTAGGAAAATAATGCATCATTTTGATATAGCTATCATTGAGTATAGATTATACAATACATATTCATGATATAAGTGATAATTCAGATCAATTCAATTCTTGTGTTTGGTAAAAGTAGTCTGACAAGTAATATTACGTTGATAAGTATGTATTTATTTAAGGTTTCTCTTTTCAGTTTTTATTCTCTTGGCGATGATGGGGAATAGAATGTAAGTATATTGTTTAAGAATAAAATTCGTTTGTAGTTGCTTTATTCCTGTTATCACAGATAATAACTGAGCTAACTTACGAGTCATTTAAAAATTAACAAAATATTAGAAAGATGTCCGATATTTAATTTTTGAAAACAACAGCCTTATTAAAAAAAAAATATATTAAACACCTCTTTTGCCAATCTTGATCATATGTTATAAAATAAGATAGAAAATAAATATCGCCACGGTGCAGCTACCCACATAATGACTTCTAACCTGAATAAAATTAATAAAAGCTAATTTCATAATTTGGACAGCAGGGTCACAAATGCTCTCTGCGACAGTTGGTTCGTCATTGCACTGACTATTTGAGTATGTTTTAAATAAAATAAACCAAGGTGAAGGTTTAAGATTTGTTTTATTACATTTTGCAGTACGGACATTTGGTAGTGGTATGTAGATTTGGCTTAAAATCAATTTAATTGCTATCATGACAAAAGTTCGTGAAAATAGGCATTTCTAATTCGCTCACCTGTATGTACTGTGGTTTCGGAAATCATGTAAAATAAGTTTAAGATCATATTAAATAGATATCCTAATAATGATTGAGGCCAAGTTTGGTTGAGGTTGGCCCAGTAGTTAGAATAAAAGCAGCTCATCCCATTGTAGTTTTTAAGTAGTAACCGAAGACCCTTATCCATGTTATCATTATTCAAATTAGTTTTCAAATTGTAACTATTTCATATCGTTTCTTTACAATTTTCCTTAGAACTCTATAGTAAATTCCTATGCTCTATTTGTAGCCATGGCGACTATGTTGGTTGGATGGCAGGGTCATCTGGTACATTTTCAATCAAGATATTCTATTGAAATTTGTGGCTAATTTTAATTCTATTTGGCCCAGGAAATTAAGTGGAGAAAATTTTGTTAAAGATTACAAAATTGTAAAAACTATAAAGGGCAATAACTCCTTAAGACGTTTATTGGCAATTTTTGTCATGTTGACTAATTTGAGATTGTCCTTTGCTGAACATTATTTTATAGCAAATAGATTTTGACCTGATGAACAATTTGATCCATTTACAGATTTGTTCTTATTGCTTTAGTTTCGGATATATTACCAGAAACTGCATTCTATCCCTATGTTCTATTTTTAGCCATGTCGGTAATATTACTGGCAAGCGGGGTCATCGGACATAATTTTTAAACAAGATACCTCAATGATAATTGCGGCCAAGTTTGATTCTATTTGGCTTTGTAGTTTCAGTGTAGAAGATTTTTGTAAAGTTTACTAAAATTTACGAAAAATTTACTATTAAGGGCAATAACTCTTAAAGAGTCAATTGACCATTTTGTTTTGTTGACCCATTTTAAGATCTTACTTTGCTGAACATTATTGCTGTTTACAGTTAATCTCTATCTATTATAAAAGATACTAACCAAAACTGCAAAATTTCCTTTAAATTACCAATTCAGGGCAGCAACCCAACAAAGGGCAGATAGATCTTGACCTGATGAACATTTTACCCACTGTCAGATTTTCTCCAATTGCTCTAGTTTCAGAGATATAAGACAAAACTGCATTTTACACATATGTTCTATTTTTAGCCATGTCGGCCTTGTTAGTTGGCAGGCGGGTCATCGAACTAATTTTTAAACTAGTCACCCTAATAATGATTGTGGCAAAGTTTGGTTTTGGCCCAGTTGTTCCAGAGAAGAAGATATTTGTTAAAGTTGACAGACGACTGGGCAAAGTGAGCTAAAAAAGGAATAGATGTGCATTGCTTAAAGGGGAAAGGCAAGGGAATACATACAACAATGTGCAAAACATGAAAGAGCTAACACAACGTGTGTTAACAGAAATAAAAACGAGACGTGGCTACTTCATTTACAAGATGTTTATCTGACATGAAATATTTAATACAAAATAAGGAGCTGAAGTATGATTGCCAATGCAACAACTATCCAACATAAACCAAATAACCTAGATGTAACCAACTTAAGTTCGTTGTTCTGCCTACAGAAATAAGCAAACCCATTCCAAATGACGAATATGAATGTAATATGATATTATAAGTATCGATCTTAGACAATAAACGGTCAAATATGAAATTTAAAGATATACATAATATAGCTTTCGTCGTTAGATAAACAATAAACAGCTTACCATACAATAAAAACTTTAACGGTACCAAGAATATTTGAATTTCAGATAGACGTTTTGTTCAAACGAGTACAATGACAGAAAGTAATAAAATGAAAGGTATGTAACATATGGCACATTTCGAAAAGCTAATGATAGTCAGAGAAAATATGATATTGTGCAATTCTTAATCATAAGTAACTGACTCTATTTTGAAAGAGTAAAATCCATTTTATTCCTTTTATAATCTTTTCAATGTTTACAATTAATGAATGCAGATTTCATAAAGAAACACACAATTTTACAATATTCCATGTTTTTATTCATATAATTGATAAAACTTACATTTAATTTTCGGAAATTTCCCAAAATATATGAAAGTTTTAAAATATTTGTGGTAAAGATGTATGTGACAACTTTTATTCGGAAATGTCCGAAATCATTTTCAACATTATTTTTATAACATATATGTTGGCAAAGCGTTTTGACAAACAGATCTGAAACACATTTCGGGAAAAATCCGACAAAATAAACTAAGTGCAAAATGTATAACACAGATGTCTTCAAATATTTCGGGACTTATCCTGTAAACCCAAAGTATATGCTAGAACTCATGACTAATAATTTCTTTTCACATTTCGGGAAAAATCCCGAAAATATAAATCTATTATCAGGCACACACTTGTTGCATAGATTTTTTACCCATTTCGGGAAAAATCTATGCAACAAGTGTGCCTGATAATAGATTTATATCCGAAATAAAATCTACAAGCAAAAATTATGCTACAGATTTCTTAAACATATTGGGAAAAATCCCGAAAACAAAATCTATAAGATTTTACAACACAGAATTTTGATATATTTAGAAAGTTTTATGTAAATTTGTTTCCAACATTTGTTGAAATATTATGATTCATAAAAATATGTGTCTAACTGAAAAAATATGAATTTTGTTTATAAGCATACTTTTCATTACATTTCCGAAAAAGTATTTTCTAAGAAATATAAAGGTTGCTCTCTACTGCATCTCTTTGTCATGCTTCAGTGATTCCCTATATATAATCAACAAAATTTGTCCCACAAAGGGGGGCAGGCCCCTCTAAATCCGCCTCTGATAAGTGGTCGATTTTAAACTGGCCTAAGCATAAACTTTAACATGTAAACTATGCAAAGATTCTAAGTTATTAGACCATGATTGAGGGTTCAAGGTAAAAATCCCCAAGCACATGCGTTGTCCAAAAGCTTATTCAACTGCAAATAAAATATCCCTGACATACTATTAGTGGTTCTCCTTAAACTGAACTTATCACAAACCTTACAGTGTAAACTCAGGAAATTTTCAAAGTCAATATACCATTAGGTTACTGAGAGGCCGGTGAGGAGGGCGGTGGTCTATGGGATTGAGATGTGTGTCCATAACACATTATACCCTCCTCCCACAATCACATTTCCATGTTCAGTAACTTATTTGTAATTATTTTAACCATAACATCATAGTAAACTAATGTACACCAAAGACTTAATTACCTACTGTACTGTTTGTACATCTTGAAAACAAAATGATTGATAAAAACTGGTTTCAACTCATTACTTCAAATGCCAATGAAATTTTAAAATAGGATGTAAAAAATCTAAAACTCAAAAATATTTAATAATATAGCCTCATTTCATTTGCCTAATTTGCACAATTTTTTTTGTCACAGAAAAATGGAAGAAACTATCTTAAATTATATTTTTAAATTTCTTTGATGTTCTCCACAGCAAAAAAAAAAAATAAAAATACTGTTCTAAAATAAAATACATGTACTATATAATATTACAAATACATAACTACAAATCAGAGTAGACATGTGAATAAATCTTCATAACATGTGCAATGTTTGTTATATTCAGATGGAATTATTACATGTTATATAAATTGATCTGTTTCTTTACTGATGACTAGTTCTTTCTTCCTTTCAATCCTGCCTATAAGAGCAAAGTAAAATAACATTTAATAAAAGATAACAAAACATTCTATTCCACTGTACATGCTAAATGTAAATATTTATAGTGAAATCAACAATTTTGATCATGCTGATAGGTTGAGACTATCACACTTGACATTTATAACAAAACTTAATTTCAACCTCTGAACATTTTGATTGCCTTGTGTGACGTTTCACACAATCAACATGATCATAATGTACACAACTTTTCAACATTTTTACAATAAAGATAGTATAGCCATTAATAGTTTTCAAAATTATTTCAGTGTAGAGTTGAGTAATCTTTTCCTTTTTCCAATTGAATGTTACTGACAACCTGCATTCTTCTGTGTACCTTTTTTCATTTTACAATAAAATGCTTCGCAGGACGCAGCTTGATACGACCGCAGAGGTCGAACCCTGAATAGTTGGGGCAAGTATGGACACAACATTCAAGCTTGATACAGCTCTGAATTTGGATTGTGATTAAATATTTGACACAGCATAGGTTTCTGACACAGAATGAATGTGGTCTAAGAACTTAAAATTTTAAATTGGACATTCACCTATTATGGTCCAATATCCAAAATCTAAATACATGGTTAGATTCAGCATATCAAAGAACCCCAAGAGTTCAATTTTGATGAAATCAAACAAAGTTTAATTCTGGACACTTTTGACTTCAATGTGGACAAAGTTGATAACAGGGCCCAAAAATCAAAAATCTAAATACATGGTTAGATTCAGCATATCAAAGAACCCCATATATTCAATTTTGTTGAAATCAAACAAAGTTTAATTTTGGACCCCGATTTGGACCAACTTGAAAACTGGGCCCATAATCAAAAATCTAAATACATGTTTAGATTCAGCATATCAAAGAACCCTAAGAATTCAATTTTGTTAAAATCAAACTAAGTTTAATTTTGGACCCTTTGGACCTTAATGTAGACCAATTTGAAAACAGGACCAAAAATTAAGAATCTAAATACATGGTTAGATTCAGCATATCAAAGAACCCCAATAATTCAATTTTGATGAAATCAAACAAAGTTTAATTTTGGACCCTTTTGACCTCAATGTGGACAAAGTTGATAACGGGGCCCAAAATCAAAAATCTAAATACATGGTTAGATTCAGCATATCAAAGAACCCTAAGAATTCAATTTTGTTAAAATCAAACTAAGTTTAATTTTGGGCCCTTTGGACCTTAATGTAGACCAATTTGAAAACGGGACCAAACATTAAGAATCTAAATACACGGTTAGATTCGGCATATCAAAGAACCCCAATAATTCAATTTTTGATGAAATCAAACAAAGTTTAATTTTGGACCCTTTAGACCTCAATGTGGACCAATTAAAAACAGGGGCCAAAATCCAAAAACTTAATACACGGTTAGATTCAGCATATTAAAGAACCCCAAGAGTTCAAGAATAAAACCCCATTGAAATTGGTCAAGAAATAAGCAATTTATACAAAGTATCTTCTTTTGCACAATACTGTGCAATTAAATATTCTTGCAATTGCGCAATACTGTGCAATTGAATATTTCTTGCTATTGCGCAATACTGTACAATTGACAATTTCTTGCTATTGCGCAATATTGTGCTATTGGATATTTCTTGCTTTTGCGCAATACTGTGCAATTGAAGATTTCTTGCTATTGCGCAATACTGTGCAATTGAAAATTTCTTGCTATTGCACAGTACTTATTATATAATAATTTACACATCCTGTTTGGTGTGTATCTCCTGCCATATCATTATTATTTGCTTTTAAATATAAATCAGAAATAACCAACTTAAAATGGAAAATTTTAAAGAAAAAAAAAAAAAAAAAGGAAAAAAAAAATCCCCCAAAAATTTTTGAACCCCTTATGATTCATCACCCCAAACTCAATCCCAGCCTTCCCTTTGAGGTATGGTACCTTGCAGTACAATTTCAGAGAGATCCATACACTTGAACACAAGTTATTGTCTGGAAACTAGAAAATGCTTATTTTGGCCCCTTTTGGCCCCTAATTCCTAAACGTTTCAGGCAATTACCCCAAACTCAATTCCAGCTTTCCCTTTGTGATATGGAACCTTGTAGTACAATTTCAGAAAGATCCATACACTTGCACACAAGTTATTGTCATGAAACTAGAAAATGCTTGTTTTTGCCCTTTTTGCCCCTAATTCCTAAAATTTTGAGGCAATTACCCCAAAAATCAATTCCAGCATTCCTTTGTGATATGGAACCTTGTGGTACAAAGTCAGAGAGATCCATACACTAACACACAAGTTATGTCTGGAAGTTTCAAAATGCTTATTTTTGGCCCCTTTTGGCCCCTAATTCCTAAACTGTTGGTACCATAACCCCCAAAATCAATCCCAACCTTCCTTTTGTGATATTGAACCTTATGGTAAAATTTCATAGAGATCCATTCACTTAAACTAAAGTTAGAGTGCGAAAACCAATGCGTCTTCGGACGACGACGACGACGACGACGCCAACGTCATACCAATATACGACCGCAAATTTTTTGCGGTCGTATAAAACTGATCAAGATTTAAAGGGAGCAATATTGAGTTTTCAGAAACTACTGCAAGTCCATGTGCCTATTCAAAGTCATGATTTTTCCTGTCACCTAAAGTTGTATCTTAAAGCTTTTGTTTTAGGGAATTTGATGTTGATAGTAGATGTTTGTTTGTTTTGGCTTTTCAATTGACAATTGAGATGTTTATTAAATTCTACAATCACTTGTTAATCATTTCAAGACAGTTGACCTATAAAAATATGATGAAACCTTTTCAACTGATTTTTATAGTTTGTTCTTATGTTGTGCTGTAACACCACTGTTCCAGGTTAGGGTAGGGTTGAGCACTCAAAAACTTGTTTAACCTGCCACATTCTTTATGTGCCTGTCACAAGTCAGGAGCCAGTATTTCCATGGAAGTTGTTGGTTTATGTATGTTATATATTTGATTTTCACTACTTGTTTTGTTATAAATTAGGCCGTTAGTTTTCTCGGGGCCTTTTATAGCCGACTATACAGTATGGGTTTTTCTCATTGTAGAAGGCTGTACAGTTACCTATAACTGCTTACATCCACTTTATTCAAACTTTGGTGGATAGTTGTCTCATTGGCAATCATGCACCATCTCCTTATTTTTTTATAAGTATAGGTCAAAACTGCATCTATGCTGTTTATTTATTTTTTGTGTTGTTGAGTTGCATTTCATCTGTAATAAACAGGTATAAATTCTTGTAACAATATGTTTTATCTATGTGAAAATCATGGATTATTTATTCCTTTCAAAATTTGGTGAATAAATAAATGGGAATGTGTCCATGAGACACGATGATGCCCCGCTTGCATATAACATTTTAAAGGGTCATAAATCAAGAATGGTAAAGTGACACACAGTACCCAAATGAGTACTTGATCTGAGTTTTGTGGTAAAAGCATTGTGTATAAGTTTTGGACATTTGATTAAGCAAACTTAAGTTTATAGTGAACTAAAATGAATAAACAGCTGCACCATGAGTGCATGATACGCCCATCGCTTTTCAAAGAATAAAGTTCAATAATTTCTTAATGTCATATCAGAAATTCATGAAAAACTAAAGGAGGTTATCTTAATAGATACAAACCAGTCAC
The DNA here is from genome assembly GCA_017311375.1 of Mytilus coruscus. Classification (NCBI taxonomy): domain Eukaryota; kingdom Metazoa; phylum Mollusca; class Bivalvia; order Mytilida; family Mytilidae; genus Mytilus; species Mytilus coruscus. The sequence goes on along the minus strand of CM029597.1, from coordinate 95,048,754 downwards.
CAAAGTTTCATGATAACTGCTCAAAGCATTGTCTGAAAACAGGAAAATCCCCCTTTTATGAATAAAATCACATAACTCCAAAACTTAAAATCTAAAATTAATAAAAATCAAAGGGAGCTTAAGGTAGTTCAGGGTATAGAAAAAAAATGACAGAATTTTCTTATACTTTGCCAAAATGAAGATTTTACTATGCTTTTTCAAAAATTATAAAAGTATGGGTCACCGCTATTTTTCAAGGTACGAATCGTTCAAAATTGCCAAAATTTGCTTAGATTGTTCATGAAAAACACATTTTGTGCATAAAAGAAATCTATAAGACAGAATTTTAAACAAAATATGAGAAGATAGGTTTTATAATATATTTTAAGAAAATAAAAAGAAAAATGGTGTCACCGAACTTGTTTTCTTGCTACAAGTAAAAAATGAAAATTTCCCTATATGTCCAGTATAAATTTTGTACTAAAAGAGTTATCTCCCCTTAAATGGCTTATTTGAAAAATTAATTCTTAAAGCACAAATATTTGGTATTTGTTAAAACATTTTCGATAATGCAATGAATAACTAAGTTTTCTTTATTTAAATAAACAGTGTAACCTATGAATTGCAAATCTGTCTCCAAAATTGCAGATTTGAACAAAGAACTAGACCGATTATTTACTGAGATTGTACAATTCAAGATGGCGGTATACCCCAGAACTACCTTAAGTCAAAAGATATAAACAATTCACTAAAGTTTCATGAAAACTGAAATTCCCCTTTTTAATGAATAAAACTCCATAACTTGGAAACGTAAAATCTTGAATTTATAAAAATCGAAAGGGAGATCATGTCAATAGATATAAACAATTCACCAAAGTTTCTTGCAAATTGGTGAAAGTTTTTTTGAGTTATTGTCCGAAAACTGGAAATTCCCCCTTTTTTAATGAAAAAAACCCCAAAACTTGGAAACTTAAAATCTAAAATTTATAAAAACGGAAGGAGCTCACCTCAATAGATATAACTAATTCACCAAAGTTTCATGTAAATTGGTTCAAGCGTTTTGATTTGTCAGACATGTTGACGACAGATGGACAGACGGATGGACGGACTGACGGACAACGGTATACCATAATACATCCGTAAACTGGCGTACAAAAATTTGGCAATTTTTCTTTTTGTAAAGGAGCATAACTCTAGAACAGTAAAAGTGAGGCCACCAACATTCAAACTTGATCTGTGTTTTGTGGTAATAAGCATTGTGTATAAGTTTCATAATATTTGGTTCAGGCAAACTAGAGTTAGAGAACAAACACAAAAAAATCAGCAACTTTTCCATTTGTTAAGAGATCTAGAATGGTAAAATGACGCTACCAAAATTCAAACTTGATTTGTGGTTTGTGGTAATAAGCATAATGTATAAGTTTCATAACATTTGGTTGAGGCAAACTAAAGTTAGAGAACAGAAACCAATTAATGGGACGTACGAACTTACACTGGTAAATTATTAAGTCAGGGATATGTTACCATAAATTACTTAAAACTTTTAATAAATTCTTTCATAGATACAAAGATTTGATTAGTAAATTTGGCTGTACCTGTAGAAAACTTATAAAAACAGTATTTCACAAATTCACATCCTAAATTTTACAGTAATATTGTACTAAAAGCACGGAAATCACTGTGTGATCCATGTAAACTCATCGAACCTTAGGTTATCTTACAAATTGTTGTAATTAGATCTTTGAATATAGTTTACATTAGCACAAATAACTATTTTGTCATCAGCAAATTAAAACATAACTAAATTTGTATTTTTTAAGTGGGATGTATAAATACACATCCACGTTAATTTTTTCTATATAGAGGTTAACATAACTATCCTACAGCCTGTCGATACTTTTATTTTTGGCATTGCACAAGTCATGTCTTCTTTGACTCTCCATGATATTAAAATACTAAATCCCTGGGATGTGTTTTAGTTGATTTTAGTCTCTGATGCATGATTTTTTATTATTAATTGATTAATTTTGGCTTTTAACTAGTTTTCAGTGTACGTAATCATGAGTGCTCTCAAATCGTACTTTCATGTTGACCTGTTGATACAATAGTTATGTTTTTGTTATTCAATCTTTCTCTATTTTTAATATATACCAGCTGCTTTGATAAGTGTTTAGTATGACTTTAAATTTTTACTTCTGTTTCTCGTACTATGAACAACAAAATTATTTATTTTGTAAAAATATTTCTGTTTTCTATTTATACTGTGTCTTTCTATGTTGTTAAGTATTACACTATTTTTTCGGGTAAGGGTGAAGGTTGGTACATATTAAAACGTTTACACCCGCTGCATTTGTTTGCACCTGTCCTAAGTCAGGAACCTGATGATCAGTAGTTGTGGTTTGTTGATGTGGTTCATAAGTGTTTCTCTTTTCTCATTTTTTATATAGATTAGACCATTGGTTTTCCCGTTTGAATGGTTTTACACTAGTCATTTTTGGGGCCCTTTATAGCTTCCTGTTTGGTGTGAGCCAAGGCTCCGTGTTGAAGACCGTACTTTGACCTATAATGGTTTTTCTTTTACAAATTGTGATGGAGAGTTGTCTCATTGGCACTCATACCACATCTTCTTATATCTAATTACGTACAGACGTACAAGGGTAAAACTTAATGCCCCCTCCGCTATGACGGGGCATAAAAAAATGCATATATATATATAAAGCAGCATTGACTCTTATTAAGACTGAATATGACAGTACCTTATTCTGCATTCTTTCATCTTTAACCATTTATACTAGTTCTTCTGGTATCTCCTGATTGTTGTCATGAATTTAGGTTCTTCATTTCTTTAACGTCCAGGCAATTTTGGTAAGAAAGCACCATATTTCAAGCTAAGTGTACCCTTGGTTTGTCCTGGGTGTATTTTGATAAAATGATAAATGTTGACTGCATCTTTTGGTGTCTCTCTTGTAAAACAATAATGCAAAGTCTCTGTGTGTTGTTTAACATAACTAATCATTGGAATTAACCAGTAACATATATTGTATTATAATTTCACTTTTGAAACATGTGGAATAATCCTGAACAGTGACTGCACAGTTTCAGCATCCTTTGTTCTTAATTTTTCTGATATTAGCTGAAAGCAGGATCAATATCTTCATGTGTGTGGCCAACAAGTACGAACGACCAGAGAACCTGAGAAAAAATATCTGTTGAGTTCTTGACTAGTATCATTTATTTATCCATTAAAGAGGTAGAGCTTTGTTAGAATTTTGAAAGGTGGAAGCAGTATAATTACTTTTAATACACTAAAATATGTAATAAATAAAACAAGAATGTGTCAATGAAACACAGATGTCCCTGCTTGTTAATATATCTCAAATTTATCAATTTTTTTATTAATAAAGTAACATAATATGAGAATGGTGAAAGTGACGACACCCAAACTTGATCAGTGTTTGGTGTTAATAAGCATTGTGTATAAGTTTCATAACACTTGGTTGAGGCAAAGTAAAGTTAGAGTGCAGTTTCGGTTTTGAACTAGTTTTCAATTACTTCAAGTTCCCTGATATTGATTCATGTTTTTATTGCAGTACAGTACGTACTAATCTGATGGTTTATGAGAGCACAATTAATACAAAGACAACAACATGTTTATCAAAATATCATTTTCATTTTGTTACTTCTTAATATTCTAAAACAACAGAAGAAAAATAAATTTCCATATCTTGTCCTGTTAATGAGTTTTGATGAAAATTAGTTTTAAAATTATTCATCAAATACACAGGATAAGAACATGCGGGTAGTGCTCTGTGGTTAAATAATTGACTCATTTTCATAGGTTTATGACCACTGACCAGCTATAATAATAATGGCTATAGAAAAAGAGGTGTATAACAAGTGTTTAGAAATGAAGAAGATAATGAACTTCAAAGAAAAATACATTTTTATATTAGAGCTGCCATGAGAAAAAACATATAATAAATTTTATAGCAATAAGGGAATTAAAATATTAATGTACAAGCATAAATCAAATATAGTTATGTACAACATTTAATATTGTTGATGTTAATAACATTTCTATAATATAACAGATTTTCTTGAGGAGAATTTCTAAAATATATGAATTTATGAGGGCTGGGATCCTGCGAACATGTTTAACCCTGCCACATTCTGTATGTATGTGCCTGTCCCAAGTCAGGAACCAGTAATTCAGTGGTTGTCGTTTGTTGCTGTGTTACATATTTGTTTTTTGTTCATTTTTTGTACACTAATTAGGCCTTTGTTTTCTCGTTTGAATTGATTTACATTTGTGATTTCGGGCCTTTTATATCTGACTATGCGGTATGGGCTTTGCTCATTGTTGAAGGCTGTTCTGTGACCTATAGCTGTTAATTTCTGTGTCATTTGGTCTCTTGTGAAGAGTTGACTCATTGGCAATCATACCACATCCTCTTTTTTATATGTACACCTTACAATCATTCTATACATCAAATATAGTTGACCTACTGCTTTAAGTATTTTAAAACAGACCAAAACACAAAACTGAACAATTGACCAATTAACCATGAAGGTGAGGTCAAAGTCAGATGATACCTACCAGACAGTCATGTAAGCCTTACAACCATTCCATACACCAAATATAGTTAAGCTGCTGCTTATAGTATTTGAATAAACTGTTATCACAGAGATATGTCTCGCCTTTTGTAATTTTGATAATGCAAATGTTAAAATTAAAATAGCAATACTTTAACATGTAAGTTATGCAAATATTCAAAGTCGATGAACCATGACTGAAGGTACATGGCTAAACAATCTCCATGGAATGAGATGTGCCAATGCTAATACAATTGCATACCAAATACCATTGATTATTATAAGTCGTTCCTTTAAACAAACCTAAACACAAACATTAACTTGTAAACTATGTAAACGTTTCAAAGTCAATGAACCATGATCAGGGTGGGGCTATATAATCTCGATGGAAACGATACTTGCAAATGAAAATAAATTTGCATACCAAATATCATTGACTTAACATAAGCAGTTCATCTTAAACTGATCTAATCACAAACCAATACATGTAATCTAAGCAAAAGTTTCAAAGTAAATAGACCATGACTGAGGGGCGGGGCCAAATATTATCCATGGAAATGAGATGTGCTAATGCTTATACAACTGAACACCAATTAACATTGACCTACCACTAATGGTTCCCTTGAACTGACCTAATCACAAACTAATACATGTTAACTTAGCAAAATTTTCAAAGTCTACAGACCATGACTAAGGGGCGGAGCCAAATAATCTCCATGGAAATGAGATATGCCAATGCTTATACAACTGCATACCAAATATCACTGACCTACCACTAGAGGTTCCCATAAATTGACCTAATCACAAACTAATACATGAAAACTATGAAAAGTTTCAAAGTCAATAGACCTTGACTGAGGGGGGGCCAAATAATCTCTATTGTAATGAGATGCACCAATGCTAATACAACTGCATACCAAATATCATTGACTTACCACTAGTGGTTTACCATGAACTAGACCTAATCACAAACTAATACATTGTTGACGCCTTCTTTATTAACCATTGATTTTATGTTGATAGTCCTAAACATAAAGCTTTACTACAAATTTCATATGAACTTAACATGATCCAAGAAAATGAGGCCAAGGTCAGATTAACCAATAATAAAAATAGATGTACACCTTACAATCATTTAATTCACCAAATATAGTTGACCTATTGCTATAGATTCTAAGAAACAGACTTAACCAAGAAAACTAAGCATTGACCAATGAACCATGAAAATGAGGTCTAGGTCAGATGATACCTGCAAGACAGGTACAATCCTTCCGTACAACAAATATAGTTGACCTATTTCTTATAGTTTAAGAAAAACAGACCAAAACACAAAACTTAACACTGAGCAATGAACCATGAAAAATGAGGTCAAAGTCAAATAAAACCTGACTGACATGTAGATCATAAAAATTTCCATACATCAAATATAATTGACCTATTGCATATAGTATTAGAAAAAGACCGAAACACAAAACTTAACTTTGACCACCAAACCATGAAAATGAGGTCAAGGTCAGATGACACCTGCAAGACAGACATATACACCTTACAATCCTTCCATACAACAAATATAGTTGACCTATTGCTTACAGTTTACGAAAAAAACAGACCAAAACACAAAAACTTAACACTGAGCAATGAACTATGAAAATGATTTGATTTTGATTTGATTTTTGGTGTTTTAACGCCACTTTTAAGCACCGCTTTTGGGCTATTTCGTGGCGGCCAGTTTTTATTGGTGGAGGAAGCCGGAGTGCCCGGAGAAAACCTGCACCGACCTTCGATAGGAAAACTGACAATCCTAGTCAATTAAGATTGGAGTCGAGTGCACCCGCACGAGCGGGGTTCGAACTCACAACCTCAGTGTTGACTGGCTAGTGATTACAGTAGTAACTACTTAGACCACTCGGCCACCGAGGCCCCCAACTGTGAAAATGAGGTCAAGGTCAAATAAAACCTGCCAGACTATCCATGTGTCTGGCTTTCTTCAACAGAAGTGGCAGGCTCGACAAAAAAGGACTAAATCACGCAACTCTAACCTTGAATACTGATCCATATAATGAGGTCAAGTTCAGGTGAATTGTTTCTGACAGACCAGGGCTTCCAAAATTTTCTGATGACAGCCGGACATTTTTCAAGGAAATATTTTCAAGTCCTGAATAAATGACCATTTGGAAGCCATGGTGCACAGTATTTCCTATTAAAAGAAATATGTTGCAAAATATGCAAATTTGAAACTATTTGTGGAAAAATAGGAATTTTGCTATCTTTCAATCATAAAATTTCATAATATTTTAAAGATCTGAGTTTAACTTACTATTCACAACTGTGGAAAAGTAATTCTATAGTGGTGTAAACTGAACTGTATCTGTTTAACCCTGCTTAATTCTATATATATGTACATGTACAATAATAAGAAGATGTGGTATGATTGCCAATGAGACAACTCTCCACAAGATACCAAATGACACAGAAATTAAAGGTCACTGAAGGCCTTCAACAATGAGTGCAAGAGTGCACGCGCTGAAATGTCTCGCCTTCTTTACTAATCATTGATATTATGTTGATAGTCCTAAATGTAAAGCTTTATTACACTGTCACGTAAACTTAACATTAACCAATAAAATAAACATTGACCAATGAACCATGAAAATGAGGTAAGGGCAGATGAACCATGCCAGGCAGACATGTACAGCTAACAATTCTTCCATACACCAAATATAGTTGACCTGTTGCTTATAGTTTAAGAAAAACAGACCAAAACACAAAAACTTAACACTGTTCAATGAACTGTGAAAATGAGGTCAAGGTCAAATAAAACCTGCGCAACAGACATAGATCATAAAATATTTCCATACACCAAATATAGTTGACCTATGGCATATAGTATTAGAAAAAGGCCAAAACTCAAAAACTTAACTTTGACTACTGAACCATGAAAATGAGGTCAAGGTCAGATTACACCTGCCAACTAGACATGTACACCTTACAATCATTCCATACACCAAATATAGTAGACGTATTGCACACAGGATAAGAAAACAGACCAAAACGCAAAAACTTAACACTGATCAATGAACCGTGAAAATGAGGTCAAGGTCAAATAAAACCTGCCAGACTATCCATGTGTCAGCTGGCTTTCTTCAACAGAAGTGGCAGGCTCGACAAAAAAGGACTAAATCACGCAACTCTAACCTTGAATACTGATCCATATAATGAGGTCAAGTTCAGGTGAATTGTTTCTGACAGACCAGGGCTTCCAAAATTTTCTGATGACAGCCGGACATTTTTCAAGGAAATATTTTCAAGTCCTGAATAAATGACCATTTTGGAAGCCATGGTGCACAGTATTTCCTATTAAAAGAAATATGTTGCAAAATATGCAAATTTGAAACTATTTGTGGAAAAATAGGAATTTTGCTATCTTTCAATCATAAAATTTCATAATATTTTAAAGATCTGAGTTTAACTTACTATTCACAACTGTGGAAAAGTAATTCTATAGTGGTGTAAACTGAACTGTATCTGTTTAACCCTGCTTAACTCTATATATATGTACATGTACAATAATAAGAAGATGTGGTATGATTGCCAATGAGACAACTCTCCACAAGATACCAAATGACACAGAAATTGAAGGTCACTGAAGGCCTTCAACAATGAGTGCAAGAGTGCACACGCTGAAATGTCTCGCCTTCTTTACTAATCATTGATATTATGTTGATAGTCCTAAATGTAAAGCTTTATTACACTGTCACGTAAACTTAACATTAACCAATAAAAATAAACATTGACCAATGAACCATGAAAATGAGGTAAGGCAGATGAACCATGCCAGGCAGACATGTACAGCTAACAATTCTTCCAAACACCAAATATAGTTGACCTGTTGCTTAAAGTTTAAGAAAAACAGACCAAAACACAAAAACTTAACACTGTTCAATGAACTGTGAAAATGAGGTCAAGGTCAAATAAAACCTGCGCAGCAGACATATAGATCATAAAATATTTCCATACACCAAATATAGTTGACCTATGGCATATAGTATTAGAAAAAGGCCAAAACTCAAAACTTAACTTTGACCACTGAACCATGAAAATGAGGTCAAGGTCAGATGACACCTGCCAACTAGACATGTACACCTTACAATCATTCCATACACCAAATATAGTAGACGTATTGCATACAGGATAAAAACAGACCAAAACGCAAAAACTTAACACTGATCAATGAACCGTGAAAATGAGGTCAAGGTCAAATAAAACCTGCACGACTGACATATAGATCATAAAATATTTCCATACACCAAATATAGTTGACCTATTGCATATAGTATTAGAAAAAAGACCAAAACTCAAAACTTAACTATAACCACTGAACCATGAAAATGAGGTCAAGGTCAGATGACACCTGCCAGTTGGACATGTACACCTTACAGTCCTTCCATACACCGAATATACTAGACCTATTGCTTATAGTATCCAAGATATGGACTTGACCACCAAAACTTAACCTTGTTCACTGATCCATGAAATGAGGTCAAGGTCAAGTGAAAACTGTCTGACGGGCATGAGGACCTTGCAAGGTACGCACATACCAAATATAGTTATCCTATTACTTATAATAAGAGAGAATTTAACATTACAAAAAATCTTAACTTTTTTTCAAGTAGTCACTGAACCATGAAAATGAGGTCAAGGACATTGGACATGTGACTGACGGAAACTTCGTAACATGAGGCATCTATATACAAAGTATGAAGCATCCAGGTCTTCCACCTTCTAAAATATAAAGCTTTAAAGAAGTTAGCTTACGCCACCGCCGCCGTAGCCGCCGCCGGATCGTTATCCCTATGTCGAGCTTTCTGCGACAAAAGTCGCAGGCTCGACAAAACCATGTATATATATGTGCCTGTTCAAAGTCAGATGCCTGTAACTCAATGGTTGCTGTTGGTTTATGTCTGTCAAATTTGTTTTCTTTTTTGTTTTGTAATAAATCAGTCCTTTTATAGCTGACTATACAGTATATGTTTTGCTCTGCATTGTGAAAGGCTATACAATGACAACATGTGGTGTCCTTAAGTTAATTCTACTTCATTTGGCAACCATACCACATCTCCTCATCTTATATTTATCTAGGTGTTAAGTGGTCAAAATTACTCTAAAAATTTCAGACCAATTAGAATAAGCTGAGCCTGTCAAAGCTATTCTGCATATAAAATCCTGAAATCCAAGTACCAAGTACATGTATAAAGAGCGTAAGAGGGATGAACAGACAGACAATATTACAATAAATTATCTCCAAAAATTTCAAACTTTAAAAAATAGCTCTCCATTTATATCTTAAAACAAGAGGCTCTCAAGAGCCCAAATCGCTCACCTGTAACATTTTGCTGAAAATCTAAAATGCCATTTAAATGTTCTTTGTATCTGTCATATTTTCTTGAAAAGCAAAAATGCATTTTACCCTATGTTCCATTATAGCCATAGTGGCTATGTTTCTTGACGTGCAAGGAAATAAAATACAAAATTTATACTAAATACTCTAAAACTCATTCAGCCCTAGTTTGGCTCAAAAAAATTCAGCAGTTTCAAAGCCGAAGATTTTTTAAAGTAAGGCAAGCAATCTAGATGAACAAAGTGTGAAAATTGTCTTTAAAGGGCAATAACTCCTTAAAAGAGGTAAATTGACAATTTTGGTCACATAAACTTTTGTAATCTTACTTCACTGAACTTTTTTTTATCTTTATCTTCATTAATATTCAAGATAATCACTAATTAACTGTTATCACAGAGATATGTCTCGCTTTTTGTAATTTCAATAATGCACATGTTGAAATTAAAATAGCAACACTTTAACATGTAAGTTTTACATCCTTTCATTTTCTATTTGCAAATATTCAAAGTCAATGAACCATGACTGAAGGTACATGGCTAAACAATCTCCATGGAAATGAGATGTGCCAATACTAATACAACTGCATACCAAATACCATTGACTTATCATAAGAAGTTCCCTTAAACAAACCTAAACACAAATAATACATGTAAACTAAGCAAAATTTCAAAAGTCAATAAACCATAACTGAGGGGCGGGGTCAAATAATCTCCATGGAAATGAGATAGGCCAATGATTATACAACTGCATACCAATTATCTTTAACTTACCACTAGTGGTTCCCCATAAACTGGCCTAATCACAAACTAATACATGAAAACTAAGCAAAATTTCAAAGTCAATAGACCATGACTGAGGGCGGGGCCAAATAATCTCCATGGAAATGAGATAGGCCAATGCTTACACAACTGCATACCAATTAACTTTAACTTACTACTAGTGGTTCCTCATAAACTGACCTAATCACAAACTAATACATGAAAACTAGCAAAAGTTTCAAAGTCAATAGACCATAACTGAGGGCGGGGCCAAATAATCTCCATGGTAATGAGATGTGCCAATACTCATACAACTGCATACCAAATATCATTGAATCACCACTAGTGGTTCACCATAAACTAGACTTAATCACAAACTAATACATTGTTGACGCTGCTGCCGGAAACAGCATACCTATGTCTCGCTTTTTGACTCCGTCAAGCGAGACAAAAACTGCAAAATTTCCTTTAAATTACCAATTTAGTGGCAGCAACCTAACAATGGGTTGTTCAGTTTGGCTGAAAATTTCAGGGCTGATAGATTTCACCTATTGAACATTTTACCCATGTCAGATTCGCTCTAAATGCTTTAGTTTTTGAGATATAAGCCAAAAACTGCATTTGACCCTATGTTCTATTTTTAGCCATGGTAGCCATGTTTGTTGATGGATCAAAACTTTGGATACAATTTATAAACTAGATACCTTAAGGAACATTCAGTTTAAGTTTAGAAGTATTCGGCCCAGTTGTTTCAGAGCAGAAGATTTTTAAATGTAAGCAAACATGATGAACAAATTGTGTAAAATTGTCTTTAAAGGGCAATAATTTTATATGATTTGCATATCTATGAATACTTGAATTGGATTGGTGAATTAGATTTTTTCCTTGGTTTACACTTGATAAACCATGTTTCCGAAACTACTTTCGTAACCTTCACTGTTATCTATTCATGCGCGATACACATGCATGCAGGGATCCCGGATTTTCAGCAAATTAAGATTGAAAACAAATACATAAAATTTGTTTCTATTCTAATGCATATATAACAAAAAGAAATAATGCATTAAAAAGCTTCTAAAATGTATAAAATTAAGATTTAGATAAAATTCCATGAAATTTCATGAATGATTTAGCGATTTTACATCATGGCAAAACACGACGTCATACAAATGAAAACTTAAAAGCGAAAGATTATTTCACTACTTGTACGCTTCAAATTTGAATTATTTCTCATTAAAATGAAGTTTTGAGGTAGGTGCTATTTCATTTTAGGTTCTGTTGCATTTATCGAACATTTATGGATTTTAGAAAGTCAATATTGCTGCCATCTCCTTAGTTACGACCTGTGCATTTGGTGGTAATTTATATAGTAGCCATTACACAAAAAATGTTAATTAAAAATCGTGAATATTTGGCTTAAGAATTATAAGGATTAAACACATTTTCTAGAGGTTATATTGATGTGTAAACCAGGGCTCTTACTCACAAACTTAACATAAAAGTCCTTAAGGGTCAATTAACAATTTTGGTCAATAAAACTTTTTGTAGATCTAACTTTGCTGAACATTATTGCTGTTTACAGTTTATCTCTATCTTTAATAATATTCAAGATAATAACCAAAACTGCAAAATTTCCTTAAAATGACTTATTTGGTGGCAGCAACCCAACAATGGGTTGTTCCGTTCGTCTGAAAATTTCATGGCTGATAGATCTTGACCTATTGATCATTTTACTTCAATTCAGATTGCTGTAAATGCTTTAGTTTTGAGATATAAGCCAAAAACTGCATTTGACCCCTGTGTTCTATTTTATCCATAGCGGCCATGTTTGTTGATGGATCAAAACTTCGGATACAATTTATAAACTAAATGCCCTAAGGAACATTCAGTTCAAGTTTGAAGGTATTTGGCCCAATAGTTTCAGAGGAGAAGATTCTTGAAATAGTTTACGTCGACGACGACGACGGACGCCGACGGATGCCAAGCGATGGCATAAGCTCACATAGGGCCCTTCGGGCCTCATGGTGAGCTAAAAGAAACAATTATTCTGAGAGTATTGCATGGCAATACAAAGTCCTCTACCAGTTAAAAATTCATTGTACAGGAACAAAATGCTAACTTGATTTATAACTTGTCATGGTGTAAACAATATATAACAAATATCAAGTCAATATCTTCAAGCATGATGAAAAAGGTGTGGAAAACTGATTTGCCTCACGGACCGACAAACAAACAGACAAACAGACAGACAGACAGACAGACAGACAGACAGATGGACGAACGAATGGACAGACCGACAAACAGACAGACAAAAAGGACAGACAGACAGACAGACAGACAGACAGACAGACAGCAGACAGACAGATAGACTGCAGACCTAAATTCCCCTTAGACTTCGTGGGTAGGGGACTTATAATTACCAAACCTACCTAATAAAATTAAAGTTTGAATGTATATATACAATTCTAACTTCATATCATGATATTTCTTTTAAACTAGATTAAAACTAGACAAAGTGATGCCCCGCACTCCAAGTCTCTGAAGTAACTGTATTATAACAAAGTCAATGTGAGACTTTCTTTGAGATATCATTGTGTCTGGGAAACACAAATGATGTCCCTCAGATGCAAAGTGTTATTTTAAAATACACAAAGTTGAGTATGGGAGCACATAGGTTTATGGTTCATTGAAGGAGGAGTTTTCCGAAATGCTATGCACCTCTTATAATGCAAGTATATACTCCATGAATGACAAAGTTCAGTTATCTCCAAAAGAGCAAATATTAATAAAAATCAAAACCCTGACCACATGCACATCTTCAATATATGTACAAACCGCCAGCAAAGTGAAAACTTCCTAGCATTCAAACTGTAGGAGGAGTGATCCTGAAAAGCTATGCACCTCTTATGCAAGTAAATACTCCAAAAATGACAAAGTTCAACTATCTCCCAAAAGAGCAAATATCAATAAAAATCAAAACCCTGACCACATGCACATCTTCAATATATGTACAAACCGCCAGCAAAGTGAAAACTTCCTAGCATTCAAACTGTAGGAGGAGTTATCTGGAATAACTATATACCCATAATGGGACAGACGGACGGACGGACAGGGGTAAAACAATATGCCCCCCCCCCCCAAACTTTTAATTGCGGGGGGCATAAAGAGTTATACACTTAAAGTTTAAAATACTATTGAAAGATCATAATTTAAATTATTCATGTTTACATAGAAGTCTTTTGTTTATATTTGTGTTGTGTTGTTTTGTTTCTGTATCATATATACAAATGTACTTACCATCCATTTCTTTCATTTTTTTTATATCTATTTTACCAAATTCCCATATATATATATAGATATATAGAACAAAACCATAAAAGATATTTCTTGTGATTGAGAAATTAAATTTTATATGCTGGTAAATATAGTGTATTAGGTCACTAGCACACTATGTAACTAATTGTATTATCAGAGAACAATTTAGAATATGGACAACATAAAACTTTTTTATCTTTTCATTGGAATGAATAGTGGAATATATATATCATAATGGAGAGTATGGATGGGGTTTACAGAATAGAGAATAATTGACAAAAAGTGCAGAGTAAAGGGCAAACAAATAAAGAATAGAGAAACAATTGCAAAATAATACAGAATATTGAATAATGGGGCACACAAATATAGTGAATAGAGATAATATAAATGGACAAAATAAATATTGAATAGAGAGAAAAATGGTCTAATATTTAAAGAATAAAGACATAAAGGACCCCTCAGTCATCCAAACCCTCATTTAGCAGAACAGTAAAAAGATAAAATCTACTTTCAAGGAGTGTATTATATGTGGACTTTTCAAACAATTTCATACATTCCCCATATCTTTAACTATGTTACCAAATACTTACATCTTTCCATTATTATGTTGTCTTTTAGGTCACATTGCATTTCAAGCTGCGATGTTCAATACTTGCACAGTTGTACACCCAAAAAAAAAAAAATTTCTGCAAAAATAAGATAAAACAGTCTTGTTAAACTTAGGCAAACTGTCATACTAGTATAGATACAGAATCGTGTGACTTTCTAACAGAAAATTTACATCACATCAATGAGAAATTGCAAAAGGAAATAAAATTATTCATTTGTCACTATCTTTGTTGATGATACATGAGGGCATTAGCCGCCTTATTTTACGTTCACAAATCAGTATCCAGGAGAGCAGTAAATATAGAGGCTCTGCACCCTCCCTGAAATTTTGCACCCTGGTGCTCTTTAGGAACCAGGTGCTTTTTCAAGTAAGGAAAGAGTTTAAATATTATCTATCATGATGCCTTAATCATCAATCATTCATCAGATGTCCTCACATCTAAGGAGCTACCATTTGAAATTTAGGGGGTATGAATGAAATTTAAAATAAAAAGGCAGGACAGGAGTTTTGGGTAAAATAAAAGTTAGGATGAGCAACTTGGCAAAAGAAAAGGCAGGATAAATTAATAAAAATAAAAAGGCAGGACAGAGATTACAACTAAAAAGAATGCAGGACAAAATTTTTCATCATAGCCCCCATAAAAATCAAATGGTTAGCTCCTAATAAAAGATGATTTAATTGATCATTGAAATGTGTGTCAGAGTGAGAACTTCTCAATGTTCATTTCTTTAGGAATATTTATTACCCTAAATTAATGTTTTTATTGTCTTTAAGTGACTGACACGGTACTGAGGATACAATTTTCATATCTCTTCATTTATATCTACGAATTCTAATGATGTTTCACATCCTGGGGATTAAAACCCAGGAAATTGAAATTTTTCCACATAATTGACTAATAGTAGTAATTGGGAATGTAAACATGTAATAATGTTTTTCCCAGTAGGCAGTTTAACCAAACTTCAGATAGACAAGACATAATAAATCTATTATACTATAAACACAGCATGCACAGGACATGTGATCCTACCATAATGATGAACTGAGTCTATACTGTCCCTTTAACAAATAATGCGAAGTTAAAATTTTGTTATTTAGATTCTGTGAATTTTTAAAATTTTAAACATTCTTAGTTTGTTGAAATAAATATAAGTTATAAAATTATACTTAATCATCTGTAGAATTTTGTTTATTAATGCAAAAAAAGAATTAGCATAAATGATTAATCTATAAACATGATAAAGATTATAGTATATCCGGGTAATTTCGTACAGGCAGGTAAATACCATACATATTACATTTCGCTTGTTTATCAAACAGGGAACCAAATGACTTTCATTTAGGACCAAAAGTGTACGGAATTACCCCAACCGACTCTAATGTAAGATCAACCTCCTTGGTAAGATATGTACATGCATTCATACACTGGGGCTCCAGTAGGAGGATCACCCTAAGGTCACAAGGCTTTTGACCTTAAAAGAATGTTGTCTAGAAATTTCTCCAGGTTACTTTTAAGCAAATAGAACAATTTTGAACATTTAAAAGGTCCCAAGTTCATGTAAATATTAATGAGACGCAAGATGGCTCGCCAACAATGTATTAAAAGAATTTCAAAGAACAGACATATACATACAGAATAAAAGTGACAAGCCATTTTACATTTTCACTTGGGGTTTGTGTTGATAGTAAAAAGGTATTGTTATCGACTAATAATGGATTGTTGAGACTTGTTATCAGGTTATATGTCTATAGATACATTGTAGAAAATTGTAAATATGTAAAAAAAAATTTTTTTTTACAGTGGGGCCTAATAAGGAGGGTCCATGCCCCAAATACCTGTGATGTAGATGAATAGAAAATAGGATTTTGTGCAAGTAAAGCCTAGATTTTGTAAAAAACACAGACTTTTAATTAGTTTTATCTATTACAGATTTTCGTTATAAAATTTAACTTACTTACAAGTATTATGTCATGCATGCCAGCATTTATCGTTTACAAAAGTCCTACACAACATTTAATTAAATACAATCCAGTCAAGCACACCCTAAAAGGTGTACTTGAATAGGTCCATGTTTAGTAGTCTTGATTCAATGAATTATCTTTATTTCTGAATTTTAAATTTGTTTTATTAAACTGTATAAGGAAATTATTGTTCTATCTATTAAGCATTGACTTTATTGTGGTCAAGCAGATCATCATTGGCAGATGACAAAAAATATTCTAAATCCAGATTTCCCATAACTTTACCTTAGGATTTCCCAACTGAAGTGGTTCATCTGGAAAAGGTGGAATTTACAGAATAGGTAACAGGTAACAGGTCTGTGGAATCGGAACAAACATTCTCACCTTCAATCTGTTAAAGTTCGATCTACAAGAGTCAAGAAAGAGTGACAGTGTCGATAGAAAAAGCGGCTGTTATCCAAATAAATCAGGGAACCAGTTCAAGAAAGACAAACTTTTTGTGACCTTGAAGATGCAGGTCATGCAGAGCTTTGCTGAATGAAAACACGTCAGTACGACAGGAGCATGTTGTTGAAATGATTTCAATATATATATATATGGTAAACATTTAGTTAAAACAAGTGTGAGAGCAATGTACGTTTAAAGAGGGACTGGAT
Source organism: Mytilus coruscus (assembly GCA_017311375.1). NCBI lineage: Eukaryota > Metazoa > Mollusca > Bivalvia > Mytilida > Mytilidae > Mytilus > Mytilus coruscus. Next base: position 95,031,483 of record CM029597.1, on the reverse strand, counting down.
TTGTTGTTGTTGTTGTTGTTGTGGGGGATGGGGATGGGGATGGGGAAGGGTCAAAGGTATAGATAAGGGACCACCATTTGATTTTATGGGGCTTGGATGAAAAATTTTGTCCTTCATTTTATTAGTTGTAATGTCTGTTCTGCCTTTGTATTTTCACTCTATTCGGTCCTGCCTTTTTGTATTAAAATTAAGAATACACCTTATCGCTATTCCCTTGACCCGAGAATCTTTCCTGCTCGAACTTTTGACGTCATACAACAATCACTTTTCCATTGTGGCGTCAGATATTTTCTATTATGACGTCAAAATTTTACGGGAACTTGTGTGATGTCCAGTAATGGTGAACAAATAACGATAAGGTGTATGGAAATGGGAAATGTGTCAAAGAGACAACAACCCGACCAAAGAGCAGAAAACAGCCAAAGGCCACCAATGGGTCTTCAACATAGCGAGAAAATTCCGCACCCAGAGGCGTGCTTCATTTGGCCCTTAACAAAAATGTGTACTAGTTCATTAGTTTATCCTGACTTTTTTACATAAATAGTCATCCTGCCTTTTTGGGCCAAAGTGTCTCATCTCAGGTGACGCCTTTTATTACTCAAACTCCTGTCCTGCCTTTTTTTCAAATTTCATTCTGATATTTTTTTTATTATAGTCTAGTTGAATAATGTTTATTATTTGAACAGAGTATGTTAAAGTTTGTTGAAAAATTTGCCGAATATTTGTATTTGCTGCAACCAAAATGAAATATAAATTATTTTCCTTTAATTTGCATAGTGGAATACTGGAATACATTGTACTTATCTTATTGATATTTATTAACAATTTTATTAATTCTGGTTAGTCAATTTGATAACAATATGAATTTATATCTTTTCAAGTTTTAAAATTTGTACTTCATTGTTTTTACTCATTCCAAGCTGACTATATAGCTAGTTTATCAAAATAAAATGTTGTTTTATTATTAATCCATTACAACAATCAGTGAGAATTATTATTTTGAACAATTAATGCTCTAAAACAAATCTTAAGCCAACAAGTTTTAAATATTTCCATGTGTTTTCATAAATTTCCAGAATTTATACCATATAAATATCTGAATAAGTTTTTAAAGTTTAATACCCATAAAACAATATGTTTTAATAGAAGTAGGAGAACGGACCCTAGGCGAACGGACTCTATGGGCGAACGAACTCGGGGCAAACAAACCCAGGGCAAACATGTAATCAGGGCGAACGGATTTTGTTAATGCGATTTATATTCTTAAATGAACAGGCTATACATCAAAGAATATAATGTAATAAAACCTCAATCTTTATCCAAATCTTCATATTGTATATATATATGTAATTTTCTTTCCTGTTTCAATCAAACATAATTATATACCTATTTTTTGGGAGATATTTAATTCTATTCATATGATCATATATATTATTATATAGACATGTATAATATATATTTTTGTCTGAAGTCATTATTTGGGTCAAAACAAAACAAAAATATTCTGAACCTGTGAAGTTCAGTAAATAATGATTTAGTACATGTATACCAGTAAATATATATGTAAATCTTAAAAAGACAACCAACTGCCTGTTAATAACATGTTTAGTTAAAATGGATAAATGTTATGTAGATCTATGTGTATTCATGTACATTTGTAGCTCCATAAAAACATTTGGTGTTACACTTCAGCTGTGATCTCCTATAATGTTACTGTTCACAACATTTTAGGGTCAGAGAAATTTAATGCTTGATTGGGAGCAATTATTTGTGGTCACTAAACTAAAGAAATTTATTGCTTTTAATTGATTGACCATGTGCAGCTGGTAAGAACATAATCAGCTGATTTACTATATAATAACATGAGTCAGTGCCAAAGTTTCTCCTTTTCCTTTTATTCTTTAGATTTGTTTACTAATTATTTACTATGCATGGGGAAAACTTTTTCTGCCTTTGTTATTTATTTGGTCAGACAATCAACTTGCTTAGTACTTGTACTTTTAATTTATTTAAAACTGATATCCTTCAATCCAAAGGAGAGACATAAAATACATTAATTTTAAGACATCTACAGGAATTGAAAGTAACAGAGAAACTATTTTAATAATATGGCATGATACTAAAATCATAGAGCTCTAATGTTACAATCTTTTGTAAGGTATTTTTAGCTCACCTGGCCAAGTGAGCTTTTATCGTCACTTGGGATCCTTCGTTGTCTGTTAACTTTACAAAATCTTCTCCTCTGAAACTACTGGGCCAAAGTAAACCAAACTTGGCCACAATCATCATTGGGAAATATAGTTTTCAGACAAATCAGACAACCCATTATTGGGTTGTTGCCCTGAATTGGTAATTTTAAGAAAATTTTGCAGTTTTGGTTATTGTCTTGAATATTATTATGGATAGAGATACATTGTAAACAGCAATAATGTTCAGCAAAGTAAGATCTACAATTAAGACAACATGACCAAAATGGTCAATTGACCCTTCAGGAGTTATTGCCCTTTATAGTCAATTTTTAAGATTTTTCTTAAATTTTGTAATCTTTACAAAATCTACTCTGAAACTACTGGGCAAAATAGAATCAAATTTTACCACTTCTTTCGAATTTTGCCTATTATCTTGAAACTTTAAAATGCAAAATGATCAAAAGGACAAGTTTTACAAATAAGTCTTATGGTTGAAATCATCAGTTAGCTCTGTGATGCCAATTTGTACAATCTTTCTTCAGCGTTTTGTCTTACATCTTAAAACTTATAATAGATAGACACATGATGATGATAGAAAGAAACTTAAATATATACAAAATGATCAGCAAGACAAGATCTACAGTTAAAACAAAAGGCGGAAATTGTCCGACGACTCCTTATGGGAGTTATTGCCTTTAATTACGATTTTACCATTTTTTTGCTCTATATGATAAAAATAATAATAGATAGATAGAAACTTAAATAATCAAAATGATAAGCAAGACGAACTACTAATTAGTCAAAGTATGCTGATATAATTAGTAGACTGTTACTCTTTATTGGAGTTTTTTTACTCTTTTGTGTTTGGAGCAAAAGCTAAATAAGATCATGAAGATAGAGAGAAACTAAACAGACTTCAATGATCAGCAATATAAGATACAAAAAAAACCCAGAGATTTTTGTCATTAATTCTATTCTTGTCTACAATGTTGGAGAGTGTCCTTTGTTGAATATATTGCATATATAGACCAAGGTGAACGACACAGGCTCGCGAGAGTCCTAGTCATTTAAAGATGAAGCAAATATCCTAAAGCTCATTTATTGCCTGAAATGATGTTTGGCAATAGGTTGAATAATCATTGCAGATTTCAGGAAATAAGCCTAATGCCTGAAAATTGCCGTCAATAACCTAATGCCTAGGCGTTAATTAGCTTATTGCCTAGGATTTAAGCTTAATACCTAATTTTACTTATATATATAATTAGTGCTGCTAACATATGGCAGATTCCATAAAGAAAAGAAAATTTCCGTCAAAAAGAACAAATTAAGAAAAATAATACTAACTGTTATTTGAATGATAATATGTGAATGTTTTATTGAATAGTAATGTTAAATAAAGCAAGAAAACCAATTATTGGATATGATTGTTTCCATTAAAAGTAGAAATGATCAAAACAAGTTGAAAAATGTGAAATGTTTGACGGAAATTACTTCCCATTTTTTGACACAAGGTTTATGTTTTACAATGCTTTAAGTTGACACTGGTATAATGGTTTTTATTAGTGTAGTCTGATTATTCAAACATCCCTGTTTCCAAATCTTTTGCTTTTCTTTTGTTAAAAACATCTGTGATATATATTTTTTTCAATTTCAAATACCTTGCTTATTAGATGCTCGTCTGTCAATAAATGTTATGATAGCAACATGTTCATAAAATCTTGCCACATCATTGTAGGTACTTATATAAGCCTGTTAAAATTGTATTTCATAATGTACATTAAACATACACATTTTGGATCTTTCAATTTACTTTATTTAATCAATAGTTTTATCAAATCTGTTGCTAACATAAGTTCTGTCAAACTTATGTTAGCAACATTTGATGTGCTACAAATTAGAGTTATCTGTCCTGGGTTGAAATCTTGATAAATGTCAGGCGGCGGTATTTTGCAGGAGTTCTTAATATGACTTTCAACTAGGATAAGATCTCCAATGTTAGTTAAAAATCTCAAATATATATTGTCCGTCAAATTTATTTATGTTAGCACAATCTTATGTTAGCAACAAGTCCGTCAATATCTTATGTTAGCAACACTATTTAGTCTGTCAAATCTTATGTTAGCAACAATAATGTCCGTCAAATCTTATGTTAGCAACAAAAAAGTCCGTCAAATATTATGTTAGCAACAAAAAGTCCGTCAAATATTATGTTAGCAACAAAAAAGTCCGTCAAATATTATGTTAGCAACAATAAAGTCTGTCAATTCTTATGTTAGCAACAACTTCATTTCTGTCAAATCTTATGTTAGCAGCATGGTTCATGTCTGTCAAATCTTATGGTAGCAACTCCAAGATAATCCTTTTTAAAGTTATCACAATTCCTTTTTATTGGTGCAGATGTTAAGAAATATTTTATTCAATTTGCCTTTTATATTTAAGCAAGATATACATCCAAACCTTGAAAATACTGAAGATATCAGGATTGTTTGTGTTGCTAGCATAAGAATTTTCCGTCAAAATGTCTGTCAATTTTGTTATGATAGCAACATTTTTAAGGTGTTCTTTATTTAAAAATATAATGTGAATAGATCTATTTTTATCAAAAGGGTTTACTTATATAAGTATAACATGTATTCCAAAACAGAACTTCATTGGTGTTGATTTTGTTAAACATAATTTTGGGAATTTTCAACTTTCTTATTTGGAATCTGCCATATACAATTAAAAGAAAAAATAGAAATTAGTAATTTGAAAGAACTATTAAAAAACATACATAAGACCATTTATTTTCATCTAGTTAAGGTACACACACACACATATATATATATATATATATATATATATATATATATATTAAAAAACATACATACATACGTTGAAAAATTTAGCTGATCTGTAAAATAACATCTCCATGCCTTATATATCATGTACTGTAGTACGACGCTAGATTAAAACTGACGTGGAAAGGTAACACCCGGCCACCGAAAGCTTCATTTTATGAAGCCCAGGTGGTCGTGTGGTCTAGCAGGACGGCTACAGTGCAGGCGATTTGGTGTCACGATATCTCAGTAGCATGGGTTCGAATCCCGGCGAGGAAGAACAAAAATTTGCGAAAGCAAATTTACAGATCTAACATTGTTGGGTTGATGTTTAGACGAGTTGTATATATATATATATATATATATATATAACTTTATATACATAATGTACACAGCCATGTATCACCATCACTGCTGATGATCCGATGGATAAATCTGTTGTAGAGTTGTCACTGGCTCAGACGTACTTATATATATATATGTGACAAAATATTCATAAAAGTGTTTCACTTCAAACTGTCCTGAACCAGTTATTTCAAGACAGAATTTCATATGTATACAGTCATTATATGCATTAATTAGGGAATGACTGTTGAACTTTTAAAGAAATATTTGAAAGAGAATCGTTGACATAATCTTTTATATTATATTACTGTATCTAAACTTCAAAGTGAAATTAATTAACTTGCCATTTTCTTCTTTGAACTGTTTTCCTCCACTGCATGGTTCTTCACAAAACAATAGTTATAAAAATAGTAATAAAATAAGAGACTGAGAGTAGTGTATTCATGATGAATTTCAACATTTTATATTCCTCTACACATTTTATGATGTCCAAGTAATCAGGTCATGACATCAATATGAATCCATAGTAACCAATGAGATAAAAGAAATTCATTTTATGTCTTCCTGGATCTTTGGATGAAAACAGGCCATATTTACTTGTGTGTATTTTGCTTATAAACATAAAAACACAAGTAAATGTTATACATATATATATACTCACTACATTGATTCAATGGACATAATAAAGTATAATGGGAGTAGGCCTATTAGTGTAAATAAAAGTGAAACCATAAGAATTAAAGATTAGAATACACAGTATTAGATGTTCACAATGACATACAGGAGAGAATTTGAAAAGTTTATTGTAAGTATTTCATACTTAATGCCAATAAGGGCAGTTTAAAAAAAAATGGTACCAAAACTTTAAAAAAAAGTCAAAATTAAAGCTGTTTTAATTCCATTTTTATTTATCACATTGCAGTGCATATATGTTCTAGTTACTAAATCCAGCTGGAATAGGCAAAAAATTGAAACATATTTTTTTAGATCATTTTATTGAATGCCAATGAACACAAAAATCATAAGAACACGCATATATTACATAGTTGTCATTCTCCAATTTATACTCACAAATTATATGATTTTTTATTCCCAAATGATAACAAAAACATGAATCTTCATAATTTTGCCTTGAGAATGATTTAAAAACGACTTCTTTTGAAATAAATAATTTTTGAGCATTTTCTAAGACTTAATTTCTCATCCTGGCTTCTATAAGTTTTTATACTGCTAAAAAATTGAAATCCAGATAAGTAAAAATGTATTTTTTTTTAAAGTATGAAATCGGGAACGTATAACTGCAAAAGTTTTGTCAATCGGTCAAATAGTAATAGAATAATTGATATTTAAAACATAGTCTTATTTTAACAACATTTGTTGCACTCCTGACACAAATATTACACTACACTAAAGTAGGCAATTAGCAACTATAGATTGTTCTATTTGCAAAATGCAATTATTTGAAAGTAGAAATAGCATTTTCTTCAATTTCAATTTCATAGATAATCATTTTTAACAAAATCTGTGTTTTTATTCTGTTTTCTGACATTTCTCTAAATTTGGTATATAATTAATCATTAGTAAGCATAAAAATTGTTGCAGAATAAAGAAAGATCATTTATTTTCATTTTGAAGATTTGGGGAACTGGACTCAAGAAGTTTCAGATCCTTAAAAGCTTTTTCCAAATAAAACTGATGAATAAAAAGTTCTAATTTTATCTGTTTATGTTGCACTCCTGACACTGAGCATTCATTGTAAAAAACATAAAAAAATAAACTATTGTAAAATACAACTGAAATGCATTATCATATAATAGTAGTATGAGTATTATGCTTCATAATTAAGCCAATAAATATATCATTTTGAATAAAATGTGAAAATATTTGAATGATTTGTATCATTTTCTAATTCATTACGACATAAACAAGATAATTGTCACATAAAATAAGTCTGAAAAGCATATATTCATGCTTATTTTACAGATACAAGATATTAGAAACACTTTGATTTGATTTTTACACTCATTGAAACATTTCAAACTTAAAATTGATGATTTAGAAAGACAACAAAATTAATTGATATTTGTTGCACTCCTGACACCTGAGTATTTGTTGTTAAAAAACATAAAAAATAAACTATTGTAAAATACAACTGAATTCATTATCATATAGTAGTAATATGAGTATTATGCTTCATAATTAAGCCAATAAATATATCATTTTGAATAAAATGTGAAAATATTTGAATGATTTGTATCATTTTCTAATTCATTACGACATAAACAAGATAATTGTCACATAAAATAAGTCTGAAAAGCATATATTCATGCTTATTTTACAGATACAAGATATTAGAAACACTTTGATTTGATTTTTAGACTCATTGAAACATTTCAAACTTAAAATTGATGATTTAGAAAGACAACAAAATTTATTGATATTTGTTGCACTCCTGACACCTGAGTATTTGTTGTTAAAAACATAAAGAAATAAACTATTGTAAAATACAACTGAATTCAATATCTTATAGTAGTAATATGAGTATTATGCTTCATAATTAAGCCAATAAATATATCATTTTGAATAAAAAGTGAAAATATTTGAATGATTTGTATCATTTTTCTAATTCATTACGACATAAACAAGATGATTGTCACATAAAATAAGTCTGAAAAGCATATATTCATGCTTATTTTACAGATACAAGATATTAGAAACATCATATTCACATTTTGTCAATTTAAAACATACTATTACTTGTAACTTCTTGTTACATAACTAATAAAACAAATGGATGAGTTGTTACACTCCTTACATCAACTTTGAATTGAAAATTTTCGCTTCCTTATGTAAGCAACAAACATTTAACAAAAAATTCTGAACAAGAAATACAACTTAGTGTCAGATATCTATAGTTTCTTTGTAAAATCAGAAATTTCTGACTTCAGAAACTGTAGTTTAAGACCACGTCTTGGTAGTAGGACTGGTTGAGAAAATTTCTCAATAATGTCTGTTTCTGGCTGGATTCCTATGTCTAATTTGTCTGGCAGTGTATAAATACCAGTGTTTGGGTCACCTTCCAAGAACTTCACTTCCAGTTCACCATCAAAACTGTTCAGTACCTGAAAAGAGTGAAACTTCAAAATTTCAAATTGTAAAGTTCTAAGAGATAAATTAATAAATATAGTTAGGTTTCAGGAAAACTTTAAACTGAGTAAATGGATACTGTCACCCCTTAGACTGCCATTTCTATTTTTGTTGTCTTCACCCTCTATTTATTTTTCTTTTATTATTTTGATTTTGCTGTGTAATTCTAGTTTATATATATGTTTAATATGGTAAATCAATCGAATAATTGTAACACTTGAGCTGCACTCTGGTTTCTTAGATGTAAACCTTAGAATTATAGCAATAACTTACCTTGGTAATATGAAAATATTTTTATTTCTGTTTCTCACAGATCGAAGCCTCACTGCAACATAGTCACCAATCTTGAAGCTGTAACAGAAAATAAGAAGCAATTATTTTAAAGAATTATTTCTTAAGATATTAAATAAATTTTAAAATATATATAGGTTTTCATCATATAATTGTTTTCAAAATTCAAATTTCGATACAAAAGAAAAAAATTGTGATATACTGTGCAAACTTTCAGATTAAACATTTTTCTTTCCCCAGAACAGCTATTGTATGTATTCAAAGCTTTTGATAGTTTTAGGAAAAACACTAAGAAATAAGAGATGGTGGTTCAAGTCCATTTCAAAGCACTAACATCAATAGATTTAATGTTCTGCACCTTGATTTTAAATCAAGATTGTACACAATTTACTAACTGCTCATAACACATTTGACAATTGACATTTCTGACATTAAAAGCTTACCGTTGAGTATGTTCCAAACTAACATAATGTTTCAAGTCTGACAAGTATCCAAGAAGTAAACACGGTTCACCATCTCCAATAACAGTTTCATCTCCATTAATATGGATGACCTTTATGCTGCATTTAGTATCTTCTGAAGTGTAACCAAACAAATGTGGTCGGCATAAGTTCCATCCTTTGCCATCTGTGTAAGGTACTCTTCAAAATCTGTTGTCATAAATTGTGCAACTTCTATCTTCTCTTCCTGAAAAAAAGTATTTTTTGTGTCCTGTTTCTTGATAAATTGGATATTTTCATTGTGTCGTGTGAGTTGTTGTTGCACACATTCACTCCAAAACATCCCATCTTTAATATTACATTTAAAAGTAACAGAATAACATTGATTTGAAACCACCCACAAATAAAATCTGTATTAAAAACTATTGTATGTATATCTAAAGTTTTGATAGTTTATGGAAGTAAAACACTAAAAATTAAGAACTTACATCATCCATTTCTTTCAAATGATTAGCCACCATCCTTCTAAGCTGGACATGGGTGAAGGGCCTACTCCATGAGCATCAAGTTGGTCGCTTAATGCCCAAAAGCAGCAATTCCCATCATCGGGCGTGTCCCCTCGAATCTGTAATTGGTTTTCAAGTATTGTTTTTGAAATTGTCAATCAGTGCTTCAATTCTACTGTCATGCATTACATTGGAAACTACACTTTCACACATAGCTATGACCATTTGAGGGTCAACAGAACTAGAACCACCACCATCAGAAATGTTAGTAAAAGCTGCTAGTTTACATTAAGGAAGAAAGGATATATGTGTATATATGTATGCATGCATAGTAGGTATACAAACAAAAAACAGACATGTTTTGATATATCCACAAATCTGAAAGTAAAAAAATCAATTAAATTAGTTTCATGTATGCAAATATGAATTTTAAAAGGATACATGGAGAAGTGTTGTTTTGTGGTACTATAGTATCAGGTTGAACAGCCTTCCCACCCTTGATGTTGAAGTACTGATCAGGGTGTCTATACTGTCCATAGTAGCACGGTCCTTCTTGTCCAGTGATACAAACTTTGCATACACAGCTAAGATCGCTGCATACAAGTATTCCAGATCCAATTTGTAATTGCTTGACCATGTGAAATGTCTGGGTCCCTTTTATAGTCTTCACAGAATCACATTTTTTGGTGCAGAGTGAAGGATTCTTTTCTTGGGAACATAAATTACATGCTGGTTAATATTTTCATTTCTGTTTTGCCTCAGAGTGAGATATGCCTGATATGCATTATTTATCACAGTTCCTCCAAGAATTAGCTGCTCAAGCTTCTTTTTTATTGCAGCTCCAATACCGTCGCTGGGCCCTTTCCCGTGACCTGATTCAGTGTAGTGGTATACAATCCTAGTTTCATATTGGGATTCAAGCAGGCATAGATGCCAGAAGGAGTCTTTAGATTTGTATTGTGTTGCACAATTGTCAGAAAATCTATGCACCAATGTGATAGGACAAGGTCCTGGATTGTTCTTTAAATGGATCAGCAACTGCTCCGTAAAAACAAAAACCGCCTTGGAGTCATGAGTTAGATGATCTGATAGTATAATGAGAGATTCCTTGATCATTACAGGTTCATCTTCAGTACTTGTCTTATCATGCTTAACTATGTAAACTGGGTGGAGTGTTGCCTGCTTTTGAGTCCAGTGTGCCGATTCAATTTCATCTTGCGGAAAAAGAGTTATATTCTCTGAAAAATCAACCACGACAAGGCACTGATCCATTGGCAAATTCTTAATCAACTCGGACTGCATTCTATGTTGAAAATCCGCACGAAATTCATGACCGGTATGGTTGATCATGGAAGCGGTGATGTCTTCAACCATATCCTTCACCTCTGATGTATGTTGTACTTGGGCCCATCTGTTGCTAGTTTTACTTCTCCTTTCTTGTCAGTATATGTTTCTTTAATGGTTTCCCACTGGTGATACTTTACTTTGGTGTTTTCAGCTTTGGTTTGTAGTGGTTCATACCAATCCCCAACTTTAGATGTACTACATGACACACAAGATCTGTCGATGCAACTCCTTGCTGGAGTGGTTTCATATGGACAAAGGGTCATCTGTAACAGTTTTCGAACAGACACCTTAAGGTCTGGAACTGAAAGACTTGTGGCAAGTTTGTTGAGGCTTTCTACCTTCTGTTCCAGATTGTAATGCTTCATGCATACATACTCTTCTACATGTCAAATCGAGTCGTTTATAATTTTGGGTATCATCCCTAGGAAGGTGATGAATTTTTGTTGAATGAGGGTACTGTTTGATGAATTTCTCATATGTCTGTCTCTTTGAACAAAGTAAATGACGCTTAGCAACCTGCTCACCATCTATAAGAACGGTATCCTTCTTGTTAGGCATAATTCGTGAGTTGTCCTCCAGAAAGCTTTCAAGTTTACCTCTATTTTGCTCGAAACAACTTGGGCTTTGACATGGATTTTGACTGAACTTTCTGTCTGTTTTTGAACCTGTTTAGCCTCTTCTCATCTTTCCAAATATGCCCTCTTTCATCTGAAAATGCTAGTTTCTTTTTGGCCTGTTGGATGTCCTTTAGGGGTCTGCCAACTTAATTTAGATTGAGGGTCTTTTCAATATTGGATGCCATGTTATCTTCAGAGACTAGTTGTGAGAGGCGTTTTGGAGTTGCTGTAGTTATGATATGTGATATCGTTTTTGCCCATCCTTTTGGGCTATTAGGGATATGTTTCTTTGCTCTCTCAGCCTTTTTTCTCAAATTTTGTGTTGTTTGCTTTTTCGTTTGAGTCGAACTTTTAGAGTCATTTTCTCCATTTGTGTTCTTCTCATAAACTTTCTTGGCTTCAGCCAAATTTCTTCTTCTTTTATTTTGCCATTCTTTTTGCTTCTGCTTCATTTGATTGTCAATATTAACACTTTCCTCCCTCATTTGCTTGAGTTTAGCCTTATATTTCTGATTTTCAAGCTTCTTTCTTTTTTTATATTGTTCTAGCTTTTTCTTCATTTTTGGGTAATTTTTTAGTTTTTCTCTCAGATCTCTGCTCCTTTTTGTGGATTTTGTCTCTGTACAGCTTCCTTTGCTACTTTCTTCTATTCTCTGTGATTTCCTTGTGATTCTTAACTTCACAATTAGTCTTACCATGATGGCTGTGTGGTCAATGTTTTCATTCAAAAGTTATTGCTGAAAAATTACATAAGATGTTAATTTTTTAAGCATTAGTTATATTGTGTCAGGAGTGCAACATTCTGACATGTGTTCAAATGACTGAGTTATTCAACAATACAGTAACTATTTGATTAAAGAATGTGTGAAAATTACATGATAAACAACATTCTTTTAACTTATCACAAAATCAAGTCTAAATTAAGGAAGATATTTTTGGTATTATTAGATTTAGCGTCAGCAAATATATGTAAAATCAATTTAAAAGTCATGTCCTGCATAAATCTAGCACTGCAACTTATATTTATGACCTTAAAATTACTTAACTATGCTTCTACACTCATCAAAATATTTCTCATTATGTCACTTTCATAAGTTACTGAAATTTATTTTATCAAAATTGTAGCCAAAAATTGTTGCACTCCTGACATATAATTAATTGCCCCTTGTGGGAGCCATGCATTGATCTTCCTGCCTGACAAATTGCTGTGGACTGGTCTCTAGGTTGAGTTCTCCTGAAAAATAAAATGACACAAGATATTACTATAAAATCTGCAGAACTGTGAAACTTAAAACATCAAATGTTGCACTCCTGACAATTCACGGTGCCTATATATATGTGGTTACCATTGTATAATAATTACTTCTTGGATTCATTTGGGGTATTTTTATGAAGGTAATATATTGAAGGTATAAACAAAAGAAACAATCCAGTATTATTTTTAATCTGAATTCTTTTTTTTTTTGTTGCACTCCTGACAAGGCACCATTTATATTTCAACTAAAAATCTACACAAAACCATCATTGCAATACTTAATCATATACATCTAAACAAGGTCAATATATAGTAGATATTGACAAAATAACATTTAACAGTGCATCTTATGAATTGAAATTTTGCTGGCCTTTTAAAAATTCATGCACTCCTGACAATTTCAGCATCTATTTTTTAATACCTTTTTTTTTTTAGAGATATTCACAAGATGTTTTGCACTATTAAACCTCATACCTTTACACATATTTTGAAACATAAACAATTAAAAATATTCAACAGGCTTTGATGTAGGGCACTGAAAGTGCAGCCACCCTGCCGGTACCATTTTTTTGTAACTGCCCATAATTGTTATCTTTTCTGTTTTGTGTATGGTCTCCTAAAAGTTTTATTTTATATCCATACCAGAGGAGTACTAAGGGGGTGGGGCTAGGGGCCCGGCGCCCCCCTTTTTTGAAAAAATTTGGTTAATTATTTAGGGAATCACTGAAGCATGATTTGAGCGGGCCCCCCTTTTAGGCAGTCAGTGGGCTCCTTTTGAAAATTCTGGATCTGCCACTGCATACCACAGACATACAGAAATTCAACGTACATGTTTTATATTTAAAAAATTCTAATAGATCAATTAAAACTTTTAAGATTGATATATATGCATTAGTAATAAATTTAATAATCTGTCACCTAAGGATATTTGCCTATGTTTTATGTCCCACCTTTGGGCATTATGATTTTCGGTCTATGCGTCCATTCCTCCATCCAGCAATGATGATATCTGTCCAGCTTCAGGTTTAAATTTTTGGTCAAGGTAGTTTTGATGAAGTTGAAGTCCAATTGAAACTAGCTTAGTACACATGTTCCCTATATGATATGATCTTTCTTATTTTAATGCCAAATTACAGTTTTACCCCTATTTCATGGTCCACTGAACATTTAAAATGATAGTGCCAGTGGGGCATCTGTGTACTATGGACACATTCTTGTTGTTGATTTAAATGTGAAGTATTTTAAAAGTATTTGTTTCTGAATTTCATGAGTTGATAATTGCCTACAATTTAAAATTCAAGAATTTTGCATACATGTGTACCACTTGAAAATATTTTTGACATGGATGAGGGTTTAGATGGGGTTTACAAACTAGAGGCTCCAAGGACCCTGTGTCGCTCACCTGATATTTTTATTTACAATTGATGCATGATAAATGCAACTGTTGTACTGTCGTTTAGTTTCAGAGATATAAGACTAAAAGTGCGTTTTATTTCAGCCATGTGTGCCATGTTGGCAGGCAGGGTCATCATACACAGTGGTCCCTGGATATCCTAGTGGTGATTTAAACCAAGTTTGGTTTAATTTGACAGTAGTTTCAGGGAGAATTTTGTAAAATTTATCTAACGAGAAATGCGAAGTGATGAGAAAGTTTGTTGTGAAGTTTTGTTGTTGCGCAACCCCAAAAAAAAAAACAAAAGGTAATAAAAATTATCATTTAAGGGCAATCTTTCCTATTAATGATTTCTGCAAACTTCAGTTGATTGTGCAAGGGTTGTATAGCCAGCTGAGGTCGTTAAAACTCTCATTTGTTGTTGCAAAATTCAAGTGGTTTTGAATTGCTTTGTTGATCTTTTTGTATTCAACTTTTAAACAACAAAGTACAACAAATATGATGACTGATACTCATGACACTGAAAATATGGTCTTCATTCTTGTGAAGAAAATGATAAGGTTTGAAATATTTCTTAAATATTAATTCAATACCAATACTTTAATTTGTATTGGATTTATCCCAGGAAATGAGAACAAGGGACACAATTAAATTCAATTTTTTCCCTAAATTTCTGATAAAATATAAAATGAAGAACTATATTTTTTAATGAGAATTTTCTTTTTAATAGTTAATTGATAATTTGAACAATATTAATTAAGTTTTAGATCTTGCATGGTTGATTAATTTTCTCTCAAAATTTCTGATATTCTATTAAAGTTTTAAATATAATATGAGGCAGGCATTACCTGTGAAAGGGATGAAGTCTGTATAAATTAGTGTAGGAATTCAAGCATCATTTGCACTTCGGAATCTGTAGAAAATGAAGCCAAAGTACTGAAACATATCTGACATTCGACCTATTGTTCGGGATTATAGTTGTGACATCATTTTCAATGTAAAGAAAGAAACACCATCATCAGGTATTAATGTGTTTTTTTTTCATGTTATAGAATTATCAATTATTTTTATTGCCAGTACATTAGTAGATTGTTTTCTATATTGATTTTCTACTGCAGTTTCAGAAAAGAAGATTACAAAGGAAAACATTTTGTAAAACTTACCAAAATTTACGAAATTAATGAAAATTGTTAAAAATGAATATAAAGGGCAATAACTCCTTAAGGGGTCAACTGATCATTTTGGTCATGTTGACTTATTTGAAGATCTTACTTTGCTGAACATTATTGCTGTTTACAGTTTATCTCTATCTGTAATAATTTTCAAGATAATAACCAAAACGGCAAAATTTCCTTAAAATTACCAATTCAGGGCAGCAACCCAACAACCAGTTGTCCAATTCATCTGAAAATTTGAGGGCAGATAGATATTTACTTGATAAACAAGTTAATCCATGTAAGATTTGCTTTAAATGCTTTGGTTTCAGAGTTACAAGCCAAAATCTACATTTTACCCTATGTTCTATTTTTAGCCATGGCAGCCATCTTGGTTGGTTGGCTGGGTCACTGCACACATTTTTAAACTAAATACCCTAATAATGATTGCGGCTAAGTTTGGTTGAATTTGGTCCAGTAGTTTCAGAGGAGAAGATTTTGTTAAAGATTACAAAAATTTACAAAAATTGGTAAAAATTACTTTAAAGGGCGATAACTCCTTAAGGGTCAATGACCATTTTGATCATGTTGACTTATTTGAAGATCTTACTTTGCTGAACATTATTGCTGTTTACAGTTTATCTCTATCTGTAATAATTTTCAAGATAATAACCAAAACGGCAAAATTTCCTTAAAATTACCAATTCAGGGCAGCAACCCAACAACCAGTTGTCCAATTCATCTGAAAATTTGAGGGCAGATAGATATTTACTTGATAAACAAGTTAATCCATGTAAGATTTGCTTTAAATGCTTTGGTTTCAGAGTTACAAGCCAAAATCTACATTTTACCCCTATGTTCTATTTTTAGCCATGGCAGCCATCTTGGTTGGTTGGCTGGGTCACTGCACACATTTTTAAAAATAAATACCCTAATAATGATTGTGGCTAAGTTTGGTTGAATTTGGTCCAGTAGTTTCAGAGGAGAAGATTTTGTAAAGATTACAAAATTTACAAAAATTGGTAAAAATTACTTTAAAGGGCAATAACTCCTTAAGGGGTCAACTGACCATTTTGATCATGTTGACTTATTTGTAGATCTTACTCTGCTGAACATTATTGCTGTTTACAGTTTATCTCTATCTATAATAATTTTCAAGATAATAACTGAAAACGAAAAAAATCCTTAAAATTACTAATTTAGGGCAGCAACCCAACAACCCATTGTCCGATTCATCTGAAAATTTCAGGACAGATAGATCTTGACTTGATCAACAATTTTACCCCATGTCAGATTTGCTCTAAATGCTTTTGTTTCAGAGATATAAGCCAAAATCTACATTTTACCCCTATGTTCTATTTTTAGCCATGGCGGCCATCTTGGTTGGTTGGCCGGGTCACCGGACACAATTTTAAACTAGATACCCTAATGATGATTGTGGCCAAGTTTGGTTAAATTTGGCCAAGTAGTTTCAGAGGAGAAGATTTTGTAAAGTTAACGGACGACGGACGACGACGGACGACGACGGACGACGGACGCCAAGTGATGAGAAAGCTCACTTGGCCCTTTGGGCCAGGTGAGCTAAAAGAGAATAACGGGCAAAATGTGCAGAATAAAGGTATAAAAATAAATAGGAAAAGTAGGCAAACAAAATAAATATTAGAGAATAATAGGTGCTGAAATATAAAGAATAGAGATAAATGGACAAAATTAACAAAGATTAAAGAAAAACAATCTAATATTTGAAGAATAAAGATATACAGAACCCTATCTAGACCTTAATAAATCAAGCCATTAACACATAGATGACAAATACCCTGATTATTTTTTTTTAGGTCAGACAGGAATTTCGTCTGTAAAAGACTCATAAGTTACTCTTGAACATGTTGAATAAAAAAGTTTATAAGGCCAAACAATCATGATAATGTACAAAGTTAAAATTTTGATAATCAAGAGATTTTCAGTGAAAGACAGAATTCATAGATAAAATACAAAACTTAGAACCTCAAATTGAAAATTATAATTGAAACTGGTTAATGGTATAATAGAGCAAAAACTTAGTTTGTAATTTGAACAGTACATTATGTGATCACTGTTTTAGAGATGAATTTCATTTCATATATTTTATAGCATTAATATCATTATAGAAAGAGGACAAAAATATATATATATATATATATATGTCAATCAACTTTTAGAATCCACTTACATTAACAGAGCGCTTATTTTCCATATAAATATAATAGCCATGGCAGCTTATGATTTTTTTCTGTTTGTCAAAAGTTTTATTTTCTATTTAGCTCACCTGACCTAAGAGTCTATGTGAGCTTTTGCCATCCCTTTTCGTTAATTGTCAAATCATCCATTGTCAGTTGTACACTTTTTATACGCCCGTTTACGGGACGTATTATGGTATACCGTTGACCGTCTGTCCGTCCGTCGTCAACATGTCGGACATTAACTCAAAAAAGCTTTAACCAATATGCATGAAACTTTGGTGAATTGTTTATATCTATTGACGTGAGCTCCCTTTCGTTTTTTATAAATTTCAGATTTACCGTTTCTGAGTTTTGGGGTTTTATTCACTAAAAAGGGGATTTCCAGTTTTCCGACAATAACTCAAGAATGCTTTCACCAACTTGCATGAAACTTTGGTGAATTGTTTATATCTATTGACGTGAGCTCCCTTTCGATTTTTATAAATTTTAGATTTTACGTTTCCGAGTTACAGGGTTTTATTCATAAAAAGGGTGATTTTCCAGTTTTCGGACAATAACTAAAAACGGTTTCAGCAGTTCTCATGAAACTTTGATGAATTGTTTATATCTGTTGATGTAAGCTCCTTTAGAATTTTATAAATTTTAGATTTTACATTTCTGAGTTATGGGGTTTTATTCATTAAAAAGGGGGATTTTCCAGTTTTGGACACTAACTCAAAATGCTTTCAGCAGTTCTCATGAAACTTTGGTAAATTATTTATAGCTATTGATGTAATCTCCTATTGATTTTCATAAATTTCATATATGACATTGAGAAGAAATTGAACTTTATTTGTTTATAGTCTGACAACAGATTTACTAAGTATTGCGCAACAGCACAGTGTATTGCACAACAGCAAGAAATCTTTAATTGAATATAAATTCAATTCATATAACCAATTTCAAGTTCTTTGACTACATTTATTCAGAAACCTATAATATGTCAAATATTTAATTACAATCCAAATTCAGACCTGTATCAAGCTTGAATATTGTGTCCATTTTGCCCCAACTGTTCAGGGTTGGACCTCTGCAGGCGTATCCATCTGCGCTCAGCGAAGCAGTTTATTCAGAGATCTCTCTGAAACTACTGAATTAATTTTAACCAAACTTAGGCTAAATGATCCTTAGGGTATAGAGTACATATATTTTGTAATTTTAATCTTGTCCTTTAATTAAGAAACTCCGCAGCATAGTTTGGTCAAAACAATTAGCATTTTAAGAATAAGATTAATCTGCCCTGAAATTTTCAGACCAATCTGATAACCCTATTTGAAGTAATTGCCCTGAAATAATAAGTTTCCACAATTTTTATGTTCTTGGTAACACTGATTGTCATATTGAAAACAATTTCAGATAAAGATAAATTTTAAACAGCAAAACAGTAGTATGGATCCTTATATGAGTTATTGCCCTTGAAAGACAAAATTTGAATAGAATTTCAAGTTTCTTGTAGAAAATATGATAGATGGAGAGACACTTTAAGTGGTAAATATGTTCAGCTAAGTAAGGTCTGTGAATAAGCTTACATGACCAAAATAGTCAATTGATCCTTTATCCTGATTATAGCAGTTTTGCCCTTGAAAATTATTTTACCAAAAATTATGTTTTTGCAGAAACAATGATAGAAAGAGAGAAACTTTAACATGTTTAAGTGATAAATATGTTCAGCAAAGTAAGATCTGGGAATAGGACTTACATTATTTAAATCATTAATTGATCCTTTAAAGCAGTTATTTCCTTGAATGAATATTTTGCCCAATTTTTTTATTTTTGCAGAAACTATGATAGGTACAGACAACTTTTAACTGCACAAATGTATATAAGACATATACATTTTAAATAAGTCAACATGACCACTTAAATTAAAAATTATTGGAGCTAGCTAAGATACAAGTGTAAATTAGAAAATGATAAGCTTGACAAGATGTACAAATTTATCCACCAAGGAATAAAAGATTACTTTATTTTTATATATTTCCTGAAATACCTATTTTCTAAATTTTAGGAGTTTTATGCCCCATTTATGGGCATTATGTTTTATGTCCGTCCGTACGTCCCAAAGTTGGTTTCCGTTCTCTAACTTTAGTTTGCCTCAACCAAATGTTACCAAACTTATACACAATACTTATTACTACAAAATTCAGATCAAGTTTGAATTTTGGTGGTGTCACTAACCGTTATAGAGTTATGCCCTTTACAAATGGAAAATTGCTGAATTTTTCATTTCCGTTCTCTAACTTAAGTTAGCCTCAACCAAATGTTACGAAACTTATACACAATGCTTATTACCACTAAACACAGATCAAGTTTGAATTTTGGTGGCGTCACTTAAACTGTTCTAGAGTTATGCCCTTTACAAATGGAAAAATTGCTGAATGTTTCGTTTCCGTTCTCTAACTTAAGTTTGCCTCAACCAAATGTTATGAAACTTATACACAATACTTATTACTACAAAATGCAGATCAAGTTCTAGAGTTATGCCCTTTACAAATGGAAAAATTGCTGAACTTTTCGTTTCCGTTCTCTTAAGTTAGCCTCAACCAAATATTATGAAACTTATGCACAATGCTTATTACCTCAAAATGCAGATCAAGTTTGAATTTTGGTGGTTTCACTTTACTGTTCTAGAGTTATGCCCTTTACAAAAGGAAAAATTGCTGAATTTTTCGTTTCCGTTCTCTTACTAAAGTTTGCCTCTACCAAATGTTATGAAACTTATACACAATACTTGTTAATATTTCAGATTAACATATATCCATAGGACATGCAGTAAGCCTAGACAAATATAAAGAGAAAGGTCTCTGATTCAATTCTCTGTGAAGTTCAAGGACTTTCTTAGTCAAAATATGGGAAGATGTGAAAGGTAAGTTTGAAAGTTTGTAAGTGTGCAAAATATGTTATGTCTAACAAAATGTGCTGTTTCACAAATAAAATACTATCAAAACAACTCCTGATTGCTCAACATTAAACTTCTGAATTGTCCATGAATCATCTTCACGATTGTCCCACATTATTTGCTCACCTGACTGGTTTGGTCAAGTAAGCTATTTTCATCACTTGGCATCAGTCATCCATTATTTTTACAAACATCATCTCCTTTAACCACTGCAGGGCTCAACAATAATGCGTGTCGATTGTCCGGTACCAGAGGAAAAAGGTCGGACAAGTAAAGCCATGTGAAACTTGTCCGACGGGACAAGTTAAATCATTCTGTAGAAAAAATATTAAATCCAACTTTGACGATAAAAGTAATTACAAAAACAATAAAAGAAGATAAAAGCAATTATTAATTTGACACGTTTACTTGCAACCAATAATTTAAAGCTGGTTCTTTGTCAGATACTTTTAACAGATAAAACGCATACTATCACATACTATCTCGGAATCCGGTCTTACTGCTTTGTAGATAAGGTAACAAGACAGTTTGGCACCAGCAAGGAAACGAATCGGCTCCATGTGTTATCGACAGTTTGGCACTGTAGGAGATATTTTGGGACCAAGACAACCCAGTACCTCATTTCCTTTCCTTATTCTATTGCTTTATAATAAATATGATAAATTTTATTTATCAAAAATATTTTAAAATGAAAATGAATAAATTATTGACTATTAAATTCAGAAAATTATATTTGATCATATGTCGACAAAAAATATTTGATTGCGTTTGAATAAACATTTTAATATATTAAAACAGCTGATTGTAGTAGGGCATCATTCATAATAATCAATATTTTTAACATAAAAGACCAGGATACAAACCAAATGACATGAATGAGTGTAGACTAGCAGGCCTACCAAACTGTGCCTCATGTGCTGAGTCGGATGAGACTTTGGCTTTGATGAATACTAGATTTAGTTGTTCTCGACTCATATTTTTGAAAAGGATATCAAGAGATAATAATCAAATTCTGTTCCATTGTTTTAACTCATTTTGTTCATTGAATCAGCTTAAAATACAGAAAAGGTTAATATTAAGATTTTTTTTTGGACAAGTTACAATTCCATTCGGACAAGTAAGGTGGTCAAGTCCTTATCCATATACTTTAAGCAGTAGGTCATATATTTGGTGTATGGAGTGATTGTAAGGTATACATGTGCAACTGACAGGTATCATCTGACCTTGACCTCAATTTCCTGGTTCATTGGACAATGTTTAGTTTTGTGGTTGGGTCTATCTCTCAGATAATAGTAGCAATAAGGCCACTTTATTGGTGTATGAAATGATTGTAAACTGTATTTGCTTGACTGGTTAAACTGACCGTGACTTCATTTTCATGGATCATTTATGGATCAAGTTTATGTGATAATTGTAGTAAAAGCGTCATATTTTCAATCATAAATAAAGCAGGCATAACATTTGTGAATGTATTGCACTCTTGTTGAAATATTTTCTATGCCAAAAAATTTTAATGTCATGTATATATGTGTGTTTCCAGTTGCATGTTAAAAAAAATATAGGGTCAATAGGTCAGGATATTTTCTTACTAATTTCATAGTGAAGTTCTTTGAACTGTTGTTCAAAATGTTTTGAAGTTTGAAACTGTCATGAATGTTTGTATATCATGTATATATATATTAGATTTATGGTTGTATTTATATAATCAAGTGTACTGCAAGCACACATTAGCTGGCCAATTGTTTATTAGCATTCATGTTCACAAATAGTGCAAATTAGGCACATGCTAAGGAAGAATTTTGATTTTGATTTTTGGAAAAAATTTAGTGTCAGAGCCGATAAAGTAGGGTTGGACAGCAAATCGAAACACATCTTTTGTTGTTAGCCCTATTGAAAACTATAGTAAAGAGAGGGAAACAGTTTGAATAGTAAAATGATCAACACCATAAGATCTACAAATAAGTCACATGGCCAAAATCTTGGGTTGAGTTATTGCCTGTCAGTGATGTTTTCTTTCTTTAATTTTATGATAGAAAATAGAAACTTTAAAAAGCAAAATGATGATCGTGAGCTTTAGATTTTTTCAAAATCCAGGTTGATTTGAAATAGTTATAGAAATTTTTAAAGGTGACTGTTGGAATTTGGTTCAAATTTAGTTTGTCGACGCCTGCACCCTATGTTTCCTAGGCCTTAATTTGTTTGAAATCTGGACGATTTGGTCAAATTTCATAAAAATCTCTATTTTGACATATTTGGGATGTAAAATCAACACTATAAAACTAAATTGCCTTGTTTGTTTTAAGACAATTATTGGTAAAGTAACATAATTAAATTAATAGGATTAGAACTTTGCCTCTCTTTTAGAGAAGAAGATATCTGTAGTATGATTGCTAATCCTAATGCTAACTCTAAAAGTAAAAAAAACTGTTTTATTTTTTAAAACTTTTCCAGTTTGCCCCATTTGTTTGCAGGTAATAATCGGTAAAGTAACATATATATCAAAAAATGAGAACACCAGATTAGAAAAAAAGATGCAGTATGATTGCTAAGGAGACAACTGCCTTAATAAGAACAAAATTTAAACATCATCAGTGTGATATGGCTTCAAATATTGAACAAAACAAATGACATACAGTAAGCTATGAAAGGTCCTGTGATAACAAAATCATCTATTATAAGAAAGAACAAAATATGCCGACAAATAATAATCATGAATAATAAGCCTGAAGGACTTTAAAATATTGAATTTGAAGTGACTTTTATTTGTAGGATACATAGAAATCTTGGAGGACAAATTGACGAGAGTCTTAAAAGACACAGATATGAAGATAAACAAGAGGAAAAGAATGCCAAACTTAGTTTAGAGGACTGCAGACTTCCTGATATCTTTCAAACTGTTGTGTTTTTGGTATAGATGTAATAATGCATTATCATCTTATTTGTATAGGCATACATCCTGCAAATCTTGTTGGTACCTTTTAGCTCCATTAATGCAACCGCTATTTATAAAACATTGTCGTGATTGTAGTTCTATATGTGAGTTTATTAGTTAACTAGTGCATAGTAATTGCATATATGAATTATTTTATACCATATCTATCAATCTTTGTCTTTTAATTAAGAAATAATTTTAAAACCTTGCTCTTTCAATCCTAGTACATTTATTTTAATTATTTTGCATAGTTTATAAGTTTAAGTAATGCCATTTTATTTCCACATTTGAATTTTACAACAAAAATACATAAAGATCAGATTTATATCTGTGTTAACAGTTTATTTAATGGAATATTATATTTATGTTTAATTTGTAATATGCACTTTGTCTCATATTTTTTTCAGTTTTACACATTTTCTTTTATTAATCATCAAATTTCAACAAATGTTGGAAACAAACTTACATAAAAACTTTTCAAATGTATCAAAATTCTGTGTTGTAAAATCTTATAGATTTTGTTTTCGGGATTTTTCCCAATATGTTTAAGAGATCTGTAGCATAATTTTGCTTGTAGATTTTATTTCGGATTTTTCCCGAAATGGGTAAAAAAATCTATGCAACAAGTGTGTGCCTGATAATAGATTTATATTTTCGGGATTTTTCCCGAAATGTGAAAAGAAATTATTAGTCATGAGTTCTAGCATATACGTTGGGTTTTCGGGATAAATCCGAAATATTTAAAATCTTGCATATAGATTTTGTTTTTTCAGGATTTTTCCGATATGTTTGAAGAAATCTGTAACATAAATATTTGTAAATTTGGTTTCGGATTTTACCCGAAATGGTTAAAGAAATCTATTCAACAAAAGCATGCTTGATAAGTGATTTAGCTTTTCGGGACTTTTCCCGAAATTTGAAAAGAAATCATTAGTCATAAGTTCTAGCATATTTATATGTTGGGTATTCAGGATAATTCCCGAAATGTTTGAAGACATATATGCCTTATACATTTTACATTTAGATTATTTTTCGAATTTACCCGAAATGTGTTTAAGATCTGTTTGTCACATAGCTATGCTACCAAAAGTTTTAATTAATGTTGAAAGTGATTTCGGGAAATTCCGAATAAAAGTTGTCACATACATTTTACCACAAATATTTACAACTTCCATATTTTGGAAATTCCCGAACACTAAATGTAAGTTTTATCAATTATAAGAATAAAAGCATTGAAGATTGTAAAATTGTGTGTTTCTTTATGAAATCTGCATTCATTTATGGTAAACATTGAAAAAGCTTATAAATAGGAATAAAATGGATTTTACTCTTTTAAAATAGAGTCAGTTAAGTATGGACAGAATTTAGGATCGTTTACTTTCATTAGCTTTTTGCAATAATATTAAGTTTATTTATTGATCATGTGTTGATAACAAAATCAATGTTTGCACTGGTAAACAGAGTTTTATAGAGTACAGTCACTGTCTTGAATTGATAACCTTTAAAGAATCAATAATTTTACACGGATTGTACCTGAATTTACGACATTTTAAACAACATCATGTTAAAAGGAGCATTTGATAATTGTAATAGGTTTTCTGCAGGTAAAGCCAAACTCTTAAATCAAATCTATGTAAATTTGAAAGAATGTAGTAAAAGTTTTAAAAGAGGGCGAAAGATACCAGAGTGACATTCCAACTCATATATCGAAAACAAACTGACAATGCCAGGGCTAACACACGAAAGAGACAAAACAAGGCAAATAAGAGTACACAAGTATACTCCTGGAATAATACTTATCATATGGAATTTATGAAAACGGAAATGATGTTGAAGGATAAAATCTAAAAGCGAAATTAGATATTTTCAAATTATTTACTGATGTAACATTTGTGACATAAGATGAGACCAACATATACATTTTGACCGTTTTGAAAGAAAGGATTGCTATAACTTGGGAAAAGAAGGTAAGATAAAAGTCAATTTAAAAAGGTTGACATACTATGACATCTTCTAAACTTCAAAACTGTTCCACGTGTCAGCATTTCTACATGTAGGTTGCAAGTCAAAGGGAAACACTATTTCAGAATGTGCGTTTAATGATCATCTGGATGGAAGGTAACTGTTTATAATGAATATATTGAGCCAAATATTAGTAGGTGTTTGTTCTTCGATTTTGTATTTGATTTTGATTTCCAATTGTTTTGATTTGAGTGTTACCTATGTAGGTGAGATGAGCGTTTGTTGTTTCGTACCCGAGCGTATGGAAAGACTAGTGATCATCACTTATGTGCTGACAGTTTATAAAATGTTGAAAACTCTAACATCAGGATTTAATTATAGATTTCCTAAGCCTTTTGACATAACTTTTCAGAATGTTAGGTTATTATTGCTATTAACTTTGTTTTTGATTGTGCTTTTCAACTGTTTTTTTAGGGCTACTGAATCATGTGAATAGTTTTATGTAGATGTAACGCATGTATCTTGTACAAAATTACAATTCTGGTTTCTTTGATGATTGTTTACGACGGAACGTTACTCGTTTGATCGGTAGTTGGTTTATCAGTTCCAATTTTGTAGTGATCGTCTTTTTTCTTTTGTTTAACACAGTATTGTAATGGTGTTTATGCATTATTTATTCTCCTCTTTTCTTATCAAAACAGGAACAGAAAAATCTACATCTCGCTTTCCTTTTGTGCTTGGTTAATATCGTTTTTGGTTGATGGCTAAACCTTGATACTGACCAATTTCAACTTTTAAGTTTTAAGTGTCGTTAAGTATAATTACGTTTATATAATTTGCATTGGGTTTAGAGTGTGAACGTGTACTATACCAGAGATTGATCTAACTAAATATACTTATTTGCAAGCGCAAGGCATATTTATAATATTAAACGCATTTTAAAGGAATTTATTGGTGTATAAACTCGACCAATTCACTCACAAACAATTAAAAGTCCACAGGACTTTTATGATATGTTAGTAAGTGTATTGTCCAGTTTATACACCAATAAATCCTTTAAAACGTTTAATTTTAAAATTCCTTAAAATTTTAGATAAGGAATTTCTTTTTCACACTCGTAACCTCTATCTCACGTAAATTGTATATTTGTGTCCATGAATTGGCCCGGTGTATGAATATATTTGTTGGTTAACGGAAAAGTATGTAATCCTTGAAATTTGCAATCTGATAAAAATAACTACAAAACTTAAATATTTTAACGTCGAGCCAAACTGTGTTATTATCGCCGCCATTTTGTCTACACTGGTTTCAAAATGTAGTTTGGTCAACGTCGTCTATGGAATAAAAATAATGTCAAGAACAAATACCGGAAGTCACCTCGACCAATCATATCAACATATTCTCTATAATATGCAAATCATATAAGAATTAAACTTGCATAACTTAATCGGATATGCCCCAAACCAAACATGGTCAGAATTAAAATCCTCTGCTTGCTTATAACCTAGAAATATTCATTAAAGCTTGATATAGTTAATAGAATACAATGAAAATATGTTTTAAACCGATCCTCAGTGTCTGTTACTATAGCTAGTGGCTGTATCCATGGTACATTTGCAAAGTTGCATCGGATAATGGGGATGAACATATTCATAAGACTTTTTCTTATGGAAAGTGCAAAACAGAAGTCAAAAGGATTACATTCAGCCTAGAAAAGACAAACAAGATAATTATAACGATCTTACTGACATTCAATGTTTTATATTTTAGGCAAACAAGTAAGCTTGCACCAGAAGAAGCTGTTGAGAAATTACGTGTTATCTTTGAACTTGTAGAACAACTTTTGAGTAACAAGGAATTTGACAAAGATTTTCAAGAAGAATTGTCTGCAGCTCACCCTAACTATATGAATGTTTTGCAAGCATATAAAAGGATTTACTAAGAAATGATTGTGGTATTATTATAGCAGGTATGTTGTTATATAAAGGAAAACAAAGATGAATATACTTGGTAGAAATTTGTTAAAACAGAGTTGTATTTGAAAGAAATGTAGAAGTGCTTGACCTCAATTCATTGCTTTTAAAACTTTACAATTTATTTCCTAGATAATATATTGATGACACATTGAATTTAACCACATTGTGCACTATGTATTCATTTACATATTTCGCTTCAATATTCGAATTGAATTCCTTCCATTGCCTCGTTCCTCAAGATTTTAATACTCAATTAGCAGAATTATCAAAGTTTAAAATATCGTACGTAACTCGATAAGGATTTCAAGTTAGAATTAGTGAGCCGTGGAAAATGATATTCGTTGGTATAACGTTTGTAATACATTTTGGATAGCAGTTTCGTACGTGTTTTTACAAAATTTTGTTTTGTCATTTATACGTTTTATTCTGTCGTGTACCTTATGCTTAGCATTTCGGCTAATCGAATTAGGATAACAGTGAATTATTCTCCTGTAAAAATATTTTTTGATATTCTCTTACGTTTTGAATAACAAATTGATTAAGTCATGTATATGACTTCTAATAAAGACCCCAATCTCATTTATTTTAATATCAAAATATTTATTTGCTATACTCACATGAAAATGTTCTGTATACTTTTACGGCAAGACACAGACTAGGTTGGGACCTATAAGTACTAAAGTAGGAGTATTTATACAAACGCCTTATGTCAGTTCGTCGTGGACCTTAATATTCCGTATTTTGACGTGTTGAAACGAAGTAAACCGTAAAGACTTTGAGAAGCCTAGCTGATCCCTAGCTATCCGTAATTATGCAACGTAATTAGATCGTGCCGTTTCATGACAAATTCGTAACCAACCGTATTCTATCTGTAAATAGTTATCAAAGGTACCAGGATTATAATTTGATACGCCAGCCACGCGTTTCGTCTACATAAGACTCATCAGTGACGCTCAGATCAAAATAGTTATAAAGTCAAACAAGTACAAAGTTGAAGAGCATTGAGGACCCGAAATTCCAAAAGTTGCGCCAAATACGGCTAAAGTAATCTATTCCTGGGATAAGAAAATCCTTAGTTTTTCAAAAATTCAAAGTTTTGTAACAGGAAATTTATAAAATGACCATGTGATTGATGTTCATGTCAACACCAAAGTGCTGACTACTGGGCTGGTGATACCCTCGGGCACGAAACGTAGACCAGCAGTGACATCGACCCAGTGGTGTGAATAGTTATCAAAGGTACCAGGATTATAATTTAATACGCCAGACGCGCGTTTCGTCTACATAAGACTCATCAGTGACGTATACAAATACTTGGTGTAACCGTACTAGTACGTAGTTCTCCGGAACTAACCGTAGGAATCCTTCGGGACCACGAATAAGAACGTATTTATATGGTTTTATTAGGGACTTAAACGGATCAGTACGTTCTAATACGGTTTAGTAAGGATACACTATGGTTGTTTGGTCCGTGGTCAAATTTTGCGCATGTTCAAAACCTGTCACGAATATACAAATACTAATACGTATTACTACGGCTACGATACGGAAATATACGGACCAATACAGATTGCCACGAATGATGCCTGATCGTATCCATAGCTAATCAGGCGTCAGAACCGTGAATATATGACCTAGGCATAACTCTTGATACGATCTGACTTATGTACAGAATTTAGTAAATGTAATTACAAAATTGTGCTCTATTAACATTTTGTCTGTTTAGTTCATTAATGTTACCCCACGAGTCACGATTGTGTATAGTGTGAATTAGTCTGTCCTTTACGTTTTTTAACTGATTCCTGAATGGTTGAAATTTAACCTGTCTCTTGTGTTGACATCAATCCGTGATTAACATCTTGGCTTAGGGCTCTGTCTGAAGTTGTTTGTGTAATTATGAGAACCGGAACTTTGGAATTTGTTGCTGTTTTGTTAGTATAAATGATGATGTAATGATTTTCCGTTGAATACTTTATTTATTTTATTCATCTTTGTCAACAGCTTTATTGTTCCATATCGATTGAGATGAATGCCATATGGTAAAATGATTTGGCTATGTTATCATCCTTGTACACAAAAGATTCATAACTTGACATAAATTTGGCTTCATTATATTGACACATTTGTATAAGGATCCTGTCATATTCAGTGACATCGCAGTGTAACCTTTGCAATATTCCATTCCCGATAAGGGCAGTTTAAGTTATAAGTCACACATATAATTTTCTGGTTTGTGAAATAAATCTTCAATTATTGGCTGTTCTGTGATGAGCAGTTCTTGTTCATGTATAGGTACTTCTAATATATTATCAAATGTTGTTTTCGGACTCGTTTGAAATTTATCTACAATACATGTACCTTGGTTACTGAAGTTCTCTACCTGGGTAAAGCTTGTTTTTTTAATTTAACTGTTTCCACTTCGTACAGTTTTATTTTGTCACTTATGCTCTGTTTTTTCCTTGTAACATGTTAACTTTTTAACCAAATTTTTATTCACATTTTGAATTGCAATGTCTTTCATTTTATCTATTGACTGTTGATCATGTTGTATGCGCACCTTTGCCAAAGTTTAGATCGAAGATAAGTTTAATAAAGTATACGTATAGCATCCCAAAATGTCTTTAGCCATATTTCGAAAAGTTCCGTTTGAAATATATATAAACACGACAGGTTTGTATTGCAATAACATCTTTATGACTCACATATTAAATTTCTTCCGACGGACAATGGTCAGATCCGTGTTAACGTAGCTTTTCATAAACATGATAAATTTGTGGTTTGAAAACAATACAAAACCGAGTCCTATATTGAGATTAAACCGGGTCCCTATGGAGTACACAACATTGACGAAACAGGCTCCTTCCATTTAGACGTGACCCATTTCTTTCGTTCCATGCACAGAAATACTAATATTGAGGTGCTCATAGTGACTAGACTTGCAATTGCTGTGTTAATATATTTTCTTTCCGTACAAATTGCACAATTTAAAGAGAAATTAAACAATTTCGAGGCAAGGTTCACTCAATTCACAACTTTCATGTGCCTTTTACTTATGCTCTCTATTAATCTAGAAAATATTACATCACACGATCGAAAATAGTTATATGTAAAATTGAGAATGGGAATGAGGAATATGTCAAATATACAACAACCCGACCAAAGAGCAGATAACAGCCGAAGACCACCAATGGGGATTCAACGCAGCGAAGAAAATCCCGCATCCGGAAGTGGGCCTCAGTTGGCCCCTAAATAAAAATGTGTACTAGTTCAGTGAAAGTGGACGTCATACTAAACTCAAAACATACAAATAAAATTAAATTAAAACCATAAATGACTAACAAAGGCCAGATGCTCCTGATTTGGGACAGGCGCGAAAATGCGTCGGGGTTAAACATGTTTTGTGAGATCTCAACCATCCTCCTATACCTCTAGCCAATGTAGAATAAAGAAACACACAGCAATACGCATAGTAAAACTGATTTAAAAACAGTCTGAGTCCGATGTGAGAAAAGGTAACAAAAGAAACTTAGAAAAATGACAATGATACATAAATTAACAAAGGACTACTAGCAGTTACTGACATGCCAGCTCCAGACCTCAATTAAACTGATTAAAAATTATGTCTTCATCATATGCAAATCAAGAACAATCCCTCCCGTTAGGGATTAGTATCATGCCATCATAACATATATGAGAAGAACATAACCCGTATCATGCCAGCACACTGGTTTTAGAATAAATGTGTTTATTTCCGATGCAAAGACACTATGGGTGAATCAATATTAATACCAAAATATGCCATCCTTAATGGCCTGACAACAGTATCGTAACTATATCCCTTCTAAATAAGTCTGTTTAAAGGTTTGGTTAGCTTTTGAGGTGAATGCCAAAATTTTTGTGCTTTGTAAAGAATATTACCATATAAGATTGGATGTGAAATACCTGAACGTATAAGATGTCTACATACTGATTTGTATTTACGAATGATGTCCCTGTATAGGTTGCATTTCTGTAAATATAGACAATGAAATTTCCCTAGGAACTTCCTTTGCAACTTAAATGTGACACTTTCACTATGAAGTTTCGTGAAAAATTATATCCTAGAATGGAAAGTTGATATGCACTACTATTTAATTTGATTCTTTATTTATTTAAAGAGGATTGCCAACAGCCAGAGGCTACGTGTGGACCTCCTCAATACGCATAGTACTACTATTTTATTCAAAGGTCAAAACATAGGGCTGTGCGGTATATTTTCAACATCTATATGCCCTGCACTTGTTAGAGTTTAAACTTGTACTAAAACTATGTACCACTCCTACCTTTACTTTTGCCTACTTCAGAATTAATTTTTCACCGCAATAGTATGTTTTATACTGGTAACAGTCCCAAGTTATTTCTCTATGAGATGAAACATAGAGATCATAACAGGGAACCAGTATGTCAACATATCAAATTATCTACGAATATTGTATATCTACCCAGAAGAGGCGTGGTTTGAGAAACAGCTGTATTCAAAAGTGCAACCTGTACCGATGATAAAATTTAGACAGTGTATTTGCTCAAACAATGTATGCTTTGTATCTACAAATGTATTTTACGCTAGGAGACAACAATATACACGCATTGGTTTAGACTCCGTCAACACACTATGACTGAAGCTACATGGCTAAACAATCTCCATGGAAATGAGATGTGTCATTTCTAATACAACTGCATACTTAATACCATTGACTTATAATAAGTCGTTCCATTTATAAACAAACTTCAATGCAAACATTAATAGTAAACTATTGAATGTTTCAAAGTCATGTGATGAGGGGTGGGGCTATATAATATCCATGGAAACGAGACTTGCAAATTTCAATAATTTGCATACCACATACCATTGACTTAACATTAGTGGTTCATCTTAAATTGATATAATAACAAACAAATACATGTAAACTGAACGAAAGTTTCAAAGTCAATATATTATGACTGAAATGGCGGGGCCAAATTTTCTCCATGGAAATGAGATGTGATAATGATTATACAACTGCATACTAATCAACTTTGGCCTACCACACATGGTACCACTTGAACTGACCTAATGACAAACTAAATACCTGTCAACTAAACAAAAGTTTCAAAGTCAATAGACCATGAATGACTTCGCCGACTTCGGAAACAGCAGACCTATGTCTCGCTTTTGACTCCGTCAAGGCGAGACAATACACTTATTACGAATTAGCCGCATTACAGAGACACTTACTTATGCAACTCTCATTGTTAACGTAACGTATTGTAACGTCACATTATTATTACGCTTTTGTATGCATAACGTCTTCAATCAGTATAGTAAACAGTTTGAAATATACACACGTCTTTCTGAAATTCACAAAAGCGAAGCACTACCACTAAACCCAAACAACACTAAGGATTTTATTTAACTAGACATGTAAAGATTATTTTCTTATGTATTTTTGCTAGGTAGCAAAAACTGAGGTCCAGTTTATTTCCATGTCGGTTTTTTCTGCCAATATTGGCAGCATTTATAGATAAAACATAACGCTAAATACCAATGATTAATTGTGTGATATCACCAAGTCATAGTACCTCACAACCGGTTGCATACGAAATTGTTTTACGAATAAGGGTAGAAAAAATATTTCCTTGAATTTGACAGTTGTAGGAAATTAGTCCTACATTTCATTGCAGTAAAAATATCTGAGTCATTAACATATATCTTGGGTGTTTCAAAGCACAATTATTTTTATTTGGTGTTTCTATAGAATATTTTTAAACTTGAGGTTACATGGATACTAAAGTTTGTAGGTGTAATACCACCATTGATTTTCCCTATTAGTCTTTGTTAAAGTTGCACTTTTCAAAAATTGTGCAGAATTTATCTTTGTTTTAAATGAAAAAATACTTGGCATGAGTGAAGTTTTATCCTGTCCAGTACATTAGAAAAAATTCACATAACATTTCATGGCATATAAGAAAATAACCATCACTGGAAGTTAACCAATCAAATTTCCCCTTATTTAACCTGTGTACAAGCTTTAGTAACCATGTAACCTCAAGTTTCCAAAATATTCTATAGAAACCCCAAATAAAAAATAATGGTGCTTTGAAATACCCATGATACAATGTATATGTTTATGACCCAGAAATGTTTTACTGCAATAAAATATAGGATAAATTACCTACAACTGTCAAACTCAAGGGAACATTTTTTCGACCTATTTTCGTATGCAACCAGATGTGACGTACCATGATTTGGTGGTATTACACCTAAAGAAGACATTTTGTTGAATCAACTGAATGTGACTTTTTCCTTTGTAATACTCATTATTTCAACCATACATGTCAAGGTTTGTCATAATCATTTCAATGGTTTTGGGAAAAATCAAGTATAATGTAAGACGACATCTACAGCACTTCAAGCAAAATTTCTTCGAAAAATCCAAACCAAGCCGCATCATGATAGAATATAGTATTGACCAATAAATGATCAAATGTTTATCTCATCTGCCTACAAACATGCAGTTGAAATTGATACAAAAGATGACTTTAGGATGATAAAACCACTAATTGACCTCTTTGTCTTCTTTATAAGGTCTCTTTTGGTCCATTTATACCTCTCATTTCCTCAAAATTTCAACTTTTCAGGCCAATAAATAAAAATAATGGGGTAACTTTCACTCATTTATGATAGAAATGTTATAATAAATGAGTAATTGAAGTATTCAAGCAGAATGAACAATCCATATAAAAGTTTACTGTCTTCAAGTAGGTTTCAATAAGTCCTTACGTAAAACTTAAATTTACGCCGCGTTCCAGAGAGGGACATAAAAGCTTCTCTTTTAGTGAATAATTTGTTGTTACTGCTTTAAGATAATTTCATTCATTTATAATTATATAGTTATTAAAATATTTCTTAGGAAAATTTTTCTATTATAGCAGAATATTAAAAATAAGGAGAAAAAGCTCCCAAAAACACTAAGTATGGCTTGTTCTGTCAACTAATATTCATGGTAGAGTCCTATTTCAAGGAAATTTTCTCATAAAATGTGTTTTGGAGACCTAATCCACTCAGAATATTTCATTTTTGTAATATTCCACTTAAATAACAAGAAATTGAAACACATGAGAGTACTCACAAGGTAAAAGGTGCATGTACAGCTGCTCATATTAGGTGTAATACCACCATTGATTTTCCCTATTAGTCTTTGTTAAATTTGCACTTTTCAAAAATTATGCAGAATTTATCTTTGTTTTAAATGAAAAATACTTGGCATGAGTGAAGTTTTATCCTGTCCAGTACTATAGAAAAAATTCGCATAACATGTCATTGCATATAAGAACAAAACATCACTTGAAGTTAACCAATCAAATTCCCCTTATGTAACCTGTATACAAGCTTTAGTAACCATGTAACCTCAAGTTTCCAAAATATTCTATAGAAACCCCAAATAAAAATATAGTTGTGCTTTGGATTACCCAAGATATATGTTTATGACCCAGAAATGTTTTACTGCAATAAAATGTAGGATTAATTACCTACAAATGTCAAATTCAAGGAATATTTTTGTTTGAACTATTTTCGTATGCAACCGGATGTGACTTACCATGATTTGGTGCTATTACACCTAAACACAGGAAAAATGGGGTGAAAATTGAATTGGTTAACATCTAGTTATGGTTATTTTCTGATATGCAATGAAATGTAATGCGAAATGTTGTCTTTAGTACTGGACAGAAGTAAACAATGGTCATGCCAAGTATTTCTTTATTTGAAACAAATATAAATTAGGCACAATTTTTAAAAAGTGCAAATTTAACAAAGACTAATAGGCAAAACAATTGTGGTATTACACCTAATGATCTAACTAATATTTATCGCCATTATTTGAGGAAGAAAAAATACTCTTTCATTGATGTTTCTTCTATAACCCAAGAAATGATATGTAAAACAATGAGAGTAAATAACACATCACATACTTTTTATGACTATCGTAAGATACAATCCAAAATGTTGAGAACTAAAACATATGTATTCTCTGTGATAGATTTAAAATGCTGCTATTTCCAAATGCATACCGCATTATATGCAGCTTTGTCGAATTCTTGTCCTGTAGGCTTCAATTTTGAATATCAGATCAAATTTGCATGATTGCTAATGCATGCATAATATATATATATATATATATATATATATATATATATACAAGTCTAAATTGAAAACAACGTTCAAACGTATGATTGCGTTGGAAAAAACCGCAATTTTTATACGTGTGCATGCAAAACAAATATATATCCTCAATGACTTGCGGCAAAGATGTTATACCACAAACATGAGGTGCAAAAATTGTACACCATATCCGGATTTCGACAATTAATGTCTCTTCAGTGATGTTAGGGATCGAAACGGTATTTGGAAGGCCATATAATTTACCTCAATTTAGGATAGACTCTTGAATTTTAAAGAGTCGAAATAGGATGAACGGATCATATAAACCCGAAGGAAAATATAATACAAGCCCAAACGAAAAATATATAAAAGTCTAAATTGAAAACAACGTTCAAACCTATGATTGCGTTGGATAAAACCGCAATTTTATACGTGTGCATGTAAAACAAATTTCTTGGAAGAGGGTCTTAATATATATATATGGAGTTTTAGTAATAGGTAATAGAAATGCTTATTGTGCAAACCTGGAATCCTAGTATCGTTTAAATTCTATTTTTGTGTCTTTCATGTACTTTACATATTTTCCTTTTTAATAGATTCGGTAAGCATGGTAAGTGGATATGCTTTTTGCTGTTGTCGTTGATCAATTGTATCTCCGTTAAAAGCTTGTATTTTGATATTGTTCAATACTAAATTTATAGGTGAGACAAGCGCTGGAAAAACCACGCTGATAAACCAACTTGTTGGAGCAAATGTTTTGTCACAAGTAACCTTGCAGCTACTGGGACCGTGTGTAGGATACGGAATTCAAAATCAATGTTCGTAAAACCTATGATAAAGAAGAAAGCTTCATTGACGAACAGATAGCTGACAATTTACCTGCAATGCAATCCCTTCTTCGGAAATACACCGATTTTAGAAATAATCCTCCAGAAAGGGTTGATGTTTATCTTCCAGTTCCACTTTTAAAGGTGATATAGAACCCGGTATTAACACGAATAGTCTACATGATGAGAACTATTGTAATATCAGAAATGTATGCGATTTTTCTATTATTGCAAAAATCGCGATGATATATGTTTCACATTAATAAAAACTCGAACATTATTTTGTTTTGGCAAAATGTTTTTAGTTATAATTATATTATCTAATCCTGCACAAGGGTCTTTTTTTAACAATATGATGTTTGTAAAACAACTATCTGGAATACTGGAATAACTACTTTATCAATGTACGATCGAGGCTAAACAAAATGAGCAGGTAAATGCGTAAAATATAAAAGTTAATGTTGTGTAAGTTATATACAGCTGATCTTGAACTAGAGCATACACATTATAATTACGTATTGAAGTTTAAGGTATGTTAGTTATCCATATTCGATTTTATAATATGTATAACATATACGGAGACGACCATTTGATATTCGGGGTTGGCTGGAGGATTTGTTTTGGATCAGTTATTTATTTTTGAAAACTAAGAGGACAGATTATTTATTTTCTGCACTGCTGAAGCAAGATTATTTATTTTCATTAAAACAAGGGACTGATTATTTATTTTCACAACTATATTTATAATATTTGAAAACTCGCAATTTTAAATTCATGTTTTATTTTTAAATAGAATAAAATAATACATTTATAGGCCAGTCATTATGTTCCATTAAATCAGAATTAATCATCATCCTCTGCGGAAATGAGATTTCTAAATTCCAAACTGCATATACCATGTATATATGTAATGCATACATACATGGTATTACAGTTGGGTTGTAACTAGCCTCTTTTAAAAGTATTGCCAAACATTTTATGCCGAGCGCAGCGAGCTAAAAAGATAACGAAGGGTTTGGGAGCCGCTGAAGGTCCCAATGAGCTATAGAACAAATGATGCAAAATCATGCTTTCTGAGCGTTTCCCAGACCCTTTCTTAATCTGAAAACGCATGTTCTGTTTTAATAATTGTTTGACAATATTTTGGTCTCAAAGCAAAATGTATAGATTGAGTGTAAGACTTTAGTTTTAGAGAACATCAGAAGACAAATATGTAGGATAAAGCAGAAATGTAATTCACATAGTAAGTATGTGACTGCTGTTTTTTTTTTTTTTTTTTTTTTTTGGTGTTTCGGCTTGCATAATTTTAGTCTTTTGTACCTGTAAATTATGTGGGATTTTTTCAAATTAAGTTAAGAGGGGCTGAATATCATTTATATAACTATGTCAAGTAAGTTTTATAACACATTTCAATTACAACTTGATGTAGCTCCTAACTGGGATACAATTTAAAGTAGTTAAGTTGTAAAATTAGCTAAAAGTCTTAAATAAAATAAAACTCGTGATCAAGTTTAAAACAAAATGACTAAATTACAAAAGGAATGCAACACTAAGAGAATACAGCAGGGCAATCAATGAACAAAAGACAAACCCGGGAACTGATAAAACAAGAAACGACAAACAATAAGACAAATAACACTGAAAACTAAAACAAATATGAAACATGGACCCCGAAAAACAGGGCTACGTCCAAGAACAGAACTTGCTTCTTGCAAGACACTCGCCGTGAAAACAATTTGAAATGACGACAAGCTTTTGGTTTTGAAATTTCCTACATGAGGCAATTGCCTCAATGTAGGTACGGCCCTGTAATAAAAGTGAGTTAAGTGTTCCTGAGATAATATACCTCAAGTTAAATGAAACCCATTTTCAGAAATTTCAAGTATATTTTAATAATATTTATTCTTTTATAATTAAAAGATTTGGGATTGTTTCCGAATTTTTTTTTGAAAAAGTTGAATTTTATGAAGAATCTGGTGCCATCTCATACTTCTGAATAGCATATAAAATGGCTTAAAAGACCTGCCGAGTTATTTATTTTCAATACATTGTAAGTCAGATTATTTATATTCAAATTACCACAGAACAAACCATTTATTTTGTGATTATCAAGGCTGAGCTATTTATTTTCAAAATCCTCCTGCCCTTCACCACCCCAGAATATCAAATGATCGTCCCTAACATGTAACATATGCAAAAAAAAAAAACATTGCGAAAGAAGCTTGTGTGGACTTTATACATATAGAGAATGTAAAAATACAAGCAAATGAAAATCAACTAAAACTGACATGAATGTCATATTCCTTAATTGTAATAAAATATTATAATTGTAACACAAAATATAGAAAATTATAACAAAAGTTAACTAGTGTTATAAAAACACTGAAATAAACTAAGGAAAAATATATTTGAATTCAAACGTATTTGACAGTATACATTCCATTGGTTGTATACGTACCTTTCAATTAAAAATATAACGGCATGATTAATTACATATACATAAATGGTTCATAAAACTTATGACGCCATTAATGTAGCATGGTCACCGATCAGTGGTAGAATTGTGTACGTCACGTTTAAAGACAGATATCAATGTCTGTATCAACCGCCACGTATAAACTAAGAATATGTTTTGTTTAAATAAGACATAGATTAAAAATTGCACGGTAGCTGCCAAAGTAAGCATGCTTTATGAGCTAGAATGATTATAACAATATTTTAAAATTATTCATTTTAACTTCAGGGAAATGTTATTTTAGTCGATACACCTGGCATCGGTGAAAATGAAACCCTCGATACCATTCTATTAGATGTTTTGCCACATGCAGTCTCATTCGTATTTATTGTAAACGCAAAGAATGCTGGAGGAATACATTCAGATAGGGTAATGTAAAAAAAGAGATAAAACTTAATGAATGAACCAAACCTGACCGTTTTCATTTTTGTATACATTAAGTAATATTATTTTCCTTTATGCATTATAAATGGTATATGAAAACAGTTAAATATTACATATTTAACACCAGGAAGCAATCATACTTGAAATAGACTAAACAACGATTGAGCCTACCTAGCATGACAAATTCCCATTAATGGTGTCCTTTGTTAATGGTACTCCTTGTGTAAACTGGTATACAATGTACTATTTTTGCCTTTATTTGTGATAAGTATTCATATTTTGTCTGAAAAAGAGTTAACTCGTTAATTTATTTAATTCTAAAATACATACACATATAGAACCCTGGTGCAAACCACCGATTCACTAGAACTCAAAACAGACATGAAAATGTTCGTCGACAAGTTAAGCGTCTTTAACTATATTAATGCACCCACCGCCACTTCGGAAACAACATCTGTAAACTTTTAGATCATACAATAGTGTTGGGCTCTGAATGGGCAATTTGAAAAACTGAATAACTCGCTGTGCTATTCGAGCTCTATTATTAATTTTATTCATATTTTTGAAAGAATAGATAGTGAAATGAAGCCGGCATAATTTTGTAATTTTGAGTCACTAGGCAATCAATATCTCAGAAGTTTTCTATAGAAGTTTTATGATAAAACCATTTCTATGCAGCTTTTACAAATTTTAAAGACCGTAATTGAAAAACGAAAAGAAATGCCATGTTTTGAGCCAGAAGACGCTATATTTTTGACGAATCAATGGGACATCATAAAGAATACAAAAGAAGATGGAGATGAGGAAGATGAACACACCAAGACATGGAATGCAATTACACTCAAACTAGGAAAAGAATGGCCTGGTTTCCAGACCGATCGTTTATTTAAAATCAGTTTGAAACAGGTCAGTCCTTTTATCTTTCTTTCCTAAATCTTCATATAACAACACAAATGCGTACACAATGATCATTTACCTGTTAATTATTAAATATTTACATATTTGGCATTCGACTTTTCGGTGCATCAGTCGTGTTTCTCGGGTACATGTAAGTACGAATTCTTCTTTCTTGGTGTGTCACATTCGATGATATGATAACTGGATTGTGGTGGCTAGAACATATCCGTCACCATTTGTTAAATATGTACTCAATAATGGTCAACCAACTCGTGATGCCGTCCGTAAAGTTTAAAAAAAAAATTCAACTTTTCATCTTTGATCTCTTGGTTTAATCGTTGTAGGTTTTTGCACTTCTGTGTTCTGTTATTTCGTTGTTTTCCTCTTATAGTTGATGTGTTTCCCTCGGTTTTAGTTTGTAACCCGGATTTGTTTTCTCACAATCGATTTATGACTTTTGAATAGCGGTATACTACTGTTGACTTTATTTAATGGCTTACTTATAAGCATCAATCATTATTTGAATCATGATAGTCAACACAAGCTATGGAATATCGTATTAAAAGAAGGTATAAAACCATATGCAGGCGCTGAAAGAATGTTGCTACATAGAAATGGAAAGTTCAACATTTGAAACTGAAATTTCTCTTTTATTATGAAATGACTCCCATTGTCAATTTCTAGATGTAAGTCAAGATGTGTTGTAAACTTAATTGAATCTGTTGTATCCTGTTTCA
This sequence comes from Mytilus coruscus, assembly GCA_017311375.1. Lineage (NCBI taxonomy): Eukaryota > Metazoa > Mollusca > Bivalvia > Mytilida > Mytilidae > Mytilus > Mytilus coruscus. The sequence continues at coordinate 94,990,414 of CM029597.1, read as the reverse complement.
AGTTGAACGGATAGGTGTGCTCGTTTTAGTCTAAGGTTAAACTTATTGATTCTTTGAATTCATTCATTTTAAATGTCACCAATTTTCCTTTTGATAAGATCTTTCAATATTTATGTTATTCGTACTAACGTTGTTTTGATATTGAAGACATAAAACATACCTACATACGTAGTGATAAACAGTTAGGAACGCTGGTGGTCTGCTCTTATGTTTTGGCATTTCAAAATAAACGCTGATGTTCTTACACTCTCTAGATACCTAAATTGTGGCTATTGCACACACAAGATCATGAGTTGGTTGCTGTCTGACATTTAATTTTCGTGTCTCTTTTAAAGAAAATTTAGGCCTTTCGTTTGAATTGTTAAACATTCAGTCAAGTCATGTTTTTTAATAGTTTATATGGTTTAACTCATTGCTTTAAGATATACGGTGATCTGTATTTGCGAACAATCTTTCATTTGGTCCTCTGTAGATTGTTGTACCGTACATCATCTTATTATTTTATTACAGTTATATGAGAGTTGTCTCATTGGTACTCATACCACATCTTCTTATATCTATATAACACATTCTCCATGTCTTTGTGGGTCACACTTACACACAATCTGACTTAGCCTGTGAAGAATGAATGCCAATATTGATTATAGTTGTAATGTTTTATGCTGTTTTATCAGCACACAGGTGCCTTTAGTTACCACCAGGCATGGGGTAATGCAAATTTGTAATTGTAATGCAGGGTAATGCATTACATTTTTCTAAGTAATTGCATGTAATGTGTAATGCAGCAATTTTTGCATTACATGTAATTGTAATTTAATGCATTACTTTAACAAAAAGTTATGTAATTTCATGCATTACATAGCATTACATGGCATTACTTTTCACATACTCTTTAACAGATTGTTGGATATCTAACTCAAACTGTATTTAAGATTTCTTGATTAACTATTGAAGAACATAATCATTTGAATATTGATTTTCTATTTATTTTTCACACTTTACATAAATCACTAGCTGGAATAACACAATACTGTATATCAGATTAAGTATTTTTGTATTTCATTTTAATTCATACATTTTCCAGCATAAAAAAGATTATAATTGAAAATCATCACTGTAAAAGTGTTCCATTATTGTTAAAAGATCAATGAATACCTTGTCCTGATTAAATAAAAGATAATTGAACATTGACATAAAACACTAATTAGTTTGTTTTACAATTAATCTTTTCACCACTTTGACACTTGGTTTGCACAGATTAAGCTCTATGTTTTTATTATATAATTTTATAATTTAATTAGTAAAGAAATTCTCAGTAAATATTTTGATTGAAATAAAAAAATGTATATTTATAATAGTTAAGTTAACATTAAGTTAAAATAAGCATTAAACTTCATCTCTCAAATTTCTTTTAGAGAAAACACAGAGATGAATACCTTAAAACATTAAAACCAAAGATAGAAGAGCAATCAACTTTGATAGGTTTTGTGAAACAGTAGGGTACTCAGAAATATTATTTGAAAGTGTTCAGGCCTGATAGAATGTGCATGAAGGATGAAACCTTTTGAAATCCTTATAATGTAAAATGTTATATTCGTATTGAATAGAGCTTTAACATGTCTACTTTAATTTAATACATATGCTAGAATCTTTTGTGACTTCATGTTGTTTTTCAAAAAGTTTGATTTTTCTTTTCACTTGATAATTTTTTTTTACAAAATGTAATGTGTAATTCAATGCATTACTTTGCAAAAGTAATTGTAATATAATGCATTACTTTGATAAATGCATGTAATTGTAATTGTAATTTAATGCATGTTTTTTCAAAGTAATTGTAATATAATGCATTACATTGCAATGTAATTCGCTCCATGCCTGGTTACCAATTATGTGTTATACATAATTTTGTATTATGTAGGTTGGAGAACGACGAAAACTCCTTTAACAGAGCAATATAAAAATTCGAGGCAAAGCTGACAGAAACCATTGAGAGAAACAAAAACAAACGTGTAGATTATTATTTCAGGTAAATTTAATGATTCTTGTGCATGTTTTGAACAAGGCGGTCTTTTTGTTTAATATATTTGTTAGGAATTATTTTTGTTAGTTTATCTTTTTTATAAAAGAATTGTTTTAAATTCAAATCTGAAACTTTAACTCCAGGTAATACAAAGCAAATAAAACTAGTGAAAATAGCACACGACCATAATATCAAGAATATTGTGTCTCATCCCATTTGCATATTCAAGCAAATAAAATATGTTAAAATTAATCTTTGGTTTTCCTCTTGTCCTACTAGTCATTTTCTGTTGCTTAACAAAATCGTATATTCTTTTGTAGAATCAAAATTTAAAATGACGCTTAATTTCTGATGACGATTAAAAATTATAAACTGCAATGTTTTTGAGTTAGAAAAATATCAAAGTGGGACGAACGGATTGGCTGTGTGGGATGTACAAGTTCGAAGCCATGTCCGGTCAAAATGGGACGTTAATTCCGATGCCTTGTGTAAAGAGGTGTCACACCTTTGCACGTTAACAACCCGTCCAATTATCTATATATGAAGCAAATTAAGGTAATAGTATGAATAAGTAGTAGCTTTTTTCTGGTAATGCGAAGTAATTTCAGCAAATCTGTCTTTCTTCTAGTATATTGAAAAGTAAATTTAAGTATTTTTGTATTAAGTTAAATATTGTGTTATTACTTCAGTTTAGTAAAATATCAGTTCAGTAATTTCGAGTAATTCCTAAAGCAAAGTTAGCAATACTTAGTCATAGTAAGTAATTTTTTATATCTTATCTTAAGTACAATATTTGTACTTAAGATAAGTAGAGACATTTTTCTAACAGTAATAGTTGTAGAGTGTACGAGATTTACAACACAATATATACAACTAATTTTTTGTCAATGTTTTCGTGTCCTTTGCAAAGAACAATGTTGAGACTGGTGCGTTTATTCACTGACTAAGTTGTTATTACTATATAAACGAATGTGTTTTCATTGGAAAGAATAATAAAAGATAATATTGTGACTTGAACTGCTACGAGTCTCTGTGTAAGCTTATGTAAAAAATATACGTACCAATTTTACCGCACTACATTCGCCACATATGGAGCACCATCTGCTGATCCTTCCGGAGCACTAGAGATCACCCCAGTTTTAGTTGGTTTGTGTTTTCTATGCTGTGTTTTGTTTACTGTTGTTTGTCCGTTTGTCTTTTTTCTTTAATCCATCGTGATTCAGTTTTTGTTTTTCGACTTATTTGTTTAAATGTCACTTTGGTATCTTTCGCCTCTCTTTCAGATTCTCTTCAAAGACACCCGTGTCCACAGTTTGTAAAATCAATACCTAATGTATTAGAAACGTAGATTAGCTGATAAAACCATAACGAACCCAAATTAAAGGCAATCCGCTCCCGATATCATGACTGTACATGTGGAAGATGAATTACTAAATTAAAATGATACCCACATGGCTTTTTTTCAAAGCTGTTGCTTAGTTTATAGTTCTTGTCTCCTCAATACGTGATGATGTTAGATCTTTGTCCGTCGGTAGCTATTTCGAAGTAATACTGTACAGTGATATATTTTATTTTTCTATGTTAGGGTAACAAGTGTTTGGTGTAGACATTTGACCTTTTATTCTTGTTATCACTTATTCAAAGTTGTTTTGCTATGATCAACAACGACAAAACCTGCATGTATTTATACATGTAATAAATGATTGTTTGATTGTATGAACATGTACATTGTAAAAATCTAAATGGTATTAAATCATATTTTAGGCAAAAATTAAAGACAAAATTAAGATACAAACTATATACAAATGATACGATCGGTTTTAGTTATTTTTTCATGGGTTTTGATTATTTTTCAATTTAATCTTCAGATGAACGCTCCATTATTCTATATTTGACTTTCATCTTTTTCGTTGTCTTATGTTCTTTCTTCCTTTCTTTATCTTCCTACATATCTATGATTTTTGTTGAAATCATTTTTAAAGGAAATATTCTGATTCTGATAATTCCTGAGATGTCGAAGTCAGTGTGTATGTCAGACTTTTCTCTTAGTAATGGAAAAGTTAAAATTGGGGAAAAAAAAACTATGGCTTTTATTCTATTTCTAAATAAAGTTATTTTGCATTTATTGTAAAATCATGGACAAAATATTCCCTTTGTATGATGTTTTTATAAGGTGTGCTCGATTTAGGATTTTTATGTTGTTTTGTATATTGGGAATGCTTTATGATTCCAAATACAAAAGACGCGTCCATTCAAAATAACTTATATTTTTATTACTCCTGAAATAGTCACAATGGAAAACTTGCAGATTGATGTTATTAAGTAATAAAGAACAAAATAAAACAGTTATAACAGACAGAAACGCACGAAAACCACCCAACGTCATACATGCAATACTATGTGATGCATTCAATATACAAACGTATGGTTCAGCTTTTATCCAGTCTATTTTAATTTAAATTAAGTGCTTGCCTCAACAGGAATTCGAGCATATTTTATGATTAAAACGGAAACTGTATGATTGTAATAAAACTGTTTATCTTTCAAGTTGGATAGAAGATGAGCAGATATTTTTAAAGTACAGATGATGTTAGGTATACTTTTGAGAAAACATGCTTTTAATATTTCTGTTCATTTAGATAATGGTTGACTTTTACAAGTTGTGACTTGAATAGAGAGTTGTCTCATTAGCACTCATACCACATCTTCTTGTATCTACTTAAGAGGAGAAAAATTGTTTGGAAAAAAAACATAATCGTGAAATCATTACAGATAAGAATAAAAGTATCAGATAAAAAATTCAAATAATGAAAAGTTAGATCCACACTCAGTGCACTTTGTTCAACTGCTGCTGGTTAAGTTGTTTCTTCTGGACTAATAGCAACAGTTGATAAGTAAGGACAGGAATATGGCTTCTGCAATTGAAAAAGCCCAATTAGTTTGGTTTGTATAATGCTTGTAATTGTATATTATAAAGTTGAAGCGTGGCTTATTTCATCATTAATTAAAAAAAAAAGACTTGGTAATACTCTGTTAGATTTGTATAACAATTATTTAAAATAATTTAAGAAAACATATCCTGAGTGCCTTCGTTATATTTCCTTACTTCAGATTTGTACAGAAATTTGCTGCATATGCACAAATCGGAATTTGCTCAAGAATACATTTACTTAAACAAAAGACGATCACAAAAAGAAGATGTATTAAAGAATAAAGAAACCGTTAGTCAATTGGAAAGAGTATTAAATGAGGTAACAAGTGTTTTGTAAATGTTGTGTAAGGATATAGTTATACAAAGCTAAAGGAAAATGAAGATAAACGTACACAAGAAAAACCATTGCAAGCACAGCAAGTACAATAAGCAATTAAAAATATAGAGAGAAAAATGCTGATACCATTTTAAATAGCACCGTCATTATTTTCCAAATTAGCTTAGTGAAGTTCCACACGTCAGTATGAAAATATGATGGACAAAAACAGTACAGCAAGAGCCGTCCCACAATTTATTTCGGGTCTTTGTATTAATTATAATGTATGTACTTATTTTACCATTGACAGGATTTTATTTACCCTGTACACTACAACCTGATGATTGTATACACAGGATATTGAAGGACTAAAGTCATGTTCGGAATAATTCATATCATTCTCTCTCACTTTTTCTCAAATTTGAATTGGTGTCATTGTTTTGCTTTAATATGAATCATGTTATCATGCATAAATATATATATGTTTGATGGAAAGCTGTTTGATGAGAAGCTATTGTACAGCTTTATTCAGACTAAGCATAAAGTAAGATTAACGCACGTTGTTGTAGGTGCACAAATTTCATTATCAAGTAGTGTTTCTTTGTGTATTTTGAGACTATTTTCATAATAGAAAGAAATGACAAGACATGTTGACATAGCCAAATCAAGGATTGCTTATCTTAGCACATTTAAACGCAATTCAAACCAGAAAAAATAGATTTGTAATAAGAGGACAAAGCTAGGTTCCAATAGTATGCACAAAGTGGTATTATTTATCCTGAAAACGCACGACAATATTTGCATGCAATAAAAAAAATGTCAAGCTAACTTGAAAAGATCAAGAGAAACAATTTTATGAATTGGGAAACTTAAAACAATATATCAAAAGAGTAAAATTAATATGGATAAGAAGAATTAAAAAAAACAAACTCATAATAAAATACTGGCTTATTTAGAACAATAAAAAAAAACATAAATGTTTCATGTAGCTCAAAATTTTACATGTACAAAATGCCTTTTATTAAGTAGTTATGATTGCTCGGACAATACTCCGATTAAATAAATCGTCAAGAATTTCAAAATACATATTAGATGTATTTCATTGATACCAAAATTATCATGTTCCAAGAAGGTTTTAAATAAGGTCTTTATACATAATTCTCGTTTTACATATAAAATATACCTTAGATCTGTATGATAAACTTTTCTTTTTCTTCTAGAAAAGAAGAAGGCGAAAGAATTTAAAGCCGAAATGATTACAAAATTAGCAGAAGACCTGACATGCTATTTAAACTCAGATATTGGCAAACATGAAATTTTGAATCCTCCTGGATTGAAACCTATCCGTTCTGTGCCGATACTTTCATTAACCCAAGAATATTGTTATCGATTAGATAGGGAGTAAATAGGTGGTGTGAAAGTGAAGGTACTCTGATAGTTATGCAAGAGATCAAAGATAAAATGAACGACCTTCTGTCAGATGTTCAATCAATGATTCATGACATCGAGAAAGACATAACTGGTTTAACCAGATCGACTCATATAACTTCGTTTGACGTTTTCACTCGATCAGCACTACATAGAATTGTGATTGGCACTACAATCAATATCATGGAACTCCTGAAATTGTTACAAATCCCATATGGTTTACGGGAATTTTGTAGCCCAATGATGAAAGAAAAAAGCTGAAGAACTATATACGATGTGGGTCTCACAATATTCAAATGATCGCATTCGAAGTAATTTTGAAATGATTTTGGAACAGAATATGACAGGATCGTTGATCTTATTTTGAAGACGAAATTCCAAGGAAAATACAAAGTTTAAAACTGACTATTGATAAACTATTTGGCGAACTATCTGATAATAAAAGGACAAAAAATCACTTATGGAACTGAATGGACTTGTTCAGGATATACACACAAAATCGAAGACTTCATAGTAGAAGCACAAATATAGTGGATGTTTTTTTTTTGAAAATATGACTCCTTTTATAGTACTACGTGTAAATATTTGTGGTTCCCTATCTTGGTTATTATAAAGTTATGAGTTACTGCGTCTGTAAAACTACAGACCTAAATATAAGGTACAGAAATATAAAAAGAAGAGACTTTGGGGCATTTAAAATATTCATTACGGCACATTTAACTAGGCAATGCTTTAAGACATATATAAACCCGATGACATCAAATCATCTCTGAAAAACTTGCTTTTCAGACGATACCTTCATTTCAAAATAGTTGTCGTACTTTTAAAGACGAATATTCTCTCGAATAAAGGACAATTTCTATACGTTCACACTTAAATATTTTAATAATTGAGTTAGCCATATATTCCGCAGCAGTAACTTTACATCATAACACATGTTTCTTGTTCTCATCAATCATTTAAAGTTCTCGATATATAGCCTATCACGGAGTAAGAAATTGACTTGCACAGTAGCAAGTGCATTGTTTGCATTTGTATTTTCGTTTAAACATAGTTAATTAGTGGGCTTTTGAAAGAGAATTTTAACTTGTCACTCAATACTGCACACGCATGCATAGTAACATTGTGGTATCGAAACACACTCTTTTTTTTCTTTATGTTGTATTTTTCAATATTCTACAAATGTTAGAAATTTGTAGTACACCATTTTATATTCATACTTTTTGTTCGGATTTATCCTATGTCTTTATAACCGTTTTGTTTATTTTATATAAATGCGTAATGTATCTTGAATGCATGTTATACATACGTCACACGACATCGAGGTAAAAGATGTACGTGAAGTTATCGACCGGTTCGTTGTTCGTTATTCGATATTCAATATCCAACCGACTGCTAGTTTTAATGGCTTCACAATTTTAAGAATCTCTCAGACTATGTATAGATACAGATGGTAGCAAATGAATTTCCTGATAAATATCATCAACAATATGTGCGGCGAGCTGAAAGTGTCACTTTTAATTAATAATCTTCAAACGTTCAGGTAAAGGGTAGAACGCGTTGACTAGATCTTTTTATCTCCTAATCTTCATAATTGTAGACATGTTGTTAGCTTATATACAGATACAAACGACATCAAAAGGAATTTTGTTTAAATTTTCGTCTTTTGTGTTTACGGAGGGCTCAAAGTGCCAGTTTGATAGTCAAAACATATAGGGCCATCTGTATCTTTACATCTGCATATGGATATTGAGATATCTGGAAGGTCTAGCCATCGCCCTGTGCCCTTTCGATCATTTTAACTAAACATTGACAATTTCTTTTCTATTTTTTCCATAATCATTTCTATTGATATCTTTAAATGTTACTATAGTGATCGTCTGTTTTGTTTCTATACATATTATGTATAAAAGTACATCTTTGAATGTATTTTGTTGATAAAATCTATATATTTCATAAAGAAAAACATGCGATACATGAAGGTTTATATTCACGACAGCTTGAAGGGGTCATAAAACTATTTCCGCATAAACTTTCACTCCTTTTATCTATGACTATCATGTTTGAATGATATCGAATATTAAAATTTTATTATTATCAACTAAGAAATTTGCATACCGAACCGACTGCTAGCAGCGATTGAATATCGAATAACGAACCGGCCGCTAACTTCACATCCATAAAAAAAACTCGACGCAATTTAACGCACTTTCTGTCATTTTAAGTGTACACGTTTTTTCTTTTTGAATAATTTTATTAAAACCCGTTTTTAAATAAGCTTCACATGTACATAGACATGATAGAAATCCGTTACTTTTATAAGATTCTTGTTAATTGATTTATATGCCCTGAATATATAAGTGATTATCTTAATAAGATCAGTTTTTATGACACGTATGCTTTATTTGTATTTCTGTGTTTAACTGCGCACATGTATGTAACCTGCATCTTCATGGAATAAATTCTATAAATCACATGTAGTTCCTTCATTCCTTGTTAACTAACAATACGACGGCAGTGCAAAGACAGAATAACGAAATTACACCATAAACACTATGGCTTCAGAAAATGACAATCAAACAAACAACAGTCCGCAACACATTACACGATAACCGAAGATCACGCATGCATGAACCCTATAAGAAAAATGTTCGTGTGAATCAGTGCTTTGAAAGGGTAAATGTTCCTTTTCGTCTAATTATACACATTTTGGAATTTCATGTAAAAGATGTTTTACATGGTTTTACACTAGTCACGGGGCCCTATATAGCATGCTGTTCGTTGTGAACCAAGGCTCCGGGTTGAAGACCGTACTTTGACCTATAAGGGTTTACTTTTACAAATTGTGACTTGAACGGAGAGTTGTCTTATTGGCACTTTTACCACATGAATATTTTAAACATCTCATACATACGGACGTATAAAACGTCCGTATGGAACGGATGTTTTACGGACGTTTAGTACCACTGACTTAAAACGTCTGTTTTTTCCTATCCGTATAACATCCGTATTCACCCGTAACACTTCCATCCTACAGAGTGTTGAATCATGTCTATTTCATGGACTTATGAATAATAGTAACATATAGCTCACTATAATACGAAACACAAATATAAGAATATACATAGTATATATGTATGTTATTCTTTTAGACAGAGAGAGCCGAAAATATGTTTAAGTGTGTTTCTTATTCCTCGGTTGTTATATATATATATCATATGCTACTCAGAAAAGTTTGCAGGTCCCAAAACTTTTATTTTGTTTTATTTAAAGAAGGAGATAAAATCTAATGTTGGCAAACTTATTTATTGTCAAAAATCACTTAGTACCTTATAAAATGTCTTCTTTGCTAGGATTTAAAACAAAGTGATATATACGTGTAATAAATAGTTTTAAAGTGATAGAAGGTACAAAGAAAAAATAAAAGAGTGGTATGAACTACCTATTTGTGGGAAAACCGTAATTCTGGGAATCGTCTGTTTAAGTAAGGATTTAGAGTTTATATACATATAAAACTCTATTTCAACTTGTTACTCAATGTCAAACAAAGGGTTAACAAGATAGTTTTCGTGACAACTTTTTTGGAGAAACATCTTTTGTGTTCGGGTTTACAAAATAATAATAATATCTATATGGGTATAACTATATTGAAAATAATATATATAGGTATAACCAAATTCTAAATTGTTTCCTGGTGTCAAAATTGTGATATAAACTCCTTTCTTGTAAAAGATGATAAACTTTAAGAAATATCATTCAGTTTTGCATTTCAATGGAGATCAACAGATTAAATAACTCTGAAGATAACGTTATGATAAAATATGCATATATATTAGTTTTATTAATACAAGTACCCCATGTCAACACATTTATTTAACAAAAAGACAATTTCAAATTTGGAATACACTATGAAATATACTTAGCAATTTGTATAATACAAAGTCTACCAACAAGATCTTTCTACAGCATTAAGTGAAACTTATTCTCATTTCTCAATAATAAGTCTTTTTGTATTTCCTTCTTTGCATGAATCAAAAGGTCAATTAACCCTTCCACATATTCATTTCGATGCCAGAGCCAAGAAACCTAGTAAGTTGTTTGACAATTTTGTCATATTTTATTTTGAGTATTTGTTGTTGACAGCTTGTCTCGATTGTGTCTGTTAGGTATATCAAAACTTGTATAGTATTGTGAGATATAAGAGATTGGCATATTGTTTAAGACAACATATACGTGAATAACCTTTATATGTTGTTTGTTTATTTGATTTTTTTCGGTCATTGGATTGCTGTCTCAACAATGTATATCCTTCAGTGCGTAATGTAGATATTTACATATACAAGTTACATGTGTATCTAAAACCTGCCTTTAATAAAATTGAGAATGGAAATGGGAATGTGTCAAAGAGACAACAAATCGACCAAAGAGCAGAAAACAGCCGAAGACCAGCAATGGGTCTTCAATACAGCGAGAAAATCTCGCACTCGGAGGCGTGCTTCAGCTAGCCCTAAACAAAAATATGTACTAGTTCAGTGATAATGGACGTCATACTAAACTCCGAAATATATATAGTTTACTTATTAATGTGATACGTATCAGTATCTAATTAGTTACAGTTTACGTGTATTTCTTGATTGTACAATATTTACAATATGTGATACACGTGTAAAAATACTCTGAAAAAACTTGTGAAGATCATGGAATTACGGACATCGCTCGATGTATATATGACCTTTATTGTTGACATTCATAGATACATCATGCAGGCACATTTAATACAAAACAGCAAACCAATAACACAAACACGAAAAGACAGGTTCATGCTATATTTACAGGGCAGTAAACATGAACCTTTATTATGAATTCTAATATGACGTGCTTCTTTCGCTTTGTGAATAAACCAATGCTCAAAATCCAATAAAATTTGTTTGCACATACGTATACTGATTAATGCAGAATAATGAATTTTATCAAATTGGCATGCATTTTATAAATTTCATTAACTTAAAACACTTCCAAACTCTTAAATGATGCACATGTTGTTATTCATTCATTTATTATGACTGTAATGTGTTGCACGTCGAAATTGACCTAGATACGAAAACCGTTCACGCTGGCTGTTCAAAACTTCTCCTCTGAAAATCACATCGCCAGCCGTTTGCTTGTTTAAAACAAACTAGGGAGGTTCATGGAAGAGCCTACACAAACGCTCTACACTTATACACATCGGACATAGAAATAACCTTAATTGTCCTAATCAGAATCGAAATAATTGATGCAAACTATACTTTATTGTAGTTTTAACATGGGTAGGCATTATATTCGTGTTATTTTAGCCTCACTATCGCTCGGGCAAAAATAATCACGAATATAATGCCTACCCATGTTAAACTACAATAAAGTATATAGCTTGCATCAATTATTTCTTAATCAAATAATGATATTTCCTTTTAAATCATTTTTCACGTTAATATTTCAATTTCTTAATGTTAAAGTGAAAGAAATTTAAAAGGCAAATATTTTATAAGGTTTTTTAATGAAAATAAAAATGTGCTTTTACAGCCGTAATACGGACGTTTTAGAAAACGTTTTTAATACGGAAGATCCCTTTTACGGACGTGCGCCCGTAAAACGTCCGTAAAACTTCTGTAGCTATTTTGCCTGACAGTGTGTAGATATCTCTTGGCGTGGAGATTTACAGTCGGAATGATTTATATGTCATTTGTTTAGGACTTTTAAGTGTTTACATGTATCAGTTATATGTGTTTGATAGCTGTTGTACAGTTGCATACCCAACATCTCTATTTATTTCTATATACGAAAACGCAAACAAAAGGAGAAAACAAACATCCAACTTGATTACATTATAACATTTGTTTACAGATTGACTGATTTTGATGGTGTTAAAACATAGATTTGGTCACGCTCATTTTACATTTGTATACTAGAAACAATATAGCAAAATGTTAAATGAAAGGAATCGATCTTATAAAGCTATTTCCCATTATCAAAAGAAAATTTATTTGAAGCATTATATTCCTCTACTGTATAGAAGTTTTAAAAATCGCAATTTGTTGCTTTTACTTTCATGTTTTAATTGCCTATCAATATATTTGAAACCTGCTGTCATTTTGGTCTCTTGTGGAGAGTTGTCTCATTGGCAATTATACCGCATCTTCTTTTTATATTTAAACCATATTTATAAAAAAACAAATGTGTCTTTTCCGTTTGAACCAAAAGTATCATTGTAAAGTAATTATATATGGGAATCACAAACCGTTATATTTTATCTATGCATATTGTTCAAACGATTATTCATCAACACCTCAACGACCAGAACGTCCCTTAGCAACAATAACTTATATTAAGCAGCCACAGACTTCGGTATCTGCTCAAGGTTTATGTAATCAATAATTTGTTAACCAAACCTGTGTTTCTTGTGTTTATTGCTTGAAACTACATAGCAACAGTACAAGCTGCATATATATTATATATAGTCTCTATATGTTCAGAATACTCTGACAAATGTAGAAAGGAAAATTTAAAATATATCTCTTTTTAAGATGTGGACCGTCGATAAAATTCCGCGTGTAGTTCGGTCCGTGAATATGATTCCGTAATATATACAAACCACCACAAGACGTTACTATTAGGTAACGTCACAACTCGTTACTATTTACGATAACAATTCTGTCTGATGAACCGTAGGAGATGCGATGAAAGCGCGAACAGAAACAATATTCGATTTATAATGTAATTTTTGTGTTTATTATTTTATAACTATATTTTCTGTACCAAGTATAGTGTCTGTCACAAAGAACACCCGGATTATACCTGATACTGGCACACAAACAAACACCATTGAAGGTACATCATGTATTACATAACCGGAAACTCAGCATATTGTATATAACACAGTACAAAGGAAGATAAGCAGTTTACATAAATTTTGCAACATATAACAGAGTTATCCTCTTTCTATACTAATTTACTAAAGCATATATATGAAACACTACATCTCTTCCTCCATTTTTAAAATTTGAAATCATCGTGACATTTTTTTAATAAATAAATCGGATAAAAACTTCAAATAAAATTGAACTACCCTATGTCAATTTTGTGTAAACATAAAATTCAAATTAACAACATTGTCAATAATATGTCAACAACAAAACATCTGTTATTAATAACTTCATAACTTAAATCATGTAACTTATAATTGTTCATAATAGTACACATTATTTCAAACAAAATCGTCAAACTTTGACGGTAAATAAAGGCAACAGTAGTATACCGCTGTTCGAAATTCATAAATCGATTGAGAAGAAAACAAATCCGGGTTACAAACTAAAACTGAGGGAAACACATCAAATATAAGAGGAGAACTACGACACAACAGAAACACAACACTAAAATGCAACACACACAGAAACGAACTGTAATATAACAATGGCCATTTTCCTGACTTGGTACAGGACATTTTAAGAAAAATGGTGGGTTGAACCTGGTTTTGCGGCTAGCCAAACCTCGCAATTTCATGGCAATGTTAAAAATAACACTAAAATTACACCATTACATGACAGGAATACAGTACAAATAAATGCAAGAACATTTAGGACAGAGAATTACACAAATAAACAATACAATATAGTACATTTCGACACGAAACAACAGAAACACTGAAGTGAACAAAAGCAAACGACAATGCAACACACACAGAAACAAACTATACGATAACAATTGCCATTTTCCTGACTTGGTACAGGACATTTTCAATCTGACTGGTCTATCTTTCATACTACAAGTTTCATCTTGACTAGAACTTAAACACTTATTTTCATCAGGATGGCTAGATTCATTTAAATTCTCATAACCATCTTTGTGACTAGAAATAATTTCAGACTGTATTAACTACATTTTGTTTGGATCAGATTGTGAGCAAGATATATCATTATTTTCTCTCAATAAATTTCTTTAAATGTGTCACATTTCTCCTGTATTGAACAGCTTGATCAGATTCAACCAATACACTGTTACCAGTTTTCTCAACCACTTTAAAAGTGGATGGTACAAAGGGTGTGGATATTTTATTTCCACGGTCTTGTCTGACTAGATCTCAAAACCCTTACAATCACAGTCATAGACCACAACGAGGGTTGGTCAAGGGCCGAAAGACTTGCTAGGGAAAGGTTTTGGATAAGAAAGCTAAGGACAGTTTCCCAGAGGGCATAAATAAAAACCTAGAATGAGTCACTCATTTTCCTACCATCACTCATTTTCCTGACATCACTTGTTTCCATTAACTCCGGCTTCCTTTCTTGACTCCTACAGTTTTAAGGAAGTTTTTGAATTTTACTAGATTAAATACCAGGGTTCTTTTCATTTGGTAGGGATGTACAAGTACACATTCACGTTCAATTACTTAAAACCTTAGCTAAAATTTACTATTATTTTGTTTTATCATTATCAAATTGCTATTCATTTGGGATGATAAATACGCAGCCTCTGTTTGACATATTTTACCAGCTAAGATCGATCAATGCTGTTTATTGGGAATGTATTTACACGCAGTTGTTGTAACATCTTAACTGACGTCATTTTGGAATTTTAGAGTTGTGCCAGTTCATATCTCTAATAACTATTTTTATTTTAGGCATGTCTTTGAGTCGTTTTTGGATATTCTACTATTTTACTAGCGTCTCTACATATGATGTTCGGGTGAAACTGTTTCACTTTTTTATCGAATAGAATTCAAGAATGCTATAGTTTAATAATCAGAATAGATTGATCTGATTCATTTCACATCGTGCTCATACTGATGAAGGATATCTGTTATCCGAAATATTTAACATTTGTTCATTTTATTGTTATTCTATGGTGATGTTGTACACCCTTTTAGACTTGTGATATATTATATTTTGTAGTGTAATGTATCATACTTATATGATCCATCGCCCCGTAAGACTTATCGTCGTTGGCTATTATTCAGTCATTTTATATATATGTTACAGGCATTTTCTAAATTTAGGCATTTTCTAAAATGCCTTAAAACTTGGGCATTTTCTAAAATGCCTAGAAGATTCAGGCATTTTACATAATGACTGATATTTACAGGCATTTTACAAAATCGAAAGGCATTTTACAAAATGCCTGAAATTATTTTATAGAATGAAATGTTAAATAAAACACAATTGAAAGCTTTGAACAACAGACAGTTTTATTTATGATTATTACTGATTGTTAAAGCTTGCAATTTAAGAGTTATTCCAAATTCACACAAGCAAAGAACTCGACAATTATTTGTTATTTCTTAAAATGTTTGGAGGCCAGAACTATTACACAATATTTGTTTTATTTTTTGCAAAACATTCATTGGCGCAAAATCAGGTTTAAGCACTTCGACCACATTTGGAGAAAACCTGGATCATGACTTATTGGGCACTTTTGTTACCTTTTCTGATAAAAATTTAACATTCGACAAAATTGTGTTTCGCAATGAGCCCACACGTCTTCTTTTACATACATGTATGTTCCCGTAAGATTCAAAGTACATTATTAAGTTTAGTTTGACTTGTATCTTTTGACTTATATAACTGACTGAAGCAGATCTGCCTGTGACGGGTGATGAATCTATAGCATTAGACGCTTACCTTGTCAACTCACCGTTATTTGTCTCTTCCTGGTCGAATTTTGAGGTCTTAACCACAGTTAACTACTGTCTCCTTAATTCATCAGATTGCAAAGACACAGGAATTTCCTAGAGGCAGTGGCATTACAACCAAACACCGCCTTGTATCGCAAAACCCATGCTATCGAGGGCAAGCGACAGTCGCAATTCCTATCCTTTATCCAGATCAATCCACTGCATATATACCGCAAACAAAAGGTGCAAAGGTTTTGTACACCATATCCGGATTTCGACAATTAATGTCTCTTCAGTGATGTTAGGAATTGAAACGGTATTTGGAAAGCCATACAATTTACCTCAATTTAGGATAGACTCTTGAATTTTGAGGAGTCAAAATAGGATGAACGGATCATATAAACTCGAAGGCAAATATAATACAAGCTCAAACGAAAAATATAAACAAGTCTAAATTGAAAACAACGTTCAAACCTATGATTGCGTTGGATAAAACCGCAATGTTTATACGTGTGCATGCAAAACAAATTATGTATATATATATATATATATATATATTTTTTTTACAAACATTTGGGTAAAACTTTCCACAAATGCATAGATTCCCATCGCCAACATACATACTTAAATCTCAAGACTTGACACCGTTTTTATAGAGTCGAAATGACTAATTGCCTTTTACTAGAAATATATATATAATTAATTAACGGTGTTTCGGGATTTTTAGCTAAGTTCTATTTTAGCAAGGGTTCCTTCTCAAAAGTCTCCCTATTTAAAAGTCTTGTTTTGCTAGGTGCTCTTTTAAATTTTACTGCGTTTATACGCAATGATAGGCATCTGTTTAAATATTGTTTTACAATATTCATCTCTTTGCAAAATTTGCCAATGTTTCTTAATAGCTCTGTTAAGATTTATAACTGTGGGGTTATATTTAGTAACTAGTGTAAGTGGAATTTCCTTTTCCAAAATTATCTGACAGAGTACTGCATCGTTTAATCTTGTATTTCACATCTTTTATGTTTTTTGCAGTTTCCAACTTATCATAGCCTCTATCTATAAGTTTATTCTCCAAGGTCAGAAGATGTTTGTTAAGATCAGTTTCGTTGCTATTGTTTCTTATGTGACGAATTGTTTCACCTGTTATAATACTTTTAAAAGTATGTTTAGGATGTGCACTTGTAATTGGGAGATACTGATAAGTTTCAGTTGGTTTGACATGTAACCTGATGTCAAGGACACCACTCGATTTAAAACGCTCCCCTTTGTACACCTCAGTATCTAAGTACGTCACTTCTGTATTGGAGAAATTATACGTAAAATTAAGTAGAGGTCAATGTTGTTTGCAATTGCAAAGAACTCATCAATTTGTGATTTGTTGCACTCTGTAATCATGAAAACATCGTCACGATATTGACAAATCATACTAATGCTATTTTTAAATTGAAATCTGTCTAAGATTTGTGTAAGTATTGTTGACAGATGCAGATCGGTGGCAGTGGCTGATAATATTCCACCTTGTGGCGCCCTATAACTTGTTTATATAAAGTCCCATTAAATTGGAACTCATTGTTTTCCAATATAATTTTGCAAAAGATATTAGATCTAATTTGTTTGGTACTTTAAACTTATACTTTGTTCGATCAATTTGATCTAAGAAATTCTTGGTTGTATCTAGTAAATTGTCAATGTTCATGTTTGTATACATTGAAGTTACATCGTAGGCAATTAGTGTACAGTTATGTACACAGGTCATTGACTCTATCCTATTGATAAAATCGTTTGTGTCTTGAATGTAAAACTCTAGTTTCCTCAATAAAGGTTTTAATATTAAATCTAAAACTTTTCAATTCTTCTAGTTGGAGAATTGCATTTAGTGATTATAGGCCTGAAAGGCACAGCTAATTCTCCTCTTTATACCCATCTATTTTGATAGCTTCTAATGAGTCTTGCCGAATTTTATGTATTTTAGGAAGAAGGTACATGTATCCATGTTTAGGATTCTTGCAGTCACTTAAAAGTTATAAGTGTGCTCATCAATTTCTTTGTTTGCAAATAGTTTATTTACAATCTTTGAAATAGATCTAGTGATAATCTCTGTGTTTGTGTGATTTATTTTCTTGTAATGATCACTCATTAGAAGCTATCAAAATAGATGGGTATAAAAGAGGAGAATTAGCTGTGCCTTTCAGGCCTATAATCAATAAATGCAATTCTCCAACTAGAAGAATTGAAAAGTTTTAGATTTAATATTAAAACCTTTATTGAGGAAACTAGAGTTTTACATTCAAGACACAAAAGATTTTATCAATAGGATAGAGTCAATGACTTGTGTACATAACTGTACACTAATTGCCTACGATGTAACTTCAATGTATACAAACATGAACATTGACAATTTACTAGATACAACCAAGAATTTCTTAGATCAAATTGATCGAACAAAGTATAAGTTTAAAGTACCAAACAAATTAGATCTAATATCTTTGCAAAATTATATTGGAAAACAATGAGTTCCAATTTAATGGGACTTTATATAAACAAGTTATAGGGCGCCACAAGGTGGAATATATCACCCACTGCCACCGATCTGCATCTGTCAACAATACTTACACAAATCTTAGACAGATTTCAATTTAAAATAGCATTAGTATGATTTGTCAATATCGTGACGATGGTTTCATGATTACAGAGTGCAACAAATCACAAATTGATGAGTTCTTTGCAATTGCAAACAACATTGACCTTCTACTTAAGTTTACGTATAATTTCTCCAATACAGAAGTGACGTACTTAGATACTGAGGTGTACAAAGGGAGCGTTTTAAATCGAGTGGTGTCCTTGACATCAGGTTACATGTCAAACCAACTGAAACTTATCAGTATCTCCCAATTACAAGTGCACATCCTAAACATACTTTTAAAAGTATTATAACAGGTGAAACAATTCGTCACATAAGAAACAATAGCAACGAAACTGATCTTAACAAACATCTTCTGACCTTGGAGAATAAACTATAGATAGAGGCTATGATAAGTTGGAAACTGCAAAAACATAAAAGATGTGAAATACAAGATTAAACGATGCAGTACTCTGTCAGATAATTTTGGAAAAGGGAAATTCCACTTACACTAGTTACTAAATATAACCCACAGTTATAAATCTTAACAGAGCTATTAAGAAACATTGGCAAATTTTGCAAAGAGATGAATATTGTAAAAATATTTAAACAGATGCCTATCATTGCGTATAAACGCAGTAAAATTTAAAAGAGCACCTAGCAAAACAAGACTTTAAATAGGGAGACCTTTGAGAAGGGACCCTTGCTAAAATAGAACTTAGCTAAAAATCCTGAAACAACGTTAATTAATATATATATATATTTCTAGTAAAAGGCAATTAGTCATTTCGACTCTATAAAACGGTGTCAAGTCTTGAGATTTAAGTATGTATGTTGGCGATGGAATCTATGCATTTGTGGAAAGTTTACCCAAATGTTTGTAAAATTGAAACGGTATTTGGAAAGCCATACAATTTACCTCAATTTAGGATAGACTCTTGAATTTTGAGGAGTCAAAATAGATATATATATATATGTTCTTTGTTTACAGGGCTCTATGATGTTCTTATGTTGTACTGTTATACCACCGAACCAGCTTAAGGGAGGTTGGGAACCAAACATGTTTAACCCCGCCACATTCTGTATGTTTGTGCCTGTCCCAAGTCTGGGATATAAAAAAATATTTTTTTTTGTTCAATTATTAATCATGTTAATGAAAGTGAAATAATGAAATAATAATTCGCTTTTAGCAGCCAGTATGGTTAAATTTTGTCAAAATAAGCTAAGAGAAATCGATGATGAATTATCCACTTGCAAATGAATAATTCGACCTCATTGAAACTGCATTCATGTGACCTTCAATTCATGGAAAAAAAGTCAACATTGAAAGTGAAACAAAGGTTAATCATTTGATTGACTGATTCGATCCACACATAATTAACATATATTTTTAAACTATAATATGAAATTAAACAGTTATTAGACCTAACTAAATCCAATTGCACGAGTTCGCTGTCTATTTATATCTATATTTATGGTTATATGACCATCTACAGTCTTCGGAGGTCAACTCGATCGTTAGTTAGATGACGTCTAGACTAAAGTAGACACGAAACGAAGATACATAATATCGAGCCCATGCCTTGTAAATTGTTTATTTTAAACTTTTTATAATTTGGATATACGTTTGAGTATGTTGTTAATCAAATATGAGAATTTTATTCAAATCGGTGAACATGAATTTGACAGCCAATGCCCCTTTAACGCAACGTTTTCTACTCTTCTTTTTACGAACATAAATGTTCAACAATGCATACCCTTTATTATGTAATCTAAGATTTTTAAAGGTTCTCGTTGAGGTTTAATGTCATTGGTAAGCTCTTTATGTCCTTTATGTGCAGAGGTGATACAGTAAACATACGAATCACTATAACAGTTAGAAGATCTATTTTTACTGCACGAGAGGCTAATTAGCAAAAAAGCCAGCTACAAGCGGTAAAGATAGGTAATGTTTTTTTCAAGAAAAGGTTCAGATATATATTCGAGCTTGGTACAACCAAGCAGAAATGCATACTACATACTATATACTAGATGTGTCGAGAATTTAAGTACTAGCGGTAACAGTACTGAGCAAATTTTAGCCGTACTGGTATCCTCGATATATAATATCTTTGATTTTTGCATCTACAGTCGGTCTTGCTATATGATGACATTGTCCTACTGTATGATTAATGGAAAACAATGGGTATTGGGTATTGAATTTCAGGAATGACACGAAATCAGTACATGCACAGCAATAAAAAAAAAACCAAACAAATAAATAAAAAAAAAAACCAACACACACACACACACAATACAAAGGAACAGAGATAATGTTTATAGCTGTTCTTTATCTCAAAGACTTTAAGTCACAGTGAGGCCTTCAACACAGAAAAAAACCATCTCGCCCGCTTCAAGTTTTAAAACGACCCCATTAGAACCGGTTTGAGCAGAATTCTTTGCCTTATAATTCGGAAAAAGAACATACTTTAAAGTAGTACCTATTTAAAACAAAATAGATCCTGTACGTAACGTATAGGTCATTTCCAAATATGCTAATAATAGTATAGCATTTTTTCCTTTAGAAAGCACCCTCAGACTATGAAGAAAAGATCGGGGTGTATAGAATAAAGGGTAAAACTAAAGGGTGAACAAAGCCTGATTCGCCCACCTGAATATTTAACAATGGCCACTTTTATGATAAAAATCACAATTAAAGGCGAATAACTTTATCAAGAGATAACTGAGTAACAGAGAGTCCTGTTGACAAAGTAAATCTTGTCCTGCTGTTTTCTTTTTGGTTTTTAAAGATGCTATATACAATTGTATCCACTATAGTTTTCAAGAGAATAAGCAAGAACTAAAAAAGAGTGGTAAAAATCATCGGTAAAGGGCAATAACTCCAATAACGACTCGGCTGAATATTTCAGCAATGTGGCTTATTTGTAGATCTTGTCTTTGCCTATCTAAAGTTTTTATCCATCTATAACAATTATCAAGATAATAGGCAAAAGCTAAAACATGGGAAAATGATCATGTAAGGGCAATAGCTTCGATAAGGAGTCGACTGACAATTTTTGGTCATGCTACCTTATTTGTAGATCTTGTATTGTTAAATATTTTGTTCATATAAATTTCTATCTATCTATTATAGTTTTTAAGAAATTAGGCAAAAACGCAAACTATTGGTAAAAATCGTCATCGAAGATCATTGACTCCAAGAAGGAGTCATCCGACAATTTCAGCCGTTATACTTAATTTACTTAATTCTAGATCTTGGATTGTTGATCACTTTTTCCAAAATAAATATTCTTTCTATCTATTTTCGTTTCCAAAATAATCAGCAAAAATTATTATAATAATTTACAGTTATACAAACGGATGATATGTATATATACCCTTGGAGGAACACTCTACTAGCAGGAGTATCCAATTGAAGCAAAGTAAAACGTTAGATTCGGATTACCTGTACTATTTAGTGCAAGTAATCAATCAAATCGTATCTACATCAGAACGTGAGTTCAAGTCATTTCCAGCTGATTTTTTATACTTTGTTATAATGCTGTGCTGTGCCACCATTGTCCATATTCGAAATGTTATTTGGACTCTGTTGGAGAGTATTTAGGAGATAATTGTATTGTATCTTAAGCTCCGACGGCATCAATTGGTAATTCGGGGTCATTAGTTAAATCTACGATCCACTCCATTCTATTTGAAACTGATCGAAAACAAAGTAAATTTGTACGTTTTCAATGATGGCATAAAATTGCAATCGGCAATTCTCGGTGAATCCGCTACTCTCCTTCTATGAAGATACGGAATCGGCCGAGTTATGACGAATGATGAAAATTGGTGAAATTATCCAATTCAAATGAACTTTACAGACGACGGTGCATAATAATTGCATTTTATACCATTGTTCAGTAGTTAATACTAACAGAGTCAGTTTATATATAAAATAATGTCACTGACAAAGCGTTGACTACGTACAGAAATTTGGAAAGTTACCAGCATAAACAAAAATGATTTGACTTTTCGTTTGAGATTTTTAGACACAAATACTGGTAGAATATTAAAATAAGTTTATAAGGAACTTGACAGTCTTATTAAGCAGCAACATAAATGTGTAGGTATTTTCACGTGGCGTATTACCCGGTATTAACTTGAATTGCAACGGTTGTGATTTGTTACAATAGTTGGAGAATTTTGGAAAGATGCAATGGCATTGCTTTCAGAAACATTACTCAGTCAGGGCTTTGGGAATATGTGACCAACATCAGATCTTACCTGGTCCTGTAGTACTTGAAGACTTATTGTTGCTTTTTATGCAATATATGCCGATTCAATAAAAGTTTTAACAAGTCTTTATCAAACATACTAATAGTGTTGTTCTCCTGAGTGGCAGTATTCAACGAACAAAGAGAATACATTAGCTAGCTTTCTGTTGTAGACTTACATTTTGATTCTGATTTCCTAATTAAACATGTTATTAGTCATCTTGTGAGGCTGGTCTTTGTTGTGTTTAACATTTACGACATAAGGTTTAGATGAGCAAAAGAGAAATGTTGGTTTGCACGTAAAACTGATTCATCCTTCAACATCGTTGTACCTGTACCAAATTAGAATTAATAATCATGTGTTTTAAGCGGCGCTTAATATAGTTTTTTTTGTTGGAGAAGTGGGGTGTTGGTAATAGTTATGAGGCCCCTCATGGGGTGTTCAAGTAATCCTATATTATCAAATAATCAAAATTAAAGTCCTATATACTAGTAATCAAATGATCACTTAAAAACGGCCAAGTAATCAAATAATAATAAACAAAAACACGAGGAGGCTCGGTTATGGTTCTTTGTACTTAATCCCATAAGGGATTCTACTTCGTCAAAATTATTTCCCATTAAGCCAGTTCGTTTTACAATCGGAAAAATGGAAGCCATTGTATTGATGACGCGCTGCCAATTTAGCTCTCGAAAACCGATAAATTTATCCAAATAGCATCTTTACGATCCTTATATGCCAGTTGTATTTTAATAGAAAATGTATATACTAGCTATTGAGCATCAGTTAATGTACTTGTCTGCATAAAGTGAACTTAAAAATAATGTCTGATTAGTTTTCAGGTGGAATTTTCGAAAATTCAAAAACATTTAAATCAATTATAATTGAATATTTCATGGAAGGGCAGGCTAACAATCAGTGTTTGAAGACTATAAACCCTAGATATCACACATAAAAATGAAGTTTTTCGAAGATATGAAATTTTAAGATCCAACTTAAAAGTTTGTCGTCAAGTACTTTAGGAAAATTTGCTATCCGAACACGTCACTGTTTTTGTGATTTAGAAAGGTATTTCACTTGACCCATATATTTATTTTTAATACTGAGAATGTTTGATGTTATAAAGTCAACCTGAAGCCTTGATATATAAAATGATAGAATCTGAAGCGAGATGATGCATCAAATAATTTTGCTTTATACTTTTTCAAAACAAAATATTCAACTCAAACACGCCTTAACATAAAAAGTATGCACTCGATTTTCTCTTTTCGGTGCAATTGTTACCCATTTATTGGAATTTTTCCCAAAAACTTTCGGCGGGGCAGAGATGCAAATTAATGCTGTTAATAAAAGATCAATCTATTATCTTTCTGTGGATTATTTTACGGCAGAATTTATGCCTATGCACACAGGAGACCCAATTGGACTTGAACCTGCCACATTCGACTACTTTATGAAAATGTGTCTATAATTCAAAAGTTTACAAATATCTTGAAGCTTCTTACTATAATTAAAGTAAAAACACGTATATAAGATGCATTAAATCCTAAATTATGTACCTTTATTGAACTTTTAAAGCCCATAGAAACAGATGTGAACAATTCAAATATACCAATTTTGCTTTTTAAACCTTCTCTGACAAAGAGTTCGACTTCTTTTGTTAAATTCCAACTGGTTTTCCGCCTATATCCCTTTATTGTATACTGTTGTATTATAATCTACATACCTAAGGAACATGAGTATTTCTCCTAACCTACGCTACATATTAGTGCGCCTAAATATAGCTGCTAAACATTACATAAACTACAAAAGTATAATCTTGGTTTTTATTTGTATACTGTCACTTAAAATTGATGTCAAATTATCTTCTAATGTGACAGATTGTTAAAACCAGTTCCTTTTATTCCCTTTATTTTGTACAGTTCACTCAGACTTTGGTTATCATCATGATGGAATTTTTCACCACACCTTGTAAATCAAGATACCAGCGTGGACCTTCCTGCCGTACTTTCCGTTCAGATTGCAATAGTCACAATAACTATACCACCATCCACCTTTATGTTCCTGGGCACAGTTATGAGGAGCCCTATCATTATCCTGATCTTTTGTTGTAAATTTCATTCCATTTGCTCTGCCGTCAATATTATCACTATCAAGACAATCTCCTATTAAAAACGAACACTATTTAAATATTAAGAAAGTATACACGCGGGTTCAGTACAAATCATCAATACAAGTTAAGAAAATAAATACAAATCCTGGTGTGAAACAAACTGTAATCGTATGAAACTGTGACATCGGCGACGTAGACTCGTAAAATAAGTCAAGATTTACATGCTATAATTGTTTTCAGTGTCGACGGCGCTGATGTTTTTCATCAGATTCTGAAGTGTAGGACCAATACAAAATAGATTACTGTGCAAGACATGACAAGTCTATGTTGAATGTATCTTGATGGATGGACAATTCGATAAAAGTTGTAACCGATTGATGACTTTATGTATCTTGTTTTATTTATTATAAACTTTAAGTTCTCATGTCAAGGTCTTAGAAGCTCATCAATTACTTTTAATGTTAAAAAGTAAAATAGCAAAATACCGAGCTTCAAAAAAAAAAAAAAGAGAATCAAACGGAAGTCTTTTTTAACAAAAGGCAAAATATGACTTGGTACAGGCATTTCCTTATGTAGAAAATGGTTGATTGAACCTGGTCTTGTAGCAAGCTAAACCTCTCAAATGTTTGACAGTATCATACAATCCCATTATATTGACAACAATGTGTGAGCAAAACAAACAGATATAATAGTTAATATTGTGAACCATTGGGGTAATTTAGTAAGAACGGGTTTGTTAGAGATAAATTTCATTGGTATCATTAGAATAATCTAGATTGTTTACAGATCATATATTATCTACCGTTATTGAATACCTGTGTCACAGATGACTACGGATAAGTTCTAATTGTCTCCGAATTTGTACTTAAATGAGCAACAAAATGGTGTTCACCCTTATTTTTGGTGGGGTTGATGTTGATCAGTTTTAGTTTTTCTATATAATTTTATGTTTTGTTTTGCCATAAAGTGTGATACATAGAATAAGGAATGAATCTGCATGAAGAGGGTAACAGATTTGACCATTGGAATATCGATTGATTTATAAAAAAAAATCCCATCTATTTTAATCTGCTGTTAGATTACACTTCTTGATTTGTATCAAAATTAATGTAAAAACGATGAAGGGATTTGGTATCTAGAAAATCCCGCTACGTAATGTTCCTTGTTTGGATGTTACGTATTCTTCCGATGCTTCAGTCTCGTTGAAATGTCGTTTAGAATTATTTCCAAAACATGTGATACAAGGGAAAACAAAACAATATTATAGTCAAACTAAACTATGCGATACAATTGTATACTTTCAATAAGTATTTTTGAGCAATAGAATTTTATAATTTCATAATCAATCCGGTCAGTGTCATCAGCCAAATTTTTGAGAGAAATATGTTTCTCGTTTTATATAGATTAGACCGTTGGTTTTCCCGTTTGAATGGTTTTACACTAGTAATTTTTGGGGCCCTTTATAGCTTACTGTTCGGTGTGAGCCTAGGCTCCGTGTTGAAGACCGTACTTTGACCTATAATGGTTTACTTTTATAAATTTTGACTCGGATGGAGAGTTGTCTCATTGGCACTCATACCACATCTTCTTATATCTATGCCATATCAATTTTCTTTTCAAAATTCTAAAATGTGTTTTTTCCCAATCATTTATATTAAAGAAGTTGAAATAATATGATTTTTCTTCTTAGATAAAGAGAAAAATCTCAAATTTACAAAATTGACAGCATTGTCGATATGACACGAACTAGCAACAAAATTTCATAAACCTTTTAGATTAACGCCAACCTATATTTTTTTCAGATTGGTCCACTTCATCTTTAGTCAAAATATGAAAAAATGTTATTGTTAAACTGTGATTTGTTTCATGATAATAGCCTACAAAAGGTAAAACTGATAATTAGTGGAAAATCACTGAACAGTAAAATTACAAAAACTGAACTCCCAGGAAAATTCAAAACGGAAAGTCCCCATTCAGATGGCAAAAATAAAAGCCAAAACTCATCAAATGAATTGACAACAACTGTCATATTACTGACTTGGTACAGGTATTTTCTAAGGTAGACAATAGTGGATTAAACCTACTTTATTGTTAGCTAAACCTCTCACTTGCATGACAGTCGCATAAAAATCCATTATATTGATAACAATGTGTGAACAAAACAAATAGACATGATAATATATGGCAATGTCAGAAAAAGGGGAACAGCAGTCAACATTGTGTTATTGTCTTAATCACTATAGAAACAAAAATGGATATAAATAAGGTCAGTAGCAAAAAAAAAAAGGAGAAGAGTACCGCAAAGTTATTGTACATCATACAAGTATTCAACATTAAGTGCTAATTTATATATGCAAGATTGCAGAATTACATACGATTACATACCTGCAGTACCGTGGTAATTTGTAAGGTTGAGTAAATACTTAGAGTTCTCATCACCGACAGAGAAAGACGAATAGTCAGCATAACTAACAGTACCATTAAGTTTCTCAAGAATAATATGTACGCGATGTAGTCCATTGGTGGTCAATGAATGAATATACTCGTTACCTGTAAAGTAAAAGTATATATACCTTCTTATTGGTTTCTGTGACAAAACCTATAACTGTTATTAGAATACTAACTTAGTGCGACGAAAGTGTTCTCAGTACATTTCAATATTATTTCAAAGATACAAAAGACCATGCACTTGTCCATGAAATTTGAATTAAATTAACTACTTCCGGTTAAATATTTAAGTATCTGTGGGTTATATATCAAAGGCTTATTTGATGACATACTGATTATATTTAGATACTTCCAGATGTTAAAAATCCTTCTCTTTTCATAAGATAGCTTTTCACTAAATCGATTCCGATACAATTTGATTTTTAGGTGTGGTACCCTGACGTGGTTCTGTTTAACCCAAAGTCACTACCAGTTTACTTTTTCATAGTCAATAACTTTCCATTCTCATGCTGAAATCATTATTGTTTGCCACGGGTGTTATTCGGTTTATCGAGAGAAATGATCGTGAAAGAATACCTATACAATGGTCAAGTATTGCAATTGGATCGCGAAAGCTCTCGTATAGGATCGTGAATTCAATCTTATCGAGAAGACATATGCAAATTTAATTACTTATCTAATTTAATTAATTGAACGGTAAAATTTACAACAAAATAAAACTGTCTGTCACAATGGTTCAACCTTATGATCAGTATGTGAGAAAATCCATTTTAAAAGTACATCGTTTTACAAAACTACAAAAGACAGATTGCTCCTCGACATTTCAATGGCCTTAGAAATGTAAACAAAATGATTTTTCATAGTTCGAATGACTAAACTACTTTTGAAATGAAAAGGTCATTTCATTTGAATGAATCAAATGTTTCTCAAAATTATTTTGTGTAAGCATAATCAGAAACTTTATAAAAAAGAAATATTTACACAAAATTGATATTTCGGATCGTGAAAGATCACATACCGCTTTTGAAGATCGTGAAAGAGATCGTGAAAGATCTGATGCTGCGAAGACGTTCAAATCATTCTTGAATTATATGATAATTTATATTTGTTATTGGTATATAAAAAAACTAGATTTGCATAACTAACCCGTTTCTCTATTTTTGGTGAATAGGGCTATAATCGTGAAATGCCATTGTATCTAATTATCTTATAATACCATAGCAATATAAGTCTATTTGTCCGACCTTCATAAGTTTTATTTTCTTATACAAATATAAGATTGATTTTTTTTTATTAACAATTTTCATTTCTTATTTTATGCCCATTTTATATATAAAGCGAAGATCCTCAATAAATTTGATCATTTCAATGTACTAATATTTTCATACCTCGACTGTGCCTTATTTAATGGATCAAGGTTTAGTTTGTGGCCAAGTCCGTATCGCGGATTCGTTAATCTATAGGGTAACTGTATATGATGTAAGTTATGATTGTTTACATTTTCGACTAGAAAGGTTTCAACTTACCTTGACCTCAATATCATACATCACTGGGCAATGTTTATTTTATGAGGTTTGGTCTTTTGCTTATATACCTGTACGCAATAGGGCCACTGTATTTGGTGTATGGTGTACATAAAATTGAGAATTGAAGTGGGAATATGTCAAGAAAACAATCCGGCCAAAAAGCAGAACACATTCAAAGGCCACCAATGGGTCTTCAATACAGCGAGAAAATCCCTCACCGGAGGAGTGCTTCAGCTGGCCCCAAACAAAAAGTGTACTACTTCAGTGATAATGGACGTCATACTAAACTCCGAAATATATAAAAGTCAACTAAAATTAAAAATCATCTGTCTGTCTGCATGTTTCATATATGACGTTGACCACATTTTCATGGTTCATTGGGCTTTGTTAATTTTTCATGGTTTTGTCAGTTTATCAGATACTAAAATAGTTCAATTGTATTTGATATATTGAATGATAGTAAGATGTCTATGTCTGGCTGTCGGCCAGGGTTCATATACTTTCGACCTTATGTTCCGTCTTCAATGCAGCGAGAAACTCCCGCACCCGGAGGCGTATTTCAGCTGGCCCCTAAACATATATATCAAGCGCGTAGAGTGTATATGTGCAGAAGAAGAACCAAGTTGTGTCAATCTTTTCGTCTAGGTTTGCCAAGTCTAGTAATCAAAACACCACTGACTCATCTGAATTGCGTTGAGTTTCAAAGATGTTTGTAACCAGTTCAGCTTATACGCAGTTTCTTTCATAATATTTTCTTCTTGAGTGCAAGTGCTTTCGGTCTCTGTTTGTCTCTTTACTCTCTCTCTGTCTCTCTCTCTTTCTCTCTCTCTGTTGTATACAGCTGCCAGACATGACAGGTGATACTTTATTGCTTGTGCTAATACATCACCAATACTTAGTTTAGCCAACAGCTGTTTATTCTGTAGAACTGTTCCACGTTCCACTAATTGTTGGTTCAGTTTCATTATTACTGCCTTTCTAAAGCGGATAAAGGCAACTCATAACCACAAATGAAACATTGATGCAAATGTTCTACGGGTTGGTTGTTGATCTTACGAACGAAGAGTACTTCTATAAATTAAAGGGATTTGCATTCACTAGAACTTCCAGATGGCATTGGTGACATTTATGGCGTTTCTAGGCTCTCTCAAGTTTTGTATTGTTAAACATTATTCTGCACAAATTATGATACTTGTCATTTTTTTTTTATAATGTTTTTCCTCTTCGTCGCTAAATCGCCAAATATCTGGAGGGATAGGGAGTGCATTTACTTCATGAAAAAACGGATATTTTTGTCCATTATTGTATATCCTTCAGTAGGTCAGTTATGTCCCTGACATAAACAAAAGTGTGTCCAATCAGTTTCAACTATCTGTTGATGAAGCTGAAAAGCGAATTCTTTTCGCCATTTCAAAAACCAACTTGTATATAAATAAAATAAAGAGATCAACAATGTAACGATAGAACAATGACGCAAATAGTGTCCGAATAAAAATCTGAACACTTCTGATATTCAGGTCAAGGCATTATCCTTCCACCACCTGTATAGCACTTTGTTGTATTGAATTGAAATGAATTCGGTAAATCCAATTATAAGATTGCCTACATTTAGCCCGATCTATTATCCAGTATCATTTAACTCCTGTGTGTTCTGTACAAAATCAAGTGGAAGAAACCTCTCCTTCTTTGCCTGTCTCTCTTGGCCTTAAACATCCTGTTGATTCAGGTACCACTCCATGCATTTATGATTTTGGCAATCATAGAGTATTGGGAGCACTTTATTCTGATAAAGCTGACATTGGACTCCATGCCGATATTATCGGCAGTGATTTATGACAGTTGTTGTCCATTCGTTTGGAATATGACAGGAATATGACAGTTGTTGTCCATTCGTTTGGAATATGACAGGAATATGACAGTTGCTGTCCATTCGTTTGATGTGTTTTGTCATTTGATTTTGCCATTTGATTAGGGACTTTCCGTTTTGAATTTTCCTCGGAGTTCAGTATTTTGTGATTTTACTTTTATACCGGTGAGCTCTGGAGGTGAAAATAAACCACTCTCTGAACGGCTTCAAATGATAAGTGATAAACTTTAAGTTATAACTTGGTAATGAATGACATTTGACAAAGTAAAGCAACTTCACAAGTTGGACTGATACCAAGCAATGGTTGGGGACGGGCGCCAAGTAAAGACTTAACATTAAGAATCGGTTATAAATAAGGTCCAAAGATCAACCTCAAACGACGATTCAAATTAATTACTATCAAAGAACTACGATTTAACCATTGGCGTATGATAGCATAGATCAAATGTAGGATATTTATATAACTGGAAGTAATTTATCGACCGATATTTGACCGGAAGTGATGTTTTATAACTACAAAAGACAAATAAACTTTCATTCACCCTATCCCTATCTAGTATCATTTTGAATAAATACAACCAATATGTATGCAGAATATCTACATTTGATGTCTTTTACCTGGATAGACGTCATTTTGAAATTCAAAGATGGCCGCCATGATAGAATGGATTTTTTTTCTGGCTACCCCTCAATATGATTAAATACATCTACATGCCTGTTCTAACAAAGTTTCATGCTTTTAGCACCATTTGCATGATGTGTGTGGTAAGGACTCAACTATCGCTGTAAACGAACGAAATATCTTTTTTCCGTACTTTGGAAAGTATTTCTTTGCAAATCAAAATGTCGGCAACCTTGATTACATTTTAGCAACATTAAGAAATCGACGTTTCGTGACAGACTTGTTTCTTTTTAACTCTTGTTTCACATGTTTTTATGTTTCAAACATCTACCTAGCCAATACTCTGTTTGAACGTTTCCAAAACCTTCTTTGTATTCATTCCATGTTCTATCAAAATCAACGTCAAATCGTCGTTGAATCACCTATAATGTATATTCTTTGTAATAATTTAACATGTCATATCTAGCAGACCAATAATTGTTATTTGATACCTTTTTTATGTTTCTTGTACGCCAGGATCAGCGTTAACACGATACACGATAATGGCAACGATTTCTCTTGGCGTTACATCATTTTGTACCTAATCTCCGCGTTACGTTGCACAATAAAGACATGATTTTCAGTGGGTAATGCGATATTTTGTTCAATGTATACGTAACATCGGATAACCTTAACCAAGTAAATATTTAATACCTTACACGGCGAAATGATAGTTCTTCAACCATGAGGGTCTGGATTGGGTTTACAGAAAATAGAATAATGGCAAAAATTAAATGAATAGAGAAAATTGAGGAAAACATATATATATATATATATTAAGAGAATAATGAAGTGCAAAAGTATAAATAAAATTGTAATAAATAAAATAATCAGGTAAAAATAAACTGATTACAGAAATGATCAATGTACTGATTAAAGAAATCATCTAATAACAGTAAAATAATTTCTCTTAGAATTTTACAAAATAAGCTTTATTTTAAGAAAAATCCCTAAAAATCTTAAGATGACAAAACTAAGGACCTCCCATCCAGACCCCAAATATGACTGCGTATGAAGTAACATGTTTCTTATTGTAAATTAGGTGTGTCTCAAATCGAACAGTTTTGCCTAACCGGTTACTCGGATAATCTTTCGACCGATTAACCGGTTAACCGGTCCTTAAGTTGATGTTTAAAAGCGTTATCTATAGTAACGACAAATGTTTGTTTTATATAGGATAATGTGAAGTACCTCCTTGGGCATTATAAGGCTTGGCTTTGAGCATTCCTGGTGAAGTTTTACTTCTAATAATACCATACTAACGTTTCAACTATAACGTTTGTAATAACTTCATATTGAGAAGATTGGAAATATATTAAATCATTGATTGTTTTATTTTTATCTGATGTCACAATAAATAATGTGGAGTGTTTCAATTTGAGATGATTAAGCGTGTTACTCGTACCACACAATATATATATTAATTCAAGTTCGTTTAAATTATGACAAAACCTTGAACGATGGAGGTATACGCAATATTAAATCCAAATTAGATAATGAATAAATCGTAGAATTAAATCGATTATTAAAACTTTTCAAAATACATGTTAGCTAATTATGTTTACTTAAGATATTGCCGCGAGCTGATTGACACGTTGTTTGTGTGCTGATTGTTTTTTTTTTTCATTGTTTATCAATATAACGGACAATTGATCCGTCAAATTAATTACCTCGACGATTATTTTAAAATTGAACAACATTTAGTAATGATTTCAATACACACTTATATAAAATCTATTAAAATTAAGAAAAGGTCAGATTAACCTATTAGCGTTTTTGGTATTCGATGTTCGGTCTTTCTTTACCGATAAACCGTTGATAACACTATAAAAAAGCGAAGCAAATTCGAATTATATTATTATTGTTGAGCAATCACATTTTCTTAATTACGTTGAAGGCCGATGCTAACAAATTGTTAAGCATAATACAACAGAATTAGTTTTTTTCAAAGTCAGATTAACGTTAAAGATACAAACCGTCCATTTAGTTCCATTCAAAATCATACAGTACACACTTTTAGGATGATTATCGCCTTTTGGATATATGGTAAAACACCTTGCTTGTCAAAGTTAATGTCAGAACATTCCTTGGATAGCCTAAGGATAACAACAATAAGATGATAGTAAACATTTAGACAAAGGCAGTTCTAATTGATAAGGAACGACAAAGGCAGTTCTAATTGATAAGGAACGTTTAAATAAAATGAGATGATGGGGACATACTTTTACTAACAATGTATTGAGGATGATTTCATTTCACAATTGAAAATCAAAAAGCTTTCTTATATTCAGCCTAAGTGTATTTTTGAGCAATGTTGTTTGGGTGTATTAAGAAATTTTCCAAACGAAAATATTACCTTTAAACCAAATTCTAAATGAACATATTTTTTAATAGCTAGAAAATTTGAATGAATCTTTTCTAGCAAGTTGACGAATGATGATAAACTATCGCTTATAAACCTTTCCATATGGTAGTCGCCATACTAGTTGTTGCAGTAGTAGTAGTTGCCTTAATTGTTGGTTTAGTTGCTGTTGTGGCCTTGGTTGTTCCTGTAGTTGTTGTTGCTGTTGTTGATTCGGATGCTCCTGTAGTTGGTGTTGCACTTAAATTGATTTTCCAACAATCCATATTACACAAATCGTCTGAACAACATCTGCTGCATGCAGAACTTCGAAGGTGACTTCTGATTGCTCTCCGTTTTCTGCCTATAATGGGCATACCACCTGACACAGCATCACACACCTAAACGTAAGAGTGGAGATCTACACTTACTGGGCTCAATATTTTGAAGCGTTCGAATTGTGTCTTTTGGTGGTATGCATGTATAAATGTAAATAAATGAGAGAGAGAGAGAGAGAGAGAGAGAGAGAGAGAGAGAGAGAGAGAGAGAGAGAGAGAGAGAGAGAGAGAGAGAAACCAGGATGTTTGAAAGGGCAAATTCGATTGTACAATAAAATTTAAAGTGTCGCATAATATAACAGTTGTATTATTTAGTCCAGCGTATTCGTGCATGTTTTGAGAAGAATTGTGGGTTAAATGATAAAAGCATGAATCTTTGCACAATTGTAGATCTATATATGGTAGTCAATTTAAACTATGGACCCACTCTGAAAAATCCAATATGGCGGCCATTTACAAGATGGCTGCCAGTCAGTCAAATTTTCACCACCATGTATAAATTAAAGCAAATACTATTCAAATTAAATCTTTGAAAAGCATATAAAATGTAATTCAACGTTTCTAGTAAGTCATGTCGGTATATTATACTTTAAAACTTTTTGAATTGGCGGAAAATTTCAAAATGGCCACCAAAAAGTGAAAATGAACTAAACTAAGACAAAGCTCTGCTGATATTCATTTCTTTCATCGAATTGCACTTTGCAGTTCATACGATGTTATGGGGATTGTGTTTCCATGACACATCGATGCTGCTTGGAAGAGAATTTAATCAAAGATCCCATTAAATGGAAACATTCGAAAGTTTTAGTACGCCTTTAGGATTTGTTTGACTGTGTACCATCTATGTTACAAATGATAATTATATATATATTCCAATTCTCCTTGCCACATTCCTATCTTTTTCCTAGACTGTAGATCAAGATGATCAATAAATACGACTCATCACCGATTTTCTACTTGCAATGAGTAACACCACTCGTGCTAACAGTTGGCCAGAAACTACACTCCCTTCTGGAACACCTGCGTTGACCCCTAGTTTTGATGAAAAGGGACTCGTGTTGTTTATGCTGTCAATGTTGTGTTATTTGTTCTTTATTTTTCAATGTCTGTGTTGTCAACCAGTGAAAGTCGTGTTTATCCATCGTACAGACATGGAAAACCTTATTTCATTTCAAA
Organism: Mytilus coruscus; assembly: GCA_017311375.1. NCBI lineage: Eukaryota > Metazoa > Mollusca > Bivalvia > Mytilida > Mytilidae > Mytilus > Mytilus coruscus. The sequence goes on along the minus strand of CM029597.1, from coordinate 94,954,731 downwards.
CTTTCACATTTGGTCAAATTTTAGATACTTTACATATACCAATATGTTTTAAATTTGGTGATACTGAATACGACTCATCAAACAATAGCGCCTAAGCAGCTGACCCTTCTTGAGCACCAGAGATCATCCCCTGTTTTATGAGAGGTTGGTGTTGCTTAATTTTTAGATTTTTGTGTAGAGATGTCTTGCCTGATATTAGTCTTTTTGCGTTTTTTATCCATGTTGTTATCTGGTTTTGTTTTTATAATGATTTTTGAGTGTCTTGGTGTCTTCTTCATCTTTTATCATCTAAACAAATTGTCAACAAAATATTTTCACAGCAGTTTTCAAAATGTTTATTAAGGAGAGCCCAGTTAGTCTTTGCACAGCTCCTCACCACATTTAAACAGCACTGTAAATGTACATAACATCATTGCCCTCGCACATTTTTATCTACCATTTTAATATCTTTCAACCACATTTTATTAGCTCATTCCAATATGCTGATACCTTTGTGATAAATGTCCAATAAGGTATATGCTATCCGCATTCACTGAAGTAGCATTACGGATAAAAGGCCGAAACATTCCCTAACCTAAAGCTTTCATATGCTTATAAGATGGATGGAAACTTGTTAATTACTATAGCCATTTTGGGCAAGATACCTACCATATTTATATGCTGTATTTTTGCGATATTAATCCGATTGGCCAACCTTCTCCTTTACAAGTGTATAATTCTACTCATGGCTTGATCTACATTTACCATTTTCAAATTACGTTTGCAGCACTTGAACTATATAGTTAAATCACATAATGTCGCATACGGGTACTAGGAGTCACAATTATGATGGGAAAGTGCAAACAACCACTGAATAAGCAGTATAATGACACCTATATACACCTAGAAGGAATATAATCTTAATTTGTCTCACATCAAAATGTCCAGTTTAATCTTTAATGTTACAGACCAGTTGTGGTTAAGTGGCCTCAATTTTCTCTTATCACTCCATTCTTTGAATGTTACATAGTTTTCACCAGGGTCTCGTTCCTCAGTTAAAACCATGTTAGGATCTTTGTATAAGAACGAGAAGTACATCTACTGTAACCTCATGGAAAAGTCTTGTTCATGATGCATGAGAGCCTCTAAAAAGAATCTGCAGTTCATGATGAAGTACTATGTTTCCTTGATTGAACACTTGTTCAATTACTGCCCAGTTCCACTTTTTGACAATTTGACAACATCAAAAAACAAAGATTGATCACAAGTGATTATTGATACATGTCTCGGAAAACAATTAACACATTGCTGGATTGTATTCATGGAATGTCGAATCGTAGAGACAGATTGGATATCTTCCTGGAACATTGTTCAATGCGGACAGATATATAAAGGCGGATGGCCATTTGTCTTGGCTCTACATGCGTGGAATGATGTCCAGACATACTTAATGTTTTCATTATCATCTGTTTCAAGCCATCTGTGTTATCATTTTGTTAACTTATGTGTACCATGTAAGGATAGATGTGCACAATTGACTTATTAAACCAGGTTGGCATACATGTATTTCTGGTTAGACAGATGACAGAGTGCATGTCCATAAAACGGTTATTACTAGATGTAATTATGAAACGCATGGTTATATTTGGTTAGTGCTAGGACATATCTTGTTCTATACTAATATTATTAGTTACTAAGTTATAGCATAATACGAACAGTTGCGATGGCGAGTAATATATTGGTTAAAGCATCAGAGAATATATTTCAAAGCATTTAGTTATGACGAATGAGCCAAGTTAGACTAAAAAATGCTGAAATATGGAAATTTTCGTACTATATGACGATTCTTTAGCCGTTGTTGAACTCCTGTTGTTGTCAATATTGTCCACGGCTGCTGTTGTAAAACCACCAGAATTAGCAGAAGGATCCACATATACAATACTGATTGTTTCATAGATGGAATCTTCAAGTACTGTAGATAAATATATAATTTGATCATACACAAACGACCAGTGTAAACTGTATATTTTGTCATTAAGTACCTCCTTTACTGGTCCTAGCATTCAGTAGAAGGGTCATAAACATTTAGAGATGGTTATAGTTGAGTTGATATAGTATTAAAGAAGAATAAAACAGAAGTAAATTCGAAATGGATAGCGTCGTATTTGCCTCAATGGAATAATTTGACTGCATCTAAATATTTGCCCATACGATAATCAACTAATGTTTTGATGACTGTGGAAAATACTTTTGCCTACATCATGTCTTTTGAACTACCTGTATGTGCAGCTTATTCACGTATCGTTATCATACAAGCAGATCGTTGCGGTTGCCTGTTAAATTGCAACACCAAAATAATTATCAAACAGAAGAAGAAGTAAGGAACTGCCTTGTTAATGGATGGCAAGCCTCAGATTATTGATCATTACTATGTCCTCTTCCACCTGATCATAAAGAAAACTGTTCAAGTCGAGAAGTTTTCATTCTAGTTAAGTCCATCTTAAATATTGGAAAATGCCAGTATCTATATATACGTGATCCCTCGTTGTAGATTACATTTCCGAAAGAATGGTACCGTAGTAACGATTTTCTATACTTTCTGCACAAGTCTTTTGATGTTTGGCTTTAGTATAAAAATGTGGCATACACTCGATATCATATGTGCTAAGTTTTAAGTACGTCAAAACAAAACACTTTGTAACCTTATATAAGGGATATTTGTTGATTTTGATATCTTATGGCGGCCATCTTGGAAAAAGCCGCCATTTTGAAATTTCAACTTGTGTCCTTAGGTAATATTGTTAGAAGCATTCAGAACTACTAACATTCCAAATTTGTACTAGTATAAGTGATATTTGTTAATTTTGATATTTTGAGACGGCCATCTTGGAAAAAGTCGCCATATTGAAATTTCAAGGTGGGTCCATAGCTAATATTTTCGAAACACCCGCACTACTGTCGTCCCAAATTTGGCCTTGAATTTGACCTTATATAAGTGATATATTTTGATTTTGAAATTTTATGGCGGCCATCTTGGAGAAGCCGCCATATTGAAATTGTAAGGTGGGTCCATAGCTAATATTTTTAAAACACCAAAACTATTACCATGCAAAATTTGGTGCTTTTATCACCAAACCCACAATTTTTTCACCAATCAGCCGGACTATATATATCATCTTACATTAATCTTAATATTGCACCAGAATTGATTTACTTTGTACTGGTTTGGCTTTATCACTATTTTGATTTGAGCGTCACTGTTGAGTCTTATGTAGACGAAACGCGCGTCTGGCGTATGAAATTATAATCCTGGTACCCTTGATAACTGTTTACACCACTGGGTCGATGCCACTGCTGGTGGACGTTTCGTCCCCGAGGGTATCACCAGCCCAGTAGTCAGCACTTCGGTGTTGACATGAATATCAATTATATGGTCATTTTTATAAATTTCCTGTTTACAAAACTTTGAATTTTTCGAAAACTAAGGATTTTTTTATCCAAGGAATAGACTACCTTAGCACAACTTATTTGGAATTGTGTGTCCCCAATGCTCTTCAACTTTGTACTGGTTTGGCTTTATCACTATTTTGATTTTAGCGTCACTGATGAGTCTTATGTAGACGGAACGCGCGTCTGGCGTATGAAATTATAATCCTGGTACCTTTGTTAACTAATTACAACGCTGCAATTTGTAACGAAAAATTATGTCTTTGAAAAGAAGTATCAAACAAAGCACCATTCCGTAAAATCATTGAAAATATAATATATTGGTTAAATACTCGCTAATATAATATATTAATGTTTTAACATTTACTGTACCTACAGTTTTGTACTGGTAACTAGTTGTGTAAAATCTTTCACCAAGACTAAATTGCTCTTCAATATAACAAAACTAAAAACATATAAATTATTTTTATATATCATTATTTTAACTTAATTTTATTATTGCTTCATTTTGTAAAGAAAGTGATTTATCAATTTAAATTAAAAAAAATTATAAATGTTACGCAGCTAATGTTTTAATGATTTGTGTACTTTTTGATTTTGCATGCAACACGTGATAGCTTGCATGGTAAAAGTAGCGTATGTCTTTCCTGTAGACCAATGCAACTTTAAACTTATAATTTGAGGATGATTTGCATTCTGTAAATATCACTTTTGTTTCAAGAATATGAAGTATGCGATTAACTACAGGCAATCGTACAGTTTACAACAATGAACAAAATCTATACTTTTAACAAACTGCAAAAACAAAGAAAAAGGCTCTAGAATGACATTAAAATATTACTCTTGATTTATATGAATCTTATAAGCTTCAACGAAAGGCCCAGTTTCCTACATTGATATTCTAAATAAACCTACCTAATGATAAGAGGTTCCATTCAACTGATTGCCAACTGTTTTCAACATATAAAATTAATAGACAAAAGAAGTGCGTTTAAGATTGAATATTTACTTCTCAAAGTATTTTATTTGTTTTGTGTTTGTGAGCTGTATCTGTTATATATGGCTTTTACATGTATCAATGGAATAGTAAACAAAGTAAAATATAGTTCCTACAATTTGTCTACATTAAACTAAATTTGCAGTTTCTATGGAAGAAAAATCGTTTCAAATTTTAATTTTCACACAACTTTGAGATTCGGCAATATTTCAAATCGAGTATCAAGTATTTAAAGCAAAAGATTTAACGATTAATTCTGGAAAATTAGGCATGTGAATTTGTTAATCAATGATGCAATTACAACACTATGTTTATCAGGAAATGCTAAGAATGTATTCATCAAAGTAAAATATCTGTTTCTTGATTCATACCCGTATAATAAATCAAGGCATGGAGGGAAATTAAGACAAATAGAGATTTCAGATAAAACCTGAATTGTAAATACCTGGTTTTGTTCACAAATTGATATTGTTTTGCATTCATTCATTGATAATGCTCCATCACAATGGTAACATATCGGTCCTCTCGACAGTGTTAATCCTTAAAATATAATACTTTCTTTATTTTCGTAATAATTAAAGAAATTAACAAACAAATATGCAAGTTGACATTCCAAAATGAAAATATAGAACAAGTAAGTAGTCAGGCGTCACTTTTAAGGAATAAAACCACTAATTAATTTATTTCAATTTCTATGTAAAATGATGCAATTTAGAAAATTTATTATGTCTGTCATATTTGTTTTCCAGAAACTGTTTTGTTATAATTTAGGCTGTTAGTTTTCTCAATTGATTCGTTTCATATTTTCATATTTTCATCGGGGCCTATTATATCCAACCTCACGATATGGAGTTTTCTCGTTGTTAAAGGACGTATGGTTGCCTATAAATGCTTACATCCACTTTATTTGAATTTTGGTGGATAGTTGTCACATTGGCAATCATACCTTATCGCTTAAATATATATATATTTGTCTTAAGTTAGTATAAAGTGGCAATCATTGCATTATAAAACTATATCTTATCCTGACTTGTGCTAAACAATTCTTTAATTGCCATTTGAGTGCACTGCTTCCCGGAAATTGAAACTATTAAAATTTATTTTTAACATACTGATTGGTCCATTAATTACTAATTGTAACTTTTGGCGAAAATATTTATTATTAAACTCGTTGGCAGCAGTAAATTGTATTGGGCAGAAAATAATGGATTAAGATAGATGAATTAATTAGATGATATTAAATTAAATACACTGCAGTATTATAAGTTACATAGTGTGTTAGTGACCTAATACTATATATACAGGGTCAGTAAATTCCATATGGAATTTATTGACCCTGTATATATTGTATTACGTCACTAGCACACTATGTAACGAATTTATCTTACCGACTATCTTTATTTGTTGAATTTAGACTAGAATTGTCTCATATGCAATCATACCACATCTTCTTATTTTTATATAAAAGAGTTCGAGTGTTCTTTTTAAGAACCTACTTCCATTGGTTTGCACAAAAAACTAATGTCAACAATAACAATTTAATATCAACAACCTTGATGTAACAATATTAAACAGAACTTTCAATACATTTAAATAATCAAATAGTGCCAAAGTCGTGACTCCATCACTGACCGTGTATTGAAATAAGTCCCGCCTCCTAGTAACCTAATATGGAATATACACGGTCTCTACGCGGACGCTTTTAACCAATCATTATCCTAGAAATTTATAGGAGGTAAGATAATAAAAATTATCCAGAGTGTAAAGACATTATCCTAGAAATTTATAGGATGTAAGATAATAAAAATTATCCAGAGTGTTAAGACAAAACACAGACCAAAACGGCATTCATAATTTCAAAAGTTGTATGCCCTTTTTGAAATATTCATGAAGACGAACCTTTCTCTCCGCAGCCATTATCATTGCACATGTTTGTGGAGCAACAATGTCGACAGGTTTCATGTACTGTGGACTTGGTACTGTTATCATAACAAGTCTGAAAGCAGCATTAACTTATACAATGAAATACAGCTGCATGTTAAAAAACATTATATGACCAAAAGATGTATTTTAATTATATTCCATGATTGTTCAGACGTAAGTACATATTCAAGAAGTATATTAAAATATGCAAAAATTCGTAAAATTAAAATTAAAGGACAACAATCCAATAATAATAGAGGAAATCAAACATATAAAATAAAGATAAAAATTGCCATTACTTAGTTATACAGTTCATTGGCAGTGTCTGTCATGTTACATCAATGTAGATATGTTTTGCTGATAAATTTTTTCACAGTTTTTACTTATCTAAACAGGTTTTACAATAAATTATATACATGATAAGAGAAGCTGAACAAAATATACCAGAATAAAATTTAGTCCGCCAAACCTGCGTTCTGCTTTAAAAGACGCAACAGTGGGGTTCAAATCGAAGCAAAGTAGATAATTGTATTGATCATATACATAGAGTAAATACCTTACTTTTTACAGCATGATAATCAACCATTTTCTACAGAAGAAAATGCCTGTACCAAGTCAGGAATATGACAGTAGATATCGATTCGTTCGATGTGTTTGAGCTTTTGATTTTGGAATTTAATTGGGGACTTTCTGTTTTGAATTTTCCTTGGAGTTCAGTATTTTGTGATTTAACTTTTATAATAGCACTAAATTGACGTCTATTCCATATATTTTCCGAAATGATGTTTAGCGGGCTGATATGAAAATTTTTCATATGCCTATTATCATATGCCTTTCCGTAACATTATCGCATTGCTTTCCGGCGTTACTCGGCAATTTCCGGAAAATACACCTCTATGGTACGTTTTCAAACGTAAAATAAAAACTTCACATAGTAGGGTACATAACAATTATTAGGAAACAGGATAATATATTAAAAAAATAAATGTTTTGTTGATTTTTTCATCGTCAATATAAAATTTATTATACTGTTGTTTTCGCCTCTGTTGATGCATATGATAGAAAAATTTCATTTTGAATGTATTACATTTGGCGTCCGACGTCCGTAAACTTTTCACTTTTAGAACTTCTACGTTTACTTTAGAACCACTTCAAATGATATTAAATTGTTTTTTCTCCATTGTTGAAGCATATGATATAAAGATCATAACATGTTATTTTGCATATCAGATGTATTATCAGTCCTCGCGCCTCGATGCGATGTAGGGGCCTCGGTGGCCGAGTGGTCTAAGTAGTCCAACTACTGTATCACTAGCCAGTCAACACTGAGGTTGTGAGTTCGAACCCCGCTCGTGCGGGTGCACTCGACTCAATCTTAATTGACTAGGATTGTCAGTTTTCCTATCGAAGGTCGGTGGTTTCTCCGGGCACCCGGCTTCCTCCACCAATAAAACTGGCCGCCACGAAATAGCCAAAAGCGGTGCTTAAAAGTGGCGTTAAAACACCAAAAATCTAAATCAAATCAAATCGATGCCATGTAATATCTGATAATATAAGACCGGGAAGCAAAGATGACAATATTAAAGATATAATAAAACAATATAACATTTATAGATTATTACATGGCATTATCCATATTGGCCCTGGTATCAATCATATCAGGCCAGAGGGCATACAAGGCCAATACGAAAAACTCCATGTAATGATCTATTTATTTTACATTTTATATATTGTTCCTGATTGACAGGTTTACCGGAATTGAAATTCGGGGGTTCAAGATGGGTATTTGAGGGCAAATATCGATATCGGATCCGTGGACAAAGAGCAGACTGCGACTTCCGCTTTTTATTGGACATGCAAAAACGTAAATATTAGTACAAAATATGTGACACAGGCTAACATCAAAATATAATTGTATAATGGAAATATAAAAAATTAATACAAGATATGATTATGAAAGCGTTCTTTTACTGAATCGATGAGACTTTCTTTCCGACGTCAAACTAATGATATTAAAAAGTTATCGTAAACAAATTTAGCACATTTATCTTATTTTAATCGCTTTGTTAGGTTTGGTAGTCTGAAAGTCAAAGGTATTGCAAGCAACTATAATTCGATACACTGTCAAATGTTTTTTTGTTTTTGTTTTGTTTTATTTTTGTTTTTGTTTGATAGTTTTAGCATTTTTAACATGTATATATAAAGTTACCTTTGATTGAAAACATCCGACATTAAAGCTTGTTTCTCCAGATGGATACACCAGTTTTTCTAGTCCACATATCTAATAAAACATTTAAGATGATAAATAACATTTATAACGATGTTGTCCATTCCATCTGAATTCATACCCACTTTTTCGTTGGGTTTTTGGTGCTCAATATAGTGTTCTTAGATGTATTGTGAATTGTTTTTGTATAATCTTCTTTTTTACATGGTGTTGTCTATTTGGTTTATTCAACTTATTCCAGATTATGAGATTCCAAAACGGTCTTTTAACTGTCATTTCTAATCATCAAAACTACCAACCACGCATTCATAAAAAGTGTCACTGAGCACGAACTGCTGAAACCTCCGAGGCACATCAGTTCAGCTCAATCTGAGACACCACCAAGAAATTACAAAGAAAACAAAACAACACCAGGTCAATCTATACCACAATTTAAGAAAGTCGATTACATTTTAATCTTTTTCTGTTGTATTGTGTCAAATTGTTGTTCACTAAATAACGCGCTATACACCTCATTGTAAGGTTGTCTAAATATCAATCAAGAACAATATATAGATATAAGAAGATGTGGTATGAGTGCCAATGAGACAACTCTCCATCCAAGTCAAAATTTATAAATGTAAACCATTATAGTTTAAAGTACGGTCTTCAACACGGAGCCTAGGCTCACACCGAACAGTAAGCTATAAAGGGCCCTAAAATTACTAGTGTAAAACCATTCAAACGGGAAAACCAACGGTCTAATCTATATAAAACGAGAAACGAGAAACACTTATGAACCACATCAACAAACGACAACTACTGAACATCAGATTCCTGACTTAGAACAGGTGCAAACAAATGCAGCGGGTTTAAACGTTTTAATGGTACCAAACCTTCACCCTTTTCTGAAACAATAGTGTAACATCACAACATAGAAAGACACACTATAAAATATCAACTGAAATAGCTTAACTCAATCAAAGGACATAGTAACACCATTGAACATACACTGAACAAATAAATTTGACCTATGATACAATGTAAATTCAAAATAAATAAACTAAGGGAAGAATAATAAAAGTAACATGTTATATCGGTATGAAATGTTAAACAATTTAAGAAAAACAATATGCTCGAACAAAAATATCAGCCATTTGCAATAACTTTAAACACAGGTAAATAAAATAATTTTGTTGTTAGGTATACGTATACAGTTACAATAGAGAAAGGAAATATTTTAACAAAATAAATAATTTTGATGTTCATAGTACGAAGTGGAAATTTATATTAGTACCAAACACTTATCAAAGCTGGTATATAGACCAGATATAACCCTGAATAACATTAAATAACAAAAAGCATTACAATTAGTATCAACAGGTCAAATATACAAGAAAGTACGATTTGAGAGTACTCGCAGTAACTGACAGCTAGTTAAAAGCCATAACAATTAATAATAAAAAATCATGCATCAGAGACTAATGAATGCCAATAAATTGTTTTGTCGGCAGCCTACTCTAAAATAAAGTAGTTAACAAATCAGTTCTATGTTACTGTAAATATTTGTGTGCATTTATTGTTATTTTTGCAATTTTTGAACAATGGACAAACATTTCGAGATTAATTTATTGCGATTTTAGGAATTGTTGCAAACACAATGCTATTAAATTTCAAATTATAGAAGTTTTTATTTTTGCAAAACCTTTCACGTCGCAAAGTTTCCAAAAATAAAACATCTAAATTTTAGACCTTACCATCTTGATATAATTGAACAATTGATTTATATTCTTCTTATGCATATGATATCAGTAGCTGATCAGTAACCAAACAACATTTAAACTTAAATGAGTTTTTAGATTGAAATAAAGTATAATTACCTCTCCACTATTACAGTTATCCACATGTTTGCAAAATCGTGGATGTGTAATATCCAAACAACTAAAATAGGTTAAACCTAGAACCAAAATCATTAAAGACATACAGATTATGTTTTTGACTAAAATGATAAACAGCGTTATTCACAAACGATAATCACACTGATATTGAATACTAGCGAATCCCGTGGAGTTGTTTTATACACCAACATGCTCGATGCTTTTAAAATAATTTTAAAAACTTTTACAAAAGTTGAAGAGCTAATATGAGCGAGAAAAAACCCATCTAGTGTTCAAAAACCTTAAGAGGAATTTTAAATTGTTTTTTTAAGATCCCACATGTCTAAAATAGAAAAAAATATAATAGTAGATATTGTTAAAAATTCGGCGCTTTCGAGCATTCTTTTGCATAAACACTTTTTTTGTTTCACTTCTTTTGAATACCGTATGATCACCAAGAAGTATATTTTAAAAGTGTCATTGAGTTAGTGTCTCATTGTCGTTTATACATTTGTAACTCTGAATATAAAAATTATCAGTCAAACGTACCAAATTTGAAGCATACACAATTAAATATACAAAACGACTTGTCCGTCCGGAACACCTCATTATGTTAGGATTTTTATAAGCCGTTTAAAATGGTTATACAATCCTTATAAAAAAACCACTATTAAACATGCTGAAACCGTCCAGCTTTAAACAAAAGTTCAGCCTATAGTGGAGCAAAATGCCCCTCCTTGTAAAAAACAAATCATAGTACTTACTATTGATGAGAACGTGTTTAGAAGTATACTTCCAGTTTTCTGTTATGTAGTTTGCTTTAACATATATTTTTCTTTCATTGTATTCCGTTTTTTATAATATTTCAAAAAAATGTTTGAACGTTTGATACGACGGAAAAAGATAGCTTCAATTTGACCACACTTATAGAAGAAATTGAATTCTGAAGATTTTGTTTGTTCAACTACGGTTGCTTTATGCTTCAGCGTGTATTGTCTAATGCTCACATTTTGCACACGTCATTATTAATCATTAAAAATAACGTCAGTTATGTTGGTGCTTCATTTTGGAAGATGAACTTGAAATGCTGTACGATCTTAATGATACTATTGAGCACTTTCGATGAATTTCTTTATTCCAATTGTTTTAAATGTTGAGTCGTTTGGATGTAGCACTATCTCTACGATAATCTACTTCATTTTTTTTATTTGATACTCACCATTTGTCTCCCTTTGCAAGTAAACCAAACATACAATAAACACTGAAATAAATAAGGCTAAGTTACCTTTGGTATTCTTTTCCCCTCTTTGGCTAAGTGGTATGGAAAATAAACTAATGTACAATGTAGCAATCGTGAATAATATTGCTACATCCTAATTAAAAAAGAAAGACAAAAAAAAGAGAAAAGAAATGATTAAACCCATGGTGTACTAAAAGGAAAACATAGAATGCAGATTTCCCAACATCAACCAAAGAGAGCATGATAGTTTACTAATAAAGCAAATAATCCCTCTTTCTTCAAATTTGAACTAAACACACACATGATCAAAGAAATAAACAATTATAAGTTAATTATCAATTCAATCATTATGGAATTCACTCGTAAAACCAACACTACCTTTATATTCGTAGAAATTCACATCAGGTTACAATACATGTATGTCCCCATTCTTCATATCGTCCAAGTCCAATATTATTCAATTTATTGTCTGTGAAAACCTTAATAAGGAAAACATTAAATAGACAAATGTCATTAGGTTTTCCGTGTAATCACATTTTCTTTCTTAATCGCCCCATGTCCTTACAAGTACACAGTAATTTAAAAAAAAAGTTATGAATTTCATGCGTCCGAAGCACTTTTCTGGATTTATCTTCATCAGTAACTCTCAAAGGGGAATATATGAAAGCCCAGATGTATAAGAACCAAAATAGTTTTTCAACATAGACAATCAAAATTATGCCATGAACTCCATATTCCCATGAAGACAACATTAACAAACTTGCCATTGATTTTAAAATTCATCCTTTCTATTTAAAACAAGGTGGTGTAGCTTTATAACTTTATATAATATTGCATAATGGTAAAGTGCTCAACTTCCCCTGAATGCAGGCGAGGTACACAGTATTCCGCAATATAAACAAATACAAAAATTTGGCAGGAAAATGTTTGTTTTACATTTCAAATCTTCATTTTTCTTACCAAATTGCGAAAATGACCCCATGATCACGTAGATTCCGAATGACTTGTTAAATACAAAACAGAGGTACAACTCGGTTATCTATTGTAAAACTTGGAACATATGTTCATATTAGTGCCAATATAATTGTCTTTTCCTTATCATGCACTTGTGATGTTATATAAGTACAAGTTAATCACAACTTTATTCGAAACTGATTGAGGCCCCTATGACAATCGAATGCTACGACATAAGATCCATTATGAAAAATAAACCGGTACGAGTATACTTTCAGTGACCTCTGTGTATGTCTTTAGTTGTTTCTGTGCATACTTTCAGTTACCATTTTAGCTTTTAACGTAAGTTTAAAAGTGATTATTTTGATTGATTACATTTTTATGAACAAGACAATAACATTTCCACTGAACTATCCATGTCTTAGGGAACAATCCAAGCAACAACCAGGTCTGAATTTTTTATTCGAGTGTCACTGCTGAGTCTTTTGAAGACGAAACGAGCGTCCGGAGTAAAATAATATAAAGATCAGGTTACATGGTGTGATGGGTTTGTTTTCGGTACTGTCATGATTTGAATCTTAGATTTAGATTTTCGATGGACAAGTGTACAAAATTATTTCTTTGCGCAAACAATGCCTAATATTTTATCTTTCAAACAATTATTAACGACCGAAGTAAAAGCAATCAATATTGTTTCCAGGAAATAATTGGTTTAATGTAACATTTCATAATGATTTTCATGCCACAAATATCAATAAGGACTAATGACTTATCATAATGCTGGCATATTGTATCAGTAAGAAGAAATAGTATGTTTATTTCAGATAGCACATGTCACATGTTAAACCACTATAGATCTATAACGGTAGAGGTCGTTGGATCTAACAAAATGTTTTACACAACAATGATTTAGTTATTAAATTCTTAAAGTGTCTAACATTTTCGCATTTTCACAAAATGTCAAAATTCGGGAGTTTGGTATTTTGTTATTTTACTTTTCATCACTGGAGGACTACAGCAAATCCGAAATTACATGCTTCTCCGGTAATATAATAAATATCCAATCTATAAAAAGGTCTCTGTTGGTAAGGGACATATCAGATCTTTATAATGTGAAGATGAATCAAACTATTGGGTGTCACTGTTGATTTCAAATTAAATCAACGTTTTTCAAATATGTGATAAAATCTCGCACATGTCAGGAGTATAAGACTCAATCTTAACTGACTAGGATTTATAAGTTTTCTTATTGAAGGTTGGTGGTTCTCTCCGGGCACTCCGTTTCCCGCTACCCATAAAATTGATTGCCACGAAATAACGTCAGTGTGCTAAAACTAGAGTTAAACACGATTTAGTCAATACAATACAATATCTGTAGAGAGGGTACAAGGCAATTCAATCTCTGAAATAGAAAAGAACTTTATAAACGTTCATATATTGAATTTCCTCGTTTATTCTGTCATGTTTTCATAGTTTTATTCATGTTTTATGCATCGCACGAGTTAAACTCACTTTGAAATGAGATTCTTTAACCAATTTGAAAATCATTCAAAAACCTAAAGTGAAGGACACAATTTAAATTTCTGCTACATTTTAAAAATGGTTTGTATTTTGTTTTAAATAAAAGACATATTTAGAAATATTTATTTGTTTATAAGAGTACACCGATTAGTTTTCTTGTTCTTTATGTTTTGTATTCACTTCTCTGAAGAAGAAACGAAGTGAAATATACATCAAACAGGAGAAAACACAGGAACAAACATTAACAGAAAAGACAGCACAAGGTCACATTTCGGTTTTAATAAGATACAACCAATAAAAGTATAATTTTAAAACAGTTTTAAATACATGCCTAGTGGCAAAAGAAACACCGTACAGTATATACATTTTGTATCTTTTTGAAATACAATAACAACTAGATCTTTTGAGGCAATAAATAACTTACATCCACTTCATTTGAACTTTAGTGGATAACTGTCTAATTGGCTTTCTCCTTATTGTTATTGTAATTGGCTTTGGACTAGTTGTCAGTAACTGTGAGTACTTTCAGATCGGTATTTTGCGTTTTAATAGAAATAAGAAGATGTGGTATGAGTGCTAATGAGACAACTCTCTATCCAAATCACAATGCGTAAAAGTAAATAAACATAAGTACGACCTTTAAGTCTTGTTTATTTGTTTCGTTTTTTCTTAGTAAGGTCGGGCCTTATTGAACTGTTACAGGTAAGGGAGGTGCAAATATGGTTTACACTGCCATATTCTGTATATGCATTACGAAAGTCATGTGCCTGTTATTAGTGTTTGTCGTTTGTTGCGGTATTATATATATAGAAAGGTAATTTGGTCTCTAATAGATAATTCTTCATCTTCTTTTCGCATACAGGTCAGCACTCTATCAACATACTAATGATAATGTGCCGGGCACTGATTATACTATGCCGTTCGTGCGTTCGATCTTATTTCTATGAACAGTGAATCTATATAGGAAAATATCTGTACCAAGTCAGGAATATCAGTTGTTTTATCCATTCGTTTAATGGTTTTGAGCTTTTGATTTTTCCATTTGATTATGGAATTTCCATTTCGGATTTTCCTCGAAGTTCAGTATTTTTCTTATTTTACATTTTTTAT
This sequence comes from Mytilus coruscus, assembly GCA_017311375.1. Taxonomy (NCBI): domain Eukaryota; kingdom Metazoa; phylum Mollusca; class Bivalvia; order Mytilida; family Mytilidae; genus Mytilus; species Mytilus coruscus. The sequence continues at coordinate 94,939,477 of CM029597.1, read as the reverse complement.
ATACAAAATAAGATAAAAATTCGAACGTGTTTCATTTTTCTTCTGTTTTTGTACTATACATTTTGTTAAAACTATATGCTACATGCTGTATACAGTGTAGATTTTAATTAAATGTTGAGATATTTGTTGAGAGCAGATATTGGAATCTGTATTTGGAAACAGTCAAGAGTAGTACATGTTACTGCAGCTACAGTTAGAGGGTTCCTTCCTAATATTGTTCTTGGTTTGAACAAGTATTTGTATGATTCTTTAGTGGTTTATAGGTCTGAAAGAATAAATATGCGAATGTTGCCTTGTTCTTGTGTCAGATTGCGTAAGTAGTTCTGTCGGGTATATGGCTACAGGATAATGTATAATTTGTAGAAGAAGATAATGCGCGTTCTGATTTGCCTTTTCGCAAGAGTTGTCGAACTAAGTGTTTGCAGCATTTCAGTGACTGAGCTGGTGTTGTGGTATCCGTTGCATGTGTACACAGCTGCTCTGTGCTAAACCATCTGAAGTTAGTGTGTTTATGATTTGGTATGTGGGACCTAGACGCAGCTTTGGTCTTAAAAATGCTATTTATGCTTTTTCTTTTACTGTTCTTGAATTTACTTTTAGATTTCTCCCAATGAAGTTCAGCTTTTGTATGGTGGTCTCATTGGACATTATACCACATAATCTAATTTTATGTAGTGATTGTTGAGTTTAAATAACCCTTCGGTATCTTCCGTTTCTTTTTATATAAAGTATGCAATGGTAAAAGCTCCATCGATACCGGAAAAGACAAAGAACGGGCTACAAAAAATATCTAAAGACCCAGCAACCCACAAACCATAGTTTTATGCAAGACTGAACTGTTTCTTTTGATTTTACAGGTTTGGTCTGGCTATTGAACTAGATCCTTGCTTCTTGTACAGTGTATCCTGTTGCAATATGAATTATAATCTTATGTTTATCGGCATAATTACGAACGGTAAATTCAAACTTTCTAGTATGCAAAATTATTTTTTACGACTATTTGTTATGCATTATGTTGTTATAGTGGTATGCAGTGATATCCTGTTCAAATATAAATCGTATATTTGAGAAGTACCTTTGTTTTTAGTGATCGATGTTAAAATGAACTTAGCACATATTTTATATTTAGATCAGGAGCTTATATGATGCTTGAAACCTGTATTTGCATACAACGAAATCTTGATTTTCTGTCGTTATGATGCTTTCTCGTTCACGTTTACTTACACAACATTTTATTTCAGGAAAGGTAACCAAGTTCAAAATGTCATTCTATTGACGAACTACTGTAACAATGATTTGAGTTTTATTGATAAATATGAAATTTGCATGTTTTTGTCAATATAGATTTTGTCATATTTGGGGAATCTCTAAGTCGCTCGTCGCACCATTTGTATTAAGTCCAGTAGGTTGTACATCAGAGACGGTTTCATGCATGGATACTGAACGGTGTACATCCGCAGTGCATACGTCAGAGTCATACATACTGACATAATTTGACGTTTCCATCGAATCGTTTTCATTGATTGTCGTTTTTGGTCAATGGCAATATTTTTTCATCTGTTGTATTGCACTCCTCACTATCAGGAGACTTTCCATTCTCTATAACTTCTATTATGCTGTATCTATGATTTTCGTCAGACGACTCTAGTGTTTTGTAGGGATTTAAATAGCCATCATCAAGCGCTTCATCTGTTTCATCATTGCTGTCGGCGATGTCACTTTCGTCATCGTAATAAATTTCATTTGGTAATTGATCACCTTTACTGTTTATTGTTTGGTCAATTTCAGGCAGTTTAACTAAATCACAAATTTTAGGTTCATCTATATAATCGTATATTCCACCCGCCTTTAATTCATTCGATTCATTAGACTTGTTCAAAGAATTTCTCAGTTTAATTTCGGATGATACTCTTTGTTTTGTGTAATATCGGACCCAAATCATGTATATAATCAGAACCAAGGAGAGTGTGACAGTGCAGATAATAAGGACCATTTCTGTATTGAGTTTACCTACAAAGAGTAAAATTTTTCAAATTTAAACAATGAACAAATGAGGTTTGAGCAAGGATTGTGCCCCTTTATTGCAACTGCAAATGCTATAAAATCACCAAATTGTCCATTAATTAAAATCTATTTTCGTTACAGTTACAGTTATAGAAAATAAATAAAAGGTATAAATTAAGGCGACAATAGTTAACCGAAATTCAAACATCGGCAATCGGTTACGAAGAGACTCATCAAGGCATCTTCTTCACATTGAGGGAATCACATGCACTCCAACGGGGTGAGCGTCTCATGTAATGGCTGCATCACCCATGCACCTTATTCAAGACACATATTACTGCAGAAATGTGAGTAATAGTTTTGAAGCTAGTATCATTTAAATCATCTTCGACCTAAAAATATAGTTTTACACATGTTCTCGGGCAACATTGGATATGAGCCATTTAATTTACTGTCATTTTTTATGTAACTAAAAGAAAACAACGTTTAAATATATATTTAATATCAATAAAAAGGCTTAGCCGTTTGGGAATAACTGTTCCTTTTTTTCCTTTGAGGTTGCAGATGTTAATTAATAAATTATAATGTCTTCATTATTATTTCTCCAACTGACGTAAAAGTGAATACATATTTTTTCCTGAACATATATCTTGATTTGGACGAGATGATATCAGCAAGAAATCCCCTTCCCAAGGGAAGAAAATACAAAAGAAAGAGATTGATTAAAATCATAAGTATGTAGGCGGTTATGTTAGACCTTAAATTGTGTTTAATTTAGGTTTTAACAGCGGTTAGGTTTGACTTTCAGTTTTGTATAATTTAAGTTTTAACAGTAAATCGTATAATTTCCGTTTAAATTCTAGCTTTTCGCCTGGCACATGCATTAAAATAAATATTTGATTGTTCATCTGATTAACCAAACGTAATTGCATGAAATAAGATCTTCATTTATTTCAGAATGTTAATATATATTTTCGTTAAAATTCATTCAAAATGTTTTTTTTAAATGTTGGAGACAAAGCAAAAGGTGGACAAATCTAATATCAAAATAAATTTCGAAGACAAATGATTTATATATAAATCAATATGCATGGTTAAATAAATGTAAACACTCAAATAACTATTTTTGTTTAATTATTGAGCCTTTCATCAACTGATTAGATTTAGTTATTTCATGTTTATCACAATCCATTAATACCAACAGAAATCTTGCTGTATCTTTTGGAACTCGACAAAAGAAAATCTTAAATCAATCAGTGTTAAGCAGTAATTTGATAAATTTATCATTTCGTGAATAAATTAGAACAATGCAAATTTCATATATATGAAAGCTACTTACCGTCACTTGTGTTTGGTTAGATGCTTGACACAATGAACAGGTCAGGCGTACCTAAGTCTGCAGAAAAATCAAAATATTTTTACAGTATTTATGTAGTTCTTTTATGTGTTAAGTATTGCCCAAATCAATCAGGGTAAATAAAGGCAACAATAGTATACCGCTATTCAAAAGTCATAAATCGATTGAGAGAACACAAATCCGGGTTACAAACTAAAACCGCGGGAAACACATCAACTATAAGAGGAAAACAACGAAACAACAGAAACACTGAAGTGCTACAAATAACAAACAACTATGCAACATACATAGAAACTATTAGATAAAACTGCCATATTCCTGACTTGGTACAGGACATTTTAGGAACAAATTGTGGGTTGAACCTGGTTTTGTGGCTAGCCAAGCCTCGCGCTTTATAGCAATGTTAAATAATGTGGATTCATTTATTTTCGTGGGTACCAATTTTGTAGGAAAACTTACATATTCGTTGATATTAAATTTCGTGGTTTTACCAAAGTCTGCATACAAGCAAATAGAAAATTTGTTATTCGTTGAATATTTAATTTCGTTGTTCACCTGTAACCACGAAATCCACGAAAATTGGTATCCGACGAATAATAATGAAACCACCAGTATACCGCTAAACGTACAACATTACATGACAGGAATACAGTACAAATAAATACAAGAACACTCAGGACAGAGAAAACATAAATTGATACGAGAATAGTACATTTCGACATGTTAACCACAGAATAACAACGACTACCTAAAATTAATTAAGAACAGTTCACGAAAATAGCATAATAGAATTACAAACTATATGTCACGGAGTTCAGTACTTTTGTGATTCTACTTTTCACACGAATGTATTAACGCCACAAAAGTAACAGGTAAATTAAAAAAAATGATATAAATCGAGATTAGGTTTGTAATTATGTTATTTGATGTATGTTATGACAATTAGAAGAATATAAGTTTAGAATTGTGTTAGTAATTGTGCAACTAATTGCACTATCTAAACTATGTCGACCTTTCGTTCAAACCAAACTGTGTAAAACAAATAAATCATGTACACATAGTTGCTTTAAACTAAAATCATACAAATGAACTGAGTTATTTATTATCTTTACTTTTCATACGAATAGAAAATAAAAATGCATTACAACTACAAACTATAAGACACAATACAATATCTGATCAGAAATACAAATAAACAATCATAACTGAATACATGAACGCTGGATAAACAAATACGGAGACACGTCTTATAGTAATGCCAATCCTCAATCAGCAAAACAGTCATATTCGGGAATAGGTCATGTTCGGTAGTTAAAAGACCAGACGACATAAATTGTAAAACAACAATCTAAGACGTGGTAAAATGTCCTTAGTTAGTTTAACATAAAAGCAATCATAAATTATTAATCCAGAAAAAGATTACAGCACTTGATCGATGCCTCTGCATGCTTGTTGACTATCAGTCCGTGAGGGTATCATTAGCTCAGTAGTGAGTACTTCGTTACTGACATGATTTATAACAAACCTTTCTTAAATTGTCCGTTTATGATTTGTGAAATTATAAAGAAACTAAGGTTTCAACTCCCTCAGGCAAAGTTGACCTCAGATGGATTTGGCTATTCTTTTAGGTCCTTTCAGTTACATAGTTCCTCGACTTTTTAATACATCCTTGGTTTATCAGTTTAATCATTCTTTTAACAAGCGTTTTTGTTGGTCTATTTCTCTGTGCTGTATTTCAGTCAGTCTATCAGTAGTATATCAGGTCTTATCAGTACAATAATTTTCTATTAAGGACTTAGCGTTCAAAGGGATACAGTTTTAATCAGATACCAATATTTAAGAGAACAAAATGTCTCAATGATCAAAATTAGTGTCTCTAAAACTGCTATATAGCCAATGAATTTTTCAACTGTGTAGTAAAATTCTGCTAGTTGTTGATTATCCCTGAAGTATCAAACAAAAAGTAAAATATAGAAATGATTAAAATAAACGTTAGAAAAACAGGTCCGTCTTGAAAAGGCTTTACTATATGGTTTGACTGTTATTTTAGGCTCCTTTTGATCATATAGTTCTAAACGTACGCGTGTTTTGGTACTTACACATCCTTAGCTATCAGTATATTGCATATGAGCGCTCCCGTTCATAAAGCGAAGTTCGGAAAATCGTGTCAGACGCAAAAGCCAAATAAAACTTTATTTTCTTAATTTGTTTACCATATAATCTTGTTGCTGCATTCACGACATCTGACATATTGCGACATCCGAATATGTGGTTGCACCTTCAATAAAAATATATATTATAAATGCCAAGTATATATACAAATAGGAAGATGTGGCAAGATTACCAATGAGACAACTCTCCACCAGAGAAAAAATGACTAAGAAGTTAACAACTAGAGGTTACCGTAGGTCTCAATAATGAGCTAAATCCATTCCGTATAGTCAGATATAAACGGCTACTTATGTACAATTTACTGCATTTTTAAATTTCTTTTCTCATACTAAGAATGGGCCACAGCATAGTAGTACTCTAGGTTAATACCTTTCTAAAAATCTATTTGTGAAAGAGAAAACACGATCACTCGTGCATTCGGAATGTCTATTAAGTTTTGATAAACGCTTTTATTCATTGAATGCTATTATAGATATTCCGTCAGTTATGTTAACAACATCAACAACAAAACCGCAAAATTATATTTTAATATGACGAACTTCATAATCATAAATATGCTCTTGTTTTAATACACCTTACTTTATTGCTAACGGATTTCAAGGATAAACTAAACTGAAAAACAAATAAATGTGCATTTGCGTTTCTCTCTAAGTGTTCTTATTTGTTTACCTTTGGGTATTATTGATTTATTGTTACAGCTGTAACAAGACAGTCGATTACCTAATTATCTTAAATTCCTCAAAAGCCACCGGTAAAACTTTTATAAAAGTGAATATATTTCGAAAGTTAAGGCCAGCATTACATACTTACTCTTGAAACTGTTCACAAACACAAACTTCTCCACATTTTCGACCGTAGAATCCTTGTGTGCAGGGCCGACATGCTTCCCCATTGTCAGATCGATAGCCATTTGCACAAACTTTAAAAATTAGAAAACAAAATATGTCGTCAACTTTGATTATCTTTCTAACTAGTAAATTTTAAAACACTGCACAAATACTCATTCACTTTGTTAACCCGAATAATTCAGTCGTTATATTCCACTGCTCTAAGATGGCTACATTAACGCCTGAAGGCCTAATCAATGAAAAATCGTCAAATAATCATTCGGAATTAGCTCGGGATTTACCTATCTCGATAACATTTAGCTATTAGCTGATTGGCTCTCTCACAGAGGGCACCAATCAAAATCCTGGATTCGTGACGCGTTTTTATCGTATAAAAAATTCAGGCCCTCGCGAGTGGGAGAGTCGATCACGGGGAGGGACTGAATTATTCGGGTTATCACTTTGTCTGAAGTGTATATTTAAATCAAGCAATCGTGGAAGTAAAAACAACTGGAATTGCATAAATCAAACGACGAAAGAACAACAGTGTTCTTTCCGTATTTTATAATAGTCATTCATCTTTTCTTTATATTTATATCATTGAGTGACTAAAACTGTCAAAACCAAACACAAACAGAAAAGAATATAAAGACGTTTCAAACCTATAGCAAAGTTAATAGTTTGTTTAGAAACTAAAACACAGTAACGACAATAACGAGTGATTTTTCAGTTACAAAACTTACTTCCCTTATTTCTAAGTTATAGCGGTATTTGAGTAATTTTCCCCAAAAGAGAAGTGTATTTTTCCAGAAGTGGTATCCATCGAGTGCTCATTATCATATAATAATAGAAAAACGTTCGACCAGCAACGTGAATGGTTAGAATTAATATACTTTTACCTCAAATATCGATAGATGATGATATGACTAAATGTGGCCGATAAAAGTTTTACTCTAGTGTTTTCGTATTGAAACCTGTGTAGCTATAGACCTTATCGCTATTTAGTCCAATCCGGAAAAACAGCCATTCAGACAACTTCCTGTTTGGGTCAACAGTTAAGCAAATCAAAGGTCATCAGTAACGAGCTAAGGGAGAAAATAATTTAGAAACCGATCACGAGGAAACTTTGATAGATTATGATCCACTTTTTCGAAACTCAAATTAAGTCAAAAATATTTTGTTTGAAGTATTTACGATGGTTTAAACAGGTCTCATTAAAAGTATCATGCATGGTGCATTGTTTAAACATGGTCCAAGATAGCTTCACCTGGATGAAAAAGTTGTGTAATATTAGAACTTACCAGGAATGGAATAAATAGCGATTAGGTGTATTAACATAATTAACATAAAATCAAAGAAGAATGTGTCTGAGGACAAGAATGATACCACACCAGCTTGCTTATATACGAAAAATACTTTTGTGACGAACGGAAGGACAAACGGTCAAGGTGTCTAGGGCATAACAATTCGACATAAACATGCTAAACGAGATGACAATTGCCTAAATAATTTATAAAATAAACGTCACAAAAAATACGTCATGTTTTGTGGCGTTGATACATTCCTGAGACGCACAGTTTACAATGATAATGTGGTGTCCTAGTGTACTGTCCGTTTGATTTTGTAATTTTGTACATTGGGATGGGTTATTTTCTAAAAATATGCTGAATGTCTAGAAAAGAGAGTAAAATTTTGTTCGCATTGCTAAAAATGAAAATATTTCTTCTTTTGTGGAAGAAATAATGCAATGCCGATTGCAATCATTTCTTATAAATGTCTTCAGATAAGTAGTTTTGTATAAGATGTTAATGATATAACATATATAAGATGTGAATAATATAACATGTATAAGGATAAAGATACTTTAACTTTTGTTTTGGTTGAATAAGAATGCATTTACTTTTTATTTTATTGAAATCATGAACCGCCATTGGAATTTAGTACTTTTGTACATCAGGATTGTTTGTTTTCACAAATACTGACACATAGCAGAGAAAAGATAGTAAAATTGTTTTCACATTGTCAATATATCTTCTTTTATAAAAAGGCACTGTTGTTGCATATCAATAATTTAAGGATAAATATGCCAAAAATTTTGTTTGTGTTGAATACGAAAGAAATAATTCTATTTTCAAATAGAAATTATGAACCGTCATTTGATTTTAGTATATGTGTACATCAGGATTGGTTGTTTTTCCTAAAATATGTTAAATATCGGGGAAAAGATACTAAATTTTATTTCGTGTTGCTTAAAATGCAAATATCTCTACTTTTACATCAGAAATAATGCAACGTCAATTGCAATCAGTCATTATAAATGCCTTTAGATAAGTAATTTTGTATTAATTGTGAATAATTTAAGGACAAATATGCATATGTTTTTTTAATGAAATGCAATCATTTCTTCATTTAAAGGGACTTATTGACCGCCATTTGATTTTTTCATTTATTTTACATGATAACGGGTTGTTTTCAGAAAAAATTGAATATCAGAGGAAATCCACAATGTTGTTTGCATTGTTTAAAATTACCAATATGTCTTCTTTTATAAAAATAATGCAATGTTATTTGTAACAAGTTTTTCAATGGTCTCTTGATAAGATTTTTATAAGAAAGTTTATCACGACCCATGAGTATGAATTTTCTATGGCATCTTTCGCCTCTTTTTAACGTAAGAGAAAAGAAAATTAAGTTTCTTCGTTTTTTAGCAATAAAATCATTCAGTACTGTACTGAAAACTGTTATATTTGTCTGTATAAAGTTATTTGACGCAATGTCGAAGCATGAAATTGCCATCATCTTTAAGAAAATGATATTCATTCAATAGCAAGTGGTTAGTACGAAGGTAATTTATGATTGAGCTTTTGATTTTGCCATTTGCTAAGAACTTTACGTTTAGAATTTTCCTCGGAGTTCAGTATTTTTGTTATTTTAATTTTTATATAATTTTACATAATTACGACTCGTGTCATTCAAATGAATGCTAAGTCAATGGGTTGTGGGATAATCAGAGCTGATCAAATAGACCATTTTATACTCCTACTTTTCGTTTAACTACCCTTAACCTATTGGGACAAGTTCTTTTTTTTTTAAAGTTTTTGTAGATGATATGAAAAATTATTAACAAAATATAGAACTCAAGGAAACTCAGAATTTACTTAATGAAACGTTAGACTTCATGAACCAGCGGAACGGACGGAAAACAAACATATTTTTATCTCATTTCAAAGTATTTGTGATATGTCAAATACATCATTCACAGGAAGAAATGTGAATAAAACAAATAGTCAGATAAACAAACAGGAAAGACGCAAGTGTAAAAGTATAAGTTTGATACATGCTATTGATCGGGAACAAAAATCAACATATTCAAAGGCTTCATATAGAGTAATTAGAGACTATTCGAATATCTGAAATTGATAAACAATTTTGAATGAAGGACACATCTTCATATGCATATAGATATGATCCACGAACAACAAAGGCACATACATTTTAAGGAAGGGTTGTGCATATTAAAATATCTAATTCACCAATATATAGGTTCAAGCATTTGTACATGTAACACTCTCAAACGTGTCCACCAACACCACTAAATGTGTCTAATCCTCAAGCATGTCTATTTAAACCCGAACGTTTCCATGCAGTCTTATCCCAACCAAAGTTGTCTAATTCTTCTTCCCAAAAGGGAGTTTCTGAATGTAACATATTTACTTTAACATGATAACAAGCTAATAATTTGGTACACGTGAAACGTGTTATGTCAGTTGAGCTCCAATTATAATAAGTGTACGGAGTATTTATAACCAATACATTGCATGCAAAATAACAGAAATATGATTCTTGCCTTGGAGAAGATAATCCTTGCTGTTTTAAATAATTAAACATTTCAGTACAAGCAAATTCACAGAAAATGAAGGTATAAATGATATTACACGTCAGCACACAAATGCTGACTATTCATTTAGTGATACCTTTTGGTATGAAACGGTGAAAACTCATCAAAACTACAGTCTTACAAATCAGCACTTTTGACGCGCAATTGTCTATTTTAACAAGGATTTAGATGTGCGTGCTTTTGACTGATTGATTGATTTATGTATGTTTTCATATACTGCAAGTGCATGTGTACATACCTGATACTTACCTAATTTGTGTATTTTTGTTTTTATACTAAGACATATTGCAATGGGACTATTTTATTAATTCCAGCTTTCTACCTTCCCTGGGAGGTATGTTATGTAAGGAAATAAAGAACATTTATAGAACAATAGGCTTACATATATAGTTATAGAACCCCAGAACACTACACTCATCAGTGTAAGTTAAGAAATAATTCCTTCATGTTTTGCTCTACGCTCACTTTTGCATAACGCTCAGTGCAAAATATCGACAAATATAATGCCTACCCATGTTAAAACCAGCATAGAGCATGACATTAAGGAATTATGTCGATTCTGAAAGAACAGTGTTTCTATAGGTCGAAGCATACGAAAATACCTTAGAAATGTTCGGCTATTCCGTTTCCTCCCCTTAAGTATGTACATTGGATTCTCATATTTAATAAGTTTTAAAACTAATAGCAGGGTAAATATATACTTTGTTTGATAAAAATATATAAAAGAGTTTATATAAGTAGCTAAAATATATACTTAAAGGGATACACATGAACATAATGAGAATGAAACACTTAGTTTGTGTGTATGTGTAAAACATATGTTGTGCTAATTAGAACATGGCGTTGTTCACAAAGCGTAATAAGGACGTCACATTAGAATCATGAATATTATCAGTGGTTTTCAGTGTTTCTTCATACCTTATCTCTTAACAGATAACTCACAAACACAACTTCCGTTTATTTCCTCATGGTTATCACAACAATGCCATACTTTGTCTCCATTTCTGCAATACAAATAAACTCATCATAGATAATTGACAGACGCCTGTGAAAATACAGACTGTGATACCATTCATGGTCGTCAGAAATCAAAATTACAACGGAACAAAAACATTAAAAACAGTAGTGCTTTACCTTGCTTTTTCATCCTTATGTTGTGTGATTATTTCTTTTGAACTTTCGTCGCGTACGTCTATATAAAACATATTTAGCATTTGTAATAATATCAAGCATAGCATTAGGAAAAAATCACAAAAAAAACGATTAAAAATACACTAGGTAAAAAGAATACAAACAATATGTACATGTAGCAAAGAAAACGAAAAGGCATATAAACAAAGCACTTTATTAAACACAGAAGGCAAGAATACAAAATTACCATAGAATACTTTACACGTTATTAAGATGATAAACAACATCAGTAGCTAGAATTTAAAATTCAAGAGCATAGTGTAGTGGTTGATACTAAATATTTATAAACAAGGACAACGTTTATTGATCTACCCTTGCTCATTAGCTAGCTTTCTGCTCAGACACTGGTTACATTTTACAAAGTCTGTGGTGTAGCAGCGGCAAGCACTTGAATACCGAATGAGTTAGGAAATGTATATACCATAAGCAGGTAAAATGGGTATATACCCGCTAACATGGGGAATTTATTATTTCAAAATTAAAATCGTCTCGTTTTGCATAGATTGTAGTTATGTGACGACCGCTATAAATCTAAAATTGAAGCAGATGAAGCCGTGTCTGTTGTTTATTTAATTTCTAGTTTGGCAGGATATATCAATGGAACCTAATCAGACAAGTTTGGATTTTTAATGGAAAGAAAATCATAAATATATCCGAATGCAAAATTAAATGATCTGGCTTCTTTGATCTTCTTGTTTTTGACATGTGTCTGAAGGACTCAAACTCATAAGAAAATAAAAATAGGTCGGCACAGTATTTCCCATAGGAATGCCGACAATTTGTTGAAAAATTCTACCTCAAATTTAACAAATTTGTTGTTAATAAAAACTCCAGCAAACTGTTCCTCTGTGTGACATATTTTACTTTTGTTCACTATTAACAAAATATGCCGTATTGTATCCCAAAGTAATAAATGTATAGCGTATGCTACCATTTTATGTTGAAAAGCATTGTGGATTATTTCTTTCAGACGATTTTTCAATTGTTTAAACAGTTTGCGACATTCATTGAATTAATCAAAGATAAAAATAAGAAATCAATATCGACAGGATATGGGAACATGAGTACTCATAACTATTTATATATAGCAACATATATTCACAAATTTAAAAAATCTTTAAAAACTAAATCAATATTCATACCAATAAAACACTATTTCAAGAGTTCGCTACCGAAACGGTGTTAAACAAACAATGAAAAGTGTGTTTTTCTCAATGATAAACAAGTTTACATGTTTTTGTCTACATGTCGGGTTCTATAAACAACATCATTTTAATATAAATTAGAATGTGGTATCCCGTTTTAATATATCTACTTGGTACAGTTTAACTTCAAAGCCAAATCATAGTATCTAGACTAGTTTAAGTTTAACTGAATAAATCCCTGATTTAATAATTTATAAGTTTTACCTCGAATACGTTAATTGCAATTTTAAACGAATTTTTAGACTCTTGTAATGATAGCAGGTTGTTAGATATACACATTGTAAGAAGGGATCACATGCACTACCTTTTGGACAGACATTAACAATAAGAAACTTTCTGTAAAACGCACAGTATTGGAATTGAAAAGTTCAAAATATCAATCCGTATTGAGTTTACGTCATACCTATGCCACATTGTTGGCTACTGTGTATTAAACGCTTAACTAGTACATGTTGTTTTGATCCTCTTCTTAATTTTCAAATCATTTTTCAACTTTGATTTTCAGAAATTTATCTAAATAGGAAGCATGTGACTTTTGCACATTTGACCTGACGACACTCTTCCCAATTTATATTCGACGGAGGACGATATTTTGGTCCTTTGTATGTATATAGCTTCTCAGACTTTAACGATGTTGAGTTCCTCTTTTATTACATGGTCATAGAAATAATCTACCTTCTGAAAATAAATTGGGTTTTCATGAACTAAAATTTATATTGCCATGCAAGTGGCATTATTTCTTTTAAATGGTTTGTCTTTACATATTCTGTTCGACTCACAGTTTTGCTTGATTTAAGTTCAAAGATTAAATTTGGACCAACAAGAAGAGTGAACATTTTGCTTTGATGACGACATTTATTTGTTTTATTTTACACAACTGCTGGTTAGACACATTACCTTTTATATAAAAGCCTTTAAATAATAGAGTACGGCAGCTGTGAATTTGGTGTTTTATGATAATGACCTACCTGAGAAGTCTGTAGCAATTTCCTTTCGGTGAAACACTTTTGCATGATCGAAAATAAAATAAATAATAAGACAATGCGAAATAAAATGTAATATTCATTTTCTCTGATAATGTGGATATTATATGTACACATATATATTTAAACATTGACCGTCTACAGGAAACAATGGATTTATTGAATATCTGTTTGGACAGGCACATAGACATAAAGATGTACATATTTGGTAGTATTAGATCATATGCAAAAGAATAATACTAGTGTATTGAACATTTTGTTTGTCGACAAGTATACATCTTTTTGCCGTTATGGTACTACATAGTGTGATAGAAATTTACTATCACAAGATGAAGATGATTTCAGCTTCCCAATTGTGGATTTTCATTTTAAACCAAGAGTTCCAAATGGTGAAGTTGAAATCATCACTTTGTAAATTTTACGGACGCCATCACGAGTTGGTTGACCGTTATGGAATATCCGTTTCACAGATGATATCGGATATGTTCCTTATGTCGTTACTACAATCCCGTTCCCTATTCACGAATGTGACCTACCGAATTAGACTATTTACCCCTATTTGTGACATTTTACCTATTGGTTTTGTTTGTTTTGTTCACACATCGTTGTCAATATAATGGAATTTGATGCGACTGTCATACAAGTGAGAGGTTTAGCTAGCTTTAAAACCAGGTTCAATCCATTTTCTACATAAGAAAATGCCTGTACCAAGTCAGGAATATGACGGTTGTTATCCATTTGTTTGATGTGTTTGAGCTTTTGATTTTGCCATTTGATTAGGGACTTTCCTTTTGAATTTTCCTCGGAGTTCAGTATTTTTGTGATTTTACTTTTACTGACCTTTTCTAGTAGACCTAAGAGATAATATAATAAATTAAGCTGATGCTGATTGCACTTATGCAAAATAATTAAGAACGTTGACCGTTTATCAAGACTAAAAAGTTTGAAATTAAAATTGATAAGAAAATGAAAGAAAGATACTGAGAAATTGGAAACAAAAATCATAACAAAACAAAAGTTTAAACAAGTACTATCTTTAAATCTGACGCATTGAGATCTGAGCAAAGAGTTTAATCTTTATCAGTTTGTTTTATTATAGTTAAGAAAATTGCACACATGTTGACGATAAAAGGCTGACGATTCTAAAAGTTGGGGATATGCGCTTTTCTAAGGATCAAAAATATATTGATTATAACTTATATATAGGTATTTTCAGAGATAAAGAAGAGCCTAAAGAAAGCTGTGGAATAGACATAAGTCCGGAGCCTGTTTTCGGAGGTTTTCGTTTGTTGGTGTGGTTCACAGGTGTTTCTTGTTTGTTTCCGTTTTTATATGGATTAGACCGTTGGTTTTCGTGTTTGAATTGTTTTACACTAGACATTTCAGGGCCTTTTATAGCTTGCTCTACGGTGTGAGCCAAGGCTCCGTGTAGAAGGCCGTACTTTTACCTATGATTGTGAACCTTTTATACATTGTGACTTTAATGGAGAGTTGTCTCATTGGCACTCATACCACATCTTCTTAATTTTATAAACACAAGCTATTAGTTGTTTACAATATGTAATGAATTACAAGCTTGCAACAGTTTAGATCCATGAAAAACTTTCACATACAACTATATGGTAAGAACAACTTTAACAACTAGAGATAAAACCGATGCCGTAGTGTATATTTGGGACGAATGTACTCCAAAGGATGATGATCTATATAATACAGCTTTTGACAAGCAATTAAATTTGTCAATCATTATGCTAAGTATAATATGTTTTACTCTTTGAGATTATTATTACGCATTTGAGGCTAAAGTCGATAAGATATATGTATAGCCCTCGAGATATTCATAGCCTAATATTAACCTGGTAGATCTAGTGAACCGGTCAGTGGATTTACCTTCTCATGTATTAAAGGCTAAGCCTACAAAATCAAAACAATTTGACAGTGGTTAAAATGACACCTTCTTTGTCGGGATTTATTTATCTTGATAATTATATTTTTAAGTTTGATTTTTATGTCCGCAATGTTCTTCCTTTATTGTAGCATATATATAATTTGTTGTTGTTTTTTGTTCAATTATTTCGTCCATGGAATCAGAGTAAATATTTGTGACATCATGCAAGCCGGTACCATAGTATATCGTTCCTTTTAAATGGTCTGCACACCGAAAATTTACTGACTGCGTCAGAAAAAACATGATCAGAGCAAAACAGTATGGCAGCGATGTTAAAATCTAATCAATCGATTAAGAAGACAAATCAAGGTCACACACGTAAACTCTTTTTAAAACATCTATGAACACTTGAATGTTTATCCTAAAATACTCTACAGAACTTCTTGATAAATTTAAATCTCTTTCTCTGAAAACAATTCTATCAAAACATTTGATTTTTCAACCATGTATACCACCATTCCCAATTTGAAATTGAAAAATTGTCTAAATAATTCACAATGCTTTTCAAGATAAGAATGGTAGCATACGCTATAAATGTATCTCTTTGGAATTCCATACGTCATATTTTGTTAATAGTGAACAAAAAGTGAAACATGCAACACAGAGGAACAAGTGATCCGTATGTCAAAAACAAAAGATTAAAAATATAAGCCAGATAACTTAATATCACATTCAGATATATTGATGATAATCTTTCCATTGACAATTAAACATTTTGTGATAGTTTTCCATTAATATCTCCTTCAGAACGAGAAATGAAAGAAACAACAGACAGGCTTCCTTTGTCTCACTTTTAGACCTATGTCTCAAAATATAAGCGGTCATCTTAGTACTAGAATCTTTGATAAGCGAGACGATATTGATTTTCCCCACCTTAGCAGCAATATACCAACTTCACTTGCATATGCCATATACACTTCCCAACTCATTCAATAGTCAAGAGTTAAATTTGGTACTCTGACTTTATAAAACGTCACCAGTGTCTGAGCATGAAGTTGATGAGCCAAGGTTAATGCAAAGAACGTCACATATTTTTCGAAAAAAGGTTCAATGGAAAATATTAAGACCTTATTGATAAATATACTGTATCAACTTCATAAATAATATGCGATGCTCTGAAAGTATAGATTCAGTTACTGACATTGTTTTTCATCGTAATTACTTGTGATAGTGTTCTTTTATTTGTACTTGCGCCTTTACTGTTTTGTCCATGTTTGGTAATTAACTTTTGGCGTGGCTCGGTACCTCCCGACATTGTGTTATTGTGCTATGGTCAATTTTGAATTCTTGTAATTTTGTTTTCTTTGTTGAAATAGTTTGTTTTTAAAGTGATTAAGATTATATAAAAATGTTGACTGATGTACTCTAAATTTTGGCATTTTTAGCTTTTATGTCTGTTTGTTTTACTCACACATTGTTGTCAATATAATGGATTTTTTGCGGCTTTCATAAAACATGTAAAACTGATAGGCTTAGCTACATATAGCTATAAAACAAGGTTTTATAAACCATTTACTACATACGGAAATGCTTGTGCCAAGGCATGGAATATGACAGTTGTTTTCATTCATTTGATGAGATGAGCTTTTGATTTTGCCAAGAACTTTCCGATTGGAATTTCCTTTGAGTTCGGCGTTTTTGTTATTTTACTTTTCTGAACACATGTAACTCTAACCACTACAAAGGGACAAAAATAAAGACTTAAATATCATATTGGTTTTCATGTTTTCTTTAATTGTTTTGTACATGAATCAAGTCAATTGTCTTCTCGCTTACTGCAATTTCTGCAACGACTAGAAAAAGACCCAAATGAAAAGCTTTTTCTAATTGGTTATAAAATGAAGCAAATCCAATGTTACAAACAATGCACCTGAAATTAAAAACTCCTTCCAGTCAAAGAGAAACTTTTGCAGAATACTTCAAAATCTAGTTTCACCACAAGAAAATCAAAATTCCAATGAAAGACTTTTCAATAATAGCACAGGTGTTATGTAATACAAGATGTCTTCAAAATATAACGAAGCAGAAAATACTGGTTACTCAACAAGAAATATTAATTGCTATACAAAAACTTAAACACGGAAAGTCACATGATGAATATGGTATCAGCCGAACATAATAAATAGGAAGAGAATGCAGACAACTTGCCTATACCAAAGCATTTAAAATCAAATCTATGAAAAGGAATGTAACAAACACCTTTAACACAGGTGTTATAACGCGTCCAAAAAGTGTATACATCTAACCTAAGCTACAAACTACAGAGACATTACCGTAACATATGCTCATGGGCAAGTTTTGTGTGTCTGTACTGATTGTAAATCACCTAATTTAGCGGCGTTGGTATTATCAGTAGTATACTCATCAATCAAAGAAAAGATATAATATTTGTAACAAGACTGACTATAGCTGACTATTTGGTATGGGCTTTGCTCATTGTTGAAGGCCGTACGGTGATCTAGTTGTTAATTTCTGTGTCATTTGGTCTTTTGTGGAGAGTTGTCTCATTGGCAATCATACCACATCTTCTTTTTATATAGACAATTAAAAGCATTTGATGCGGTTAATCACAAAATCTTATTAGACAAAACTACCATCTAGGACAAGATATTGAATACTGGGATATTTTGGGGACCTAAATGATGGTATCACCTCAACCGTGAAATGGCAAGGACATACAACATGTACAAGACTCTCGTTCAGTTTTTATCAAGTAGTAATACAGGGTAGCATCTTATCTTCCGGCCTTTATAAACACTACATCAATGAACTACTTTCAGAACAAATACAAAGTCTTTTATTGTCAATTATGACGCCCAATAATTTGAGCAGTACAATTAAGTTAAATTTCATACAAGTGACCACATATTGATTACATTGATTATTTAACAATAAAACAAAATCATGTCTTTCTGAGCAGAACAATTTCTACAGGAATAATATGTATATATAGTTTTACAATATAATATAGATGGACAAACTACCGGTGACTAAACTGTATCTAGAATTAAATTTCTCTCTTTATATAAAGTACACAATAATAAACTTACTTTTTAATTATAACATTATCCTCAGATGACATTAACCATATTAATTTTGATTTATTTAGGAGGCCTTTAAAGTTTTTGTTAACCTTATTTAAGTAATTTATATATTCAGATCTTTTATTTTCTAAAACAGGACACTGAAGAAGAAAATGAATTTCATCTTCAACTTCAGTGTTGCATAATTTACATATTCTATCCTCCACTAGAAACCCCGCATATCTGTCTCTTTTAAATTTCCAATTTATGTGCACTGACTCTGAACTTAGTGAGCAGTCGCCTTTCATCTACATTTAAAAGTATTTTCCATACAAATATTTTCTTTAAATAATCTGTAAGTTCTTGGTTTATGTCCATGCTGTTTATTTTGTCTATCATTGTAAAGTTCAGATTTCCAAATACAAGAATATTTCTGTTTTAATTTCCGGTAAATCAGTGATTTTAAATCCATCTTTGAATTTTTAACAAGTTTAAGATCTATATCAAAATATTTCATAAGAATAACAATACAACTATACCAACTATTTTTGTTTAAGCTTTTTAGTGATCTAGAGACATTCAGAGCTTCAGAGAGAAGGATATCATCATACTTTAATATACATTTATAATATCTAAACATATTTAAAATCACTTCAAGAAATAAGGGATATCGTCCCATTTCACCCAATACAGCTATATTTGTAGATTTCTTTCCTAAACCTATAGAAAATTTACAGAATTTGACATGAATACGTTCTTGTTTCATATCCTTGCATAGTTTTAATAGATTGTGTTCATTTTATTTAGTTGATTTATTACTGAAGCTCCCATATTTCCTCCCATATAACTACACAGGTTTCACAGTATGATCAAATATATGTGAAAGTGTGTCAATTTTAGGTTTATATAAGTTAACACTTTTTATATTTAAATAAAGCTTTGAATCCCTTTTATATAAATTTTCTTTAGCCTCTGTAAAGCTTCAACTTACACTTACATAAATTCCTAAATATTTATAACCCATAGCCCTTTCAATAGGTACATTATTTACATTAAATATTGTTCATACAGTTTTCCTGTTTTATTAAACACTACTGATTAAGTTTTTTAATATTTATTTGGAGCCCCATTTATCACAGAAGTTATATAGTTTATCAATACACTTCTGTAAACCATCAGCTGTTTCTGACATCAATGCTAAGTCATCTGCATACAATAAGCAATTAAGCTGTGAGGAATTTAAAATAGCAGGTTTACAGGTATCATCAAATGAGTCAAGAATATCATTTTAAAATTTTAAATAAAATGGGACTTAAAGTATCCCTTGTTTAACTCCTATGATAGATGTAAAGTGTTCAGTCATAGAATATTTGTCTACCTTTACACAAAGTTCAATATTATTATACATATCTTTTAGAGTGTTATAAAACAAATCACTGACTCAATATTTCTCAGTTTATAAAAAGTCCATCATGACTAACAGTGTGAAAGGCTCTTTGTAGGTCAACAAAGCATGTACAGAATTTTTATCGCCTTGTCGAGTATACTTTACTATAAGAGTTCTCAAAACTAAATGATGATCACTGGTGCGCTTGCCTTTACAGAAACCAATTTGTTCCAAAACTTCTCTAAACGAATATTTGAAATTTTCACAAATAACTTGCCTAAACAACTTCCAATGGTAATTCCTCTATAAATTGAAGGGTCGTCTTTTGAACCACTTTTAAATAATGGAAATATATATCCTTTTGCCCATTGGTAAAATTTCCTGAGTTTAAGATACTATTATATACTATTATATACCTACATGTATGTGGAGTTATTTTCTTTCAGAACGATAGGTCATTCTTTCGAAGAATCAACCCTGACGATACCATGTTTCAATGAAATATGCATCAAGGCATAAAATAATAACCCGTGTGAAGTCATTATTTTCCTTGATAAAATGCATACTATAATTTACTGATAAATTATATTCGTCTGATGTTACCGATTTGGGATTTTATTTTTAAAGTTCAATCTATGATAGGTGTAAAAAATCGTCATTGCCCGTATTTTCATTTTAGCAAACAAATAATGTGAAGTTTTCTTAATTTATCGCTACAATACAGAGACATTATCATATAGTTATGTAAGATGAATTTTAATGTAAAACTTTCATAACACTTACAACAAGCCAGATTTAACATATTCGTGTGTAAGATTTTTAAATCTTATTGATTCACACTGAATAGGAAATCATACTGTGACCTACATGTATTGATATTCGTTTTCGTGTTGCATTTACATTTATCCCGATTTCGTGCCCCTTTGTGTCAGTTCTTCACTTTTTTTTGCATGTATGTATACCTTTTACTCTATCAAATGATCAACTTATAAAATATTCTTATATTCTATTGAATAATATCCACGTACCCTCACAATGGGGTCGGGGTATAGAATTATTTCATGATTATCTGTTAAAATGTATTGCTATTGAAAAGAAAATCATTCTGAATATTTTTCATTCGAATCAATTAAAATTAAATTGTTGAGAAAATAATCACTTTTCCGCGATAGAAATGTCATTACAAATAGAGAAATAAAAACAACAATATAGCACCCCTTTCCATAAACTAAGTTGGTACAATAACTTAGTTACAAAGTGTCTTGTATTTTCATACACCGTTATTGGATGGCAACAAACAGTAATATTTTTACTTTGTGTATGGATAATAATTTCTAAGCTTTACATCAAGATTAATTAGTGAGTTTTATTTCACATACTAAATGAGCCGTAGGGCGTATTAAAACCTGAACGCATTAGAAAGGAATATCCCACTTTAGTGTGGTCGGTAAAATAGGATGCTAAATTTTGCAAATCTTTATAAAAATAATGTGTTTTGACGGTATATAAGTCAGATAATGCATATTTTAGGTTTTCTTGTCGTAGAACACACCTCAGGGTGTCAGGATTGCCCGAAAGAAAGACCTCCCACGGTCGGTCTTTCATTTGATCAATCCTGACACCCCTCGGTGTGTTCTACGACAAAAAAACTTTAAAATATGCATTATCCATAACTTAAACAATTTTTGAAAACAAGAAACTAAATATATTTGACTGGACTTTAACATTTCATTTAAAATTGAGTCAAACCACTGGCTTTTTATTTTTAGTGTACTAATCGCCTTTTCTATTTCTGTTTTGAAATCAAATTATCAAGTTCAGTAAATATTTTGTCTTTTCCATATCTTTTAGCTTATTTTTAAATTATCACAGATGTGGAATTCCCCTATTTGTATCTGATAACCCATGAAGCAGTGCCTAATATTGTCTTGGATAATAGTCTTTTAAATTATCTAATTTATCTATTAAATCTTGTCGAAAATCCCTTATTTTTGAATTCCTTGTTTTTCTGTAGTGTTTTTAAAGACTGAAAAATGACCTTATTACTGGATCAAAGGGATATTTTTGTAATAATTTTTCTTGATCATTTAGGTTATTTTTTAATTTAGATAGTGAAGCATCTAATCAATTGGGGTTTTCTTTATATTTTGTTTTAACTTTCTTGTTGAGTTTTAGTAGGCTTTTGTTTTAATGATAAATTTGCAGCTTCATAGAATATAGTATTAACATGAGAATGGTAATCAGTTTTATTAAAATTCAAAATTTGTTGTTGTATACCACCTGAAGATAATGCTTCCTGAAATAATTCAGTAGAGTTCTCATTCCATTTATAACTTTTAAGAGACATCTGGGTGTGTCATGTATCCCTTTTATTTTACACTGTATGTTCAATAACACAGAATTCTGACAATGATCAGAGATCGCCCAATAAGTTATGGACTTTAAAAAACATACCTTTGATAATAAATTGTCTGATACAATAAAATAATCTACGACGCTACATCCATTTGGAGTATAGCATGTTAATTGGTCGATAGAGTCTCCAGTAGTTCGTCCATTTACAATTCTAAGACCTGTTTCAATACAGATGTCATTTAAATATTTACCCTAGATGAGAATTTTACCCTAGATGAGATAGTTTCATTCATACTAAAACGTACAGGTACATTTATATCTGGATCAAAGTTATTAAAAATCTGGTTTACACTATTTCTATTATCCCCTCAATAAAATCTGATTGTTTAGTACCTGTTATAGAATTCAAATCTCCTGCTAAAATTATACTTCCACTTTTGAATATTCCTCAATATCTGTTTCCAAAGGTCAAACATTTCCTCATCTAGAGATTGTGTGTAAGAAGAATTAGAGGATGGATTATAAATGAAACAAAGATATATATCCTCATTTGGTATGAAAAATGTGCTACAAAGTTTTAACCATATGTAAAAATTAGTTTTGTGTTCTAAAATTTAACCCCAGCTTTGAAGTTTGATTTTACAAAACTGAAATTCCTCCCGATATTTTATTTGACTTTTGGATTTTGCTCTTGATAACAAGAGAACAAGAAACGCACATCATGGTAATATTAATATGTCTGAGATGCTTAGACGATATTGTGCTGTTATCAAATATCCTATTTGAAAACGAAATTCGAGAATTCTCAATGCTGTTTACGAAAACTCTAGAGACCACAAATTCTTAATCAATTCGTTAAAGAGCAACACAATAGTAAAACATGTCAACAAGAGAAATGCAGACAGTTAAAACAAACAAACACACATTTTACTTTTGGTGATAACATTATGGAATTTAAATCCGAAACAACACATCTTGGTCCTTAGGGTACACATCCAAGAAAACTAACATTAATATCAACGAGAAGATATCACTAGCAAGAGGACCACTATACTCCCTGTTCAAGACTGGCATTCATGGTACAAATGCTCTCAAACAAGAACATTTTGCAAAGCTAGCCAATAATATCATGTATATGTCATTCCGCTACTGTATGGCTTAGAAACTTTAAATGTTAAAACAAAGACTCAACAGGTTCAAAAGCACTGTAGAGTATTCATCTAAGCACATTGAAACATCATCAATCACATTTAAATTGAAAAGTATCACTAACAGTCTACTTAATTGCAGGAGTACTGCCAATAATTGCCGAGCTTCACAAAATACAGCTGAGTCTTCTGCACTCAAATGTAATGTGTCAAAATAACTCAATACAAAGATCCAACGGAGGCAACATACAAAAGGTCGAATTACTAGCTTTTCATAGGAATAAATGATTTATTTGACATTAATCAACTCCCATCATTCACAAGATATAATGAATCGTCATTACAGCAAAAAGATTAGAGAGCACAGTTCAAACGTCTATATCATCTCACTTGGAGAATAAACTAAGATCCGATTGTAACGAAAATCAACACTCAAACTACTATCAAAAGGAAATCTAAATATTGGACAAACTTTGAGATACAATATCAAACTCCGTAAAGGATGTCAGAAAGGCTACAACCAAAGAATTCATGGTACATGTAACTGGAACATATATGCTTCAAAATTGTAAAGTCAAAATAAACGAAGAGGTAGACCCTGCGTACCCTATATTTAAACTTGCAACTGAAGACCTTCATCACGTGCTAACGAACTGACAAGCATTTTTTATAGAAACATTTGAAAATATCATTTTAAAACAATCAAGGAATGTGTGGTTAATACTATTGGAAGTACAGTCTGAACTAATTTTTCCAATAACAAAGAGGCTATTACAGACTTGTTGAAAGAAATATTCTCCCAAATGAATAAATCAAGGGACCATTGCCACCTAGTCCACATGAAAACGATGAACATTAATAGGAAGAAAGGAATTTCTTAGGAAGAAAGAAAAGAAGTAAGTAGTATCATTAAACTTTACTTTCCGTTATATAGATGATCTCTTATGAAATAATTTAAAATTTGGTGACTATGTTGAACCCACCCAATAGACTTAATTTCACACGACTTAAATAGATTATTCTGACTAGGATAACAGATTTTATAATCCTCAAAGGCACCTTTAGAGAAATATTTCATCATGTACATATTAATATGGTTGGATACAATTGTGTGAAGTTTATTGTTCCATTTACAGGTTTATTAGAAATTGTGCTTACAGGATACTATCATGAATAAACAACAAACAGTGTATGTAATTCATATTATCTCCCTTAATAATATAACACCAATAAAATGTTTCTTCATGCACATGCACTCTCATATGGTTGGCTAACATTGTGCAAAGTTTCATTAAATACTTTACATTTAATATTTGATATTAGTATTATTTTCCTTCATGCACATTCTCAGGTTATGTATTGCATCTGTGTAAAGTTTCATCACTATCAATGAAGCCATTAAAGAGAAGTAGCGCTGATGCCTAATGAGATATATTACCCATAGGGTATTGCAATGTTTAACTAAGTAAGTTAAATTATCTCCTTGAAATATTTTATAATAGGATTATTCTACTTCATGCACTTCCTCAAGTTGTGTACTGCAACTGTGTAAAGTTTTATCACTATATATCAATGAAGCCATTAAAGAGAGTTGCGCTTACAAAATATATGGACAGAAAGACAAAAGGGTGGTTACTATAAACCCTCAAAATTTGTTTATGGGAGTTTAAAAAAATTATTTTCAACCAAGAATTACCATAAATTAAGAAATTTACAATTGACTAATAAATTTGCATACCTTTTGGTTTACAGCTTGTTGAGTACTAAGATCTTCTGATTGATCTTTACTACTGGATGCAAGGTTAACCAGCTTTTCATTTTGGTCCTAATCTTCTGAAACTCCTGTTAATGTTGATAAAGTCTTCTGTGGCGTAGAAGTTTTGTTCAGAATGTAAGGAGTTTTGTAGTTACTGTTTTACTTGTCTTTCCTACAACAACCTGGTACTTTGTTTTGTAATTTCTAACACGCTTAAACACCAGTTTAATCACCTAAATGTAAACATAAAAATCTGTTATAACTTTTTACAATCTACTACATGTGATGTGAACCATTTATTTCACAAACTTGTTTAATAACTCTGTTGAATTTGAAAAAAAGTATATGTGTTATCTTCTTATTTGTCAATTGGTATTGGTAATTAAGGTTGACATCTACAGGTAGTTATGAAACCTCCACTTGATTAAATACATATTATTCAGGAATTAAATTAACTCTTTATCTCCAGGGCCAGCTGGGCCCTGAAATATTTTTTCATGGGCCCAGTTGAAATTTTGGGGACCAACCAATTTCTAAACTAATAAAATAAAACTTAAATATACTTTTCATATACTAATAAAGCCTTTTTAAGTAATGCTATATTTAATGTTTGAGTCTGGAAAAGATAATGTATTATAACTTCATATTTGAATTATTGCCATCAGAAATATATCATAAGATTTGACAGTACTGATTTTCATCAAAGATTGGTTCCCATACTAGATATTTGAGTTTCGTTTTTCATTGAAGAACATTGTGTTTGGAAGTTTTTGTCGAAAACGGACTTGCAATAACTTCCTAAACAACTTCGATGTATTTTGAAGCAATTCAGATTCAAAAGCTTAACAATCGTAGAAGCTTTCAAAATAGTGTTTAGAGAAGGTGATTACATGTGTCAAATCGTGACTTCGCATCAAAAACATAGTTGTCCGACTGGATTTTGGTTATTAGAATGACCTAAGTTGGTACCGGAAATCCACCATTAAATTTTCCTCTTTAATTAAACAATCAGGTTTCTATTTGGGAACAGTTTTATACGCTCGTTTTGTTTATTATATCGCGGGGAAAGGATAAGAATGAGATTCAATGCAAAGTATTATTTTTCGCCAGCTGGGCGATCAAGATGATAAATATACAAGCCAAGCCGAAAATCTGGTCGCATCAGTCCCTGATTTTTGAAAATTATTTCTGAGTAAACTAATCACATAGCTGCAGCTTAAACACTGATTTATAAGGTAACAAGAAAATGTGTTCACAGTACATTGATGCCCCAGTTGAACTAGCATTTTACATGTTCAGTGAACAATATAAATGGGGTCAAAACCCTAATTTCACATGCAATAAAGAACATGGGTACTAAGTTTATTATATAAAGTTAATATATAATTCCATATGATTTCATCAATTTCAAGAATATTCAACTTCAATGCCTTGAATAATTTTTGTTTCAAAGTAGGGCGAACAAACTCCGGGCGAACATGTTATTAGGGCGAACGGACTTGATACCGGTATTATTATTAGGGTCTTAAATCCTAAGAAATATCGAGAATCTTTTAAAAGTTTGTAAATGATCTCTTATGAGCTATTTGAAGTCTTCTATAAAACGAAAAGTGAGTGACAATGCACTGATGTGTGGCAAAATGTTTTATCCTGTTATTCCTGTACCATAGGAAAAATCGCAAGGAGTCTGAACATCTGAAAAATTAAATCAAAGTGATGGAAATCACTCATGGAAAGATTGGAAGAGTAGTTTGAATAATTTCATGACAAAAAGGAACATTAATAAAGCACTAATGCCGGAAATGGTTTGTTTATGTTATAATTAAAAGTTTTAAAATCTAACTAACTGTTTCAAGCAAATTACTGATTAAAAATAAATAATGTAAATTGTTTATTAATTACAGATGAGTATTGGAAATTATCAAGTAAATTTTAGACCTCACTTGAATACCTTTTATATATTCATATTTATATTAAGATTTCAATTTTTTAAGATCTTGTAAATCCTTAATTAATCATCTATCTTTCTGACATAATTTGCAGAATAATTTTATGTAGTGTAGATCAAAAGTAATAGGCAATGAATAAATCTATCATCTCTATATATTAAACATCTAATATATACATTTGTGTATTCAATTATGAGGTCAAATATTTGTGTATTGAGATGTATATTGAAGGGTCTGTATAATTATGTAAGACTGGGGTTGATTCTGTACAATTATGTAAGACTGAGTAATGTGGTCAATTTGATTGGCAGTTTAAGAGGTGGGACATTGTAATTAAAAGTCCACCTTGTCCCTGATTTTTTGGTGATAATGACAGTTGTCAATCATCCTAGTATTGTATCAATACTCAATTACTTAATCAAAATGATTAAAAAAAAGCCTGCACATCAACACACCTTAATGACATACATTATTTAATGAACTGCTCCAAAAATATACCCATTTGTTCATAGTTTATATGTGTATTATGTGCACATACATGAGAACTATAGAGAACTATATTTCAGTGAGAATACATGTCATTTAGTAGCTAACCTGTCATGTTGTTAGGGAGGCCAGTGCCTTAAGAAAGATTTAGAACAAGTTCCAATCTTTCCAAAACCTAACCTAAATTCATCATTACAATAGTAAAGTATGGCATGATTATCTTGTCAAAATATTTAGAAGCCAACAGTTAAATACTTATAAGTGCCTATACTCAGTATAGGCTATAACTTATAGTCATGAAAGTACTGCCAGGGTCGTACGTGTTCAATATCGTAGCGGCTACGTAGCTGCTATCAATATTTATGCACCAACTAGGCTAAATACACGTTCAATAGTCATAAATCTACGTAGCACTACGTAGCCGCTACGATATTGAATGCAACCTTGATCAGCTATAATTCTCACCAATCAAGATTTTTTTACATCGAATTAATCGAGACTGATGATTTCAATATTGGAAAAGCAAATGGAAGAAACTTTGAAGATTTTCACCAAACACTCGAAGGCAAATTATGCTGTTGTATTCATTTGTAAGAACTGTGGAAAACAAGGTTGCGAGAATTGCTAGCACTGCCATGTCTTGTCTTGTCTTGTAGTAGTTCCGTCCTATATAAGACCACCTCTAGTAACCGGAGTAGATTATAAATTCACAATTGTTCTATTTAAAATGTTTTTGTTGTTTAGAAATAAT
The DNA here is from genome assembly GCA_017311375.1 of Mytilus coruscus. Classification (NCBI taxonomy): domain Eukaryota; kingdom Metazoa; phylum Mollusca; class Bivalvia; order Mytilida; family Mytilidae; genus Mytilus; species Mytilus coruscus. Next base: position 94,911,037 of record CM029597.1, on the reverse strand, counting down.
AATTTACAGAGGGTGGCTGCCCTTAATCCCTTTCTATTGCTACTAGTCAAAGCGTTCAGAATATTATTTCTGCCTACGTGCAAAGTCTACGGTTAAGGTGTTCTAGCAGGTTTAGTTTTTGAGTACAGTTACATTTACAACCACAACCACAAAATACAGCACTCGGGTTCAGAATACATAGTGTCAGTGGCGGATCCAGAACTTTTCATAAAGGAGGGGGGGGGCGCTGACTGACCTAAGGGGCCCGCTCCAGTCATGCTTCAGTGATTCCCTATATAATCAACCAAATTTTTCCCACGAAAGGGGGCCAGGCCCCAGGGCCCCTGGATCCGCCTATGAGTGTATCTACAGTTGTTTTGTTGGTGGACCACTTAGTACACACAGACATTTTAAGCAGGTTATCATATTCAAGCAGGACAGACATGCGTATAGGTGATAAAGCATTACATCTGATGAGAAAGTGCTCTAGTGTTTCTGACTCTAAGTTGCAGAGCTGGCATGCAGTCATGAGTCATGACGGCGAGTCAAAAAATCGACCTATTATTTCCAAATAAAATTTTTTATACCGTAAATTACAAAATTGTTATGTATATGCATTAACTGCTAATTGCAATATCTTACTGTTCAATCTCTCTCCTTCTCCTAAGTATTTATAGTTATATAAATCTGTGATCTACCACATGTCAGCCATTGAAACCTCTCATTGGTAATGGCGACCGCTGGACCTACGTCATGCTATATTCTTTTCTACCTCCCACATAAAGAATACTATCCGTTATCACTGCTACTAGTGATAATTGTTAAACCCGTGCGGACCAACGGTCGGCCGTTGTGACTACTAGTAACAGGCTGATATTTTTGACAATTTCTTACTACTACTAACAGATAAGAAGAAAAACGGGTGGTTTTCTGCACTAGTAAACATTTGCCAATTGTTTCGGTCATACATATATTCGTGCTACATTTATAAGCAAAGAATCCTCTTTTGTCGCTTGCCAGGCATTATGTATCCTTCTTTACACACTCCTTATTGAAAACTATGTTTTCCATATAACTAGTTTAAATGTACAACCAAGTTAAAAAAGCATGCCAAAATTGATGGCGAATGTCATACAAACTCTCAACCGAAAGTTGAGTCGAGAAAGAGCTGTAGTTTAATTACCGAATGACATTACATAGCTGTAATATTCTACATGTTTTACCTTTGTTCATTTGTGTCTTTTCCTAAATTTACCCGAACATGATATTTTCAGAACATTACCACTTCAACAATCGAGAATATTATGCTGAAATGAAAAGCAGACACCGTTATTACTACGAAGCTTTTAACCGAAGATTGCATTTCATTGATTCTCATATCATATATCATTTTGTTCCTACAATTAGCTTCATATGGTTAAATAAGCAAAATTAATTTCTTAATCATAAACTAGTAAAGAACACATTTAAAGGTCTCGGTCAATTTGTTGTCAATGACATAAAATTATTGTTTTTATTCATACGGTAAATTAATAGAAATATCAAAGGAACACACTTTTATTGACTATCAAACACTAGAAAACCATTTTCATAAATATCATTGCGCTCAAGGAACATACCATATCAGTAATACTACTTAGGTGGTTACTCAAGTCGGTGTCAAGGTTGACAATTATCTTTTCAACAATTTATAAAAAAAATGACATTAATTGTGATCCAGTTTTATAACTTCTTGAAGATTAATCCGTTTGGACTGCACTGGTTGCTATTTTCTGATTGGAAAATCGAGTTTAATTTGGAAAAATATGAAACAAATCTCTTAAATCTTATTTATATAAATGTGTGAATATAAAGCATATTCGAATATCACTTCTTGAGAATGTTTCATAATTCAATAAAGGGAACATTCCTAGAATACGAAACAGGCTAAAATAATCGATAAACGATTCGTGTTTGTGATGGTCGGTAAAGTGGCCACTGATTCAGTACATAAATGCTGCCCGAAAGTTTTAAAAATACAATTAAAATTCTTTTACATGCAGATGACTGCGCTCCACAGAAAGTCACACAGAAACAATCACACCTTAGTTGAAGGCCTAGTGTCCTATGCATTGGTTGCCCTCACACACAAAAAGTTTATTAGTTCATCTCGTTTTAACATCGGTAAATAGTTGTCTTAATTTGGAGTGTGACTTATGCATTTTATGATTCTTAAAATCGTACATATGTACAATATAACTTCAGAAAATCACGTAGGATAAATTGATTAATCTGTTTTATTTAAATTTTTAATTATATTGGTGATCTCGAATCTGTTCAAGGTTTCAATCCACCATTTTCTACATAAGTCAGGAATATGACAGTTGTTATCCATTCGTTTGATGTGTTTGAGCTATTGATTTTGCAATTTGATTAGGGACTTTCCGTTTGGAATTTTCCTCGGAGTTCAGTATTTCTGTGATTTTACATTTTATTCAGAAAACAATTCACACACCTCATTCAATGAGCACTAAAACGTCAGATTGCGAAGATATATATGTTTAAACTCTATTAGGTCATTTTTAGTAACAACAAACAAAAGAACCATGTCAATTAGACCTGCTGTGGTACTATAACTGCCCTTGAATTTTACTAGATTATATTTTTGTTCGCTATGGAGATTCCGTATATCGTCAAGTTATTATGGGGACTAACTGTGCACCATTTATTGCGGATCTGTTTTGTATTGTAATGGGTTACAATTGATGACTAAAATCAGCAAAGACCAATCGAAACAACATCTTATTCAAAAATTTAATAACACATTTATATTGTCCGATACTATATTAGCTCTCAAAATGACTATTTCAGTATGTACACTTAAGATATTTATCCTGCCGAACTGACTTTAAATAAAGCTAATACTAACAATGAACACTGCACTTTCCTGGATCTTGATATATATAGATATATCCTCAACGGGCAGTCTCATACCAAAATTAATGATAAAAGAGATGATTTTTCATTTCCTACAATTAATTATCCATTTTAGATGCTGATGTTCCTTGTCACTGTCTTATGGTGTTTATAAATCTCAACTTGTTCCATACTCTGTATTACTGAAATAATATTACACCGGTACCAGGGTTTCCGATATCACCAACTAGTCAAAACATTTACTAAGTTTTATCATTGGTACAAGGACATCATTCGTAAATATAAATCAACATGCAGACATCTTATACATTCAGGTATTTCACATCAAATTTTTATGATTATTTTACAAAGCACAAAAATATCTGCATTCACCTCAAAAGCTAAACGAACTTTTAAACAAACTTTCTTAGAAGTGATATAGTTACGATTCAGTGTCAGGTCATTAAGAATAATATATTTTGGTATTATTTTTGTTTCACTCATAGGGTCTTTGCATCGGAAATAAACATTTATATAAGGTCAGTCGCCTCTGGCCTTTGTTAGTCTTTATGTCTTTTGATTGTAGTTCATTTATATGTTTTGGAGTCTAGTATGACGTCCATTTCACTGATTGAGTACACATTTGTATTTAGGGGCCAGCTGAGATCCAACTCCGGGTGCGGTATTTTTCGCTGCGATGAACAACTATTGGTGGCCTTCGGCTGTTATCTGCTCTTTCGTCTGGTTTTGCCTCTTAACATATTACCCATTTCTATTCTAAACTTTATGCAATCACAAGCTAAACGATGAAAACGGTTGGTCGTTTATTATTCTATTTAGCATGTTATGCTTGTAGAGATGAGTCTCTTAAATTGAAGAAACCAAAGAATTATGGCTGTGGTTAATTTTATTTTCATCTGCTATTGGAAAATGAAATCATGTTTGAAGGAAAGAGAAATTATGTTTGAAGGAAAGAAATTCAGCTTTGCAATATGACACCTCAAAAGTTGTTATAAGAGTTCTGAACTTGCATTGACTGTCGCGTTCTTCCTACAATAGGCATCAGCTATAGCGTCTCCATCACGACCGGTTGTAGATAGGTGTTCATATATACGGCACAACAACGAACGCCCCAATTAAGCAATGGTTTTACGGCCGGTAGAAGGAACACTCACCCTTACAGTCATATATCTATCAAATTCAGTCTGTATTTTAACATTTACTTTTGATTTCCACACTCGTTATTATTTTGGGAAAGCTAAAAGTAACTATGTCGGTGATGCATGGTAACTAAAAGATGATTATAAACTTGAGAAAATCAATTTAACAAACATTCAGTCTATTTCAGACTAAAACTGTACACTTGAAGGTGTATAATTAGGGCTTTATCATAACTAAACATTGATAAAGATTCTAAAATCTGTACTTGTTATGTTTGTGTGTGTTATCTGTTTGATATCAATACTATTTTTAAAATAGAGTCATAGGAACATGACAGTTGACCTTAGTTAATATACTTGTTAAACAATCGAACACTTTATATCTTTTCTATTCATTTTCTGATGGCGCAAGAAAATGTATCCTAGCATGTAATTATAACCCTTTCGTTGATCGGAAAACCAACAGTTGATGACCCAATGATTTAAACTATCAAAATATGTTAAACTTGGTAGTATTCAATCTTCTTACAAATTGCACACTAACGCATTGGTCAAGACAAGTTAACCAAAGTCGTAAACTGGAAAGGAGGCAAATGCTAGAGAAGAACAAAATTCATCCGGTTAAAATATATATTTGTGGACGCACGCTCAAGTAATTTTGTATGTTAGTAATATATTATAATGAAAACAAAACTTATGAAATGTATATACAATAGACGTTTACTTGAACGATTTTCACATTTTCATATTTTTATGGAATCAAAGTTTCTTTCCGTTTCTAAACCGTCTCAAATTTAATACTTACTTACATCGGCCATATTGAAAACATGTATGTGACCGTATATCTCTTTGTTAGTGGCCATAGTGTGTATCTCGACAAAGTTCTATTAAATATTTCAATATCGATGTTTTCTATACTTGTTATTATCGGGTACTAGAGTAAATATTAAGGGTATATATCTAAATGCCATAAAATACATATTTTACCCAAACCATAAAGCCTTTTGAAATATCCGTGTCATTAATCGGGTTTCCTTAACTAGGTTATCAACAGGAAAACCCCACGTATTGATTAACAAAAGTTTGCAAAATATTCATTATCCTAAATGAATGTCAGTTAACAAACATTTCACTCCAACTTCCAAAGAACTTCAATAATATTTGTTTGCAATTAAGAACAGTAACATAGTTTAAGCCTTAGAGAGCTACTATACATCCACTGTTATTCATGTTGATACTGTTTTCTTTTGATTTACCGATCTTATGAACAATCAGAGCCTAATGCTCATGTTGATGATGAGAGATAATACATTACACAATGTTACACAATATTCCTTATCTTTTTCTAAAAATGTCTTATGCATGTAAGTGGTTGTATAATGATAACACGTATGCTTTTGTTTGCTTTGATTTGCATTGCAATACAAAATGTAATGTTTGGCTTTTGTTCAAGAACACAGAAAGTACCCCATTCCTGGTTTTGAATGAGAATGTAGAATTGACGAATCACTTTTACGCCGTAAAGTATATGACCGTGAAATGTGTGACACTGTGTTAATAATAATTCAGTTTTCAGGGCCTGCGTCAGTGCTTTTCTATCTTTTAAAGCTTGTAGGGCTTTTCCCAATTCACTCCAATATCTACAACATTTAAATAGCAGAACTCATTGAGTTCAGTTATCAGATTTAGATACGGAAGTGCAATTTGATTATAAAATTTTATTTGATTAAACCAATTCATATGCTTTTATGCGTTTTAAGAGAAGCAATAGTAAAACTTACAAAGGAATATACAAGAAAATTTTCCATTTTATGTTATAGCAGGAAATTTAAAATCACGGAGATTGATTTTTTCTTGTTATATATTCTGAACGCATTAGTATGTCTTCTACTCACATTAGGAAGCTTTTATCTGTATAATCCATACAAAGGTGTGTATTTTTTACAACATGAAGTTTGAAAAACAAGCTCGAGGATCCATCATTTTAATTTATAAATGAACATGTACTTATATACTACATTTTGACAAAATATACCAAATTCTATATTTTTTGTTAGTTTTAACATATTTTATTGTTCAAACAGTGTCAAAAATAACAAATGGATAAGACAAATGCAAGTTTCACAACTTCAAACATGGGATACTAAGCATTAATAAAGCTCAATCGATTCAAAAGAACATATAATTCCTCCTTTTCCAAAACCATGACATGTTTTGCTTGTTTCGTTTTGGTTCATTTTATTCGTTTTAAACTCTGTGTTAAAGAAATAGTTATCAGTTTAGGTTTCAAATATAACATGTATAAGGCAACTATATGTTTTAACACATACAAGATTTTAAGGCGGCTGGGGCATAATGTTGTAGACTTCATAAAGTATTTGATAAGGCCATATTGTCGATATCAAAACTAACAAAGAATCAGAGTTGCATACATACATATAAGGAGGAATATGACTGAAGCAAAGTTAACACCATTTATTTCAAACAAAGTTAAACGACTTCCGCCAAACAAAAGGCAACAGTAGTATACCGCTGTTCGAAAGTCATAAATCGATTGAGAGAAAACAAATCCGGGTAACAAACTAAAACCGAGGGAAACACATTATCTATAAGAGGAAAACAACGAACCAACAGAAACACTAATGTGCAACTAAAACCAAACGACAATGTAATACACACAGAAACACATAAGATAGTCACTGTTAACTAGAATGAATGTCTTTTGTTATACCTCAATTTAATTTGGAATATATAGTTAAATAAGAAGTGCCATACGCTTTATGCATTAGATAAATATAAGAAGATGTGGTATGAGTGCCAAGCAGACAACTCTCTCATCCAAGTCACAATTTGTAAAGTAAACCATTATAGATCAAAGTACGGTCTTAGACACGGAGCATTGGCTGACACCGAACAGTAAGCTATAAATGACCCCAAAAATGACATGTGGAAAACCATTCAAACGGGAAAACCAACGTTTCGAGTTTTCTTAATATATAACAGCGAATATTATCTCGCCTGAAACATAAGGATTTTATCTAACTGCGGATGCATTGGTCGTCAATTATCTGTATCAAGCTTTGCAGTTCAGAATGTAGAATACCTGGATACTCTATTTCTTGCATTCCAAATTCTATATTTAGAAGTTTAGTAAGTAAAATGTCCATTTTGATGGATATCATATTTGTTTTGTACAGAAATCAGACCATTAGTGTTTTCGTTTGAAATGTTTTGCATTGTCATGTCAGGAACTCATTCCATGAATCATGGATTAGTGATCGTGGTCAAGTCAGTATTCTAGATTATTTAACCGAGAATCAACTTGTGAATGGAATATTTGTTAAGTGTTCCTGTCAAGCAGGCTGGTTTTATTAAACCATGACACATTTTCCTGGCTCATTGGTCAAGGTTAAGTTTTAGATGTTTAAACTTTTCACAGACACTGTATTTCAACTATGTTTGAATATGGAATGATTATGTTGTCTAACAGGTTTCCACTGACTTTGACTTATTTTCAATTGGTTTTATATAATTTTGTGATTATGTCTGTTTCTTCTTCTTCTCTTCTTCTTTATAGGTTTTGGTGTATGGTATGATGGTAAGGTGTACATGTCTTTTTGCAAGATATCTCCGTCTTTGACCTTATATATGTTAGCGGCAATAAGTGGAATAAGGCATTGAGCTTAAATCCTAGGCAATAAACAAACACCCAGGCAATAAGTCTATTGGCTAAATGATGTTAGTCATTATTCCTACATCCGAGCATTTGTTAACCTTAATGACTAGCATGTAAATGCAAGTAAATAATAAAACATTTACTCAAAGTTTAAATGCATTTGGTACATGATAACATAACAAAATTTAAAATGTCATCTACCTGGAATAATGTCACTATTCTGGCCAATTTAGTTTCAAATTTGATATAATCAAAGCAGTAAATTCACGATCATTGTAACTTTTTAGTTTAAAGGGCGTACCAAAATTGTGAAAAAAACAATTGAATCGAAAGTCACCTTTGAATCACATTTTACGTGAGAGCTTTTATGTTACAAACGTTTGTAAGGTAATTGTAAAGACATTTATAGTTTCACATGGGTTTGATTAGAAATACAATAGATCAACATTTCCTCTACTGTTGAACTCTTTGATAAAATATGATTAAAACTACACCCTTCCCGATATGCTTTTCTATGTGTTAAAATTTTCACAAAGTGAATGAAATCGTTCTCTGAGATCACGAGAAATATTTGCAAAGACATAACGAAGTTTTGGTTAATTCATACGGGTTCTGTCGCCATTACATCTTAATGTGCTTTTCCAAAGTTTCATACAGTTCCTATAGTCTATTCTGGGGTTTCCAAAGGTAAAAGTTCAAGCTTCGCCAACATATCATTTTTTCACTGATTTGAATTAAGACCACGACGATTCAAGAAATCTGCCATCAAAAGACATTTCACTTAAAAGTTTGCTAATAATATAGGTTGTGGTGCAGTGAAATATTCAACATTGTCTAGGAGTATGTAACAAAATATTAAACAGTAATTTCTACCTAAGGAATAGATTACCCTAGCTGTATTTGGCAAAACTTTTAGGAATTTTTATCTACTCTAAAACAGGTCAATCGAAACATGCACATCAAAACTATATTTCAATCAAATTAACAAATGAACATTTATACATTTGAATGTAATGTTGGTAATAATGTATATATATTTTCATTTGGTTTTATCAACATGATTAATCACCAAATATTGATTTATATCAGAACTAAAATGATTATTTGATTGGTAAAGTTTTTTAAGATTTCGAAAGCAGCAATAATTATAGAAAAGAAGATATGGTATGATTGTCAATGAGACAACTCTCCACAAGAGTCCGAACGACACAGAAATTAACAACTATAGGTCAAACGAGAAAACTAACGGCCTAATTTATGTGCAAAAATAAACGAAAAATAAATGAAACACATCAACAAACGACAACCACTGAATTAGAAGATTGCCGCTCACAAGGAAGCTATTAAACCGAGAATTCCAAGTGGTGAAGTTGAAATCATCCTTCGTCAATTTTACGGACGCCATTACGAGTTGACTGTTACGGGAAACTGTTTCAGAGATGATAACGAATATGTCCCAAATGTTGTTACTACAATACTGTTTCCTTTTCCCCGAATGATACCTACCGAATGAGACTTATTACCGAGTTTGTACTAACATGAGCAACACGATGGGTGCCACATGCGGGCAAAATCCTTTACCCTTCCAGAAACACCTGATATCACCCCGAGTTTTTGGTAGGATTTGTGTTGCTAATTCTTTACTTTTCTATGTTGCGTTTTGTTATTTGTGTTTATCTTTTCTTTTTAACCATTTATTTTCGAATAATGAAAATATTTGAAATATCTTTGTCCTCTTTTTATAATAGTTTCATTCAACTGATCAAAATATTTACACGGATCGTATTTTGATTTGCGGTCTCTATGAACAACACAATCGTAAAAATTATGATGTGGTATCGCATTCGTAAAAGGTAAACAGCTAAAACAAAATTTCAATATTCTGCATCTAAGATGGAATTTGGTCAAGGCTATAGGTAATTTCTTTCAACAGAACACCTGATTTGATTATTTACTAGTGATACAAAGATTATATTCATGGACATTTATAACATAACTTATGACACTGGCATAGCACACCGTTTTGAGAATGAGAAGATGAAATGAATATTACCGTCCAGAAAATGAAAATTTACAACAGGGCACGATCAAGTGTCTGAATTATTGTAAAAGATTCCCGTGTCAAACTCAAATAAATAAATCTAGGTTAGAGAATTCCCGGTAACCTAACGAAAACATATCATCAAGGTAACGGTAAATGGTGTTGAATGTCATCAATTAAATGATTTTAAGACAGCGCTGTACCTTTAATGTCCATACACTATTGTAATTAATTACAATAAAGTAATAAGTCTTCTACATTTAAAAGGAGTATTGTTGTATGTATGTGCCTGTCCCAGGTCTAGAGCCTGTATTTCAGTGGTTGTCGTTTGTTGATGTGTTTCATTTATTTTTCGTTTATTTTTGCACATAAATTAGGCCGTTAGTTTTCTCGTTTGACCTATAGTTGTTAATTTCTGTGTCGTTCGGACTCTTGTGGAGAGTTGTCTCATTGACAATCATACCATATCTTCTTTTCTATAATTATTGCTGCTTTCGAAATCTTAAAAAACTTTACCAATGAAATGATCATTTTAGTTCTCATATAAATCAATATTTGGTGATTTATCATGTTGATAAAACCAAATGAAAATATATATACATTATTACCAACATTACATTCAAATGTATAAATGTTCATTTGTTAATTTGATTGAAATAAAGTTTTGATGTGCGTGTTTCGATTGACCTGTTTTAGAGTAGATAAAAAATTCCTAAAAGTTTTGCCAAATACAGCTAGGGTAATCTATTCCTTAGGTAGAAATTACTGTTTAATATTTTGTTACATACTCCTAGACAATGTTGAATATTTCACTGCACCACAACCTATATTATTAGCAAACTTTTAAGTGAAATGTCTTTTGATGACAGATTTCTTGAATCGTCGTGGTCTTAATTCAAATCAGTGAAAAAATGATATGTTGGCAAAGCTTGAACTTTACCTTTGAAAACCCCAGAATAGACTATAGGAACTGTATGAAATTTTGGAAAAGCACATTAACATGTAATGGCGACAGAACCCGTATGAATTAACCAAAACTTCGTTATGTCTATGCAAATATTTCTCGTGATCTCAGAGAACGATTTCATTCACTTTGTGAAAATTTTAACACATAGAAAAACATATCGGGAAGGGAGTAGTTTTAATCATATTTTATCAAAGAGTTCAACAGTAGAGGAAATGTTGATCTATTGTATTTCTAATCAAACCCATGTGAAACTATAAATGTCTTTACAATTACCTTACAAATGTTTGTAACATAAAAGCTCTCACGTAAAATGTGATTCAAAGGTGACTTTTGATTCAATTGGTTTTTTTTCACAATTTTGGTACGCCCTTTAAACTAAAAGTTACAATGATCGTGAATTTACTGCTTTGATTATATCAAATTTGAAACTAAATTGGCCAGAATAGTGACATTATTCCAGGTAGATGACATTTTAAATTCTTGTTATGTTATCATGTACCAAATGCATTTAAACTTTGAGTAAATGTTTTATTATTTACTTGCATTTACATGCTAGTCATTAAGGTTAACAAATGCTCGGATGTAGGAATAATGACTAACATCATTTAGCCAATAGACTTATTGCCTGGGTGTATGTTTATTGCCTAGGATTTAAGCTCAATGCCTTATTCCACTTATTGCCGCTAACATATATAAGGTCAAAGACGGAGATATCTTGCAAAAAGACATGTACACCTTACCATCATACCATACACCAAAACCTATAAAGAAGAAGAGAAGAAGAAGAGAAACAGACATAATCACAAAATTATATAAAACCAATTGAAAATAAGTCAAAGTCAGTGGAAACCTGTTAGACAACATAATCATTCCATATTCAAAACATAGTTGAAATACAGTGTCTGTGAAAAGTTTAAACATCTAAAACTTAACCTTGACCAATGAGCCAGGAAAATGTGTCATGGTTTAATAAAACCAGCCTGCTTGACAGGAACACTTAACAAATATTTCATTCACAAGTTGATTCTCGGTTAAATAATCTAGAATACTGACTTGACCACGATCACTAATCCATGATTCATGGAATGAGTGCCTGACATGACAATGCAAAACATTTCAAACGAAAACACTAATGGTCTGATTTCTGTACAAAACAAATATGATATCCATCAAAATGGACATTTTACTTACTAAACTTCTAAATATAGAATTTGGAATGCAAGAAATAGAGTATCCAGGTATTCTACATTCTGAACTGCAAAGCTTGATACAGATAATTGACGACCAATGCATCCGCAGTTAGATAAAATCCTTATGTTTCAGGCGAGATAATATTCGCTGTTATATATTAAGAAAACTCGAAACGTTGGTTTTCCCGTTTGAATGGTTTTCCACATGTCATTTTTGGGGTCATTTATAGCTTACTGTTCGGTGTCAGCCAATGCTCCGTGTCTAAGACCGTACTTTGATCTATAATGGTTTACTTTTACAAATTGTGACTTGGATGAGAGAGTTGTCTGCTTGGCACTCATACCACATCTTCTTATATCTATCTAATGCATAAAGCGTATGGCACTTCTTATTTAACTATATATTCCAAATTAAATTGAGGTATAACAAAGACATTCATTCTAGTTAACAGTGACTATCTTATGTGTTTCTGTGTGTATTACATTGTCGTTTGGTTTTAGTTGCACATTAGTGTTTCTGTTGGTTCGTTGTTTTCCTCTTATAGATAATGTGTTTCCTCGGTTTTAGTTTGTTACCCGGATTTGTTTTCTCTCAATCGATTTATGACTTTCGAACAGCGGTATACTACTGTTGCCTTTTGTTTGGCGGAAGTCGTTTAACTTTGTTTGAAATAAATGGTGTTAACTTTGCTTCAGTCATATTCCTCCTTATATGTATGTATGCAACTCTGATTCTTTGTTAGTTTTGATATCGACAATATGGCCTTATCAAATATTTTATGAAGTCTACAACATTATGACCCAGCCGCCTTAAAATCTTGTATGTGTTAAAACATATAGTTGCCTTATACATGTTATATTTGAAACCTAAACTGATAACTATTTCTTCAACACAGAGTTTAAAACGAATAAAATGAACCAAAACGAAACAAGCAAAACATGTCATGGTTTTGGAAAAGGAGGAATTATATGTTCTTTCTGAATCGATTGAGCTTTATTAATGCTTAGTATCCCATGTTTGAAGTTGTGAAACTTGCATTTGTCTTATCCATTTGTTATTTTTGACACTGTTTGAACAATAAAATATGTTAAAACTAACAAAAAATATAGAATTTGGTATATTTTGTCAAAATGTAGTATATAAGTACATGTTCATTAATAACATTAAAGTGATGGATCCTCGAGCTTGTTTTTCAAACTTCATGTTGTAAAAAATACACACTTTTGTACGGATTATACAAATAAAAGCTTCTAATGTGAGTAGAAGACATACTAATGCGTTCAGAATATATAACAAGAAAAATCAATCTCCGTGATTTTAAATTTCCTGCTATAACATAAAATGGAAAATTTTCTTGTATATTCCTTCGTAAGTTTTACTATTGCTTCTCTTAAAACGCATAAAAGCATATGAATTGGTTTAATCAAATAAAATTCTTATAATCAAATTGCACTTCCGTATCTAAATCTGATAACTGAACTCAATGAGTTCTGCTATTTAAATGTTGTAGATATTGGAGTGAATTGGGAAAAGCCCTACACAAGCTTTAAAAGATAGAAAAGCACTGACGCAGGCCCTGAAAACTGAATTATTATTAACACAGTGTCACACATTTCACGGTCATATACTTTACGGCGTAAAAAGTGATTCGTCAATTCTACATTCTCATTCAAAACCAGGAATGGGGTACTTTCTGTGTTCTTGAACAAAAGCCAAACATTACATTTTGTATTGCAATGCAAATCAAAGCAAACAAAAGCATACGTGTTATCATTATACAACCACTTACATGCATAGACATTTTTAGAAAAAGATAAGGAATATTGTGTAACATTGTGTAATGTATTATCTCTCATCATCAACATGAATATGGTATACGGTAAATCAAAAGAAAACAGTATCAACATGAATAACAGTGGATGTATAGTAGCTCTCTAAGGCTTAAACTATGTTACTGTTCTTAATTGCAAACAAATATTATTGAAGTTCTTTGGAAGTTGGAGTGAAATGTTTGTTAGCTGACATTCATTTAGGATAATGAATATTTTGCAAACTTTTGTTAATCAATACGTGGGGTTTTCCTGTTGATAACCTAGTTAAGGAAACCCGATTAATGACACGGATATTTCAAAAGGCTTTATGGTTTGGGTAAAATATGTATTTTATGGCATTTAGATATATACCCTTAATATTTACTCTAGTACCCGATAATAACAAGTATAGAAAAACATCGATATTGAAATATTTAATAGAACTTTGTCGAGATACACACTATGGCCACTAACAAAGAGATATCCGGTCACATACACATGTTTTCAATATGGCCGATGTAAGTAAGTATTAAATTTGAGACGGTTTAGAAACGGAAAGAAACTTTGATTCCATAAAAAATATGAAAATGTGAAAATCGTTCAAGTAAACGTCTATTGTATATACATTTCATAAGTTTTGTTTTCATTATAATATATTACTAACATACAAAAATTACTTGAGCGTGCGTCCACAAATATATATTTTAACCGGATGAATTTTGTTCTTCTCTAGCATTTGCCTCCTTTCCAGTTTACGACTTTGGTTAACTTGTCTTGACCAATGCGTTAGTGTGCAATTTGTTAGAAGATTGAATACTACCAAGTTTAACATATTTTGATGGTTTAAATTATTGGGTCATCAACTGTTGGTTTTCCGATCAACGAAAGGGTTATAATTACATGCTAGGATACATGTTCTTGCGCCATCAGAAAATGAATAGAAAAGATATAAAGTGTTCGATTGTTTAACAAGTATATTAACTAAGGTCAACTGTCATGTTCCTATGACTCTATTTTAAAATAGTATTGATATCAAACAGATAACACACACAAACATAACAAGTACAGATTTTAGAATCTTTATCAATGTTTAGTTATGATAAAGCCCTAATTATACACCTTCAAGTGTACAGTTTTAGTCTGAAATAGACTGAATGTTTGTTAAATTGATTTTCTCAAGTTTATAATCATCTTTAGTTACCATGCATCACCGACATAGTTACTTTTAGCTTTCCCAAAATAATAACGAGTGTGGAAATCAAAAGTAAATGTTAAAATACAGACTGAATTTGATAAATATATGACTGTAAGGGTGAGTGTTCCTTCTACCGGCCGTAAAACCATTGCTTAATTGGGGCGTTCGTTAAGTTGTGCCGTATATATGAACACCTATCTACAACCGGTCGTGATGGAGACGCTATAGCTGATGCCTCTTGTAGGAAGATGCGACAGTCAATGCAAGTTCAGAACTCTTATAACAACTTTTGAGGTGTCATATTGCAAAGCTGAATTTCTCTTTCCTTCAAACATAATTTCTCTTTCCTTCAAACATGATTTCATTTTCCAATAGCAGATGAAAATAAAATTAACCACAGCCATAATTCTTTGGTTTCTTCAATTTAAGAGACTCATCTCTACAAGCATAACATGCTAAATAGAATAATAAACGACCAACCGTTTTCATCGTTTAGCTTGTGATTGCATAAAATTTAGAATAGAAATGGGTAATATGTTAAGAGGCAAAACCAGACGAAAGAGCAGGTAACAGCCGAAGGCAACCAATAGGTGTTCATCGCAGCGAGAAAATACCGCACCCGGAGTTGGATCTCAGCTGGCCCTTAATACAAATGTGTACTTAATCAGTGAAATGGACGTCATACTAGACTCCAAAACATATAAATGAACTACAATCAAAAGACATAAAGACTAACAAAGGCCAGAGGCGACTGACCTGGGACAGGCGCAAAATGCAGAGGGTTAAACATGTTTTGTGAGTTCTTAACCCTCCACCTATATCTCTAGCCAATGTAGAATAATGAAACACAGCAATACGCACAGTGAAACCCAGTTTTAAAAGTCCGAGTCCGATGTCAGTATAGGTAACAAAAGAAACTAAGACAAATGACAATAATACATAAATTATCAAAGGACTACTAGCAGTTATTGACATGCCAGCTTGAGACATCAATTACACCGATTAAAATATTATTTCTTCATCATATGAAAATCACGCACAATCCCTTCCGTACTATCTTAAAAAATATGAGAAGAACACAACCCGTATTATGCCAATAACTGGTTTTAGAATAAATGTTTATTTCCGATGCAAAGACCCTATGAGTGAAACAATAATAATACCAAAATATATTATTCTTAATGACCTGACACTGAATCGTAACTATATCACTTCTAAGAAAGTTTGTTTAAAAGTTCGTTTAGCTTTTGAGGTGAATGCAGATATTTTGTGCTTTGTAAAATAATCATAAAAATTTGATTTGAAATACCTGAATGTATAAGATGTCTGCATGTTGATTTATATTTACGAATGATGTCCTTGTACCAATGATAAAACTTAGTAAATGTTTTGACTAGTTGGTGATATCGGAAACCCTGGTACCGGTGTAATATTATTTCAGTAATACAGAGTATGGAACAAGTTGAGATTTATACACACCATAAGACAGTGACAAGGGAACATCAGCATCTAAAATGGATAATTAATTGTAGGAAATGAAAAATCATCTCTTTTATCATTAATTTTGGTATGAGACTGCCCGTTGAGGATATATCTATATATCAAGATCCAGGAAAGTGCAGTGTTCATTGTTAGTATTAGCTTTATTTAAAGTCAGTTCGGCAGGATAAATATCTTAAGTGTAAATACTGAAATAGTCATTTTGAGAGCTAATATAGTATCCGACAATATAAATGTGTTATTAAATTTTTGAATAAGATGTTGTTTCGATTGGTCTTTGCTGATTTTAGTCATCAACTATAACCCATTACAATACAAAAACAGATCCGCAATAAATGGTGCACAGTTAGTCCCCATAATAACTTGACGATATACGGAATCTCCATAGCGAACAAAAATATAATCTAGTAAAATTCAAGGGCAGTTATAGTACCACAGCAGGTCTAATTGACATGGTTCTTTTGTTTGTTGTTACTAAAAAATGACCTAATAGAGTTTAAACATATATATTCGCAATCTGACGTTTTAGTGCTCATTGAATGAGGTGTGTGAATTGTTTTCTGAATAAAATGTAAAATCATAGAAATACTGAACTCCGAGGAAAATTCCAAACGGAAAGTCCCTAATCAAATTGCAAAATCAATAGCTCAAACACATCAAACGAATGGATAACAACTGTCATATTCCTGACTTATGTAGAAAATGGTGGATTGAAACCTTGAACAGATTCGAAATCACCAATATAATTAAAAATTTAAATAAAAACAAATTAATCAATTTATCCTACGTGATTTTCTGAAGTTATGTTGTACATATGTACGATTTTAAGAATCATAAAATGCATAAGTCACACTCCAAATTAAGACAACTATTTACCGATGTTAAAACGAGATGAACTAATAAACTTTTTCGTGTGTGGGGCAACCAATGCATAGGACACTAGGCCTTCAACTAAGGTGTGATTGTTTCTGTGTGACTTTCTGTGGAGCGCACTCACTTGCATGTAAAAGAATTTTAATTGTATTCTTTAAAACTTTCGGGCAGCATTTATGTACTGAATCAGTGGCCACTTTACCGACCATCACAAACACGAATCGTTTATCGATTATTTTAGCCTGTTTCATATTCTAGGAATGTGTCCCTTTATTGAATTATGAAACATTCTCAAGAAGTTATATTCGAATATGTTTTATATTCACACATTTATATAAATAAGATTTAAGAGATTTGTTTCATATTTTTCCAAATTAAACTCGATTTTCCAATCATAAAATAGCAACCAGTGCAGTCCAAACGGATTAATCTTCAAGAAGTTATAAAACTGGATCACAATTAATGTCATTTTTGATAAATTGTTGAAAAGATAATTGTCAACATTTGACACCGACTTGAGTAACCACCTAAGTAGTATTACTGATATGGTATGTTCCTTGAGCGCAATGATATTTATGAAAATGGTTTTCTAGTGTTTGATAGTCAATAAAAGTGTGTTCCTTTGATATTTCTATTAATTTACCGTATGAATAAAAACAATAATTTTATGTCAATGACAACAAATTGACCGAGACCTTTAAATGTGTTCTTTACTAGTTTATGATTAAGAAATTAATTTTGCTTATTTAACCATATGAAGCTAATTGTAGGAACAAAATGATATATGATATGAGAATCAATGAAATGCAATCTTCGGTTAAAAGCTTCGTAATAATAACGGTGTCTGCTTTTCATTTCAGCATAATATTCTCGATTGTTGAAGTGGTAATGTTCTGAAAAATATCATGTTCGGGTACATTTAGGAAAAGACACAAATGAACAAAGGTAAAACATGTAGAATATTACAGCTATGTAATGTCATTCGGTAATTAAACTACAGCTCTTTCTCGACTCAACTTTCGGTTGAGAGTTTGTATGACATTCGCCATCAATTTTGGCATGCTTTTTTAACTTGGTTGTACATTTAAACTAGTTATATGGAAAACATAGTTTTCAATAAGGAGTGTGTAAAGAAGGATACATAATGCCTGGCAAGCGACAAAAGAGGATTCTTTGCTTATAAATGTAGCACGAATATATGTATGACCGAAACAATTGGCAAATGTTTACTAGTGCAGAAAACCACCCATTTTTCTTCTTATCTGCTAGTAGTAGTAAGAAATTGTCAAAAATATCAGCCTGTTACTAGTAGTCACAACGGCCGACCGTTGGTCCGCACGGGTTTAACAATTATCACTAGTAGCAGTGATAACGGATAGTATTCTTTTATGTGGGAGGTAGAAAAGAATATAGCATGACGTAGGCCCAGCGGTCGCCATTACCACATGAGAGGTTTCAATGGCTGACATGTGGTAGATCACAGTTTTATATAACTATAAATACTTAGGAGAAGGAGAGAGATTGAACAGTAAGATATTGCAATTAGCGGTTAATGCATATACATAACAATTTTGTAATTTACGGTATAAAAAATTTTATTTGGAAATAATAGGTCGATTTTTTGACTCGCCGTCATAACTCATGACTGCATGCCAGCTCTGCAACTTAGAGTCAGAAACACTAGAGCACTTTCTCATCAGATGTAATGCTTTATCACCTATACGCATGTCTTTCCTGCTTGAATATGATAACCTGCTTAAAATGTCTGTGTGTACTAAGTGGTCCACCAACAAAACAACTGTAGATACACTCATAGGCGGATCCAGGGGCCCTGGGGCCTGGCCCCTTTCGTGGGAAAAATTTGGTTGATTATATAGGGAATCACTGAAGCATGACTGGAGCAGGCCCCTTAGGTCAGTCAGCGCCGCCCCCCCTCTCCTCTTTATGAAAAGTTCTGGATCCGCCACTGACACTATGTATTCTGAACCCGAGTGCTGTATTTTGTGGTTGTGGTTGTAAATGTAACTGTACTCAAAAACTAAACCTGCTAGAACACCTTAACCGTAGACTTTGCACGTAGGCAGAAATAATATTCTGAACGCTTTGACTAGTAGCAATAGAAAGGGATTAAGGGCAGCCACCCTCTGTAAATTATTATTTCTAAACAACAAAAACATTTTAAATAGAACAATTGTGAATTTATAATCTACTCCGGTTACTAGAGGTGGTCTTATATAGGACGGAACTACTACAAGACAAGACAAGACATGGCAGTGCTAGCAATCATCGCAACCTTGTTTTCCACAGTTCATACAAATGAATACAACAGCATAATTTGCCTTCGAGTTTTGGTGAAAATCCTCAAAGTTTCTTCCATTTGCTGTCCCAATATTGAAATCATCAGTCTCGATTAATTCGATGTAAAAATCTTGATTGATGAGAATTATAGCTGATCAGGGTTGCATTCAATATCGTAGCGGCTACGTAGTGTTACGTAGATTTATGACTATTGAACGTGTATTTAGCCTAGTTGGTGCATAGATATTGATAGCAGCTACGTAGCCGCTACGATATTGAACACGTACGACCCTGGAAGTACTTTCATGACTATAGGCTATAGCCTATACTGAGTATAGGCACTTATAAGTATTTAACTGTTGATTTCTCAATATTTTGACAAGATAATCATGCCATATTTTACTATTGTAATGATAAATTTAGGTTAGGTTTTGGAAAGATTGGAACCTGTTCTAAATCTTTCTTAAGGCACTGGCCTCCCTAACAACATGACAGGTTAGCTACTAAATGACATGTATTCTCACTGAAATATAGTTCTCTATAGTTCTCATATATGTGCATATGGTACACATATAAACTGTGAAAAATGGTATATTTTGAAGTAGTTCATTCAAGAGTGTATGTCATTAAAGTGTGTTGATGTGCAGGCTTTTTTTTAATCATTTTGATAAAGTAATTGAGTATTGATACAATACTAGGATGATTGACAACTGTCATTATCACCAAAAAATCAGAGACAAGGTGGGCCTTTAATTACAATGCCCCACCTCCTAAACTGCCAATCAAACTGACCACATTACTCAGTCTTACATAATTGTACAGAATCAACCCCAGTATTACATAATTATACAGACCCTTCAATATACATCTTAATACACAAATATTTGACCTCATAATTGAATACACAAATGTATATATTAGATGTTTGATATATAGAGATGATAGATTTATTCATTGCCTATTACTTTTGATCTACACTACATAAATTTATTCCGTAAATTATGTCAGAAAGATAGATGATTAATTAAGGATTAACAAGATCTTAAAAAATTGAAATCTAAATATAAATATGAATATATAAAAGGTATTCAAGTGAGGTCTAAAATTTACTTGATAATTTCCAATACTCATCTGTAATTAATAAACAATTTACATTATTTATTTTTAATCCGTAATTTGCTTGAAACAGTTAGTTAGATTTTAAAACTTTTAATTATAACATAAACAAACCATTTCCAGCATTAGTGCAATATTAATGTTGCTTTTTGTCATGAAATTATTCAAACTACTCTTTCAATCTTTCCATGAGTGATTTCCATCACTTTGATTTAATTTTTCAGATGTTCGGACTCCTTGCGATTTTCCTAAGGTACAGGAATAACAGGATAAAACATTTTGCCACACATCAGTGCATTATCACCCACTTTTCGTTTGATAGAAGACTTCAAATAGCTCATAAGAGATCATTTACAAACTTTTAAAAGATTCTCGATATTTCTTAGGATTTAAGACCCTAATAATAATACCGGTATCAAGTCCGTTCGCCCTAATAACATGTTCGCCCGGAGTTTGTTCGCCCTACTTTGAAACAAAAATTATTCAAGGCATTGAAGTTGAATATTCTTGAAATTGATGAAATCATATGGAATTATATATTAACTTTATATAATAAACTTAGTACCCATGTTCTTTATTGCAGGTGAAATTAAGGTTTTGACCCCATTTATATTGTTCACTGAACATGTAAAATGCTAGTTCAACTGGGGCATCAATGTACTGTGAACACATTTTCTTGTTACCTTATAAATCAGTGTTTAAGCTGCAGCTATGTGATTAGTTTACTCAGAAATAGTTTTCAAAAATCAGGGACTAATGCGACCAGATTTTCGGCTTGGCTTGTATATTTATCATCTTGATCGCCCAGCTGGCGAAAAATAATACTTTGCATTGAATCTCATTCTTATCCTTTCCCCGCGATATAATAAACAAAAACGAGCGTATAAAACTGTTCCCAAATAGAAACCTGATTGTTTAATTAAAGAGGAAAATAGAATGGTGGATTTCCGGTACCAACTTAGGTCATTCTAATAACCAAAATCCAGTCGGACAACTAAGTTTTTGATGCGAAGTCACGATTTGACACATGTAATCACCTTCTCTAAACACTATTTTTGAAAGCTTCTACGATTGTTAAGCTTTTGAATCTGAATTGCTTCAAAAATACATCGAAGTTGTTTAGGAAGTTATTGCAAGTCCGTTTTCGACAAAAACTTCCAAACACAATGTTCTTCAATGAAAAACGAAACTCAAATATCTAGTATGGGAACCAATCTTTGATGAAAAATCAGTACTGTCAAATCTTATGATATATTTCTGATGGCAATAATTCAAATATGAAGTTATAATACATTATCTTTTCCAGACTCAAACATTAAATATAGCATTACTTAAAAGGCTATATAATTATATGAAATGTATATTTAAGTTTTATTTTATTAGTTTAGAAATTGGTTGGTCCCTAAAATTTCAACTGGCCCATGAAAAAATATTTCAGGGGCCCAGCTGGCCCTGGAGATAAAGAGTTAATTTTAGTCCCTGAATAATATGTATTTAATCAAGTGGAGGTTTTCATAACTACTTGTAGATGTCAACCTTAATTACCAATACCAATTGACAAATAAGAAGATAACACATATACTTTTTTTCAAATTCAACAGAGTTATTAAACAAGTTTGTGAAATAAATGGTTCACATCACATGTAGTAGATTGTAAAAAGTTATAACAGATTTTTATTTTTACATTTAAGTGATTAAAATGGTGTTTAAGCGTGTTAGAAATTACAAAACAAAGTACCAGGTTGTTGTAGGAAAGAAAAGTAAAACAGTAACTACAAAACTCCTTACATTCTGAACAAAACTTCTACGCCACAGAAGACTTTATCAACATTAACAGGAGTTTCAGAAGATTTGGACCAAAATGAAAAGCTGGTTAACCTTGCATCCAGTAGTAAAGATCAATCAGAAGATCTTAGTACTCAACAAGCTGTAAACCAAAAAGGTATGCAAATTTAATAGTCAATTGTAAATTTCCTTAATTTATGGTAATTCTTGGTTGAAAATAATTCTTTTTAAACTCCTTTAACAAATTTTTGAGGGTTTATAGTAATCACCCTTTTGTCTTTCTGTATATATATATATTGTGAGCGCAACTCCTCTTTAATGGCTTCATTGATATATAGTGATAAAACTTTACACAGTTGCAGTACACAACTTGAGGAAGTGCATGAAGTAGAATAATCCTATTATAAAATATTTCAAGGAGATAATTTAACTTACTTAGTTAAACATTGCAATATCCTATGTGGCAATATATCTCATTAGGCATCAGGAGATAATATGAATTACATACATTGTTTGTTGTTTATTCATGATAGTATCCTGTAAGCACAATTTCTAATAAACCTGTAAATGGAACAATAAACTTCACACAATTGTATCCAACCATATTAATATGTACATGATGAAATATTTCTCTAAAGAGGTGCCATTGAGGGTTATACAAATCTGTTATCCTAGTCAGAATAATCTATTTAAGTCGTGTGAAATTAAGTCTATTGTGATTTGACCAAAAAATACTCAATAAGAGTCTTGTTAAAAGCAGAACATCTACATGTTCTTTATTTTTTATGTTTACGGTGGAATATATCCACTTGGTGTTGCTTTGGTGAAAAACACTAACAATGAATATATAGTACTTTAATGACTTTGAATATAAATTCATCATAGATACCAGGATTGAAATTTTATGATGATTCTTTTAATTATTACAATTTTCAATTATTTGTTTACTTTTTATTTTAAAGTTTATTCTTCTGCAAAGACAAACCGTTTAGACAATTGGACACAACTTAGGCAGGCCTTTTAGAAACTGCAGTGGAAATGGAATGTCCAAATACCCAGCAGTGTTGTTTATGTGGCATTGAAGATACAGATCTTTATAGATGTATAGATTGTTCCTCATGGTTACACATGTGTTTAGAATGCTTAAGAAAACAAGCATTCTTTGCCACATCTTCACTTGTTTGAAAAGTGGATGGTAAGTAAATTTACTCACATACAACCCGTTTGAAAAAAACAAATATTAAGAATTGAGAAGTTATATAGTGATATTTTGTTGTATCTTATTTTATTGTTGAAACAGTTTAACTGCATGTTTATTACCCTAGATTTTTGGACATGAATGAAATGCCAATTGGCACAAAAGCAAAGCACCAATCCACAAGTGCTATTGTCAAACAACATACTGGAACTGTAGATACTCAGAAATTTCAGAGGCATGCAGATGCATATTTTAGAAAGGCATATGGATTGGATAAAAATGCCAACACAAGAAATATTATATCTGCTGATATGTCCACAATTCTTTTATTTAACTTTGCCCAGGCAGAAAAGTTTCATTTCATGTGTAGATAAGAATTTATTCTTCCTTCATGTTTTCTTTGTTTATAGAAAAAACAAATGACAAAATCAAAACCACATATGAATATGAATCATAATATGCTAATATGCTTTATGAATTTGATTTCATTTAGGGATCAAAACGAACAGCTAAAATGCTTTTCTGTTTGTGAAATTCTAACTTATACACATGAGGGTATTGTTTGTCAACTGGTTCATTTCATTTTGCCAATCATAATATATTTTGTATATTTAAAAATTTTAAAATGAAATAACATTTTTAGAATGGAACCCATGTCTTATATAAAGAAGATAGTCCAGTGTGGAAAACAACACATGTCTGCTCTACATCATATTGCAAAGAGATGGTTATACTGGATGAAAGAGGTATATGTTCATGAATTTTGAGGGTTTATCTTTAATATGAAGGTATTTTTTTAATTAAGTTCATTGCACCTTAGTTCTATTTAGTACCACACTCTTCATAATAAGCCATTGGCTATATGTTATCTGCCTTGGACTTTCAATTATTCTCATTTCAATGATATATTTTTAATATGATATACATCTAGGAGAACATATTTGATCTTTGTACAACTTAGCTTGCTGTTAAAATTTATAGTAATACAATTAGAATTAACTTATGTCTTGTGTTTGACCTATTGTACACAATTTTATGTATGACATTATAAATTGTAGGACGTCAACACTTGAGACAAGTTCAATTGTGTTCATGTGAGCCTGAAGCTGTTAGTTTGTTGAGGATGGACTTGTGGGCTGCATCCCCAAAACAACCAAGGATGGCATTTCAGATTGAGCTTCTAAAATGGCTTAATGGCTTGCTGCTACATTGTCATGTATCAGTAAGCAGTTTTGTAGATGCGTTGAATGCAAGAATTTCAAAGCGTCATTCTCCATTCATGGGACAGGTAAATATTTAAAACCACTTATTAACAAAAATTACAGAATCTTGCATAATGAAAATCAAATTATAAAGATATGAAGATATGTTCTGATTCTCAGTAATAAAATAACAGAGATTGTTATTCAGTGTATGTGCCAATGATCCGAGAACAATAGAAAAGGATTTTTCTTAGATAAAGATACATGTAACAAAGTCAATAGTTTGTTTCTCATTTGTTTACACTGGTACCTTAAATTAATAGACTATAATCATATTTAGATATAAAAAAACATACGCAAAAGTATATTGTCTTGTTTTCAATTGATTTGAGTAGTAACTTTTGAGGACTTTTGGATCTGTCAGATACCTGTTTGCCAATACTTAGTTTTCAATATGATTAATGAACTTAAAAATTTCATCACACTTTTCTGAAGTATTATTCAACGGGGTGACTTAATTCCTTCTCAGCAGCTTGAAAATGATGATGTGTTTGCACTTTTGGATCTGTCAGACATGTAATTCTTTTTCAGTACAGAATTTACAACTATAGAAAATTTCTAATGATAAATACAGAAAGCTGACATATTAGTCCTTCAGTTTTCAAAATCAAGAGAAAAATGCCAACATTATTTTGAAAATCTGTTTTATTGAAATCTATTCATTATAACCACTTCCTTTGAATTTACCATCAGTAGAATCTTGCAGAGAATGAGCAAAACATTCAAATGCTTCAGATTGTCTGTGTTTTCAGGGATGTAATTTTTGTCACCCTTTTCTCAATTGTATTACATGTATTTGCTATTTGAGTAGTAACTTTTGAGGACTTTTGGATCTGTCAGACACCTGTTTGCCAATACTTAGTGAGACAGGCTGCAAATATAATAATAATAATGATTCTTTATTTAAGAGGGTAACACAGTTAGCTATACAACTAATCTTCCTTGAGGCCCTCATGAAATACATTCAGTATGTAATATTACAAAAAAATATACAATATAAATCAAACAACACACATTGCAATAACTATCAAATTTGACAAGAAGTAATTAAAGTAGAATTTGATACAAAAAAAATGTCATTTATAATTAAACATCATTTACATTACCACGATGAATTTTAAGTTAAATTTAACCAAGATGTGGCAAATAAGCATATAAAATTCACAGTGTAATGCAATCTTTTTATATGTTATAAAGAGTTGATTTTGCTGTTTGTCATTGAAGTCTTCAATATTCCTGTTTATATTCTGAATAAGTTAAGTTAAGGTTTCGAAATTAATGAAGAACACTGGTTTGTTTGCAATTTTGATTAAGAACAGTTTTAATTGTTTTGATTTTTTAGTGCAGTGGTGTTTATCAAGTTTTGATGAAAGAGTGTGTACAAGAGTATAGACACTTCTACTATATGCTGGAAAATGGTCAACACATTTCAGAAAATTTGGACAAAGGGACAACTTGTCCAGCATGTTTCTTGGTAATTGGTAACATTATTATACCCCACGCACCAAA
The DNA here is from genome assembly GCA_017311375.1 of Mytilus coruscus. NCBI lineage: Eukaryota > Metazoa > Mollusca > Bivalvia > Mytilida > Mytilidae > Mytilus > Mytilus coruscus. The sequence continues at coordinate 94,884,581 of CM029597.1, read as the reverse complement.
GTTTAGCTTTTAAAAATCAAAATTGTACCTATCCATTTATACAATTAATCTCTTAATTTCTAAGATCATAAAGATCTTTTAAATCATTATATCAAAATATTTGACTTAATCTCCATTGTCTTATATAAATAAGATTATGGTATATAATGAATAAAGGATGCTAAAAGGGTCAATGTCAATAATAATAATATATGCACTGTATTATAGATAAGTTTAAACAAACTCTTATGATTTCTTCGGGGGCGTTGTGGGGCTAAAAGGAACAACAACCATAATAGTAATTATCCAAGATCTTATTAGGTACAATAATTTTTTCAAAATAATGTCAAGCAACTTATACTGTATCCAAACTTGATTATAATATGAATTTGTTCCTTTTCCTGTCAAAATGCTACAGCTTACCCCTTTATTTACTCTATATATCTTTTATGTTTATTTCAGTCATCTACAAAAATCATGTCATTTGATGCTGATTTCCAGCTTGTTAGGAAATTTTCTGGAGGACATGCATGGACTCAACCACGACATATTGACAGTTTTTTTTCTTGACCAGTCATCTGTTGATAGTTTTATGTCATGTTACAGTGGAGATGTAAAAGAAGCAGGACAGGTATTTATAATTTCACTGCATTTAAATACTTCAGTCTGTATAAGTGATTATTTTATAGTGAAACTTTGCAAACATTGTTCTTATGATGTGATCTTTATAAATTGTGTGTCAAATTAGGGTTTTATGATGTGATCTTTTAAAATTGTATGTCACATTAAGGTTTAGACCACAATTTCATGGTTAACGGAATATGGAAAATGATAGTGTGAGTGGGGCATCAGTGTACTGTGGACACATTTTCTTGTGGGTGGTCTGCATGGTGTATGTCATGTTATAATCATGGAAAGACTTAATTTTAACGTCCAAACTAATACTAATAAATATTTTTTGTTTTCATATATCCAAACAAATTCCAGGCATGAGGCTGAAACTAAAAATAATTATGTTTGATGTTTACCTACCTACCTAGAAATTTTACCATACCCAAATAATTTTATTGTTTTTTCCAACAAAGTCTTTTTATTGTTTAATTAGAATTTTTTCGTATCCTTTTCATGTATCTAATTTGATGGTTGGTAAAATAAAATAAATTCCTTCCTACCTATCCATATTCTTCATCAATTTTTAGGGTAAAAGCCAACAAATTATTTTAAAAGTTAGGCCTTACAGGTTTTAGATTAGGAAACTATCATGTATGGACCATCATAGTAGAAAAAGTAGATGCTTTGAAAGTACTCAATCTCATGGAGATGGATTTGAGTAGGAACCTATTACTGGATTTTTCTTTCTTATAAACCAAATTTATTTTATTTTAGGAATGTAGCAATTTTCAAGCTGGTAGCGACTTGCGCTCAAAGGTGAAAAATGCAAAATTATTAGAAACAGCTTTGTTTGGATCAGTGTGCAGACATAGGTTTCCTTACAATTTTTAGTTTGAAACATGGTGAAAGGTAATATAGAAATTTCTGGTCTTTTGTCATTTACTTACTGCTTGACTTTAAAAAATCATTTTCATCAGGTAAGGGATTCTAGATTTGTGCCGTGATAATAACAGTATATTATTTGTGGGTTGTTTTTTTTTTGCTGCCACATTTATTCATGAGGCAATATGCATTCTGAATCGCTATAACTTTTCAGAATAAAAGGAAAAACTTACAGGATGTAATCATATTACAGTAACAGTAAAGTTGCCTGACATAATAAAATAAATTTCAAGTGGAAATTGAAGGATTGAAATATATTCTTGGTTAATGTTAAATTTATCTGATTTGGTCTGTTTTGCAGATAGTATGGCCTATTGGGTTATTAAAACTATATCTTGTGTAAGGAATAATAGTAGGGTGTTTTGTCCGTCTGGTACGTGTCAGTTGACCTTGACCTAATGTTCAAATTTAAATTTTTGTTGAGGTCCATATGTAACCATAATTTTACTGATTTTGGTTCATGAAATGATTGTACAGCCTACATGTCTGTCTGAAAAGATTTATCTCACCGTGACTGTATGTACATATTACACACTTTATTTCAATTATGTTTTACCGCTTTGTGAAGGGATTAAGTTTTAATTGATTAAAGCAAAATGATTGTATTACATACAGCAAGTTCAGATTTTAATAAACATAATATTTATAATCCAAAAGTGATTATTTGTGGTAGTGAAGTACTGTTGAAAAGTGGATTTCAAAATGCTTTCACAACATTTCCTTTCTCAAAACTTTTTCTTCTTCAGGTTAGGCTATTCAGTGTTTTTACTGGAAAAGTTGATGGAGGAGAATACAGAATCAAACATTCATGTGATGTATGACATAGGATGCATTTTAGTGAATCACTTGAAGGTATAAATATACATCTGTAGGGAATAAGTTTACACATTAAATAGGCTATTATTTAAAGTTGGAATTATTTTCAATTATGGAATTTGCATTATTTTTGTGCTTGAATTTTTAATGAGTTCCATGTTTATTCTTTATTATAATGTTCTGTGCCGTGCACAACACTTTCTATTACAAAGAAGATAGCAAGTTTTAATAGAAGGTACTGTGCCCGCACAATACTATCTATACAAAATACATTGTTTGAAAAGTGTTATGCACTGCTAGAAACAGAATAAACATGGAATTTATCAAAATTTTCAAACACAAGAAATTATGCAAATTCCATAATTAAAAATAATTTCAAGTTCAAAGAATAGCCTGTTATTAATTTTCGTTTGATCCAAGTTTCTTGTTAATCTATCTCCTTTTCGTGTTGAGTTTATCTCATCTTAATAACACTATTTGTTATCTACTACAATAACAAAAGCATAACGATTTACTGTAAAATTTCCTGTGAGACATTTTAATTTTGATTTTTAGCTCCCTGGCCAAATGGGCCAAGTGAGTTTTCTCATCACTTGGCGTCCGTCGTCGTCCGTTAACTTTTGCAAAAATCTTCTCCTCTGAAACTTCTTGGCCAAATTTAACCAAACTTGGCTACAATCATCATTGGGGTATCTAGTTTACAAAAATGTGTCCTGTGACCTGGCAAACTTACCAAGATGGCCCCATGGCTAAAACTAGAACATAAGGGTAAAATGTAGATTTTGGCTTATATCTCTGAAACCAAAGCAATGAGGTGTAATACCACCAAATCATTGTACGTCACATCGGGTTGTATACGAAAATAGGTCGAAAAAAAATATTCCCATGAATTTGACAGTTGCAGGTAATTAATCCTACATTTTATTGCAGTAAAAAATTTTCTGTGTCATAAACATATGTCTTGGGTATTTCATAACACCAATTTTTTTTTTATCTGGGGTTTCTATAGAATATTTTGGAAACTTGAGCTTACATGGTAACTTAATCTTTTACACAGGTTAAATAAGGGAGAAATTTGATTGGTTAACTTTCAGTGATGGTTATTTTCTTAAATGCAATGAAATATTATGTGAAATTTTTCTATAGTACTGGAAAGGATAAAACTTTTCTCATGCCAAGTATTTCTATATTTGAAACAAAGATGAATTTTGCAAATTTTTTGAAAAGTGCAAATTTAACAAAGACTAATAGAGGAAAATCAATGGTGGTATTACACCTTTAGAGAAAATCTGACGTGGGATAAAATTGTTTATCAGGTCAAAATCTATCTGCCCTGAAACTTTCACACAAATCAGACAATCTGTTGTTTGATTGCTGCCCTAATTTGTAATTTAAGGAAATTTTGCAGTTTTGGTTAATATCTTGAGTATTATTTTAGATAGAGATAAACTATCTACAGAAATAATATTCAGCAAAGTAAGATCTACAATTAAGTCAACATGACAAAAACTGTCAATTGACCCTTAAGGAGTTATTGCCCTTTATAGTCAATTTTAACAAAACTACTCTTAAACCAAAAGTTTTATAGACAATATAAACTTTCATTTATTTTCACATGAGAAAGTTTATATAGAGCAAAAATTTAACAATTAATTGTATTTGCCATGGCTGAAGTGCTTAATAATTAATTATTGCAATTAAATCCATAGTACATGTACCAAAATACATGAAAATTTGAAGGAGCCAGTATTTATTGGTTTACAGCATGTTTTTTTTTACTGTATTTTCTTTTATCTATAAACAACATATTAAACTACTCCTACTTTTCAGAAAAAAACAAACCAGATATTCTTCAGAAGGTGACATTCAGCATACCCATTTTCCATTGCTATGGACATAATTTTGCTTGTCAGGTTGGTATTAACATTCTCTTTATCTGAATTTTGTTAACATGCTTGCTGCAGACCTTCAAAATTGTCTGCTTTCTTAGGAATCCTGATGTAAGATTTTAATGATTTTGTTGGTCATCTCCTTTTTAAGCATAGGAAAAGGAATTGTGAGCTTTTGTCAGCTGCTGTCCTTTGTAAACTATTTCAAAGATTTTTACATAAACAATTTTAACCAAAACTGAATGACCCTATAAGTAGAATATTCAAAACCTGCATGCTTGTTTGTCTCTATAAAGCTGATACTACTGGTAATACAAGGATTTAGTCATAAGTTATTGTACAGTCGAATCAAGACAACTCCTTTATCTAATCAAACCACCGAAAGTTAAAATAATGTTCTTTTTTCAGTTGAGAAATAATGTTATATTTTGAAGCTTAATATAACAAGCAGATAACTTATATTTTTTAGGTATTATACAATCCCAGAAGACTTGCTGGTTTAGGACTTACAGATGGGGAATTAACTGAAAGACTCTGGTCATACTTGGGAAAGTTTAAATCAATAACAAAGGAGATGACACCAGAAAACAGAATTGATTTACTCTCTGATGGTCTGGAGTATTATGGAAGAAAGATAAAAATAAATTAGGTATGTTGATATATTCAATCTTTAATAATTTGAGTAATAACTGGAAAAGGTGGCTTTTATATATGCACAAGCAGGAAGTCATATAGTGTTGGGTTTTGTCCATTTGTTGTTTGCCTCATTTGATTAACATTGAGGTTTTATGTAGTCGGCTGTTAAGAAAATATGGTAGGACAATGTTACTCCATTTCACACTGTATTTGGATTTTACAACATGTATGCAATTAGATCTGTAGCCCCATACCTGTCAACATTACAAAATGCCCATGGGGTTTTACATGCCAGTTTGGCTGTCAAAGTTCTACAAAATCTTCAAATTTATATTAATGTTGTTTATTTGCTTCTCCATGCTTTAAAATTCTATACCAATGGTAAAATTGATAGTTTTGTTTTAAACTGTGGACAAAATTGCTATTTCCAAATTTCATATTAGGAGGATCCATGTGGAAAACCCACACAAATAGTGATAATTGGCAGGTATGAACCTCTTCTTGTTTGCCAATAGTTTGAAATTTAACTACTTATCGTTGAAGGATTTTTAATTAAATTTTCTTAAGTTCCATAAAAGTTGGTTATTGATTTTGGGATGTACGGCATGCAATTGCCAAACAGTTTCTGTTCAACAACTTGAAAACCCTTTAACAATTTTTTTTTAAATTAAAACATGTTGTGTCCTGCAACTATATGAAGGTCAAGTTCAATTTTCACGATTTTAGCTCTTCTCGTTGTTGCGTTATCGTCTTTTAATATTCAAAAGTGGTATTTATAATGTGAATGTTTAATTATATACATGAAGTTTGATTACACTTAGCCTTTATGAATAATTTACTAAGCATAAGGGTAATGTCTTATCTCATATTTGCTTTATATATATTCACATTTAAACTTTTTTTCCAGGACAATCTTTAGTGAAAAAATGGAAAAACAGTGTCTTTGAAAGAATCATCCAAACTTGAGTTGGATGAGCTAATGTCATCCTTTGAAGGTTTGTTTGTGTAAAGTTTGATCTTTTAACATTGAAATTAAGTGCTTTTGCAGATTGCATTAGGACTTATTTGTTGGGACTTAGTTTTCAAAGTTTTCAATTATTACTGGTCTCTACAATGAAATAATAGTAATACATGATGTGATGGTGAAACATTTTCTTTAAAATAAAGGTATAGGAACTTCATGATGGGAGTAAAATCATTTTCCTGTTCTCTTGTTAAATATGGATGATGATTGCAAGACAATGTAGTAACTGGAAAATATTTTCTGTTTTTCAGTATATGTTTGTATACATATAAAATTAATTTTTGATTCAGGTGTAAATGAAGAGTCCATACTACAGTGGATAGAGGATGAAAAGTGTTTGGCAAAGGAATTATTAAGCACTAGAAAAAAGGTATAAAATATATTTTACAACACATATTTCATTTTGTCAGCATATGATTAAAGCCTTTGTACAATAGAATTTTTTATTAATTCATATATTCCTCTTCTGTGATGTATGTTTTAAGGACTCCTGAACAGTTGATGTAAATTTCTTTTCTATACAATAGATACAATTATATACAAGTATTTTTGATGAAAGGCAACTCCAGTAAACATTGTTCTTTTATGTTACAGAAACTCTTGGTCAAATGGAAGAATACTGTGTTCATCTAGATAATTACTACAAATTGAGGTAAAGAAAAATCCTTTATGTATCATGTTACAAATATAAAACTGATGAATAATAGTGGTTAATCATACATAGGAAAATAACCCTTTAAAGTACATAACTAAGAAATGTTACAGAACAATATCTGTTTGTCATTGCTACAACCTTCAATGATGAGATCAACCATACCACCACTGAGTTTTAAAGTAAGGCCCTTGCAATTAATAGACAAAAACAGACAGATAAAACGTTAAAGACAAAATTACCTGAAAACACAGGAAACATAACTTAAAAGATAAATGAGACAGCCACTGTATGGCAAACTATTGTAACAATTAGTTATCTATTTTAATATAAAATAGACAATATATGTACATTGTCAGAAAATATTTAATTTGTTTGTACAATCTTTTGAGCAGTATTGAACCAATTACAAATATTTTTTTTATATTTGCAGACAATATGATTGTCTAGATACTGAAAAAATATGTATAATTGAGTCACTCAAGGACGAAAACAAATAAGCATTAAATTTGGGAGGAAACATTATTGGTGGACTTGTAATATGTTTATTATGTAATATAAAAGGAGTTTATATGTAACTGTAGTATGATTTATAGAAAGTTTTCATATTTTTTTTGGAAGGAGGAGAGGAAAATTAATCTATGTTTAATTTTCAATTAATTACTTCATTGTCAATTAAAGTTTCATTGAGCTTTGTGCAACCCAATTCTGGCTTTTCAAGGAATTTTATCAATAGCATTGCTGTTACTCAGATAACTTAATTCACAGTCTAGTTTCCTGTACATAATTATTCAAATCTACTTTTGTTTTAACAAGCACAAGATAGACTAGTAAATATTCTGTGGAATTGATGTTGTGAAACCAAATGTTAACTTATAAATAAGGTTTAAATTTTTTATTTCAGAAAGTTGGAAAGAATAGCAACTGTAGAGAAAGAATTAAAGCAGGAAGAAGATTAGTATGTATTTAACAACTGTTTAAAAGTATCTTTTAAAGTGGACAAAAATGCATTTAAATATGAAACAATGATTATATGCCACAATTTAAAGAGGCCATTGAACATGGAGGCACATTGAGATTACTTACCTTTACATAGGAGATTGTTATTAAACATCTTTACTTTAATACTAAGAATGGGTTTTATATTTTTATTTTCAAAGTTAATAATTTCAAAATAGAATAAATATAAAATAAAAATATGGATCCAATTTAGAAATATAATGCTACATTGATAATACTTTTATTCATTCTACTGTACCAATTGAAGTGGGTTTTGTGGTTAATTAAAAACCACACATTTTGATACCCCACCAATACACATTTTCTGTTTAATTGTGTAACATCAGAATCCATGAATACAAACTTTAAATTAAACTACAAAATTGGTACTCATGAATAAAAGTTCTTTCACACTAATTTTAATATTGAATCATCAAAACAATATTTTAAAAGATGATGACATGTACTGGAATTTATAACAATAAATCTTTGGTTTAAACATAAATACTTGATAATGTGTTGTTCTTCTTTGTTTTTAGTTTGAAAAGGAAAGAAAGATTGTTGAAAATGCATAGACCTCCTGAGGAATCTGCCATCTTAAAAGAACATCTGATATCAGCTCAAGACTTTTTAAAGAGAAGCAGCTTGAAAAGTTAAAACCTGTGTAGATGAAAGGAGTTATTTAGTACAACTAATGAGAAAATATGCAAGTATGTATTCTTATAATCTCAAAATGAAATACTTACAAATAAGAAGATGTGGTATGATTGCCAATGAGACAACTCTCCACAAGAGACCAAAATAACACAGAAATTAATATTTACAGGTCACTGTACGGCCTTCAACAATGAGCAAAGCCCATACCGCAAAGTCAGCTATAAAAGGCCCCGAAATGACAATGTAAAACAATTAAAACGAGAAAACTAACGGCCTTATTTATATAAAAAAATGAACGAAAAACAAATATGTAACACATAAACAAACTACTGAATTACAGGCTCCTGACTTGGGACAGGTACATACATACATACATAATGTGGCGGGGTTAAACATGTTAGGGAATCAAAACCCTCCCTAACCTGGGACATGCAGTGGTATAACAAATAAATCTCTCTTGTTCACAGAGACCTACTTGAGGGAAATGCATAAGATCTAATATTTGTTCTTGAAAGCTATGGTAAAACAAAGTGAGCTAGGTGAATATTGTCTATAAAAAAATCCTTATGCATTATGGCTATTCTAATAAAACATTCACCAATCCACAGGAAGGAAGTCTAAAAATAGGGCAGCCACCAAGAGAAGCAGTTCTATAATTTTAAGGATTTACCTCATCAAAACTTTGTAACAGGCACCTACCAATAAAAGTGATGATGGATGTTTAAATGGAATAGCCCTTTATAAATATTAATGATAACGAGAAATGGATTATGTGAAAAAAAAACATTAAACTATTGATTTTTTATAGCTAAAATAGAGAGAAAGAGGAAAGTGAAAATTGATTAATAATGTCATGGCAACAATTGAATTAATGCCCAATGTGAGTGTCAATTTTCAAATTAACACCCTTCACTTTTCAAATCGACTGGAGCACTTGCACACACCAATGATTGTTTAATAGAAAAAAAACAGTTTGTTTATGCTCTTGTTGTAACATGTTGTATTGTTTTAGGAGGACAATCTATGGCCATCAGGATCTCCAACAACATCAAAAAGTAATGGTTAAACTTAAACTGCAAATAAAATTATACAATAATCTCAAAGGTTGAGTTTAAGATATCCAAATACTTTGGATTTGGATAATGTTAAAGAACAAGATGCACCAATATGGAAAGATCAGATTAACAACCTATCTGAAGTTGCAGATGTTCCAACCTCTATAAAACATCAATGCATAGAGTTTTTGTCAACTTTAGTTAGATGTAAAGAAGAACAAGGTCTGATTGAAGAAGAAATGTCATCTTTCATTGCATGGTTGTTGAATGAATACAATCATTTAAATGATTTGGTAGAACAATCAGAGTTAACATCTGCCAAAAGATCTGTTGTAATTAAGGAAGCCATGATTATTGAAACTGATTTAAACATGTTGAATGTCTCATTTCAAACTCATATAGGTTTCTCAGAAGTGCCATGTACGTATTGTAACTATGGTTCTGAAAATGGGTTGCGTAAAACTCTTGAAGAGTGTAAAGAAACAGAAGAAATTTTTGGAAGAGTCCGACAGTGAACTTGAGAGTGAAACTGAAAGTGATGTGGATGAAAGTGAAGATGAAGTTTCATAATTTTGCTTTTATTTTAAACCCCTGCAAACAAAGTTTTTATTGGGAGGGTAAATGGGAATCACCAATCTGAAATGATCATCTCTAAACAACATGTTTGAAGTTAATTATTTCATGTGTCCATTTACGTAATATGTGCATAAAAGGGAGAAAATAAAATGATTTAGAAAAATGTCAAAAAAAGTATTGCACTCCTGACAATTTTGGCATCTTTTTTAACGCCATTGTATTGTTTAAGGAGGACAATCTATGGCCATCAGGATCTCCAATAACTTCAAAAAGTAATGGTTAAACTTAAACTGCAAATATCTTGTACAACAATCTCAAAGGTTGAGTTTAAAATATCCAAATACTAAAAATTTGGATTTTGATAATGTTAAATTTCAAGAGGCATCAATATGGAAAGATCAGATTAACAACCTATCTGAAGTTGCAGATATTCCAACCTCTATAAAACAAACATCAATGCATAGAGCTTTTGTCAACTTTAGTAAGATGTAAAGAAGAGCAAGATCTGAGGCCACACTTAAAAAGATTTTGGTGTGCTCAAACCCTACCCAAACATCAAGACATTGGGTAGGTAGGTAGGCATTTTCTTTTTTTTTTTTTTTGGCAAAGAGAATTTGAAGTGTCAGATGTTTATTGGTCTTCATAGATATAGGAAGATGTGGTATGAGTGCCAATGAGACAACTCTCCATCCAAGTCACAATTTATAAAAGTAAACCATTTTAGGTCAAGGTACGGTCTTCAACACGGAGCCTAGGCTCACACCGAACAGCAAACTATAAAGGGCCCTAAAAACAAGATGCACCAATATGGAAAGATCAGATTAACAACCTATCTGAAGTTGCAGATGTTAAGCAGTTTATTAGCATTCACAGTTTTTACTTGACAGCGGTTCTTTAGCAGTTCATTAGCATTCACAGTTGCCAAATTCAAGGCAATGTTTAATTTGCATATAGGCATTCCAATAGCATTCCTTGGCAGTTTCTTAGCAGTTTATTTAGCCTTCACAGTTATTTAGCAGTTATTTTTTGACGAAAATTTAAATGAGATACCCAAAAACTGCTATCTTCTCTGAATATTCATGAGAACTGCTATAATAACAGCTATCAATAATGAATATTCATACAAACTGCTAAGTTGTACATCCTAATATGGTTTTCAAAACTGCTAATAACTGCTATGGAATGCTATCGGATCTGTCAAAAGTTGGAATACAAAGGTACATGAATATACATGGTACAAGTTATGAATGCAGAAATATTTTACTGTAAGTCTTGTTGAAATTTCAAAAAGTTGTACTAACTTAAATTTGTAATTTGAGCAGTAACTGCAATCAAATGACTCGATTTTAATCCAATAACAGACTTGTTAAGGGGGTGTAAACATGTTTTGTGAGTACTGTACCTGGCCTTAGACCCTTATTAATTATGTCAGTGGCTGAATAATAGGAACAGTAAAGAATGCACTTTAAATATCAGTGCTTATAAAAAGCAACTAATTCAATAAGAGTGGTTACTAGAGACTATTAATTACCTTGACTAAGTGATTTTCAGATTAAAAGTTATTTCTTTTTAATTATTATTTAATTACCAAATGTACTACTAATTTCTCTCTCTCTCTCTCTCTCTCTCTCTCTCTCTCTCTCTCTCTCTCTCTCTATATATATATATATACAACTCGTCTAAACATCAACCCAGCAATGTTAGATCTGTAAATTTGCTTTCGCAAATTTTTGTTCTTCCCTCGCCTGGATTCGAACCCATGCTACTGAGATATCGTGACACCAAATCGCCTGCACTGTAGCAGTCCCGCTAGACCACACGACCACCTGGGCTTCATAAAATGAAGCTTTCGGTGGCCGGGTGTTACCTTTCCACGTCAGTTTTAATCTAGCGTCGTACTACAGTACATGATATATAAGGCATGGAGATGTATATATATATTTCTCTAATTCTTCGTGAATTAATCCTTTCTGCACCCATTGTATAAAAAATTTAATCAACGTGTGGTTCGTTTCATCTCAGTTCATCATTGGTTAAAATCCGATTATGACGTCGAATTTTCTTACTTTCCTCTGAATTTCCTATTGTGACGGCATGAAAAAGGCGACCATGCCTGATGACGTCACATAGAAAGAACAAATCTTTTGCAGATCATTCGAGAAGAAGGAATAAGTTTGCCTGCATATTGTTTGAAAATCATTAGAGAAACAGATTCCACCACCAAATCTCGTGTAATACGATATTTATCCACTCTCGACAGTTAAATTTTAAAATTTAAAACGCTCGGGCAAGCCTCGCATTTTAAATTTGAAAATTTAACTGTCTCGAGTGGATAAATATCGTATCACACTCGATGCAGTGGTAGAATCTATATATATATATATATATATACATTTTATGTGGACCAAAAGACAACAGTTATCTCCTCTTTTCTTTTGAATTTAAAAAAATTTTCTTACTACAGGTTATATATTATGTTTCGACTTTCTGATACAAACTTAGGTTACATATATTAACTTCATTAAATGGATTGTTTGGTAAATATTCAGCAAAACAATCAGCTATTTGCGGCCTAGGTTTCCTAATATTCCCTCCCCTTTTCAACTCGTGAATATGATTTGTTTTTGTTTTTTTTTGACAAAATTGTATTAAAAATTCATATTTCTATTTTCAAATAATATCTTGCACTGTAAGTATATGCTAGTATTTAATTACAATCCTGTTTTCCCTACAAAATTATGTCAGAAAATACACATGCATTAACTGTAACTTCAACTTACTGTACTACAGGTGTGTGAAAGTATTCCATTTAGCCTAAATTAAACTTTATAACTGACATAAATATAGTTTTTCACCAGCAAGTATTTACCACAGCTTGGAGCCAAAATGCACATTTGAAAATGATCAAATAATCTTCAAATAAAGGTTTACTATCAAGCTGAAAACACAGCCAGATCCAAGCATTTTATAACAAAGATTAAAACAAAACTGCTATTAAACTGCTATCGAACTGCTGTCCGAACTGCTGTCATAACTGATGTCCAATTGACAAAATTAAATTGACATCAGTTTTAAGGTATCCAAACTGTTAAGGGTGAATGCTAAGAAATGGTGAAACAAGGCAGTTTTCAAACTGCTATTAGATGGACTGCTAAGAACAGCTGAAAGACTGCTAAAAATATGAAGAACTGGTAAATAACAGCTAAAACAGCTAATAATAGCAGTTCAATTTGACTTGGGTGAATTTGAAATAGAGTTATATTTGATATGAAGAAGTTTTTGTCAATTATGAAATTGGGATAACTAGATATAGGAAGATGTGGTATGAGTGCCTATGAGACAACTCTCCATCCAAGTCACAATTTATAAAAGTAAACCATTATAGGTCAAGGTACGGCCTTCAACACAGAGCCTTGGCTAACACCAAACAGCAAGCTATAAAGGACCCCAGAAATTACTAGTGTAAAACCATTCAAACGGGAAAATCAACGGTCTAATATTTTTTAATCAAGACTTTTCCCATCAACTTGAAATTAATTGATACAAAAATAGCCAAACACATTTAAAAAAATCAAAGAGGAAAATAATAATCTTTGTATCCAAAGTAATGTCTTGATCTCTGCAATCTATTTGGATGAAAAAGATGTATACATGTATACATGTATCAAGATACAACAAAGGAAAATGCACTAAAACAATGTTGAAATTCATTTTGACTTTGCCCTTAACATAAAGTGAAGGTTTATATATGTAAATTTATAGAAGAAATTTTATCGCAGGTAAACTTTAGATTATTTGTTTCATACTAGTATATTTTGATACACTTATACATGGTATAGACTTTGTCCATAATGGGCTCTGTATCTATACCAACTATATTTTTAAGGCCACAGCAATCCAAATTTGTGTCTTCAATCATTCTAAAATTAACAAAATTGCTGAGACAAATTTATGAAAAGGGTTCTAATGCACCAACTACAATTATAATTTCTGGATCACAGTCACTGTCGGTTTCATTGTCTGATAAAGAAGAATTTTTTAAAAACTGAATTGTTTAGAGTATTTCATTTTAATATGAATAAGAAGATGTGGTTCTAGTGCAAATGAGACAACTCAGACCATCCAAGACGCAATGTTACGTTAAAGTAAGCTATTATAGGTTACAAATTTGGAAGTAGCATGGGATTCTAAAGACACACTAAATCAGAAGATGGCAAACAAATAAACCCACTATATTTGAAGATTGCACATCAAACACATTCAGTTAATTATTCCAACTTGAATCTAAAAAGAAACTAGTTATCCTGAATAACATATTACTTATAGAATTAATGGTATGACACAAAACCTTGGACACCAAATTAATTGCTGTGGAATAACATTAATTTAAATTGGTCTCATTTGTAATATTCTTCAACCTTATAAAATATAACAGTGAAAAGATATGGATAATAGCTGTCTTTCTAAACCACAGAACAAGAATCTAATTCCATTGATGAAGAATCGGTTACCGTCAGTATCTGCCAGGACCTACTGACTTCATCTTTAATATTAATGACCTATAGGACATCACAAAGGAAAATAACACATTGCACCATACTCTAAGGAACTAACTAGCAATGTCTATTCAGTATTACACACAAACAAACTTACACTAAAAACGACAAAATTATAGCCCAGTAATTGCAGGATTTTTAACTTTTATTTACTTGTTAATGAGGTCTTTGCATTGGAACTGAATACTTTTTAACAATAGAACTTAATATATAAACAAGGGTGATTGACCATTGCCCTTATTTTATCCAACACTGTCATCACAATTATTTTCAAATAACCTGTGCGTCTGTGAAGAGTTTTGGCCATTCCTTTTTTCGATCAGTACACTTGAGATCTGGAGCTGTCATGTCAGTAACTGCTAGTAGGTGGTATACTTCCACCATCATGCACATATCTGCATATCTGTCTGTCCTATTAATAAATATTATATATATAGATAAGTTCAAAAGGAAAGAAAACATCAAATTACACTGTCAATAGAGAGATGACGGCTTATGGTCTTCACATGTAAATAGAGCAAGTTGAAGATTTCTTAACATAGCGAACACAATTCCCCTGATACTTAAGTTATGGCACAAAATAAAATGGTTAGCCAGTACATTTGATCTTATTTGGTAGGAATAAAACTTCCACATTTTATGACACAAAATATTGTACTTGCCCTGAAATATATGGATTTAACAACAAAACAACAATATAGACTAACAACAATATAAGCAAAGAAATATTCATTTGACCAAACAGGTCAAATGTTCGAATTTTTCGATCCAGGTAAACTCAAATGTTTCCATTCAGATAGACAAAATACACCCTCAATTAAAGGATCGACTAAGCTCTCCATCAGGTTATCTATTCTTAATCATTAAATCTTCATCAGGGAATTAAATTATAAAAACATGGTTTAAAAATTGGTTTCTCTTCATTTCCGTAAAACGTATCATTTGATTTATTATATGATATTTGTTTTGTTTTCTGAAAACCCTTCACCAACGATTCGACTAGCCTAGGATGCATAGTAAGTGACAATTTGGCCGATCGAAAGTGTCAGAGGTCACACTGTAATTTAAGGCAATTCGAAATGCACGTACCAATGGGACAGAGCAATTTCTGAACAAGGTGTGTTTACATATATATTCCTTTCTTTTTATATTTTATTTATTAATTTATGTTCAATAGTCTTAGTCTCATAAATGTTACTGTTAGCTGTATAAGTAGTTAATAATAGATTATGGTCATCATACCGCTTGGCTGCGGATGACAATGTCTTTGATACGTTAGGTTTCCTTTAGCTGTTGTTCCTATTGAAGTTGATTCAAATATTAAATGTTTTCCCAAATTAGATCACTAGTGTATTGTACATATATCAATTATGATTATCATTACAAGTACGAGCATATGGATCCAGACATATATAAAGGAATTCCCAAACCATGAAAAAAAGTGGGGGTCCAACCCTCGGAACCTTCCCATTCCTAATCCGCAACTGAGGGGAGGCAGGATTCTTAAATCGAGGCTTGGGAATGAGTGGAATTAAAGTTAGAGGAATTGGGACTTGGGGAACCAGGTGACGAGTAGTAAAATAGAAAATTCTAAAATTCTATGAGTCACAAAAAGTAAGGGGATGGAAGTGATAACCCCATGTTCACCCCTCAATTAAAGGGCAGGAGCTGAATAGCATCCCTATTTATTGTACTTATATCAATTTTGCTTACAAATACAAGCGGGTGGATCCAGCCATGTTTTAAAGAGGGTTCCCAACCCAGGAGAAAGTGTGGGGTCCAATCCTCGGATCTTCCTCCTCAACTATCCGCCACTGAGGTGGACATGATTCTTGAATCGAGGCTTTGGAATGAGTGGGAGTTAGAGGAATTTGGAGTCAGGCGGGCACTAGGTGATGAGAGTAGTAAAATAGAAAAATTCTATGCTTTACACAAAAAGTAAGGGAATGGAAGTGGAACTATCCTATGTTCACCCATCAATTACAGGGCGGGAACAATATGAAGAGGGTAGAAAACAAGGAATACTGTATGCCTCACTGACAAAAAAAATTGTAAGGAGAGAGAAGTGGGAATCATCCAATGTTCACTCCATCAATTACAGGGATCATTAGATTAAGTCACTAAATTAATATAAAAATACTTTTCCTGAGGTTTCTTACAATTTCTTTACTCTAATATAAAAGTTTTATTGATGGTAGTACTTTTAACTCTCAACCAAACATCACACAAACTATTATTGAGTAAATTGCATGATTGAAGATTTCAGCTGTATACAATTATATAGAAACGTTGATGAATTGTTTATAAATATATATCTATTGATGTCAGCTCTCTATTGATTTTAAGAAATTTCGGATTGTCGGATTTTATTTTTTTATAGCTCAAAAATACTTTCACAAATTCCTATGAAACTTTGGTGAAATGTTTAAATCTACTGATGTAAGGTCCTTCCAATTTTTATAAACTAATATGAGAACTACAAAAACATGTCTAATTCAAGGATATATGAATGGAGGTTGGTTAGAGACTGATTCAGTTGTGACAGTAAATAGACACTGATAAATAAGTCTGATAACAGTTTCAAATTTTAATGTTTGTTCACCTTTTACTATGATTAGGAGGAAGTATGTTCTTATTTCAAAAGAGGGCACTCACCATATAATATCAATACGTGCATAAAATGACAACTACTTGCTAGAAACTGAATGTTTTACCACAACTTTGTATGTTTTAATTGGAATACGGACATATGATATAGAAGAACAACAACAACAACAATAAGAAGAAGATATTTTATTTTCCAATTATGGACCCAAAGGGCATAAACATATTTACAACATCAATAATTTTCATTACAATACAAACAATGATATATATATATATATATATATATATATATATATATATAAACAAGTCTAATTGAAAACAACGTTCAAACCTATGATTGCGTTGGATAAAAACAGCAATTTTATACGTGTGCATGCAAAACAAATTTCTTGTTAGAGGGTCTCAATACAGCACAAACAACATTTTCCAAAAGACCAAAAAGTGAAAAAGTATATTTTAACAAAACGCATTTGACTAACAGGTCGAAAACAAATGTTCTTAAATCCTGCTGACTGCCATTGGCGATTTCCAAATAAACGGATCACAAGGTGTAATAAATGGATCTTAACTATAAATTTAATACCAAACAGAAAACAATAAACTTGCGGCAAAGATGGTATACCGCAAACAAAGGTGCAAATATTTTTGTACAACATATCCGGATTTCGACAATTAATGTCTCTTCAGTGATGTTAGGAATCGAAACGGTTATTGGAAGGCCACATAATTTACCTCAATTTAGGATAGACTCTTGAATTTTGAGAAGTCAAAATAGGATGAACGGATCATATAAACCCGAAGGCAAATATAATACAAGCCCAAACGAAAAATATAAACAAGTCTAATTGAAAACAACGTTCAAACCTATGATTGCGTTGGATAAAACCGCAATTTTATACGTGTGCATGCAAAACAAATTTCTTGTTAGAGGGGTCTCAATACAGCACAAACAACATTTTCCAAAAGACCAAAAAGTGAAAAGTATATTTTAACAAAATGCATTTGACTAACAGGTCGAACAACAAATGTTCTTTAATCCTGTTGACTCCCATTGGCGATTGCCAAATAAACGGATCACAAGGTGTAATAAATGGATCCTAACTATATATATATATATATATATATATATTACATAGTTACGTTGTATAGTTTCACCTGAATATTGTTATTTAAAACATGAAAGTACTAGTGAATTAAAACTATTCAAACCGGAAATGTTGGATTTATTAGTAATCTATATGTAATCCGAAGAAGGATATCTGTTATCCGAAATATCTAATATTTGTTCATTTTATAGTTATTTTATGGTGATGTTTCAACAGTGTACTTCTTTATTTGTACCCTAACCCTTGCACACGGGCACTCCTAAAATTGCTTATAGTATATGTTCATAAACGTAGTAACATATATACAGCATGCCGACTAATCCATCACCATGTATAAACGATCGCGAAGTTAACTATTTTACTCAATCCACTCGTCCAGATTTCACTATATATCTATATATCTATATATTTAACAGGCTAAACACTCCTGCCCTCGTATAAGCGTTTACTGTTCAAACTCTATCCTCGTTATCATTAAATCTAATCAAGTACTGAAGTACTGAACATCGGATGACTGCAAGTTCTTGTGAATGGTCATAAGCACTTGTCTCAGAACAAAATTACATCGCTATACCCGAAAGTGAGGTTAATGTACAAATATTTTTTTTCTGAGACAAGTTCGTGCGTGGATGATTGCTTTTTCAAATTTTATGCACAGTTCCTATGTTGGAATACACTGGACTCCGACTGCTCTGAAATTTGTTTTTATTGTACGTGTCACTGTGTTTAATACTTCCTTTATTCTACATTGGCTAGAAGTAATCAAAACGTCTTTAACGCAATTTTTCGTCAATGGTGTACAATACTGTTGCACAATTTTATCATATTTTACTTACTTCAATGTGATTTTAAAGACGCGCAAAAAAAATTGTAACAGCGGGACACCTTGAATTGTAATCAACCGCTATTTATCGCATTTTTTCAAGAGACACTAAATATCGTGCGCAACGTCTATACTATACGGTATGAGTTTTGCTCATTATTGTAAGTCTTATAGAGTGACCAATGAATCTACATCATTAGGACTCCGCTCTGTAGTTGTTGTCCAAAGCAATATTGCGGATCATTTGCCAGTTTTCATGATATAGCGGTATGGGTTTTGCTTATTGTTGAAGGTCGTACAGGTCGTACGGTGACATATATATATAGTTGCTAAATTTTACGCCTGTTGGTCCGTGGTAGGGATTTGTTTGATAGGCAATCATACCACATCTTCTTATCTTTATACGTTTCAAGGAAATAAGTTTTGTAAATAAAAGACCCAATATTCGTGATATATCAGGATGATTTATCGACAAGTACTGCAATTAAGTTTATGAATATGACCGTCTTTGTGTGATTATCCCATAGTTACATGATTCAGTGTATGTATTTATTTGTTAGAACCTTTGTATTGCATGTATGCATAATATGAACTCTTGCTTTCTATGTTTAATTGTGCATGACTTGATATGTATATTTCGTTTGTTTTGCTGTTGTTCTGTCGTTCTAAAAGCTCTATAGAGCTAATTTTTTAATTGTATTGCTCATACCGACTTTAAATAAAGTCCCTGAAAAACTTTATGTCTAATGTCTTCGAAATGTGTACAAGTGATTATCTAAATCCTCGATAACAGACTGAGTGAGCTTAAAATCATTGTTATAGATAGCCAATGACAAACAAGTTACTGTTAAATGATTATGTATTATTAACAACATTGTCCTCACTGCTACAGGGTTACCTCTAATTTGATTCATGATCGTCTTCCGTTGTTGTCTTTTCAGGAGAGGGAGATTGTTCCTGAACCAAAGTTCTTATCTTTGGAAAATCTTGATATGTTAAATAGAGACAAGTCCTGATAAAATATAAAAAAAAGAACGAATCATGCAAGAAAACCTCATAAAAACTTAATTCTAAGATAAGCCAGTCTCAAGTAATTTATATTCACAGTGATACATAAGCTGTATTTAGCAAAACTTTTAAGTTGTCAATGAGAGAGCTTATGTTTGTACTTACAATTTTCCGAAGAAAATACATCTTTCGTAAATATTTCAGAATATGTTTTAGTTCAAATTGAAAACAATTTTGCATTTAACTTGAAAACTGTGATAAAGGTAAACTTCAATAATTTGTTAATGTTTTGTTTTTTTTTCATGTTGTAAAGACTTCTGATTCATGTGAGAGTGAAGGTTGGTGTTTGTTAAAACTTTTAAACCCATTGCATTTATATGCACCTGTCCTAAGTCAGGAGCCTATTGTTCAGTGGTTGTCGTTTGCTGGTGTAGTTCATTTCTCGTTTTGTATATAAATTATGCTGTTGGTTTTCCAATTTGAATTGTTGAACACTGGTCATTTTGGGCCTTTTATAGATTGCTGTTCGGTGTGAGCCAAGGTACTGTGTTGAAGGCTATACTATAACCTACAATTGCTTACTTTAACAACATTATGTCTTGGATAGAGAGTTGTCTCATTGGCACTCATACCTCATTACATAACGATTAAGAAACTTTTATGGCGACCATGGAATTCTCAGAAAGATGACCTCAACTTATTTGACACACTTTATCATCTTAATAGTAAGCACATGCTCCGTAGTATTTCATCTATAAATATTGTTCTCTGGCCAAATAAACGCTATGATCTTGTGTACAAGTGTAAATAAATTCGCTGACTTAACTTTCTCTTTTACTAGAAAAAATCATGAATAAGTAATTTTTTTAGATTTATTTCAATTAAAACAGTAGCAACTTCATTATCACTGATGCAATAACTTCATTATCATTTCTTTATTATCAATTTCAAACAATACATATTTGTGGGAAAATACAGTACAAATACTAGTAAATATATACACTACACAATAAGTATTTAAATAAATATACATAAAGCTGAAGACATTCAATGGAATGACATGTTAAATCCTTAGGTCATTACTTTTAACATTATAAAGAGGAATGCAGAAAATTCCTCGTTGCAAAAAGAAAAATAAAGATAGATAAGTTTTACTATTCAAAGTGTTAATTTTGTAATTTGAACTGCAAGTTACTTTCACTAAATATTATATGAAAGAAAATTAATAAGAATAATATTCTTACAATATTTTTAGGATGACAAACCAGATAATGTCAAACAAAAGTTTATTATTTGTCCACAATTATAAAACATTGATTTAACATTCTTTAACCAAGTTATTTTAAATATAAATATAGATTACAACATAGCACTTTTCATATAGGACCAATTATCAGCTCGAGAGCTGACAGGCTTGAGGATGAATTTGACCATGGGCTGATATGGGGTCTGATATAAAAACGACATGTTATGTTCTTTTATCATATACTTCAGCGACAGAGCAGGGTGATATTGGCGTAGGGAAGGACGATAATATACATTATCACACAATATCCAACTCAATTTGATCATATTCAAAATTACATTTTGCTGTAGTCTACCTATAAAAATTACTATGTTACTGTTCTTAATATTGACTTTCAATTTCCACATAACACAATATTCCATTAGAAGTACCAGTTTTTTTTTTTTTGTAAATCAGATTGTGTTTCTGACAAAATTACAGTATAAAGTAAATAAACATTATCTAGCTCATTTTCTAACTTGTCAGATAATTATTTCAAACCACATATATTTTTATTCTGAAAAAACTTTCAAAATCATTTTTGTTGCAGTGGTATAACCATGCAGCTGCTCCTCAGAGTGAAGCTTTATACGACCACAGAGATCGAATTTCTGAACAGTTGGGGCTATTTGGACACAATATTCAAGCTTGATACTGTCTAAATTTGGATTGTGATTAAATTTTGACATAATATAGGTTTCTGACACAAAATAAATGTGGTCAAAGATCTTACAATTCTTTTGTGCAATACTGTGCAATTGAAGACTTCTTCTGAAACTTTTCAAAATCGAAATTTGAAAAATTTTGAAAAAATCCCCCTCCCCAACTTTTGAAACCCACCTTGGAGCAATAACCCCAAGTCTCAATCCTAGCCTTTTATTTGAAGTATGGAACCATGTAGTACAATATCAGAGATCCATACACTTAAACACAAGTGATTTTCTGAAACTAGAAAATGCTTGTTTTCAGCCCTTTTGGTCCCTAATGCCTACATGTTTGGCACAATTAACCCCAAACTGAAGTCCAGCCTTCCCTCTGTTATATGGAACCTTGTAGTACAATGTCAGAGAGATCCATACACTAACACACAAGTTATTGGCCCCATAACCACTAAAATGAATCCTAACCCTTAAATCCTTCATCAGTGAATACAAAGGTCAAAGTGTGAATATTGTACTGGATATTATTTTACTACCTACTTTTAGAATAATTAAGGGGTAGACCTGGTATATGGGAGACAATTCTTACACATGTATTGAAAGTCATTAGTGCGTTTTAACAATATACCCTACACATGAAATGAAACGGTGAATTTCGTTAAGACTTTGGCACATGATGCACGGACCCTACCTTTTCAATGATGTAAATATAAGAGAAATCAAACGAGAGGTAAATTTTGGTGTTACCAAGGTATACCCTTAAATATTCTTCATATAACAAAACAATCACACACAAAACTGACTTTTACTGTTTTGAAATAATTATCCCAATAAAACAGCAAAATACCCCATAAAATGACAGATAACATAAATATCTTTACAATAAGCAGATAATGAATAATATTTTTTCTATATTATTCACAACTTGAAACCTAACATGAAGATTTCAATCAACCTGTTTTCAAAACAAAACTCAAACTAAAGTTTAGTTTGGTACAATCTGCAAAATCTGCATAGAGTTATAACTTTCCACTAATGAAGAAATGATTATATTTTCTAAATGTAAAATTTTCAAATGTACATACAAAATCTTCAAGAAAATTTAAAATGTATCATATACCCTTAATTTAATTCTTGACATGGTATACTGTGAAAGTACTTTTTGTGGGGTACCAATTTCCATGGTTACATTGTATTGTGGCAAAGAAACTCTTACTGATTTTTATCAACAAAAGTAGCACTTTTGGTTCTGAAATTTTCATATGATCTTCTCTTAAAAAAAAAGAAACCATAAATAAAAATTACAATTTCTGTAAAAATTTGACGTTGATGAACTATTGTCCTTCAATAAATTTGTCAGGTTTCGCCAACACTAGTTTTGACCCTGAAGGGTAGATTATGCTTAATACTTCCTGATGATCACAATTTATGACATGACTATTTAAAGAATTCACAATTGTCATATTTAAGAATTGTATCCATTTGCCTTGTTTTAAATATAAATGTTGCAATACTTTTTTTCCCAGTGTATATGTATTTTATCATGTTTAAAATACAATTATTAAGGTGGTACATAACACTTCAGGAGATAACCCTTTAAAAATCAGCTGAACATTTTATTCACATTCTATTGTTAAGATAATATTAAGCTTCTCAATGATCAAAATTGGTGTTTGCCAAACAGCTATATTATGCACAGTATTTTTCTGAGAGAGTGTGTTGTTCAATTTTTGAAATTTTATATATATATATATATATATGTCAAAGGGTAAAAGTAAATATTTTGTCAAAATTTTATGAAATTTAAACGAGCCAAATTAATTTCAGTCAAGGTGTTTTGTACCACCTTAAGTATCTTTTTAGCCATAATTTGTTAATTGATATTGCAGGCATCTCACTCAGTGGTTCCCAGGTTCTCTTGTCTTCATGGAACCCTTTCCACTGAACCAAGAACTCTTCTGTATCCTCAATTTGTCTGTAGTCGACCAGCTCCTCAATTTCAAAAGTTTTTATCTGAAATATATTTATAATGTTTATAAACTTGAATAATAGTTCTTTCTT
Source organism: Mytilus coruscus (assembly GCA_017311375.1). Lineage (NCBI taxonomy): Eukaryota > Metazoa > Mollusca > Bivalvia > Mytilida > Mytilidae > Mytilus > Mytilus coruscus. The sequence continues at coordinate 94,860,639 of CM029597.1, read as the reverse complement.
TCCCAAATAAACGCTTTTCTAGAAGACACAATATGATCTTTTGATAGCCCAAAATTCAGATAAAATATCCTTTACCTTACCCAAGCCTTTTTAGGATTTTTTTACTATTAACATTGCCTATAATTTGGATACTATTAGTTATCAAAGGTACCAGGATTATAATTTAGTACGCCAGACGTGCGTTTCGTCTACATAAGACTAATCAGTGAGTTCATATCGAAATATTCATAAAGCCAAACAAGTACAAAGTTGAAGAGCATTAAGGATCCAAAATTCCAAAAGTTGTGCCTAAGTTAATCTATGCCTGGAATTAGAAAATCCTTAGTTTTTGAAAATTCAAAGTTTTATAAACAGGAAATTTATAAAATGACCACATTATTGATATTCATGTCAACACCAAAATGTTGACTACTGGGCTGGTGACATCGACCCAGTGGTTTAAAAATTATCAAAGGTACCAGGATTATACGCCAGACTAAAATGTCCATTTATATTCTATTATACGATGTAGTTTTCCACAATGAGCAAATAAAATAAAATATATAAAAGTACTTTATCACATGAAAAGCACTATATGGATCCCTCACTTCTCCCTATTTAATGGTTATATCACTGAGGGTAAAACAGCAGGAATACTTTGTAATGTACAGAATGAATATTTTGTTTTGTGGTTGCTTTTACCTTTCATATTGTTTATATCTATTTTTTATATACCTAATTCAATTAACGGAAACAACAAATTGAGAGAAGACCTATACATAAGCTGTTTATAGCTGATATTTTTTATCCCAAAATTTTGTAGATTACACGAAAGACTCAATATTGTTACTGATTGAAGGCATGGTGGGCTGGTGGGTTTTGTAATCTTGCTTGAATTTTCATAGAATTAGCTTGTAAAAGTATCTCTATTTGGCCTTAATCAAATATTCAGTTCTTACTCATGTTCTTTTTGAAGTCTTCTTTTGTAGCCTTTGTACTACAGTACTTTTCTCTGAAATAAAGGATATACTTTAAAGATAATTGTCAACAAAATCATAATTTAAATACTCATGCTAAATAACATGCTTGAAATTATGTTTTCTACTGTTTGCATGAGCTGATTGTTTACACTATACCTCACATTTAATGTGCACCAAGCTTAAATTACACAAATATGTTACACCTTTTAAACCATTAAAACGGTGCCTTCTATAAACTATTGCTTTTAAATTCAAAGGACTTTTAATAGGTTTACAGACTGTGACTTCCAACAAACATGAACATAAACCTAAGTAAGACAGCTTTACAAGATTATGTTATCTTTGGTCTTATGTAAAAAATAAAAGAGCCATCTATAGAAGACAGGTAGTGCTGAATAACCCTTAACACTACTAATCCAAGTAGAGGGACATGTTTAACATGTTATGTACTCATGTCTTATTTATAGCATAATTTAAATATCATAATGCATACTTTTATAATTCTGAATTATTGATGGGATAGTTTCTGTTTTCACTATAAAATTAATAATGTCTTGAATATATGAGGCCAGAACAACTCAACATTGTAACCATACAGACTAAATCTGTAATCATTACTTTAAAGTCTCTCCACAAACAGGAAAGAGTCAAATGATTTATTTTAAAAGTGGGAAACATAATGATTGACACCATATTGTTGAATATTTTTTTCAATTGCATGTGCTGTTAGATGTTTAAATTACATTAAAAGTATCAAATTTTAAGAGAGCTGTAAACTACCACTTATGACCGTAACAATTTTGATGCCTTTTCTTTGAAAGTATTATTATGACAATTTGAACATATCAAAATTTTTATTGTGTTATATATGCTAATGCTGTCTTTAAACATTATACATTTCAACCTCCTGAAAAACCTAAAATACTTGCAAGATAAGACAAGTAATTCTGAATATCTAATACAGAAAGGGCAATATTTACCTAATGCAATTTCATTATCATCTGGTTCATTTAAATTAACACCAACTAAGTCACAAAGTGGCATGATGATCTCTAAAATGAAAACACAAAAAGATAACGCTACAATAAAAAACCTAGTTTACATTAATATTTAGAGGTCAGATGAAGCACACATCTGGGTGCAAGATTTTCATGCTGCATTAAAGACAAATTGGTAGCCTTGGGCTGTTTTCTGCTCTTTGGTCTAGTCACTGTCTCTTTCACATATTCCCTATTTCCATTCTCTAAACTTTCATTGAAGTAATACAAACAGTTTGTAACTGTGTTATAATAAAACAAAATAGTATCTTGTTTATAATTTGAATGAAGCAATACGAAAAAATAAATAACTTGTATTTCTTAACCTTGTTTAAAGAAGGTCAAACCATACTCAACATATTGAGTAGACCAAGAATTCATAACAGTTGACATTGTCTAAATTCAAACAGTAATCTGCTTTGCACTTCGAATAGAGCTGGAATCTATACTATCTCTTAAAAAAATAACAGTTACATGTGTATTTTCATTCATTAAAATGCAAGTTACATACCTGGAGAAATATCCAATTCTGCAAGACTTTTGGGATCTAAAAGAGAAAACTTGATTTAAAATTGAAGTGACAAGACAAAATGTTCCTTTTAGTAGAGAATTATTAGCAAACAAACTTCAAATATATTGATGCCAATTTCTATTTACAGTCCTTATTCTAGTTTTAGAAATTTCTGCTCTTATGACAAGATAAACATATGCTGATAATTTGTAATTAAAACAATGTATATAAGATGGTCCCTGCTGCCCTGCTGCATGCATGAATATAAGTTTGCAAACATTGAATTTAGCAAGAGTGATGCAAAGAACAACTTGAAATGGCTGTGTCAGTAAAACACATTTTGATGCCCCAGCCAATGTTATTCTATAAAGATGTAAGCATACAGTTGATATTGTTCCATTCTTAATAAATGAACCGCTGTGCCATGAACGCACAATACGCCTGTTGCGTTTTTGAAGAATAAAGTTCTATCACTTCTCAATGTCATGAAAATTGAAAGGAGATTAAGCCAATAGATATAAACAATTCAACAAAGTTTAATGAGAACTGCTAAAAGCATTTTTGATGTATTGTCTGAAATCTGGAAAAACAGCACTTTTACTGAGTAAAACCCCAGAACTTGGATACAGAAAATCAAAATTTATAGAAAACGAAACTGTTTTATGTCAATAGATATAAACTATTCACCAAAGTTTCATAAGAACTGCTGAAAGTATTTTTGAGTTATTGTCCGAAAACTGGAAAATTCCCCTTTTTAATGAATAAAATCTCAGAACTCGGAAACGTTAAATCTAAAATTCAAAAAAAAAGACGTCAATAGATAAAAACAATCCACCAAAGTTTTATTCAAATTGGTTAAAGCGTTTTTGAGTTAATGTCCGACATGTTGATGACTAACAGACATAGGTATACCATAATACGTCCCGTAAACATGCGTTTACTTATTTAAGAAGATCTTACTTGTAAGGAGGGCAGCAGTTTCTTCAACTCCTACTTCTGCTGTAATATAATGTATAATTTTAAAATGTGTGACACATTGTCAAAAATAATAAGAATTTGTAATTATGATTCATAAATGTTAGTTATATGCAATTATTCAGCTATAAAATTGATGATTAAATAAAAATTATAAGAGAAGAACATAACCGTGTCATGCCTTTACTGGTTTTAGATTAAAAGTAAAACCCATGCACAATAGAAACCATTATCTTATTTCAAATCTTTTTTCAAACAGTTCTTCATAAAGAAAAATAATAAACTGATAAGGGTCAGAGTAATATTTCTTTGTAAGTATCACTTCTTAAAAAATAAAATACCTCCTTTTTGCACTTCTATTGGTGATAGTACATATAAGTTTATATTTTCCAAAATAAAAAATAATTTGTCAGTTTCTTCATTATTAAAAAATACAAACCTGTAGATAATTCACTGTCTGCTAAACTTTCCAACTGAATATTTGGTTCTATAAAATAAACTTGGATTAAAGATATATCTGTTATATCAAACTAATAATAGCAGCTGTGATACCCACACACGATACACAAATATTTTCATTATTAGTTCTGTGCAAATATCCATCCTTTCTTATACACAATAAGGTGAGAATCATTATCAAAGTACTGAAGTACTAAACATTGGATGACCGCAAGTTCTTGTGGATGGTCAAAATCACTTGTCTCAGAACAAAATCACATCTCTATACCTGAAACTGAGGTTATATTTTCTCTGAGACAAGTTCGTGCGTGGATGATGAATAAATGACAGGAAATTAAACCTCACTTTAATAACTATTATATCGTAGTGATACAAATCAGTATACACTGGTTTGTTGTTATATATTATATTAATATATAAATTAAAGTAAAATCATCCAAAACATTGAGGGCAATGATCATTTTTTTTTTGTCTTTAGGGTGTCAGCTTTGTACACTGTGTTTTTGTATCTGATTGAATTGCAATTAAAATAGTGTTTAACTTTTACTTCCAAATGAATTTAATGCAAGACAGTGCTTTGATAATGATGTTAAAACCTAACGTAGCAATCAAGTTGGAGATACTGCTTGTGATATTATAGTTGCAGTGAACATACAGAGCAGTATGTCTTTATAAAATTTCAATATATGTATAGACGATTGTGGATATAATTTATAATCTAATTACACGTTAAAAGTGAGCAATCTGCTCCAATTTTTTATGTTTATATATAAATCTTGTCCCAAACCTGTGGTAATATTGTTTGAAAGTTCACACTTTTCTTTCTTAGTTTTAATTTAGCATACCTTGAATATCTGATTGTTCCTTTTGTGTTGTACTGGTAATTTTTTCTGTTTTTTTTGCTACAAGAAATAAATGTAACATATAAGCTATGTAAAAAAAACAATTTTACCCGGTAGGGGACTATGTATTGCCATGCAATACTCTCAGAATCTTGTTTACTTAGTCAAGGCAAGACAAAAACTAATCTAGTTGAGAAAAACTCTTCAGTAAAAACATTCTGTGTATAATTTCTAAAAAAAAAAAGAAAACATATGGACCAGAAGTTAAGGCACACTGGTATTAAATAAAAAGAAAAATATTATTGAAACAACAAAAATCTGTTAAAAAGAATAAAAGGATATTTTCAATCTGATGAAATAAAAGTGTAGGTGCACCAATAACATTGTGTATTTCTGTCCCTTGAAGATATTCACATGTTTGTATTAATTTTGGTGATTATTTTACAATGCTGAAAAAATGGATAAGGATCAACATTATACTCGAATATGTTCCATATAAAAATAGTCTAGGCCTCACCTCTAACTGTACTTTCTAATCTTGTGTTGACTATACTAAAAAATGAATAAAATTATGATAATAACAGCAAATATAAATAAAATCCTACAACAGTAAACATTCTTCCTTTGTGTATTCTATGGTAAAGCTTCATTGTAATAAAATATTTGTAACCTTAAACCTGAAACTTAACCAAATTAAATTTATAACATTTTGAACCATATTCACTTGTTATCCAAGTGTCTTGTGTGGTAAATTTTAAATGAGCTACATCCTCAACTTCCCTCAAGAGTATGTTAAACAAGCAACTGACCAAAATTATCACAATTTGTATATGTTCACTTAAAATAAAGGTAACAAAATTATTTAAACTAAAATTGGACATTTCGTATTCTTGTGTTTTTATTAAATATGTAAAGAAAGTTGCTGTTGCCTACAAAAGACCAGTAAACATGTGATATTTCTTGCATATAAAAATTAACTTACTTTAATTCCATTATCTATTATTTTATAAATAAATAAAATGGACAGCTTTGATCAAGAAATTGTTCTGGGTTTCATAAAACAACTTATTAAGGTACAATAAATGTAAAACAAGTGAAAGTGTTTACATTCATGTACATTAAACTCTTTTCCTCTATCAATGTATTTCATGTACTTTAGCATGAACCATTATACTTTAAAGTCTTACATAAATATACATATAAAGACATTTATTTGCTGGGAAACAAGATGACTTATAACCTACTTGTATATGTCCAATTAATTTTTAAAGTACCTTAGATCTATCTGTCAACAACATCAGCAATCTTTCGAAGTTGACCTTTACTGTAATTGCTAGGATCCTTGAACTCTATGCCTTCTGGCATTCCACTAACAATTACAGTTAGGTTACCATTCAGCAGGTCAATATATGGTACCTGGTCATGCTTTTAGGATCTTTAATTGCTGAAAAGCAATGAAAATATATCTATGCATGAAATATCAAGAAATGAAATTGGGAAGTTTTGAAAAAAATTTACAAGTTATACACTGTTTACAATAGGGACTATATTTGTACACAATGGAAACCAAAGGACGATAATTGTGTCATTGGACCATCAACAACATTTGGTCTTGGATGGATAATTGTCTCAATTGCAGTCATTCCATATCTTATCTTAAGAAAAGTTCGCGAAAAATTTTGATTTGATAAACCTGAAAAACGAACATAAATTATTCAAGCTGATTCCTTTTTTCTATACAATATCGAGTACAAGAAAATGTCAATAATAATTTTAATTGTAGAATTTAGGTAAAATAAAATAAGTTAGGGATAATATATCATTTATATTTGGAGGAGTTTCATTGCTTATGGAACCTAAACTTGACAAATATATATATACAAAACTTACAAAATGCATTGTTAAAACATTTTCTGACAACCTTTTCAAGGTGTTCTTTTCTATCCCTTTTTGGAACTTCCAAAGAATATGAATAAAGGAGATATGGGTATCATTTCTATACCATAATATTGTCATATATTGGTTTCATTAAAGTTGACAGTTAATAGATAGACAATTGTTAGTTTTGTGTTTAACATGTAAACATATTAATGTATTTCTATCATAGTGTTTATTTCCTCAACATATGTACCTTTGTAATATTGTGTAATATCTATGTTCCTCTGTGTACCTTTGTATTTACAGCTGTTTATCAGAATAAAGTAAATACATGTATATTGTATATATAGCATTGGCTACTTGTATGTTTGTTTCCCAAATAACAGTCTCGGTTGGAGACAGAGAGCACTCATTGACTAAGTTAACATTAGTTGCCTTCGTCCAGGCATGCATGGAGTTAGCTTAGTTCACACGTTTTCATGTTTTCATAACATGAAAAGGTTTAATCATACTATCAATTGTTTGAAATTTATTTCTTAAGGTAAGTTATAATGCACAATATGTCATTAAATCATAAGAAGTAGGTTGAATATGAAAAATCAATTTAGAAGAAAAATGATAGAAACATCAAATTAAAAAAAAATCTAACTAATATCATGAAATTAAGTGGTGAGACGAAATGGAGGTTTTCTTAACTTGATGTTGATTTCCAGTTTTATTTAATACCTTGTTCTATATGGACTTTATAATAAGCTCAATATTATCCCTTGTGAAAGTGAAATCAGACAAATTATAGTTTGTTTGAGTTCAACATAGAGACTGAATAAGATTTGTTTTATTTAATGAGATACAATTCTGAAAGTAAGGGACGACATCAAAAGTTCAATGTAGGATAAAAAAACTAATTGTGACTTAAGTTATATATATGTTTTACAGCACTATAAACTATACATTACCTATCATCTGAGCTGTAAACTCTTGGATACTAGATTCAAAGTATCCAACAGCCTTTTGCTACCATATACAGCGGCATTTATTTCCTGGTGATGATCAACCACTAATCCGCCAGCCTCAAACCCAGCTTCACACATTCTTTCACACTAAAAATAAAATAATTTATACACTGCTTAATACCAAATTCAGCTAGGGCAGGCGAGATAATAGAAAAACTGTCAGTTTTCTTCACTGAAGGACGAGGTCCTGTTATAGCTAGTTGTGCAATGAGTCTTTTGCCCTCAATATAAAAAGAAGATGTGGTATGATTGCCAATGAGACAACTCTCCACAAGCATCATATGATACAGAAATTAACAACTATATGTCACCCTGTGGCCTTCAACAATAAGCAAAGCTCATATCATAGTAAACTTTAAAAGGCCCTGAAATGACAAAAGTAAAACAATTCAAACGAGAAAACTAATTTATGTACAAACAATGAACGTAAAACAATTATGTAACACATCAACAAACGACAACTACTGAATTACAGACTACTGACTTGGGACAGGCATATACATACAGAAGGTGGCAGGGTTAAACATTAAAATAAACACTTCAATGAGTGTTAATATATATAAGTGGATGGAGAGTTGTTTCATTGGCACTCAACAGACATCTTCTTATTCCTATAAGATACCAATCAACCAATAAAAAAATATTTTCCCCCTCCTGCGAATTTTTACTCAAAGAGTCTATGCTGGCTGTTATTTTTCTGTATGGGCATAATAAAGCACAACTTATATCTTGATACATGCAAACATAATGAAAAAGAAAGTAAAACATACAATATGACTAAGTTCCAACATATAATGCCGGAACAACTCCTCCCGTGAAAGGTCACCAAAAACATTCTTTCGTTTCTTTGCTGCCTGATCCTTAAAGTGCTGTAGCTGTTCTTCAGGCAGAGCCTTGTAATTCTCCGAGCACTTTTTAAAATACTCTGACTTGTCAGTTGTACCTAAAATATAAAATCCTAATCAGACCATAATAAAGGATATTGATTAATATAATACCCCAGTTGTCATTTTCTATATAAAATCAGTACACAATATTTTGACTGTTTTTTCAAATTGCAAGCGTTAAACTATTGGAACGATTTTGTGGAATTTCAATACAGCTACGAAATTGGAGGATTTTAAAAATACCACGGGAGTAACGATATTGTTTCTAGGGTTGACATCAGTGCTAGACGTAGCCTGAGCATTTCAGAATATTTATGAAGTAAACGTTATGGTTGGGTTTCTGCTTTTATATCACGATAGTTGATTTATCACAGCCATTAATTGTCTGTTGTCTTTTCGATATAATAAAACACTTACTAACTGGATATTCCTGGATAAGTAATATAAAAAAGAAGATGTGGTATGATTGCCAATGAGACAACTCTCAACAAGAGACCAAAATAATGCAGAAATTAACAACTATAGGTCACCGTACGGCCTTCAACAATGAGCAAAGCCCATACCGCATAGTCAGCTATAAAAGGCCCCTGAAATGACAATGAAAACTAATGGCCTAATTTATGTACAAAAATTAAACGAAAAACAAATAAGTATACAATATTGATATCTTCATCTCAGCATGTCATCTATCCTAATTTAATTTTTGGAAAATGAATAATTTCCTTTCAAATTCACTTATTGATTAAGGATATTTTTAGATATAAAATACTATTCACTATGTAGAAATGAAACAATAATGCACAAGATGCGAACTATCTATAAACATTTTCTGCAATTGGAATCTTAAGATTTAAACAGAATGATAATAATGTGTTTAAAACACATACCGGTAAGTACCTGACAAAAGTTATTCCAGAAATATGTTCTCACTAAATTCTTTTGTTCATATTTCTATGCACAAATGATTTTATTTATCTTAAAATGATAATTCATAGTGTATTAAGCAATAATTCTAGCACTACTTCTTACCTCTTTTCTGAGTATTAACATACTCAGAGTAGGCATTGGGCCCTGCTTATTTATTCTCTTCCTTGGTTTGAAGTTAACCCTTTTCTTTCCTTCTGAAATTGCCAATCCATGTCTAAAAAAGTAGATCATTCAATCAAGCATTCAGACTTTAAAATATCTCAGAGTATAAGCTAAGACAAACACAATGATTCCTTACAGCTGTTAAAATGTTAAGAAAATAAATCATAGATATAAGAAGATGTGGTATGAGTGGCAATGAGACAACTCTCCATCCAAGTCAAAATTTATAAAAGTAAACCATTATCGGTCAAAGTACGGTCTTCAACACGGAGCCTTGGCTCACACCGAACAGTAAGCTATAAAGGGCCCCAAAATTACTAGTGTAAAACCATTCAAACGGGAAAACCAACGGTCTAATCTATATAAAAACGAGAAACGAGAAACACTTATGAACCACATCAACAAACGACAACTACTGAACATCAGATTCCTGACTTAGGACAGGTACAAACAAATGCAGCGGGTTTAAACGTTTTAATGGTACCAAACCTTCACCCTTTTTCTGAAACAATAGTGTAACATCACAACATAGAAAGACACACTATAAAATATCAACTGAAATAGCTTAACTCAATCAAAGGACATATTAACACCATTGAACATACACTGAACAAATAAATTTGACCTATGATACAATGTAAAACAAAATAAATAAACTAAGGAAGAATAATAAAAGTAACATGTTATATCGGTATGAAATGTTAAACAATTTAAGAAAAACAATAAGCTCGAACAAAAATATCAGCCATTTGCAATAACTTAAAACACAGGTAAATGAAAATAATTTTGTTGTTAGGTATACGTGTACAGTTACAATAGAGAAAGGAAATATTTTACAAAATAAATAATTTTGATGTTCATAGTACGAAGTGGAAATTTATAGTAGTACCAAACACTTATCAAAGCTGGTATATAGACCAGATATAACCCTGAATAACATTAAATAACAAAAAAGCATTACAATTAGTATCAACAGGTCAAATAAACAAGAAAGTACGATTTGAGAGTACTCGCAGTTACTGACAGCTAGTTAAAAGCCAAAACAATTAATAATAAAAAATCATGCATCAGAGACTAAAATCAACTAAAACACATCCCAGGGATTTAGTATTTTAACGTCATGGACAGTCAAAGAAGACATGACTTGTACAATGCCAAAAATAAATGTATCGACAGACAGTAGGATAGTTAGGAGTTTAACCTCTTTATAGATCAAAATGAACGTGGGTGTGTCTTTAAACATCCCGTTTGAAAAGAATACAAATTTAGTTATGTTTTAATTTGCTGATGACAAAATCGATATTAGTGCCAATGTAAACTATATTCAAAGATCTAATTACAACATTGGTAAGATTACCTGAACTAATAAGTTTATTTAAAGGTTTGATGAGTTTACACGGATCACATAGTGATTTCCGCGCTTTAAGTACAATATTACCGTAAAATTTAGGATGTGAATTACCGTTTTAATCAGTTTTCTACAGGTACAGCCAAATTTACTAATCAAATCTTTGTATCTATGAAAGAACTTAGCAAAAGTTTTACGTAATTTATGGTAACGAAATCCTGACTTAATAATTTACCAGTGATGCATTGATTACGTTCGTTAAAATCTATGACATCACGACACACACGGGCATAACGAACGAGTTGGGATATATATACACCGTATGATGGAGCCAAAGGAACATCGCCGTCTACAAAGGAAAATTAACAATAGGGAATGAAAAATCGTCTCTTTTGTCGTAAATTTTCGTATGGAGTTTTCCTTTAGAGATTGAAATGTCCAAGTCCAGAAAAGGACAACTACTGCTGTTTATGTTAGATTTAGTCAAAGTAAGTTCTATTGGGTAAATTCCGGTAGTATATTAAGGGAACTCTGGATTATTTAACGAAAACAAATCATCTAGATACGGGAGGTATTGTTGAATGTATCAACCAAATGTAACAATGACGTGTCTTTACTGAGTTTGGTCATAAACTGAGATTCATAGCAATACAGGAATAAATCTGCTATTAAAGGGCACAGTTAGTGCCCATAGGAATACCTACTACTTGTCGATACACTTTATCGCCGGAACGTACATATATGTTGTCAGGAGAAAATTTAAAGCTTCAATCATATCTTCACATTTCCAGTAAGTGTATCTAGCATACTTTCCTTTTCGTTACAGAAAAAGGCTTTAAACAGTTACAGCAAATACATTTGTAAAGAGATTTTCAAAAGTACATTTAATTAAATATGAAAACTTTTCTTGATAAGATTGTGTGGAAGTGAATGACTGCCAATTTTACCATTTCAAATGGCAACTACTCTGTCAGAACAACATGAAACTCATATTTGATCTATATATGTAACTCATCAGAAATAATTCCTAAAATCTGGAAAACTAATAAAATTATTAAGTTTCCTGTTTTAAATGGCAACAACTCTCAAAATATCATCTAATCAACCCAACAGTAGAACCTGATCTGAAATTACTCATCATTACAAGCTCACAATCCCTTGGTTGCAGAGTGTCCATTTTTAAAGCAAAATTGATTGAGTAAAATGTTTAAAAATATTTGTCCAATTCCATATGTCTTTAATAGAAGTTTTTTATTTATGTTGTAAACTTCACATAATTTAGGCCTTCTTTTATAAATTTTGCTGAGATACCTTCTGAAGATCACTTGAGTAAACTTGTGATTGGATTAAATCATTTGAGCAATATTTTGTGGAGTTAGGTTGGGTAAGAACATACATGTATTTGCAGATAATGTTCTTGAATGTTACGAACCCATGCATTTTGCATGTTTAAATCAAAATATATAATTCCTGACTGAACTGTTTTTCTTTTGCAGTAAGGAGAAACGACAACAAATTCAGCAAATGCTAATAACAATTTAGATTAAATTAATAAATCTATAATCCAGTTACAAAGAACAAAAAAAGTTTAACGAGTTCAAATCATGCTTTTTATTGACTTACGCAAAGAAGTACAAAATAAGATGTAAAACAGAATATAATGTCATGCCAAAAAGAAAATATGTGTGTTTCCTATTACCCTACCACCCCAATTGTTTAAGCTCAAAACAGCATACCCTAAACTTATTTTTGGTCATTTTCAATTAGCACTGTTAAAGTCAAACTGTCCTCCCATATATACTTAATGTAAAAATTGTAATTCTTAAATTTATTTCATACAAACCTCTATTCTTTTGGTTGAAAGAAAATTCAGCCTCTTAGCAGCCTCCTCGATTTTTCCTCTTGCCTTGGCACTATTCATGCCAGCTTGATAAGCTTCAATAAGAAGCTGCGTCTCTACAGAAGTAAAATCAACTCTACTTTTCTTCTACAAAATAAGTTTTTAGATAAACATTTTAGCAACACTGAGGACATACATTCATTAAATTTGAACACATGAATGAATGTGGAAATATTTTTCATATACAAACCTCACATTAAATTTGTTTGTTTTACTTGAAGAACATCTTACATGCCATTGGAGACATCTGGTGCAACTAAACATGCTAAAGTAGAAATAAGGTAAACATCTTTAATCCATTCTCCACAGTGTATTCTAAATAATTCCTTAGTGATTCTTTTAATGCTTCCTCAAGAGTTTTGAAATTGATAATGAAAATATACATGTATGAGGTCACAGAGTTATCATGAGCCTCATGTAAGTAATATCTGAAGTAACATGTATAATTTTTTTATATTTTAATATGAAAGATTAAATTGTCCACCGTTGATAGAGTACGGTAGATCATCATTAAAATTCCCACTTATATATTTTTAAAACTATGTCATAGATTAAAGGAATTCTCTTTCGGCCAACACAATCATTGACAGTATATGATATTTATAAAATAGGGACGATTGGTTAGGATCTTATTGTAAGTTTTGCATATCTACAGTAGGGCGCCCATATTCGCCGGGGACACAATTTCGCCGTTTAATGATTTAGAGGTGTAAAACTTCAAAGAATGGCTGAAATGGAAGAAATATGCCGGTAAATTATATTTTAAAACAAATATGATTATTATTTAAACTTAGACAAAATTTCGGCACTTACCGCAAAGGACCAAAAACGAACAACGATTTTCGACCAATTTCCTGAATATAAAACACGATTTCAAAGAAGTATTTCTTAGTAATTCTTTGACTGGTTGCCCTTAATCTCAGTTCTTTACACCTTTGAAATGTCTGCTATTCATCTATAATGAAATTGATTTGATAAATATTGTTTAAAGCTGCAGTTATTTGGTTTTAAATAGATGTGTAAAACGGTGAATATGTGTCCCCTTTGACAAACATCAGGAAATTTCAAATAGCCTTTAATCTAACTTTTCAGATGATTTTTTTCAAAGAAACACGTTTTAAGCTAAGAATATTTTGCTTTTGATGTTATCTTCATATAGAATTATCAGTATACTTCAAAACATAAAACCTGAACATTAACTGCAGAAAACATGGAAAACTATGGCGAAAATGAGCACCCCACTCTAATTAATACAAATCAAACAAATATATATAAAATAAGATATACATGTATTCACAGTATTGATTGTTTATAATTTTCAATGGTTTGACATTTTTACACTTGATATGCGTCATTCCTTTTACAAATTGGGTGAATAATCCTGTGGAAAATAGATTTGCAGTCTTATAATAACTCTCTTCTGTCTTTGTTAGGGTCCTAGACTTGTTGGTTTGAGAGCTAAGGCCACAATTGTGAACATAGAACATGTAGAATGTAGTATAAAGTGAAATATAAAAAAAATAAAGATATAGAAATATAGAAATGATGATCTGAACACACACCCCCAACTCCCCAAAAAAAAAACAAACCCAAAACAAACCCCACTCACACTCGCATATATACATGATACATCTCTAAAAAATATATTTCTGGTTTCATGGTGCCCCAGACATCGAGGTTCTGCATCCGCCCTGATAATTGTCAAATGAAGTCTTAATTTCTTAATTTCACTCACTTAAGCTATACAGTGGAGGTCTGCACGCACCGTACATGTGATTAATTAATAGTAATACACAGTCAAACTAAAGGTCTTTCTCTTCTAAATTTTACAAAGGTTAATGCAAATGCTTTGAGTAAGTTGCAAAGGATATTTGTAAAATATATATACATGAAATGATTTAACATATTTGGCTAAGGTAGTATTTGAGGACTAGATTGATTCTTAGCAGGGTGACTGGTGAATAAAATATCAATGGTTGCAACAGCTTACAGGTAAAAATTGGAGGGTGCCTTGACTGGCACTGGCAAAATTTATTATACAGATTACAGATTACAGATAGTTATCACACAAAACTTTCCAATTAATGTAGGGTTTCTTATCTTAACACTTTTCTGCAGTATTAGAACAACTTAACTAATAACTTACAATAGGTGTAGTTACATGAAAAAACGTTTAAATTTACATCGTTCTGTATTCTGTATTCTGTAGGTGTCGCTGTTGACACTGGATTGTCTCTCTTGTAAATATTGAAGTCTCGCGTGTACAATTTTCACTAGTGTAAGCAACTTCAGAAATCAGCCTCCTTTTAAAAGAGCTTAATAAAGGGTCAATAACTCTAACAAAAAAAAATGACTTTGGAACAGGTAAATCTCCACTCTAGAATATGCACGTGAATCACGACGACAGATAATTTATTGTGCCATTTGTGGAGGCTTGTATTATACTACAAATGATATACAGGATGATATTATAACCTTTATTTATAACATCAGGTAATTTTAATATTTTAGTCGTGAAATTAGGACAAAAAAGACGTTTGATAGTTGATGGTTTTTTGGGAAGAAGGTACGACCTTTGAAAAAAAACTTCAAAAAAATCGCTAAAAAATGAAATCTCCCAAAATGTACCTGAATTGTTTATGTATTCAAAGTCCATTGATGCTTATGAAACATGTTTTCAGCCATATTGCTGTGTGTTAACGTGTGAAAATGTCTTTTTAAATTCAAGAATAATAGTTTGTTCCCCACAACTATAGTCATTCCTTAAATTATTTTACTATTAATGAAATTCTTAATAAACATATTGATATTGAGAGTAAGATTTTTTAATACAAACGCATTATAAATCCCAGTAATGGCAGGATTTTAAATACAATAAAAGGGGAGGCAACAGACACCCTTGAGCTGTTTTATAATGAGTTGAGATAATTTGTATAAACAAGTAGTATAATGAGTTAATGAGAGTATTTGTATGAAGCAATTTATTATAATGCATTCATGCAATATGTTTTTTCAGTCTTTCTTTTAAAGAATGTTATTGCATTGAACCTGAGGGTCACATACTCACACAAATTATATCAATAATTACTATTCAAAGCAAAAAGTATGATCAATGCTTCTAGCTTGTGCAGACAGATAAACATGATAAAATAACATTGAAATACAGAAATCTTAAAAATGACATGATTAATCCAATCAATTAGTAAGATTGTAACAAATAACTATATATTTGTAAATGAAATGTGGTTTCAATGATCCCTGTCCAGTGGCTGATCCAGTGGGATGGTTCTGGGGGTTGGAACCCCCCTTTTTTGATGATAAATGTATTTGAATGGGGAAAATATGGTTAGCCCCCCCTTTTATCCCGTGGGTTGGGAACCCCCTTTTCAAAATGCCTGTCTGTGTCACATTTAATATATGTATGCAAAATAATGTTCATTGTACATTCCACTTTCATGACTTTAATCTTACACACTGTATCTGTTAAGCTCTTGAACATGTATTAAAAAATTGAAATATTTTTACTTTTGAATTTGCATACATTTGTACATGTATGTTACACCTGTTAATGGTTTAAAGGAGATTTGTATTTTTCACCTTTTATTTAGACAGCAACGTCACACATACCAATTTTGACACATATGTTACAATAATAATGAAGATGCAATTGTGATTACTAATGAGATAACTCTCTAAAGAGACTGCTTTCTATTGATTGCTGTAGACAGTGGTAGATTAACTACTTACAGTATAGCACTCCAACACAAAGCAATGTACAGTGACAAACTATACGTACTAGACACATTCTATATGCAAGTTAGGCCATAAGTTTTCTCGTTTTAATTGTTTTACATTTGTCATTTCGGGCCTTTTATAGCTGACTATGCGGTATGGGCTTTGCTCATTTTGAAGGCTGTACGGTGACCTATAGTTGTTAATTTCTGTGTCATTTGTTCTTTTGAGGAGAGCTGTCTCATTGGCAATCGTACCACATCTTCTTTTATATATAATTTACAACCCAGGATAAAGGGGAGTTCCAACTATATGTCCCCATTCAAATCCATTGATCGTCAAGAAAAAGGGGTTCCAACCCCGGAACCCCCTCTGGATCCGCCACTGGTGAGTTCGTCCATTCGTCCGTTTGTGCCCCTTCAGGTTAGGTAGTTTTGATGAAGTTGAAGTCCAATCAACTTGAAACTTAGTACACATGTTCCCATTATATGCTCTTTCTAATTTTAATGCCAAATTAAAAGTTTTACGTATACCTCCACAGAACATAGAAAATGATAGTGCGAGTGTGGCATCATTGTACTATGGACCCATTCTTGTTTTTATTTTATTTTTTGGGGATTGGTGATTGGGATGTATATAGGAATCACTCTGTCCGTCTTTGTCAAATACTATCTGTCTGTCAATATTCCTTGTAAGCACATGTACAACTTCTTAAATCATATTTAAAAAAAAAAAAGTTAATGTCAAATTAAATTATTTCTATATTTTTAATTTTTTTTTTCGTCATTTGTTTTACTTTTCTGTTAATATGAAGTTAAAAACTTCAGATATTAATTTCAGAAACGGACTATAGTTGACTTTGATTAAATGATTGCCAGAAAGTGATGAAAATAAACAAGAGTATCTCTCTTTGATAAGTTATTTTTGGGAAATGCCTTTTGTTACTATATTTCAAACCTTTAATATATGGCTTAAAATACTCTCAATCAAAAGCACTATTCTAGCATTTGAAGTGAAGGACCCTGGTGGCTATTTCGTAGTGGAAGTTAAGTTTAAGTAAAATTGATTTTTTTCTGAAGTTACTACTCTTGTAAACAACTGACTTGTACTTTAATTATACATATAGGTGGCAACTGTATTAAAATATTAAGAAACAAAATGGAAAAATATGATTTAACTTTTGTTTTAAGAAAAAAATATATATATAAAATTTATTAATCAAATCTGCGCGACTCTCGGATAAAATCACCCAACAATCGCATTAGTGTTTCTCTAGAGACTGAGTAGTTGTCGTTTTTCTATTGATAATAAAAGTTCTAAATCAATATGTACCGATCCCGTGTTAAAAATATATCATGTATAAGTTTTGTTGAGCCTCTTCATAATTTTCACAAAAAGTAAATAATGTTCCACGGTTTCTAATTGACCACATTCACACTTTGGATCTACATTTGAATTGATTTTGATTTGGTAATTATTTGGGTAGTATCCTGATCTTAAATTTCTAATAATTTTTGATGTTTTATGATCTGGAAAATCAAGTGCTAATTTTTCATTGACATTATGGTGGAAATTGTAATAGAATCTTCCTGTATCAGAATTGTCCCAACGATGTTGCCATTTTTATTTACTAAAATCCTTGCTGCTGTTTTAATATCTTGTTTTGTTACGGTAATATGGGCTTCTTTTCAATTTCATTCGCCTCTTTAGCTGCTTCTTTAGCTAGTTTATCAGCTATTTCATTTCCTCTGACATCTGCATGTCCTGGGGTCCATTCAAAATTAATTTTATTCCATGGTGTTTTGGATAGATTTAATAAGAGATTATTTCATGAGAAGTGGATCTGTGATTTTCAATTTTCCAGTTTAATGATAATATTCCAATAGCTGATTGACTGTCTGAAAATATTTTTACTTCTTCTATTATGGTTTTATTTTCAACTCTGCTAATATAATCCAAAACTAATTATTGCTACTAGCTCAGCTAAAAGAATAGAACCTCTTTTTGATACTGGTTGTTTTAATTCTGTTTCTGTATTATTAAATATTACAATTGCACCTGCTCCACAAGGTCCAGGGTTGGACTAGCAAGAACCGTCTGTAAATGCAACCACTGTTGAAGGAGATACTGTGTTAATAGTTATAAGAAGATGTGGTATGAGTGCCAATGAGACAACTCTCCATCCGAGTCAAAATTTATAAAAGTAAACCATTATAGGTCAAAGTACGGTCTTCAGTTTGTTTAATATTAATTTTTTCCTGTAATTTCTTGTTCTTTTGTTCTATTTTTGAGAAACCCAAAGTGCGCCAATATTCTGGTGGAGATTTTGATGCTTGTAGACCATTAAATTGATATTCTGGCTCTATGTCATCAATACTAATATCAGTTTCTTCTTTCAAGTTTTTGCTTGTTGTAACATTAAGCCTAAAGGTGATATGAACTTGTCAACTGTTGTTTTGTTTTCCATTCATCTATTTTGTTTCTGATAGGGATTTTGGTTGAATATGAATTTAGTTTGGCAATATCTCTAATTGCCATTTCTTCTCTTCTAAGATCTAATGGAAGTACTGCTGCCATAACTTGAAGTACCTCCAAACTGGCCCTTGAAGATACTCCAAGACAAATAGACAAACCCTTTCTTTGGATGGTATTTAATTTTTTAAGGTGTTCTTCCTTTCCTGTTTGCCAAATGCAGCTTGCGTAGAGAAAAATGGAACCTATAATACTATTATAGACTTGAATTAGAAATTTTGACTTTATATTACCAATTCCTTTTATTTCTCTTAAAATACCGAGAGATTTTCCAGCTTTCTTTTCTATGTTGTTAATATGTTCGCTGAAGGTAAGTTTTCATCGAGTGTAACTCCTAATAATTTGGGATTAGGATTGTATTTAACTTTTGGTTGCCTAATACAAGATTTACCTTTTCTGGATGTATTTTATTTCTTGAAAAATGCAGTATTCTGTTTTATTTGTATTAATATTAATTTTCCATGTTTTGCTCCAATTCATAATTGTATTTAATTCATCTTTAATTTTAATTCCTCTAAATCATTACCGGTATTCCAAAAGGTACTATCATCAGCAAATTTGCATTTACCAGCCTTTACTTTTCAAAAGGTCAATAACAAAGATATTAAAAGAATTGGTGAAATTACAGAACCTTGAGGTGGACCAGTTTCTGTTCTACACTATTGTCCTTCATGTTTATTAACTATACATCTGGAGAACCTTTCATCTAGGAATGCCTGTATCCATTTCCATATTTTTCCTTTAACTCCATATTGGTGCAATTTTACAAGTAGGCCTTCTCTCCAAACACTATCATATGCCTTTTCAAAATCAATGAGAACAGCTAATGTAAAATCTTCTATATTGAATCCATCCATTATCGATTGTGTAAAGTTCAACAGTGCATTTGTAGTTGACCTGAAATGTCGGAATCCCTCTTGTTCTTTGTCTAAAATATTTTCTGACTCCACAAAACATTCAATTCTGTTAGTTATTATTCTTTCCATGGTTTTCCCCAAAACACTTGTAAGACTAATTGGTCTATACGAAGATGGATTATTATAATTTGATTTTCCTGGTTTCTTTAAAAATTTGACATTTGCCCTTTTCCATTGGATTGGAATTCTTCCTTCTGTGATTGATTTATTAAAAATGTATACTAAAGTGGATATTAGTGAATCTCCTGCATTAATAATTAATTCAGTAAATATGCTATCTGGGCCAGTTGCAGAGTTTTTTTTTAATTTGGCAATGGAACCCTCTAATTCATCTCTACTAATTTCATCATTGATATACCCTTCTTCTTCGTCAACTTCTTCTGATAATGTGATGCTATTATATTTTCCATTATTTCCATATAAAATCGTTATCAAAATTGTTTGCATTTAAATGTTTGCCTTTAAAAAGTGTCTTCTAATACTTTTCTTTATCTTCTTCCTCGAAGAGGATGTTTCCATTGATTATAAAATGGTAAAACCAAATTATTTTCATTTCTTTTGTTAACTTTCTAAACATTGACTTTTTCTTTTAGATTTCTACTTTCATTTAACTGATTACACAGTAATGATGACCATTCTTCAACTGCCTCATCTTTTGAATCAGTGAACATTGATTCAGCTTCCATTAATTTTGTTAAATTAGTTGGTGTGTTTTTAATTTGAAATTTCTTTGACATTTGTTGAGTATGTGTTTTTTTCCTCTACTGATTTATTCCACCAACACGGTTTGTGATGTTTCCTGATATGTTTTGTTGATTTAGGAATTGTGTTTTCCATACACAGCACTAATTTATCTTCAAATATTTGGTAACATTCTTCCATTGATTGATTGTTGAAAAACTCGAAATTTTCAAAAGATTCTTCAGTTGCACTTTCCCATGCATCTAGATCAGCTTTATTTATATTCCATTTTGGGGTTTCATTCTCTGAAGGAGCTGGATTATTTGTACAAGAGTTTAATTTTGTAAAGATTCCAATATGGTCAGATTGAATATTTTCATGACTTAGTGTAGTACATTCAATTACATCATTAGAAATGTTCTGTGTTATGAGGGACACATCAATGATGCTGTCACTTTTCTTCTTGTTGCCTGGCAATCATTTATACATACTAATTTCGATTTTGTCATACTTTCTTCTAAAAGTTTCCCATGAATATTTTCTGTTTTGTTATTCCATTGATAACTTTTAGCATTTACATCTCCAGCTATGATTGTATTTTCTTTAATTTTATTGTTTATATGTTTACAAAGATCATCCATTAAATAGGGTTTCTCAGGAGGTACATATGGACACCAAATATTGATTACTTTTTGTCTTTGAAAGTAATTTTCACACATGTCATTTCTATTGAGTCTAATTGGTTTGTTGTAATGTGTTGAGAAATATAATTCAAACTGGGTCTTATACATATTGCTGCTCCTCCTCTTGACTTATTTGGTCTTGGTGATGAATACACAATCCAATCTTTAAATTTAACAGGATTGTTTGTGTTTTCAAAAGTTTCATTTAAACATAAAATGTCAATATCATACTTTTCTATTGTATTACTAATAGATATAGGAAGATGTGGTGTGAGTGCCAATGAGACAACTCTCCATCCAAATAACAATTTATAAAGTAAACCATTATAGGTCAATGTACGGCCTTCAACACGGAGCCTTGGCTCACACCGAACAACAAGCTATAAAGGGCCCAAAATTACTAGTGTAAAACCATTCAAACGGGAAAACCAACGGTCTAGTCTATATAAAAACGAGAAACGAGAAACACGTATAAATTATAATTACATAAACAAACGACAACTACTGTACATCAGATTCCTGACTTAGGACAGGTGCAAACATTTGCAGCAGGATTAAACGTTTTAATGGTACCAAACCTTCTCCCTTTTTCTGAAACAATAGTATAACATCACAACATAGAAAAACACACGATAAAATATCAATTGGAAGGCTTAACTCAATCAAAAAACGTAAATTAACACACTATGAACGAATAAATTCGATCTGTGATACCTGAAAGTAAATACATAGTTAATAAAATATTAGGGACAAACATTCAAGGCCAAAAAGCAAACAAACAAGTCCAAACAAAGCCATGGCAAGACACCACCGCGAAATATTTAACCCTTAGAAAATAATCACTTTTGAAAAAACCGGTTTTCATAATATATACAGGTAAATGAAAAATAACTTTGTCGTTTTAGGTATACTACTTCTGTCTATATAAAATCTTCCAATAATTAGGAATACCAAGAAAGGTCTGTCATATAAATACCTAATTTAACACTAGATACATAAGGGGTGAATATCAACAATAAAACTATACAATTATGGCTAGCTAAAACTTCCTGTACAGATTTAAGGAGAATAATATTGATGTTTATACAAATGTAGTATGAAGAAGTGAAAATTAGTAGATATTCCAAATAATCAAAGCTGGTATACAGACAAGATCCATATTAATATAAAATAACAAAAAAGTATTAAAAATAGTATCAACAGGTCGAATTAACAAGAAAGTACGATTTGAGAGTACTCGCAGTTACTGACAGCTAGTTAAAAGCCAAAACAATTAATAATAAAAATCATGCATCAGAGACTAAAATCAACTAAAACACATCCCAGGGATTTAGTATTTTAACGTCATGAACAGTCAGAGAAGACATGACTTGTGTAATGCCAAAATAAATGTATCGACAGGTAGTAGGATAGTGAGGAGCTACTAAGTCCATAAGCTGTGTTAAATGACTGACAATTTATAAATAAAATCTTCATTTTGTTAAAAATATTTTACTTTTATTAATATTTTTGAACTGTACTATTTGAAATTGTTGAGGCCTAGTTGATATATTTTCTTTGATTGACCAGTTTTCTAAACACTGGACATTAAGATGATGAAACTTTGTGTAATTCTCCACAATTACAACATTTGCCTGGTTTGATACATAGTTTTTCTTTACAATTTTCTTCTCCGCAGTTATAACATTTTTATTGGATTGACATAAGTTAGCACAATGACCAAAACGATGACAATTATAGCATCGTATAATTTTAAACTTTTGTTTCCTTTCAATGACAATGTTTTCCCAAATAAACCGGTTTCAATTTCTGTGTTTTCTGCTTTGTTGAGGTCTTCTGGTGTGTAGAAAACAATTTTACAGCTGGCATTAATTTTTAGTATCCCAATATCTTTGTTGTGTAATAGAAATTATATAAATTTTGTATTTGTTTCCTATTACTGCCTTATTTTGAAAATCAATTTTTCCTGTTTGCTTTTGAAATGTACTGCTATCCCTCCTAATGGTAGTTTGTATGCAAGTTTAACTTTATCCCTTAAATCTTCAGATTTAATTATTTCTTTCTGATTAATTCACTATTTTTAATTCTTTATTTTTTATGTTGTCAGCTACTAACACTAGTTCTGGATCATTAACAGCATATCTAAGTCCCTTTTTGTTGATGTTGTTTCTTTTCCTGGTATATTTACTTTGTACTCTGTATTATTAACTTTGTAATCTTTATTATTAACTTCAACTTCTTCTCTATTTACAATTTTTTAGCCCTTTTACTTATTTCTGTTTATCTAATTATGCAGAAAGCACAACTGAATTTAATATTATATTTATTAAATTTATGTGTGTCTTTGTGTGATATATTTGCACAACAGCAATGCCACCAGTTTCTACAAGAATCGCATTCAATCCAATCTGTCTCCTTTTAATTTTGCCTTCTCCACAACCAATACAAATTTCATACGGTTTTAAATCAATGATAGACTCCTCATCATCATCAACACTAGTATCTGGTGTGTAAACTGGGGTACATGTTTTATTTACATTGTTAAAACCTTATTCTTATTCTCCTTTGGGCTGAAAACTTCTCTTTTCTTTTATTTCTTTCGCTTCTTCTCATCATTTCAACATTTGGACGCCATTATTGTTTATACCGGAAGTACTAATTGCGATGTTGTTATGGTGATTTATGAAAACAATATTTAGAAATTACTAAAATTTAACCATTACATATAAATTTTGGAAATATTAATTAAAGATTAGATCTTACCAATGTTCTTAATAGTTTACATCTTTTCCTTCAACCACAATATTTCACTAAATTGAATAAACACTAAAAAACAACTGATCCGCTGATCAACGCCGGTACACAAAATATTAAAATTCTTCCGAAAATTAACAGATCGTCTTACTACTGAGATAATTATTGCGTATAATTATCAATACTATACTTAAAAACACAACCTTACGAGAAAACAGTTCCTTAAAATACTAAAAACTAAAAATTTCTCTCCTCAAATTTCAAACAGCTGATCACGAGCAGCGCCACCTATCTTCGTTCGTTTAAATTTAAAACCGGAAACTACTTTATCTGACATTTTACAATCAGATCGGTATCGGAAACGAACACGATCCACAACTTGTCATATATATGCAAAGAGGGCAGTCGAGAAATAATGGTATTTTAAAACGAAGCCACGCTTTTATATTTATTAATAAACATTGTAAATTTGAAATTAATAAAGCGCTAAAACGTCATGCTGCCTTGCTGGCTATATAGACCATGTATATCCTCTCCATTTTGCCTTTTGGGTGCGCTTTTAACAAGTACAATATTTGAATCAAAACTTTACAACCGATACATCTCAAACATAATAAACTGTATTTAGTTACGTTCAATATAAAGAAGGTGGGGTTCTTTATGTTGTTAAATTGTTTTAAATGCTGTTTTAGAAAGAAGAAAAAGTCCACGTGTTCACATCAGTTACACGTTAACGTGATATCAACGTCTTACCTCGCTCAACATAGAAGCATCCATTTTCTTCTAGGGTTCTAGGGTTTAATTAAGAAATAATTCATGGGGCTTGAATATATCGTGATTTTACCAAGGGTTGGCACTTTATGCTAAATATTTTATCCTGAGCGATAGCGAGGGTAAAATATCGGCATAAAGGACAACCGTGTAAAATCACGATATATTCAAGCCCCATGAATTATTTCGATTCTAATAGGACAAATACTGCAATTCTTTTGGATCGCAGCGCTCTAGGTGAAGGCAAATATATGCTGTTCCCATAAACAAACGCACTATTCAATTGACGTAAAAGAACGGAGCAAACTGAATTAGTGACATGCTTAAACTACTTACAAATATGTATTTAAATAGGTTTGGATGAATTTAAATAAAATTTTATTTATATGTCTAACATGTATAAAAAATTGGATTATAACACATTTAGCATCGTTTGTTTACGTTTCCTTGTTGTGATGATTTTCGGTTTCACAAGCATGTATTTTCCCGTAAAATCCTCATATTCTTACGTCATCGTTGTATGACGTCGGGTAGCTCATTCATAAAAAAGCATATGACGTGGGAGTACGATCGGAATAGCCCAAACAATATATTCATATTTTACCACGGTGTGTACTCAAAGCGTATGAAGAACGTCATGTTAGAATTATATATGATAAAATAATCAAACGTTAATGCAGTAAAATATGAGAATATGACGTATATGTAGTAATTATGAAAACTTTTGAAAATGTAGAACTATCTGTCTTGGAAAATGGCGAACAAGAGACTCGTTTCAAAAGCAAAATCTGATTGGTCAATTTCATGATGCAGTTCTTAAAAGAAATTGTTAGTCAGCGGGCGACCGTTATCATATGTTACTACCGTTTTCACTGCTACTAGTGATAATTGTTAAACCCGTACGGACCAACGGGCGACCGTTGTGACTACTAGCAGCAGACTGATATTTTGACAATTTACTATTAGTAGGTGATTATATAAAAACGGGTGAGAAAACATATGTCATATACTTGATAAAAACAGAATATGAAACGGTTCAATAAGTAATTAAAAGTCAACACATGAACCACGGATAACGAATTTTATATATTCTGTAGTTGTTTCAAATTCATATTAAGTGATAATTCATTCGTGTTGCTAAGTCTTTACTTTTCTACGTTGTGTTTTGCAAACTATTGCTGTTTTGTGTTCTTTGTCATGTCGTTGTCATTTTGTTTTCGACTTGTGATATGTTCATTGGGTATCTTTCGCCACTCTGTAACAATATCTGAAATGTATTTTGAATCAAATTCTTTTAACAGTTTGACATTCTGAAAAATTAACGCAAACAAAATTAACTGATATCAAGAATAGGGTAGCCATTTATAGGCATAAATAAATGAAAAGGGATTGTTCGATATTTTCAAAATAAATTTGTTCTCACTATCCAAAAGCATTTATTTAATTTTCGAAATTAATTACTTCATACCTTTCTTTTTATTTAAGTTCATTGAAATTTATGTGAAAAATTGCGATTTATGTGAATCTCAATTATTTTCTTTTTCTTTTCATGATATTAGTATTAAAATATACTAGAATTCTTTTGCCTTTCTGTACAGACCTTTATGGTATGTGCTTGCATGGAATTTTCATCAATGAACCTATTACAGGTGAAGTTGGTAAATTGCTACTAAGGTGAGGCAAATTAATGATTTCAAAAAAAAAAAAAAAATCGTCATAGAGTCTGGAACTAAGATAAACGTAATCAATTGAACCGCATGAATTTACTGTGTACTGCTATCTTATAATTAACGATTGACATATTAAGTGTAAACGGAGATAAATAAATTAGATATTTGGTTTGGACATATATTTTCAATGTGAAAACCAGGTTCAATCCACCATTTTCTACATAAGAAAATGCCTGTACCAAGTCAGGAATATGACAGTTGTTATCCATTCGTTTGATGTGTTTGAACTTTTGATTTTGCCATTTGATTGGGGACTTTCCTTTTGAATTTTCCTCGGAGTTCAGTATTTTGTGATTTTACTTTTTAAGAATGTTTGAATTAATGTAAAAAGAATTGAAGCAAATACTCACTAAAATATAAAAAAGAAGATGTGGTATGATTGCCAATGAGACAACTCTCCACAAGAGACCAAATGACACAGAAATTAACAACTATAGTTCACCGTACGGCTTTCAAAAATGAGCAAAGCCCATACCGCATTGTCAGCTATAAAAGGCCCCGAAATGACAAATTTAAAAATTCAAACGAGAAAACTAACGGCATAATTTATGTACAAAATTAACGAAAAACAAATATGTAACACATCAACAAACGACAACCACTAAATTACACGCTCCTGACTTGGGACAGGCACATACATACAGCATGTGGCGGGGTTAAACATGCTAAGGAGATCCCAACCTCCACCTAACCTGGAACAGTGGTGTAACATTACAACATAAGAACGAACTATATTAGTTGAAACAGGCTTCACTCATCAGATGGATACAAATAGAAATACTACACAGAGTTGATGTGGCCGGGTACTTGTATATCCCAACAACAAAAACCCACTAAGTACATATATGAGAGTACTTGCAGTTACTGACTGCTAGTTCAAAACACTAACAACTAATAAAAAATCATGCATCTAAGACTAAAGGTAAAGGTTATTTCAAAACCTTGGAAGCAATCATACCATTTATCGAAATATAGCGTTATTCCCCTTAACAAATGCATACTGTACAAAACAGGATCCCCATTGTCTTTTTGAGGCGGTTAATGAATACTTTGTTGCAAAGAAATTTGAATACATTTGTAAAAGAATACAAACACAAACTAATTGTTACACATTCCCAAAGTCAGAAACATCGATAGTAGCTGTAATAGATCTAATTTCATATGTCATTAATCAGAAATAAATTATAAACTAAAGTTCCACCTCGCGCAGGTAAAGGAAAAATACATTGATTTGGATATACTCTTTTGGAATTGTTTCGTAATATAGCTTCTGATGTGATTAAGTTATAAACCTCCATAGTTTGCAAGTATTGTTATTTGCAGATCAATTTTGTCTTGGTTTGATCCTTATTATATATGAGAGAATTTACACCCTCGTAATTGATTTATGTATTTCTGGTAAAGAGGTGAGTCATTAGCAATCGTACTGCTTCTTATTTCTATCAGAAAAAATGTCCTATTGTACTTTTTTAAATTATTTGTCGGACAGCTGAACAACAACTAATAACAATACAAAGCCTTTAAAAACCCGCAAAACTTTACAGTTAATGTTGTCAATTAGATTGTTTAAAACTTTGAATGAATTTTGGAAGTATTTTACCAGACGATAAAAACATTTTGTAGAAAAGACTGGTGTGAATACTTGATCAAATGATATCAGATGATTTTAATGGTTTTGGCAATAACTGTTATCACAGCGTTTGACTTTAAATGTCCAGAGGAATTAGAAAGAACGTTTCGGGCAAGTTTGTTTGTTCTAACAAAACAATGGTGAATCGATATTCATGTCTGTTAGACCAGGATGCAAATGTTTATAATGAATCATGCACAGACACTGCTGACTATGTAAGACCAGGCAAGTATCATGTAAAATAAAATAGTGGTCGTTATTTTGAAAAAATCTGCTTCTTGACATGAGTACATCTATAAATGACAAAGGAGTAGGTCCGATAAGGGCCGATTTAGGCCTAAAACTTCAGGTTCATCTGCTGGACGATTTTGGACACTTTTAAACACTTAAGTGTCTACTTTAGTAGATTCAATTAGTTTATGTGAAAGATTTGATAGTCATTAAGGCGCTCAAATTCAAACTTAGATATTAATAATCTATCAAATATGTCACTTTTCAGATTGTTTTGTCAAAGACAAAATTAAGACAAAACACTTTCATAAAAGGAAAAAAGACTGAACAACATATCAAAAAGAATTCACTTAAAACTATGGATTGTTCTTAACGTCCTAAAATATTAGTAGTTTATAGGTGTTTCTTATTAAACATAAGACAAATCTTAAAATCTTAAATTTCTTACTTTTAAAAGCCAAGCAGTGTGATACATCTCGTTCACGTTAATCACACATTCAGACAACAACATTGTGTGACAGGATTTGAATTTGGCGACGAATGTTATTTTAAATCTCCTCGTTGCACCTGTCAAAATTCTCACATCACGTATCATTGATCTTTTTATACGATATGAAAGCAGCTGATGATCACTTAATGCGTTACACACAGAGGCAGTGGATAAATAAAGAAGGGTTTAAAATCTTACAACGTTTTGGAATTTTGGGTCCTCAATGCTCTTAAACTTTGTACTTGTTTGGCTTTTTAACTATTTTGATCTGAGCGTCAGTGATGAGTCCTATGTAGACGAAACTCGCGTCTGGCGTATTAAATCATAAGCCTGGTACCTTGGATAACTATTCACAAAATATGCATGTAATTACTATTTTAGTCTGAAGGTAAAACACTAGAAATGCAAATTTTACGACGAATATAATAACTATACTGTATGGTTGGTTCGATACAAACTGGAAACATATGGCGTAATCTATTCATTCTTGTTTTCATCCAACAAAATCCATATCTGTATGTATGTATGAATAAAACAATTGTGGTGTCTCTTGAAACGTATTTTGTAGTTCAACCTTTAATATTATGACCAGCAAATACAGTCATATCTTTAGAGAATTTTTAAGTTCCGATAGATACTTTTAACTTATAAGGCCACCATGTTTGAATGTATTGAATTATTTTTGTCATTGGTACTACGGTTATATTTGTAGTAGCTACACGTAACATTTGATT
Source organism: Mytilus coruscus (assembly GCA_017311375.1). NCBI lineage: Eukaryota > Metazoa > Mollusca > Bivalvia > Mytilida > Mytilidae > Mytilus > Mytilus coruscus. The sequence goes on along the minus strand of CM029597.1, from coordinate 94,830,856 downwards.
TAAACTTTACTTAAAACCCAATACAATATATTAAACTAGTAAATCATGAATTCGTTTTCTGTAGGTGCACCTGAGTCCACCCTTATTCTTGAGTATTAAAAATGCATTAAAAGAACCAAAATATGTATGAGCGTTTTATCTCTTTTGACGCTGCTTTATTTACAGAATTGATATTATCCAATTATCTTTATCGGAAACATAATAATACACAGAACTTGGCAATGTATCACACTATAAATAATTATTTTATACTGGTTCCATTTGTTTTCAATTTAGGACAAAAGTACGTTACAAGTGGAAGCCGCAAAATATCGATTGAGTGCCAATGAGACAACTCTCCATCCAAGTCACAATTTTGTAAAATAAACCATTATAGGTCAAAGTACGGTCTTCAAACAGGAGCCTTGGCTCACACCGAGCAACAAGCTACAGATGTATAAAGAGCCTAAAATCACTAGTGTAAAACCATTCAAACGGGAAAACCAACGGTCTAATCTATAAAAAAAACGATAAACGAGAAACACTTATGGACCACATCAACAAACGACAACTACTAAACAACAGATTGCTGACTTAGGACAGGTGCAAACAATTCCAGCGGGTTTAAACGTTTTGATGGTACCAAACCTTCACCCTATCTGAAACAATAGTGAAACATCACAACATAGAAATACACACTATAAAATATCAATTGAAACGGCTTTATTTTCATATTCACCACCAACGAACAAAAACGTGCCGTAGGAAACTGTACAGAAGTACAGAAAAGTGTAACCACAGGAAGAATTGGTTCCTATTTAACCACCTTCGGACCAGCCCTTTTTCCACAGGAAAATATGGCGGAAAAAGTTTTGTGTGACATTTGGTATGTCGTGAATTGTTGCATTGTCCCAACTCAGTATTTTCGTCAGGAAAATATTTCAATTCACCAAAAGCAGGCAAAAGCTTTTCGTAGGGAAATTGTGGTTAGCCATAGTATCACAGAATATAAAATCCCCAAATTATTTGTTGCAAACAATTTTCATCATTTAATTAAATTTCATTTAGAACTTTCCTTATATAATATTTTATCCAATGCTTTAAGAAAATTTCGTTTACAAAGGATATAATATTAAATAATGAAATTTCCCCATGGAACTTTTGTTATATGCTATAAGTTCTTTGGAATAAATATAATTAATAATGTTTTACATTTGAAGTACAAAGAACAACAAGAAATAGGAGTGACATGTATCATAAACACAAATTCATTTTATTAAACATTACCAATATCATCCTGTTCAAATCAATATGCTCCATTGACAATCAAAATCAGCCGTATACACATTTTGTTATAAAAATATTTACATGTGGGAAAAATTGCCTCATGTACTAGATAAAGGCAATAGTAGTATACCGCTGTTCGAATGTCATAAATCGATTGACAGAAAACAAATCCAGCTTACAAACTAAAACAGAGGGAAACACCTCAACTATAAGTGGAAAACAAATGAACAAAAGGAACACTAAACTACAACAAAAAACAAACGCCAACTTACATAGAAACGGACTGTTTGATAACAACTGCCATAATCCTGTCTTGGTACAGGACATTTTAAGAAAAAGGGTTGGTTAAACTTGGTTTAATGGCTTGGCTTTCACCTTCATGGAATGTATAACAGGATGTTATAGACTGAAACGTGTAACTTAAGTTAATCTGTGATATTCACCTTTAACCTCGAAAATCAATATTCTTAAAGACAAGGACTAACAGTTTATTAAGTTTGGATATAAAGGATGTTAACAGTAGGTTGGTGAAAGTTCCAAGAATATTGGTTATAAAATCATTACACGTTACACTTTTTTTAAAGGAAAATATTATGAATCCATATTTTTTAGTTCAAAGAAAATGTCTTATTAAGGTGGACATTATTCATTATTAGGTCTTCCCATTATTTTGTAGAAAGACCTATTGTATTTGTTCTGATTATTTTTTCTTCTTCCGCCAACTTTCAAAACTTGCTTTGTGGTTTCGCAAGATGTCGCGGAGATTTTTACATATTATGATATCGAACAGTTGTTGCTCTTTTGAGACTTACCCTGTTTAGTCGAAGACTTTTATTGTAAGAGTTATCTCCCAAACACTGTTTTCTTTGTGGTGAGATCTCCGCCGTAACCGTAAAAGAAAGCGACAAATTTATTTTACTAAATTGCTCGTTATATCCTAAGGATGATTTGTCAAATTTTAACCGAATCAATTCGTAGACTCCATATGACAGTTATTTCCCTTTTGAATTTGACTTAATTGATATGTAAATGAAGCACATGAATGGTAAGTAATACAGACCTAAGGTACGAGTATTTGAGGTCCTGGGTTCATTAAAATAAATATGAGGTCAAGGTCAAAGATCAAGGTCATGTTCTAAATTTTGACTTTTCATTGTTCCGATATCTCCTCCGTAACCGTAAAAGAAAGCGACAAATTTATTGTACTAAATTGCTCGATATATTCTAAAGATGATTGTCAAATCTAACCGAATCAATTCGTAGACTCTATATGACAGTTATTTTCCTTTTGAATTTGACATAAGTGATATGTATCACATGAATGGTAAGTAATACAAACCTAAGGTACGCGTATTTGAGGTCCTGGGTTCATAAAAACATATTTGAGGTCAAGGTCAAAGGTCAAATTCAAGTTTTCAATTTTGACTTTTCCTAGTTTTGCATTTTCTCTGACACTTTTAAAGATATATATAAAGAACAAGTGCAAAATGTTTGATTTATTGTAATGAAGATATGTTACTTTTGATCTGAAACAATCTAATGGCATCTTATAGGAGTAAGTGCCCTGAAATGTCTTAATGAGATGGTTCATTATAAAGCCGTATGACCTTTAACAAAAGTTGGGTGACATATGACCTTGAAAATATAAACCGGAAGTTACCATTGAGAAAACCGGAAGTAGCCATTTTTCGCACTTTTTCATGAAAAGTACTCGGAATCCATATATTTTGTAATATAAATACACAAACTTATCATTAAAGACCAGAAGTGACTTTCGATAAACCGAAGTGGCCAAAATCTCCTGTTTTACAGGCAAAAGTATATAGAAAACTACATATTTTGGGAATCAGTGTAAAAGCTATCATATGAGACAGAAAGTGACATTAACTTCACCGGAAGTAACACATAATATCCCTTATTTCACGCAAAAGTATACAGAAACCATTTATTTATCGCATCAGTATGAAGAAACTTATGATTGGATACCAATTTTAACTTTGAGTAAACCGGAACTAGCTTCTTTTCAATAACTTTGAAAATTGATGTGGAAAGACCTTCAATTGTTCTCTGAACAATTGGTTTTTAATTATGTATAGTTTTGTTCCTGGGGTATTATTCAGAACATAAATTTCCACAATAACACTTTCATTAGATCAAAACAGGGCTGGACCTGCGTCGCTGCACCAATTAGATTGTGGTAACATGTATATTGGAGAATCACTGACCATTCCTTTTCACGAAAGTGTACTCGCTACAACTCAACATTATCAAGATGCAGACAAGATATTAAATTATTCCTTTAAATAGGAACCAGGAAACTTTGACAAAATATTTCTTGTACTATCAGTGTTGTAAAATTTCAAACTACTGCAACTGGAAAGTAGCTACATGTACATGGCAAATTTAAACATTTTCTAATCTTTACAACTCTACATTATTAAACTGCAGACTTAATATTGAATTATTCCCTTAGATAGGAGCCAAGAAAACTTTCCTTGTACAATAAAATTTCAACTTATCAACAAACAGCAAGTGGCTAAACGACGAATATAAGAATTAATTGCTTGCTACAACTCAACATAATCAAGCTTCAGACCAAATATCAAATCATTTTCTTTCACAAAAGCCAAAAAAACTTTGACGATAGTGAAACGATTTCTAGAACTTCTTTCGCCTTTGGCGACGGAGGTAAAATTAGCTGCGTTCGAGGCGCTTTTCTGGATTTTACCTTCAGGAAGGTCATAAATAATTTAGCAAAACTATTTAACAAATGAACATCTGATGTAGCAAAATTGTTTTTAAATGAAAATACGATTTATTTCAAAGAGAGGCGAAAGATACCAAAGGGTCATTTAAATTCATAAGTCGATTTGATTGTGATTTTATGTGTTTTAACGCCAATTTTAAGCACTGCTTTTGGGCTATTTATTTTTATTGGTGGAGGAAGCCGGAATGCCCGGAGAAAACCACCGACCTTCGATAGGAAAACTGACAATCCAAGTCAATAAAGATTGGAGTCGAGTTCACCAGCACGAGCGGGGTTCGAACTCACAACAGTGTTGACTGGCTAGTGATAACAGTAGTAACTACTCAGACCACTCCGCCACCGAGGCCTCCTTCATTAGTCGAAAATTAACTGACAACACCATGGCTAAAACGAAAATACAAACAAACATGTATTGCTATGAATCTCAGTTTATGACCAAACTCAGTAAAGACACGTCATTGTTACATTTGGTTGATACATTCAACAATACCTTCCGTTATCTAGATGATATGTTTTCGTTAAATAATCCAGAGTTCTCTAAATTATACTACCGAAATTTACCCAATAGAACTTACTTTAACTAAATCTAACATAAACAGCAGTAGTTGTCCTTTTCTGGACTTGGACATTTCAATCTCTAAAGGAAAACTCCATACGAAAATTTACGACAAAAGAGACGATTTTCATTCCCTATTGTTAATTTTCCTTTTTAGACGGCGATGTTCCTTTGGCTCCATCATACGGTGTGTATATATCCCAACTCGTTCGTTATGCCCGTGTGTGTAGTGATGTCATAGATTTTAACGAACGTAATCAATGCATCACTAGTAAATTATTAAGTCAGGGATTTCGTTACCATAAATTACGTAAAACGTTTGCTAAGTTCTTTCATAGATACAAAGATTTGATTAGTGAATTTGGCTGTACCTGTAGAAAACTGATTAAAACGGTATTTCACATCCTAAATTTTACGGTAATATTGTACTTAAAGCGCGGAAATCACTATATGATCCGTGTAAACTCATCGAACCTTTAAATAAACTTATTAGTTCAGGTTATCTTACCAATGTTGTAATTAGATCTTTGAATATAGTTTACATTGGCACTAATATCGATTTTGTCATCAGCAAATTAAAACATAACTAAATTTGTATTCTTTTCAAACGGGATGTTTAAAGACACACCCACGTTCATTTTGATCTATAAAGAGGTTAAACTAACTATCCTACTGTCTGTCGATACATTTATTTTTGGCATTGCACTAGTCATGTCTTCTTTGACTGTCCATGACGTTAAAATACTAAATCCCTGGGATGTGTTTTAGTTGATTTTAGTCTCTAATGCATGATTTTTTATTATTAATTGTTTTGGCTTTTAACTAGCTGTCAGTAACTGCGAGTACTCTCAAATCGTACTTTCTTGTTTATTTGACCTGTTGATACTAATTGTAATGCTTTTTTGTTATTTAATGTTATTCAGGGTTATATCTGGTCTATATACCAGCTTTGATAAGTGTTTGGTACTAATATAAATTTCCACTTCGTACTATGAACATCAAAATTATTTATTTTGTTAAAATATTTCCTTTCTCTATTGTAACTGTATACGTATACCTAACAACAAAATTATTTTATTTACCTGTGTTTAAAGTTATTGCAAATGGCTGATATTTTTGTTCTAGCATATTGTTTTTCTTAAATTGTTTAACATTTCATACCGATATAATTGTTACTTTTATTATTCTTCCTTAGTTTATTTATTTTGAATTTACATTGTATCATAGGTCAAATTTATTTGTTCAGTGTATGTTCAATGGTGTTACTATGTCCTTTGATTGAGTTAAGCTATTTCAGTTGATATTTTATAGTGTGTCATTCTATGTTGTGATGTTACACTATTGTTTCAGAAAAAGGAGAAGGTTTGGTACCATTAAAACGTTTAAACCCGCTGCATTTGTTTGCACCTGTCCTAAGTCAGGAATCTGATGTTCAGTAGTTGTCGTTTGTTGATGTGGTTCATAAGTGTTTCTCGTTTCTCGTTTTATATAGATTAGACCGTTGGTTTTCCCGTTTGAATGGTTTTACACTAGTAATTTTGGGGCCCTTTATAGCTTACTGTTCGGTGTGAGCCTAGGCTCCGTGTTGAAGACCGTACTTTGACCTATAATGGTTTACATTTATAAATTTTGACTTGGATGGAGAGTTGTCTCATTGGCACTCATACCACATCTTCTTATATCTATAAACAAACAACAGTACACAAAACACAAAACACAACATAGAAAACTAAACACTGAGCAACACAGACAACCAAAAATCTGGGTAATTCCTTTATTTCCAAATCAATTTTCTTTACTTCAAAACCATTCAGTTTATTAGTCCCCTACCGACGAAGTCGAAGGAACTTTAGATGTGCACTCCGTCGGTCTGTCTGGTCTGTCTGTCTGTCTGTCTGTCTGTCTGTCTGTCTGTCTGTCTGTCTGTCTGTCTGTCTGTCTGTCTGTCCATCCGTCAGTCCAGCAAATCAGTTTTCCACACTTTTTCTTCATGCTTGAAGATATTAATTTAATATTTGGCGTATTGTTTTATCATGACAAGTTACAGATCAAGTTCGAATTTTGTTCCGGTCTGATGATTTTTGCCGAGTTATGGTCCTTTGACTTAGAAAATTCATTATTTTAATCAGTTTTCCGCACTTTTGTGTCATTCTTGAAGATATTGATTTGATAATTGGTATAAAGTTTTATCACGACAAGTTACAGATCAAGTTCGAATTTTGTTTCGGTCTAATGATTTTGTGTAGAGTTATGGTCCTTGGACTTAAAACTTCACTTAAATAATCAGTTTTCCACACTTTTTCGTCATGCTTGAAGATGTTGACTTGATATTTGTTATATAGTTTATAACATGACAATTTATAGATCAAGTTAGCATTTTGTTAAAGTACAATAAATGTTTAACCAGTAGGAGACTATGTATTGCCATGCAATACTCTCAGAATCTTGTTTTCAAATAAATTAATAATGTCTCTAACACAGTCTCTTTATTTTCGAATAACTTTATAAACACAGTCTCTTTATTTTCAAATAACTTTATAAACACAGTCTCTTTATTTTCGAATAACTTTATAAACACAGTCTCTTTATTTTTGAATACTTTATAAACACAGTCTCTTTATTTTCGAATAACTTTATAAACACCGTCTCTTTATTTTCGAATAACTTTATAAGCACATTTGTTTTATTTTCAGATAAATGTTTAAAAATAGAAAATGTTAAGAATAAATGTAATATTTACCCCTTATGTATCTAGTGTTAAATAAGGTATTTATATGACAGACCTTTCTTGGTATTCCTAATTATTGGAAGATTTTATATAGACAGAAAAATATACCTAAAACGACAAAGTTATTTTTCATTTACCTGTATATATTATGAAAACCGGTTTTTCAAAAGTGATTATTTTCTAAGGGTTTAATATTTCGCGGTAGTGTTTTGCCATGGCTTTATTTGGACTTGTTTGTTTGCTTTTGGCCTTGAATGTTTGTCCCTAATATTTTATTAACTATTTATTTACTTTCAGGTATCACAGATCAATTTATTCGTTCATAGTGTGTTAATTTACGTTTTGATTGAGTTAAGCCTTCCAATTGATGTTTTATCGTGTGTTTTTCTATGTTGTGATGTTATACTATTGTTTCAGAAAAAGGAGAAGGTTTGGTACCATTAAAACGTTTAATCCCGCTGCAAATGTTTGCACCTGTCCTAAGTCAGGAATCTGATGTACAGTAGTTGTCGTTTGTTTATGTAATTTATACGTGTTTCTCGTTTCTCGTTTTTATATATACTAGACCGTTGGTTTTACCGTTTGAATGGTTTTACACTAGTACTTTTGGGGCCCTTTATAGCTTGTTGTTCGGTGTGAGCCAAGGCTCCGTGTTGAAGGCCGTACATTGACCTATAATGGTTTACTTTTATAAATTGTTATTTGGATGGAGAGTTGTCTCATTGACACTCACACCACATCTTCCTATATCCAATTAAACTCACATATTTCCTTGATATGTGAATAATATATATATTTTTACATATATATGTATTGAAAAGTTTTAAATTTTGTCCACTCTGTGCATAAAATAGGGAAAAAATAAGGCTGAAAATGCACTATTTGCACTTATTTTTTCCTGATATATATGTATATATGTCTTTTTTCTAAAATAGACACATTTGTACAAAGATTGTGTGAGACTAGAAGGTGTCATGATATCTGTATGAGCATAACTAGTCATTTAAGCTAACCTACGGACAATGCAAGTATTCTTTTATATTGAATTATTTGTTCGTCTCTCTTTTCAGTGTTATTTTGCTAGTATCATTTGTCTATGCCTTATGTCATAATCATGCATAACACTTATTGAGATTTTATGGTTTGTTTTGTTTTGTTTTTTTTTTTTTTTGGGGGAGATAGAGCTTTCAAAATCTCCACCTGATGTAACTGAACGCAAAACTGTCCAAAGTCTAGTAGGTTTGACGTCGTTTTTATTTTAGAATTTTTTCGCAACGGTATCCATGATTGTTGCTAATATCTGTTAAAATAATTGTTACCTTATTGTCAATATAATAGAATTTTATGCGACTATCATACTTGAGAAATTTAGTAAGCTATGAAACTAGGTTTATCCACCATTTTCTACATAAGGAAATGCCTGGACCAAGTAAGGAATATGACAGTTGTTTTCAATTCGTTTGATTTTGTTTGAGCTTTGGATTTTGCCATTTGTTAGACGAAAAGTGCTTAGCGTACAAAATTATAAGCTATAAACATAAATGTGGACTCTCGATGAAGATTTTTTTAATTCTAGCCAGAAGTACATCAAACTAAAATCCCATCCTATGATATTGTTAAAAGACAATAATGGAAATGGATATACGTGGTCAATTACACAAACGTATGAAAGTATGATTTGTCTGTGTAGACAGAAACCTGATTGATATGTAAAACCTGGAATAATAGAATTAACTGATTTGTTCATTTTATGCCATCAATACCGGAAAAAACTGACTATCAGTGGAAATATCCTAAGCTATTAGCTGTTTGTTCGGAAACCTGAGCAATAAATAACCTGATAAAATAAAATTTCTTGCATAATGTTTTTTAAAACGTATACTGATATACTGAAACGTTCCCAATGTTTGTCTTGATTTTATGCAATTTATATTTGATCTTATTATTGACGTTAAAACACGCCTTTTCCAAATTGCCAATAATTTATTTTTCTTTAAATATATCATTTCTAGTGTTGGAAATGGTCAATTTCGGAAGGATTAAATATCGAATACCAAAATTGTTAACTGGTTAATTGTATCTTCTTCTTTTTTTATTTTTAAAGATTTATATAAAATGTGTATTGAAAACTGAATTAATCTGGGGTTTTATGATCATCATGGTACTTTTATCAAATCAATATTGTTCAGTTATTGATTACTTGAATAAAAATGAAGAAATGTTAAGTTCACAAAATTGCTGAGCACAAAGACATCTAGTCTGGCAGCTTGGATCACAATCGAAAGAAAACATAATTTGCACGGTATAGGCGTACTATGCAATTCATATACTGTGGATTCATTAATATTAGTTGGATACCAATTTTGGTGGATTTCGTGGGTACAGGGAACCACGAATTTAAATGTTCAACGAAATTCAAATTGTCTAAAGGAAGTAATGCAGACTTTGACAAAACAACGAAATTAAATATCTACAAAATGCAAGTTTTCCTCAATCCACGAAAATTGATACCCACGAAAATAAATGAATCCACAGTATATAGCTTACTGTTAAGCTGATCAAGGGTACATTCATTATTTCACTGGAACTTTAATTGTAAGTTGGAATTAGCATAAACACGCACTGGTGAAACCAGTAACGTACAATAACGTACCAAACAATCTTAAAATAATAAGATCAATTTTTTCTAAGATACATGGTCCGTCGAACACTTTTTGCATTAATACTTCACAAAGAACCGGATCAAAGCCGAATCTATAATGCCAAATAATGTCATTGTAAACTTGCAGAACTTGTAAAGTGCTATCAGTAGACAGGGCATGTCTTTAGATATAAACTTGACTACCGGTCAATCGGTCGAAACATTTTCAGGTAACTGGTTTGAGAAAATATTCAATTTTACAACACTAACTGTTTCATAATAATCTTATACAGTAACTACAGAACAGGAAATTAATATTATTGTTTTTAAAGAACAAATCAGAAGACGGAAAACGATTTGTCTAAATCTCTACACTTTATATATGTACGTAATAGATATATTTTACTTTCGCACGTGTCTTTTGTCAACTTGCAATATTTGTTATTTCTGAACTATGGACTTATCATTCGGGGCCAAATATAACTCTTTCCGAACTTACACCTTTGTTGTTTTCCGACACAGCTTATTGTTCTATAGCATGCTGATTTTTATTGTGATCTAAATTGGACGCTGAAATTTGAGCACTAGCTTGAATTTATAGATTAGAGGTTATTGAAAAGCCTTCAACAATAAACAAAACCCATATCTTACAGAAGCTTTAAAAGGCCCTACATGACAAATTGTGAAACAATTCAAAGATTGGTCTTTACTGCCGTACACTTAGAATAATTCTAGTAGGCAGTAACTAATATTAACCACAAGATTACATGCTTTTGGTTGGAATAGGCATACATAATGACACGCTGTATGAAAATTGTCAAGCTTGACATTTATTAAAGAGAGGCGAAAGATACCAAAGGGACATTCAAACTCATAAGTCGAAAATAAACTGACAACGCCAAGGCTAAAAAAGAAAAAGACAAACAACAGTACACAAAACACAACACAAAAAACTAAAGACTGAGCAACACCAACCCCACCCAAACCTGGGGATGATCTTTGGTGCTCCGGAAGGTTAAGCAGATCCTGCTCCACATGTGGCACCCGTCGTGTTGCTCTTGTTATTACACACCTGGTAGACGACTGACGTATCAAATTATAAGCCTGGTACCTTTGATAACTATTTACACCACTGGGTCGATGTCACTGCTGGTGGACGTTTCGTCCCCGAGGATTTCACCAGCCTAGTAGTCAGCACTTCGGTGTTGACATAAATATCAATTATATGGTCATTTTATAAATTTACTGTTTGCAAAAGTATGAATTATTCGAAATACCAAGGATTTTCTTATCCCAGGCATAGATTACCTTAGCCGTATTTGGCACAACTTTTGAGAATTTTGGGTCCTCAATGCTCTTCAACATTATATGTGTTTGGCTTTCTAACTATTTTGATCTGAGCGTCACTGATGAGTCTTATGTAGACAACACGCGCGACTGGCGTATCAAATTATTAGCTTGATACTTTTGATAACTATTTACACCACTGGGTCGATGCCACTGCTGGTGGACGTTCCGTCCCGAAGGTATCACCAGCCCAGTAGTCAGCACTTTGGTGTTGAAATGGATATCAATTATATGGTCATTTTATAAATTTATTCTTTGCAAAAGTATGAATTATTCGAAATACCAATGATTTTCTTATCCCAGGCATAGATTGCCTTAGCCGTTTTGGCACAACTTTTGGGAATTTTGGGTCCTCAATGCTCTTCAACTTTATACTTGTTTGGCTTTCTAACTATTTTGATCTGAGCGTCACTGATGAGTCTTATGTAGACGAAACGCGCGTCTGGCGTATCAAATTATAAGCCTGGTACCTTTAATAACTAATTAGTACACACTAGTATCACATGAGGGTTGAAGGGACGGGATTGTAAATTATACATTAGTTTTCTTTCGAAACATAGAAAAGAACAAAAAGGACTTGAATGTGCAATACTTATACAATAGTTTCAAAATGTTCTACGAGGTATCTATGTACCATCAAAACAATTGATATTTACATCTCATTAAATCGTGGGACAGGTAAAAGAGTATTTAAATAGAGAAAAGTAAAAAAATCAAAATACCGAATTCCAAGACCCTTCAAAACGGAAAGTCCTTTATAAAATGACAAATGAAAAGCTCAAACATATCAAACGAATGTAGGTCATTACCCATGACACCTTTCAACACTCATAGTTATGTCTCCTAAATTAAAGATCTACTTTAAAAAAAATCAAAGTGTTTTATCAAATAATCAAGAATATCAGAACTAAATACGCTTTACATTTTGTCGTATATGTAGCACTTAAACTAGTTTATGCATCTAGTTGGTTTGATAAAATTTGTATTTGTTGTTCCAAACCGGTTCCTAACTACTTCAAAACCAAAATTGATTTGAAAATTGTTTCTTAAAAACGGTTGCATTTACTGATCAAACCTCCTCGTGTAGTTTATAAGGTGATTTCTATTTTTTCAACAAATAATTCATGGAAGCCATAGATTTGTTGGAAATTTACACATGACCTGGGCCGTATTTTATCCTGAGCGAAAGCCGTATTTGGTAAATACGGTCATTAAAAAATGAAGCGAGGGTGGGTATGCCGTGTGTGTGGCTTTTCTTTTTACTCCATGTTAGATAAAGTTCAAACATTCTAATAAATCTGTAGCTTGCATGGATTATTTCGTGAATAACCGCTAGAAAAAATCTGTTTAATTCTTTAAAAATTCAAACCCAACAATTGCCATTTTTAATTTGCATGTTTTTCTCGTAAGCTACCGTCAAACCCAAAGTTGACATTTCGTAACTAAGGAGCCGCCATGTTGACTTGCTGAAATCAATAAATATGCGAATAATGCAAAGAATAGAAAATAAAACAAAACCTAACTCAATATCCATTTTAATACAATATTATACGAATTTCGTTGGTTCAACTAACGGAATACCTTCAACTCTAGCGTTTTCATGTGTATCTCCTCATGTTTTGAAATGACTTAAATGCGTCAAAACATTGATAGACTTTCGCGGAATTTTGATTTTGTTGATTTCTCCGAGCTCTTGTGCATTAATTCTTTTTATTATAAATCCAAAAAGAATGAAAGTTGGGTTTTTAATTGCAATTTTAAAACAATAAAATCGGCAAAGCGTTTGCAAATAGGTTCCAATACATGTGGATTTACGTGGGAGGTATATTGTAACATCCAGTATTATGTATATCTCTAAGTATAGATATATCGAGAATTTCATGACGGTGTTGTTAACAAAGCGAAAGAAGCACGTCATATTAGAACAATATACAATACTACGATAAGAAAGGTGAGATTAGAATTACAATGCACAACATAAGATAAATGTTGATTGCAATTATTTAACTGCGTACAAAGGAGGCAACTCTCATTGTATCTAATTGACAACGCCTTGTACTAGATTTACTTTCTATTGTTACTTCATCCGGTTTTAGTCAGCATGTGGTTAAAGCAGAGAGCATGTTCAAGCCACATTTTATTAATTGTTTGAATTTTTTCAGTTATCATTACCTAGAGCGGGTTCAGGTGCTTCATATTGACATTTCATTGTAGCTTATTGATACCATGTTTGGTATAACTGTATATTATTGCATTATTATAATAAAGCACCTTTCATCTAAGAATATTAGTTGTCAATTGCATCTGTAATCTCTTGTTAGCTCATCTGAAACGCAGGAGGTCGTGGGTTCAATCCCCGTATGGGTAAAGCCGAAGACGTCACAATAAATTCCCTCTTAGTACTGGCATTTAGGAGTAAGAGCAAAGGCTGGTCGACTCAATTAAAAATTAAATGTCCGCTTAGGTTGACATATCTTCCGTGGACTGTTACTTTGTGATCTATCAAGTTACAATTAGGATCATTGTCACTGCATGATAAAACAAAAGAAGACCAAACAAGCAAACAAAAACTGTAAAATATCCCTGTATTTATACATCAGATCGTACTGCACTGGTTACCGGAATTTTGGATAAACCAAACCAAGCACTTCATATTTGAGAAACAGGCTATATATGCCTTCATTTTAAAATTCATTCATACTTTTGTATTAGTAAATTGTGTGTTCTACAAGGATCACCAGTCCTTCACCTTTCATTTGATACCTTAATTACTAAAACATATGCTACATAGTCTTAAGATTTACAACTATGCGTAAAATTGTTTAAATTTGAACTACTTACTTTTTGATCGGGCCCGATTAGGTGGTGTTACGTCTAACAAAGTCTATCAAAATTATTTTGCAAAGAATTCCACTCAAGCCGGTGATAGAGTCCGTCTTAAACTTGCAGTGGGTGAAAGTTTTGTAGCTCCGTGTTGAAGGCCTCATTGTGATTTTGAGATAAAGAACAGCAATAAAAGCGTGGTTTTGTGCATTTTGTGTGTGTCTTTGTTGTTGTTGTTGTTGCTGTGCATGTATTGATTTTGTGTTTTGGATAGATTACCCCATATCCTTTGTTTTCTATTATAATAATGACAACACTTACGTTGTGCAAGGAGATTTTCAACTGCACACATCATACATAATCATTATGAACATACTTCATCCCTTGGACACCCTGTCTTTCAGAAGGATTAGATTTTATATTTCATGGGAAAAATAACCAGATGACTGTAAAATTTGTTAAAACTAGTAAAATCTGTAAATTGAACACCTATAATAAATAATAAAACTATTTAGAATAGTTACTTATATAAGTAATTTTAAAACAGCCTCGTTTTCAACATTACTAGTATAGGTAATTTTAAGTTACTTGTTTAAGTAATGCCCTGACTGCACATCATACATAATCATCACGAACATACTTCATCCCTTGGACACTTTAGTTTTAACTCATGATTGAATTATTGACAATAAAATTGTTCACGTGTTTTGTGGAAAATAGATGGGAGGCAGTACACGGGATCTGACGATAGCTTTGATTTCGAAAATGTTTTCACATCTAGATATATGGTAATTTCAAAATAGATTAATCCGAAAGGGAAAATATTAACACTTTAAGTACATCTCCGCCACTGATCTCATCGTGTTTTACATGAGGTTTTACATTAACACGGTACGCAATCTGTGCTTTCTATGATTTATCTCCTTTGCCACTTTTTCAATAAAATTTGAACAAAAGTTGGTAATTGAAAACAATGAATGTTATAACGACTATTTTGTTTCTTCTGTCAGGTTGTGCATTTTCAGCTTGGAATACTAACAGAAAATTCCCAATAGATATGGCAGGATTTGCAATAAATGTTAAAGTTCTGTGGAAGTATCATTCAAGATTTACTGGTATGAAAGACTTTCATAACGGATTTGAGGAGACTAAATTTTAGAACAACGTTGCACAGTTGATGATATTGAACCACGTGCTGATAACTGCACAAAGGTATATTAATATGATAATAACTATAAGTAGATATAGGAAGATGTGGTATGAGTGCCAATGAGACAACTCTCCATACTTGTTGTGCAAATGGTAAATAAAAGACAAACTTCATGAATCTTTTGTTCATGGTCTAATTAGCATGAAAATGCATGCTTCGTTTTGTATTTTTATGGGGTGAAAAGTGTTGATCATGCCATTTTTTTAGAATGAAGCGCTTACGCTTTCGCGCTTGATACACAATTTACTTCGGTCAATACTTTTACACAAAAACAAACAAACACCAAACGAAGCATTCATTTCTTCAGTAAACACAACTTGCAACAAAAACAATTTGTGAACAACTACAAAAATAAAAGGATTTAAAATTGAGAACGGAAATGGGGAATGTGTCGAACAACAACCCGACCAAAGAGCAGACAACAGCCGAAGGCCACCAATGGGTCATCAATGCAGCGAGATAATCCCGCACCCGGAGGCGTGTTTCAGCTGGCCCCTAAACAAAAATGTATACTAGTTCAGTGATAATGGACGTCATACTAAACTCCGAAAAACAAACACACAACAATACGCACAGTAAAACTCAGTTCGATGTCAGAATAGGTAACAAAAGAAACTAAACAAAATGACAATGACATGAATGATACATAAATTAACAAAGGACTACTAGCAGTTACTGACATGCATGTATACACTGATTAAATAAATAGGAAAATAATGATGCATTCCATTTTCCTCTTTTACAGATTTTGGTATGGCATACAAGAACAGAGAAACCAAGAATAGAGGTGAAAATCGACCACAATGTTCCAAAGTTAGAAGTTTGATGATTCGAAATCGAAACCCTATCAACAAAAAAGATGATGTAGCGTTACCATGGTTACCTGAATCAAAGAATAAAATGTCCTTTTGTTTGATATCTGCAATTTTCTTGACAATATAATTTCTTTTTGTTTAGAATATGAAATATCATGAAATATACTTTGAGGCTTCTTAACGTTGCTATATTTGTTTGGTAGTATAAGTAAAATTACTTAAATTTCATTTATAAATCAAATAAAACTATCTAGAATAAGTATATGGGATCTGATTGCGTATGACTAACCTACATTCACACTATGATCATGATAATAGAAAACAATGAATAAAGGCAACAGTAGTATACTGCTGTTCGAAAATCATCAATCGATCAAGAGAAAACAAATCCGGCTTACAAAACAGCAGAACAACAGAAACACTGAAGTGCAAAAAAACAAACGCCAACATACTTGGACAATTTGATAACAACTGCCACATTCCTGACTTGGTACTGGCCATTTTAAGAAAAACGGGGTTTGAAACTGGTTTTATGGCTAGCCGAACCTGCCATTTATATGGCAATTTAAAAAAATATCGATTAAATGACAACACTACGTGAAAGAAATACAGTAAAACAAACACTTGGCTCATCGAAATGCATAATAAATAATATAAAAGTCCATTACAACATGTAAACTGCAGAATAACAATGAGCCAGTTTAACGAAGATATCGTTTATTGAGGAATAGTGGTTGTTTCATTTCTGCCAATAAAAAAAAACTGGCTTATCATTTTTACGACAGATGTCTAGATGTAAGGCAAGATATGATGCAGACTTAAATGTATCTGTTGTGTCCTATGGCTTTTAGTTCGATTGGATAGATGCGTTCAACATAGTCACCAACTTATTTAGTGACAGAACATCGTCCATATAGCGGAAAGTAAAGGATACTGCCAACTACTTTTCGTTCTTCCAAAGACGTTCAGTATGACATCAGCCTCATATGAATAAAGGAAGAGGTTAACAAGAAGAGGGACATAGTTAGTTCCTATAGGAATGACGATTGTTCGTTGAAAACACGTTCTCCAAAAGTAACAAATATGTTGTCAATCAAGAAATCAAGCATTTTGATAATGTTAAGTTTTTTGAGTCAGAGTGATTTTTACAAAGTAGGATGTGTATCTCCCTATGACAAGATACTTGTATCTTAGCTGGCCATTCATTTTATGAAACAAAGAAGTACTAATTATTTCAATTTGTCTTTGAGTCAAATGCTTTAATACTGTTGCAAGATGAACGTGTCTTAGATTGTATGTACTCTAAAAGATCTTTGGAATTTTTAGTATCCACATCTGATTCACGCCACCATTAGAATAGGTAGTTTCAAAATAACTTTGAAGCCCGGCTTTGATTGCTCATAAAATTGATGTTATTAATTTAGAAAGAGGTTTCTTGGAGCACATGGAAGACCAAGCAATAAACAGTTATTTCAAGGTCACTTAAGTAGTTAACGTATCCAATACAGTGATGGAAGATCCAGTTCTGCATCTTTGGTCCAAATTCCAAAGAAACATAGAACAGACCTATGATTATCTAGGATTTCCTCCTTGGTAAGTGTCGTGAGGTATATGTTGAGTTGTTAAGTGAATTGTCAATACCTTATTCATTTTGCAACATATAGGTATAGACTCGTTCACTTTGTTCAATTCTTACATTGTATCAACGACCTCACAGCCTAAATCCATTCGGAAATGTATCTACGTCTTCTTTTGCGTTTAACACATTGCTTGGATTTAGGTTCACGATATTCATATAACATATTTCGCAGGAAGTGTTATTAACAAAGTTGAGGTCATCTGTAATAACGTATCCAGCCGAAATATATATGAATATGGAACTAGCACAAGTTCAATCAGGAGGTTTAGACTTGAGAGTCGTCTATATTGAGATCCTGTAACACGTGTTTGTAATTAAACATTAAAGGATCTTTTTTCTCTTCTCATGTTTTCCAATGCGAACTGGTTTAGAAAGTCTGTGACGTTCAATATCCGAAATGATATAGATGTAAGTTTGCATTGGTTTGAATTAGGGTTTCTAGAAGTTTTGAGAGGGTAATGAATAAAACTTCGAGCGATAATAATAACTTTGATATGTCACAGCACCACATGTTTCCACAAAGTTCTCCTAACCAAAAACTTGATGGAATGTTACCGTGTTGGTAGAACAGGGCTTTCATAGAAATGTTTACATGACTTCTACCAGAAGTGTTAGCATTCATTTGGAAACACACAACACATACAAAATACCTCTACGAAAATCAAGCAAAACCAAACGGACACATTTTACACGTGTAACACTTGTAAAATATTCCAGCTCTTCTGATGGTACTTTTCATGTTGCCCATGGAATAATAACAATTCGACGATAAATCGCATTCCTTTATCTCTAAATCGCGAGAAAGGGTAATGACTTTTATCTCCAAGACAATATCTGTAGTAATCTATTTTTAGAATTCCATAACGGTCAATCATGATGGCATCTGTATATTTAATGAAAGACATTAAAATATTTTATTTAAAATCTTATTTTTTCTTCAACTCAGCATACTTTTGCTATGTTGTAGATCTCAAGATTAAGAAAAAAACTTGAACATAACCATAAAGATTCGAACCATTGGTTTGATATATCTTCTTTGTAAAAAGTAAAATAAAGAACTCCGCGCAAAATTCAAAACGGAAAGTCCATAATAAAATGGCTAAATCAAAAGCTCAAACACATTAAACGAATCTAAAACAACTATAAACAATTAATGCATGCGCTAATCGAATGTACAAATAGAAAACTTACGTTACTTTTTGTTCGGAAATACTATCTTAATTTTTTTGTGATACATAGATATAGAAAGATGTGGTATGAGTACCAATGAGACAACTCTCCATCCAAGTCACAATTTATAAAAGACCATTATAGGTTAAGGTACGGTCTTCAACACGGAGCCTTGGCTCACACCGAACAACAAGCAATAAAGGGCCCCAAAAATTACTAGTGTAAAAACAATTCAAACAGGAAAAACCAACGGTCTAATCTATATAAAAACGAGAAATGAGAAACACGTATGAACATGTACTTATATATAGCTGATAATTATTCAAAACTCAAAAGTATTTGTTATAATATGCTTCTTGACTTCTCTTGTAGAAAAGTTAAACTGTCTATTGACTGAAATCTGTCTGAATATTCATAATATAATTGAGATCTCATAATGGTTCTAATTTTGCACATACATTAATGTACTGATACATAATTATGTTGACACAAAAATCAGTAAATTACACAGTTTAAATAATGTTAATGGTTTTGATAATTAATAATCCTTCAACAATTGTAGTAAAATATGTCAAAAGTTAAGAGGAATTTATAGAAACAATTCGTTTTGTCTGCACAGCTGTATTTTTATTTTAAATTTTAGATTGTTTTGAAATTAATCAAAATTATAAACATTGCATGGCTAAGCCCAGCATAATCCGTTTACTCTTATGTGTACACGCCCATTGTTTTTGGAGTACGATCATGTGTTTGAACTGAAACTGGTTCGCTGTTACCTCAATATGTTGTGTAGCTTGTTGTTGTCTCATGGTCTCGTGTTAGCGTGATCGCCTCAAGTGCGGGAGGTCGTGGGTTCGAACCAGGGACAGTTCAATCCAAATTCTAAGTATGTGGTGGCTTTTATTGTGTAAGAGCAAAGGTTGTTTAGCTCAATGTCAGAAGTATTTGTCCTTGAAGAGTGAAATGTCTTCATACAGACTTTTTACTTGTGAACAATAACATGGAGAATGGAAATGGGAATGTGTCAAAGTGACAACAACGTGACCAAAGAGCAGAAGATAGCCCAAAGGCCACCAGTGGGTCTTCAATATCGCGCACCTGGAGGCGGACTTCATCTGGCCACTTAACAAAACTGTGTACTAGTTTAGTGAAATTGGTCGTCACTCTAAACTCGAAACATAAAATGAACTAAAATTTAAAATGCCTATACGAGAAAAACAAATTCCAGAGGCTCCTGACTTTTTCTTTAATTTCATACTGCAAACCAACGGCAAACAGTGTAACTAATCCATATACGCTTAATTTTTATAAGAATACTAGTATACACTTTATATGGTATTTGTATACTAGTATTCAGTGTACTCGTCATGTTGCTCAAGTTAGTGATAAACCCGGTAACAAGTCTAACTAGATCACATTGGTGAAAAGGGAGAGGATTGTAATAACGACATTAGGAGCTTATCCGCAATCATCTGTGAAACTAATATCCCACAACAGTCAACCAACTCGTGATTGCGTCCGTCAAATTTAACGAAGGGTGATTTAAACTTCACCACT
Source organism: Mytilus coruscus (assembly GCA_017311375.1). Taxonomy (NCBI): domain Eukaryota; kingdom Metazoa; phylum Mollusca; class Bivalvia; order Mytilida; family Mytilidae; genus Mytilus; species Mytilus coruscus. Next base: position 94,810,337 of record CM029597.1, on the reverse strand, counting down.
TAGTGACTAACAAAGGCCAGAGGCTGCTGACTAATGACAGGTGCAAAGATACGGCGGTGTTATCTTATATTCATATTCATTTAGCCAATGTCAATGTAGAATTAAAAACACACACTCAGCAATACGTACATTAAAATTTAATCTCAAAGAAGTCCGAGTCCGAATATGTCTTCCCATTTTTTGGTTGAAATACAGCTCGGTGTTTCGGTCTAGTTCAAAGCAGGGTTTATTTTCATATAACATCAATATCTTCTCGTGCTGATCAAGCTTCAACTTTGCCGCTTCAGTTAAGTTTAAACATCAGTTAATCATCACCGATATCTTCTTACAATGTATACCCAATATCTTGTTTTCCTATTTCTTATATTGTAACCCAAATAATCCAGTCGCCATATTCCGAGCACTACAATCACTCTATCAAGAGAAATGATAGTGGATAGCTATAGATGAGTCGCTGAATTATTCGAATTATCTGACAGTGTGGTATATTTTATTAAGACCTACATGAACTTCTCCTTTTATTCCTTTTCTGGTAATTATATATACGAACTTTCAAGATATAAAGACTTATGTCACTGACCATTACCTATCAATTTTAGAATAGCAGTGACACGATGCGTGTCTCAATCAAAACAGAAACTGATTTACTTCCGGAGTATCTGTAGTTCTTCTCGGTTTTTTGTAGTGCAGGTTGCTCAATCTTTAGTTTTCTGCTTTATTTACGTTTTGGTCTTTCTCTCTTGACAGTAGCGTTGTCGGTCTTTTTCGACTTATGTTTTATTAAACCTCCCCACCCTCCCCTGCATTAATAAAACTAAAATATTTCGTTGTTCATGCTCGAAACCATTTTCACTAAATATTTGAAGATCAAATATGTAAAAGCAGCAAATGGTATTTTGTATCTTATTATGATACAAACTTCAATTCGGACAAATGATACAAATAAAAACAAACGAAAACCACTACCATATAATAGTATTTATAAAATTTCAAGCAGAAAAACCTCGATCATATCACTTCGTATGTGAACATAAGTACAAATGAATATGCTATTAAAAGTCTAGTTGTGTCTCGAACACTCGACCTGTTTTAAATTTTAGCCCTGAATAATAATTCAGTACCACCAAAACAAGAGTTTCTTCAATTTCCAACGTTTCGCCTTCTTTGAGCTTTGGTAAATCTACGATTAAATTACCCAGACGTTGACATGTCGGATCGGTAACGTATCTTGGATTCGGATCAGTCGAAGTGTAAATCGCACATTCGAGAGTCTTCTCATTCGGATTTAATGCTTGGAATATCTGTGAGGAGGTGTGGCCTTCTTCAACTTTATCGCGAATAGATGCAAATTTGAAGAAAACATCTTTACAGCGATCGGTTCCGCCCATTCGTATCTTCTTTGTTTCCGGGTGAATATCTGGATCCCATTCCGGCCAGCTTTGAATCCCATAAGTTTTCTTCAAAATTCTCCTAGTTATTTTCTTTTTCTGTCGACCAAATAAGACGGCTCCTTTTAAAACGGCAAGTCCTGATTCATCTGGAATTATAATTTTTCTATTTTCTCCAAACTTATTTCTGACAGCCATCTGCACCAGTTCGCATTCTGAAAAACCACCGACCATAATAACATTTTTTAGATTTGATAGGAGCGGATCTGCAAAGAGTTCGGTTAGATGATTTAATAACTCATCTACTGTCTCTTTGAAGAGGTTTCTGAAAGTGTTGGGTTTAATGTGTAATTTTTGTCCTTCAACCGAGACGGTGTCTTTATATTTTGTCCTTTTGATTTGATTATTCATGTTCCCTTTGTGTTTTTTAACTAGATCCATTAGACCAACAGGCATTGTTATAACAATGTTTGTTTCTGATTTTGTTGTTATTGATCGCTTTTTTATTTCAAATTCATGCAACAGATGAAAATAGTCTTCTAAATCTTCTTTTCTCAACCCTTCAACAACTTCCGCGCCAAAAAGATCCTTTAAAAATTCTATATAGGCGTTATCTACCGAGGTCCCTCCCCAAGGACCACCACTAGGCGGAACAACTTCTTCTAGTGTTTCATCATGTTGTTGTTGGTGTACCGTGATATCCGCTGTACCACCTAAAAATAAAAATATAATGTGCAGAGTATGATTCATTTTAGACTAACATACATTGCTTAATCTTTTCGTTTTCTATGTAATGTTTTGTGTACCTTTTTTGCCAGGGATTTGTCGGTTTTTCTTTCAGATTGACTTTTAGATTTCTTCATTGATGTGTTTTCTCATTTTTTTTTTTCGTTTAAATTTACATTGCAGACCAATGGCAAAATGTAACTAACCCATATACCCTTAAAAGTTATATTTTTATAAGAATACTAGTATACACGTTTTATGGTATTTGAATATTCAGTGTACTCGTCGTGTTGCCCATGTTAGTACCAACCCGGTAATAAGTCTAATTCGGTAGGTTACATTCGTGAAAAGAGAACGGGATTGTAGTAACGACATTAGGAGCATATCCGCCATCATCTGTGGAACCAACTCGTGAAGGCGTCCATAAAATCTAATGGGCAACATGGTATACATGTCGTTTAAAAGTACCATTGAAAGTATATTACCTAATACCATATGCAAATACAACTTTCGACACTCTTTAAGTGATAAACTTCAACCGGTTAGTGTACTCTGTATTTATTTTGTCAAGTGCATTGCTTGGCATTTGACAATTATAATGCTTATGTTTCGTCTTATCGTTTTATTGGAGTATTATATTATACTAATCTTAATACAAAACATAAACTGTTATCACAGAGATATGTCTCGCCTTTTTGTAATTTTGATAATGCAAATGTTGAAATTAAAATAGCAATAGTTTAACATGTAAGTTATGCAAATATTCAAAGTCGATGAACCATGACTGAAGGTACATGGCTAAACAATCTCCATGGAATGAGATGTGCCAATACTAATACAACTGCATACCAAATACCATTGACTTATTATAAGTCGTTCCCTTTAAACAAACCTAAACACAAACATTAACTTGTAAACTATGTAAAAGTTTCAAAGTCAATGAACCATGATCAGGGTGGGGCTATATAATCTCCATGGAACGATACTTGCAAATGCCGATACATTTGCATACCAAATATCATTGACTTAACATTAGCAGTTCATCTTAAACTGATCTAATCACAAACTAATACATGTAAACTAAGCAAAAGTTTCAAAGTCAATAGACCATGACTGAGGGGGCGGGGCCAAATATTCTCCATGGAAATGAGATGTGCTAATGCTTATACAACAATTAACATTGGCCTACCACTAATGGTTCCCCTTGAACTGACCTAATCACAAACTAATACATGTTAACTTAGCAAAATTTTCAAAGTCTATAGACCATGACTAAGGGGGCGGAGCCAACTGCATACCAAATATCATTGACCTACCACTAGTGGTTCCCCATAAATTGACCTAATCACAAACTAATACATGTAAACTATGGAAAGTTTCAAAGTCAATAGACCTTGACTGAGGGGGCGGGGCCAAATAATCTCCATGGTAATGAGATGTGCCAATGCTAGTACCACTGCATACCAAATATCATTGACCTACCACTAGTGGTTCACCATGAACTAGACCTAATCACAAACTAATACATTGTTGACGCCGCCGTCGCCGCCGCCGCCGCCGCCGACGCCGGAAACACATACCTAAGTCTCGCTTTTGACTTCGTCAAGGCGAGACAAAAATGAACTTAAAACAAGAAATTAAGACTTTGTTAATTTTATACGTCAATAGCGCTTTCCTGGATTTACCTTCAACAGGAACTCTCAATGCTAAAACTTTGAAATCCGGATTGATAAATACTGAACCACGTTTATTAAACTTTGCCTTATTATAGGTAGTTAGAATCTCAGTTTGGCAAATGGCATTGTTAAAAAGGGCACATAATCAAACCCTGTCTTAGGTATGAATAATTAAACGGCATTACAAATGTACAGCAAAATAATACCTCCTAAATCTATGACCATGAACTTCATTCCAGGTTTGATCGTCTGCAGGAATCTGTTGGCTTCTTTCTCAACGTCTAGTCTAAGTTCCTGACAATATATAGAAGCTACTTCCGGTTCCAATGCCAATTTCAATTGGTCCTTATCTATGTCTGCCTAAAACAAATTTATATGTAAACGGTATGGTCATTGTTCAAACGAATGTACTTTTATCCAACATGTCTAATGGAAATTCTATTTACATTGGTGCTGAAATTCAGGAGATAAAGTGTTCTTCATAATAGATAAATGTATAATTCATCATGCTTGTGAAAAATATAGTGTTAATTATAAGCATTTTCTAAATTAGAGACTATGGCGGTAATTAAAGTATTGAGACTTATTTTAGAAAAAAGTTAACAGTTATAGCTCAAACGCATCAAACGAATGGATAACAACTGCCATATTCCTGACTTGGTACAGACATTTTCTTATGTAAAAAATGGTGGATTAAACCTAGTTTTAAAGCTAGCTAAACCTCTCACTTGTTTAGGAAAAGCACAAGAGAAAAAAAGGTTGAGAATGTGATAAGCAAACATTTCAAAAGAGAAAAGATTATCCATCATATAGATTAATCATAATGCAAATTACCTTCTCTGCAGCCTTTCTCATGAATAATTTGGACTGATCTGCCCATATCGCAGGTACAGTCAACACATATTGAATATCTTCCTCTTTGATATCTACTTTCATTGTCAGGAATTTACTGTTTAGCTTCTTGATCATCTGTTCTTTAAGGTATTTTATAGCAATACAAAATATCTCAAGAGCTTTCATCTGCTTACCACGCTCTTCTGTTAACATGGTATCAAGTGTAATTCTCTGGAAAAAAATAGGAATGTAACGATTAATGCAAACAATTTATAGATAGGGTAAAACAACTAAAAATAAGGAGCTGCGACATGAGCGCATGATACGCCCGTCGCTTTTTCAAAGAATCAAGTTCCATAACTCCTCAATTTCATAACAGAAATTTATTATAACAAACTAACGGTGACCTATAGTTGTTAATTTCTGTGTCATTTGGTCTCTTGTGGAGAGTTGTCTCATTGGCAATCATACCACATCTTCTTTTTTTTTTTTATATAAAGATAGGTTATATAAATAGACAAAATCCATTCACCAAAGTTTAATGAAAAATGCTCAAAGAACGAAGAATCCCTCCTTTTTTTATGAATAAAATGATCCCAAAACTCGGAAACCTAAAATCTAAAATTTATAAAAATCGAAAGAGAACTTGCTCTAATCGCCAAATACAATCCTCCAAAGTTTCATACAATTTTTTACTACATCCGACGTGTTGACGAGAAACGGACGAACTGACGAACAGACGGACGAATAGACGAACGGACGGACAACGGTATACCATAATACGTCTTGTAAATGTGCGTACATACAATTGGAATTTGTCTTTCAATGAGACAAGTATCCACTAAAAACCAAAAAGGACAACGTTGTAAAGAAATTGCAGTTCTCCATACGAATTTTAGCTATAAATTTATACCGTAAACTAAGCTGTAAGCTTAAGGGCCCCGGATAACACTAGTGTCAAGCTATCCAGCAATTCTCATCCTGCAATTATCGTTATAAAAATCTATCCTGCAATTCGTCATCATGTAATTGCGTTTGGAAAACTACTTGAGCGACAATTTGATTTTTCTTTAAAATCATAGTTTTGACATTTTTGTTCGAAAACAAGATTTATATAGAAAATTAAAGATTTGTATATCACATTAACAGAATTCTAAATTTAGTTTGCAAATTTCTAACTCATATTTACGGTTTTGTAATTAGCATTTACAATATTAATATCATGATGACCATTCAAAAAAAAGTATTATCTGTTAAGTCCAAGATGTGATTCGTATAAACGCATGTTTAACCCACATTTGCGATTTTCGAAACTCATATTAACGACAAAAAATATAGAATTTTGATGTACAATAAATTTTTTCATGGTATACCTACAACACAACTTCTATTTGAAACTAGGTCACCCACTTGTTCAAACCCATTGTCCCGACAGTTCTGTATGGCTAGGGGTTATAGACTCTGCTTTAATAAATAGCTATTGAGTAGTACTACAAAGAGGGGGCAAATAATTTCTGGGGTAAGCATTACTAGAGGACGAAAATTGCGTCCAAAACATAGAAATAAAGCCAAATTCGATAAAATACGCATTGGGGGCACCCATTTTCCGACCGATTGTCTCGGTAGTTTTTTATGGCTAGGCATTATAGACGCTGCCCTAAGGAATAGCTATTGGATAGTACTACAACGTGAGGGTAAAGAATTTCTATGGTAAGCATTCTTAAAGGCCGAAAATTTCGTCCGTAACACGGAAAAAAGTCATATTTGATAAAATATGCACTGGGATCACCAACTTGTTCTAAAACATTGCCCCGGCAGTTCTGCATGGCTAGGGATTATAGACTCTACTCTAATAAATAGCTATTGGGTAGTACTACAACGAGGGGGCAAAGAATTTCTGGGGTAAGCATTACTAGAGGACGAAAATTGTGTCCAAAACATGGAAGTAAAGCCAAATTCGATAAAATACGCATTGGGGGCACCCACTTTCCGACCCATTGTCTCGGTAGTTCTTTATGGCTAAGCATTATAGACGCTGCCCTAAGGAATAGCTATTGAATAGTACTACAACGTGAGGATAAATAATTTCTGGGGTAAGCATTCTTAAAGGCCGAAAATGTCGTCCGTAACACGGAAAAAAGTCATATTTGATAAAATATGCACTGGGATCACCAACTAGTTCTAAAACATTGCCCCGACAGTTCTGTATGGCTAGGGATTATAGACTCTACTCTAACAAATAGCTATTGGGTAGTACTACAACGAGGGGGCAAAGAATTTCTGGGGTAAACATTACTAGAGGACGAAAATTGCGTCCGAAACAAGGAAATAAAGCCAAATTCGATAAAATACGCATTGGGAGCACCCACTTTCCGACCTATTGTCTCGATAGTTCTTTATGGCTAGGCATTATAGACGCTGCCCTAAGGAATAGCTATTGGATAGTATTACATTATGAGGGTATAGAATTTCTGGGGTAAGCATTCTTAAAGGCCGAAAATTTTGTCCGTAACACGGAAAAAAAGTCATATTTGATCAAATATGCACAGGGGGTCACCCACTTGTTCAAACCCATTGCCCCGGCAGTTCTGTATGGCTAGGGATTATAGACTCTGCTCTAATAAATAGCTATTGGGTAGTACTACAACGAGGGGGCAAAGAATATTTGGGGTAAGCATTACTAGAGGACTAAAATTGCGTCCAAAACATGGAAATAAAGCCAAATTTCATAAAATACGCATTGGGGGCACCCACTTTCCGACCCATTGTCTCGATAGTTCTTTATGGCTAGGCATTATAGACGCTGCCCTAAGGAATAGCTATTGAATAGTACTACAACGTGAGGGTAAAGAATTTCTATGGTAAGCATTCTTAAAGGCCGAAAATTTCGTCCGTAACACGGAAAAAAGTCATATTTGATCAAATATGCACTGGGGTCACCCACTTGTTCAAACCCATTGCCTTGGCAGTTCTGTATGGCTAGGGATTACAGACTCTGCTCTAATAAATAGTTATTGGATAGTACTACAACGAGGGGGCAAAGAATTTCTGGGGTAAGCATTACTAGAGGACGAAAATTGCGTCCGAAATAAGTACGCATTGGGGCACCCACTTTCCGACCCATTGTCTCGGTAGTTCTTGATGGCTAGGCATTATAAACGGTGCCCTAACGAATACCTATTGGATAGTATTACAACGTGAGGGTAAAGAATTTCTGGGGTAAGCATTCTGAAAGGCCGAAAATTTCGTCTGTAACACGGAAAAAAAGTCATATTTCATAAAATATGCACTGGGGTCACCCACTTGCTCAAACCCATTGCCTCGGCAGTTCTGTATGGCTAGGGATTACAGACTCTGCTCTAATAAATAGTTATTGGATAGTACTACAACGAGGGGGCAAAGAATTTCTGGGGTAAGCGTTACTAAAGGACGAAAATTGCGTCCGAAACATGGAAATAAAGCAAAATTCGATAAAATACGCATTGGGGGCACCCACTTTCCGACCCATTGTCTTGGTAGTTCTTTATGGCTAGGCATTATAGACGGTGCCCTAAGGAATAGCTATTGTAAAATATGCAGTGGGGTCACCAACCTTCCAACCCATTGCCTCAACAGTTCTGTATGGCTGGGGATTATTGACTCTGATCTAATAAATAGCTATTGGATAGTACTACAGCGTGGGGGTAAAAGATTTCTGGGGTAAGCATCCTGAAAGGTCAAATTTCGTACGCAACATGGAAATAAGGCCAAATTCGATAAAAAACGCTTTGGGGACAAGCACTTTCCGACCCGTTGTCTCGTTATTTTTTTATGGCTTGGGATTATAGCTTCTTTAAGGCCAAAAATTTCGTCCGAAACATAGAAATAAAGCCAAATTCGATAAAATAAGCATAAGGGTCAACCATTGTCAATTGCAACGGAGACAAGATTAATCTATTATTTCTTTGCTTGCCATACATTGATTACAAAAAAATAAACCCACTATCTTATCAAATTCAAGCGCAAGCCACTTACACAAAACATGCGTAATACACTCGTTCAGATTTGTTTCATGATACATTTGCTATAATACAGATAATATCAGTTTCTCATTTAACTTAGACATATTTTTAGGAACTACTTTACAAGACCGATCGTAGATCCCATATCTATACTTTAATGTCTTTTGTGTGGTAGATCTTCATCAAGCACATACTATATTTCAAAGATTCGAATGTTCGCATCTTAGAAATGCTTACGCCAAAAAATCTGTAATATCTGAATGTAGTATTATCTAATAACTTTTTAATGATAATTTTTTTGGCAGTCATACTGTGAAATGGCCTTCCATACTCTCGGCATCCTGTAAAGTAGTTCCTAGAAAAAAGCAATATGTCTAAGTTAAATGAGCAACTGATATTATCTGTATCATAGCAAATGTCTTGTAAAACAAAACTGAAAGAGTGTATTACGCATGTTTTGTGTAAGTGGCTTTCGCTTGATATAAATAAGATTGTAGGTTTATTTTTTGTAATCAATGTATGGCAAACAAAGAAATCATCAATTAATTTTACTTCCGTTCAGTTGACCCCAATGCGTATTTTATCAAATTTGGCTTTATTTCTATGTTTCGAGAGAAATTTTCGGCCTTTAAGAATGTTTACATCAGAAATGCTTTACCCTCCCGCCGTAGTACTATCCAATAGCTATTCATTAGGGCAGCGTCTATAATCCCTAGCCATATAGAACAACAGAGACAATGGGTCGGAAAGTGGGTGTCCCCAACGCGTATTTTATCGAATTTGGCTTTATTTCTATCTTTCGAGCGAAATTTTCGGCCTTTAAGAATGCTTACCCCAGAAATTCTTTACCCTCCCGCTGTAGTACTATCCAATAGCTATTTATTAGAGCAGAGTCTATAATTCCTAGCCATACAGAACTGTCGACGCAATAGGTTGGAAAGTGCCCAATGCGTATTTTATCAAATTTGACTTTTTTCCGTGTTACGGACGAAATTTTCGGTCTTTCAGAATGCTTACCCCACTAATTCTTTATCCTCACGTTGTAGTACTATCCAATAGCTATTCATTAGGGCAGCGTCTATAATCCCTAGCCATAAAGAACAACGGAGGCAATGGGTCGGAAAGTGGGTGTCCCCAACGCGTATTTTATCGAATTTGGCTTTATTTCTGTGTTTTGAGCGAATTTTCGACCTTTAAGAATGCTTACCCCAGAAATTCTTTACCCTCCTACTGTAGTGCTATCCAATAGCTATTTATTAGAGCAGAGTATATATTCCCTAGCCATACAGAACTACCGAGGCAATAGGTTGGAAAGTGTCAAATGCGAATTTTATCAAATTTGACTTTTTTCCGTGTTACGGACGAAATTTTCGGCTATTCAGAATGCTTACCCCAGAAATTCGTTATCCTCACGTTGTAGTTCTATCTAATAGCTATTTATTAGGACAGCGTCTATAATCCCTAGCCATAAAGAACAACCGAGACAATGGGTCGGAAAGTGGGTGCCCCCAATGCGTATTTTATCGAATTTTGCTTTATTTCCATGTTTCGAACGCAATTTTAGTCCTCTAGTGCTTACCTCAGAAATTATTGGCCCCCTCGTTCTAGTACTACCCATTAGCTATTTATTAGAGCAGAGTCTATAATCCCATGCCATACAGAACTACCGGGGCAATGGTTTTGAACAAGTGGGTGACAGCAGTGCAAATTTATCAAATATGACTTTTTTTCCGTGTTACGGACGAAATTTTCCGCCTTTCTATGTTTCGAGCGAAATTCTCGGCCTTTAAGAATGCTTACCCCAGAAATTCTTTACCCTCCCACTGTAGTACTATCCAATAGCTATTTATTAGAGCAGAGTCTATATTCACTAGCCATACAGAACTGCCGAGGCAATAGGTTTGAAAGTGTCCAATGCGAATTTTATCAAATTTGACTTTTTTCCGTGTTACGGACGAAATTTTCGGCCTTTCAGAATGCTTACCCAGAAATTCTTTATCCTGACGTTGTAGTACTATCCAATAGCTATCATTTGGGCAGCGTCTATAATCCCTAGTCATATAGAACAACGGAGACAATGGGTCGGAAAGTGGGTGTCCCCAACGCGTATTTTATCGAATTTGGCTTTATTTCTATGTTTCTTTACCCTCCCGCTGTAGTACTATCCAATAGCTATTTATCAGAGCAGAGTCTATAATCCCTAGCCATACAGAACTGCCGAGGCAATAGGTTGGAAGGTAGGTGGCCCAGTTTCAAATAGAAGTTTTTAAGTCATGAAAAAATTATTTTACTTCAAAATTCTTTTTTTTTTAGTCGTTATTATGAGTTTTGAAAAACTGCAAATGTTGATTAAACATGCGTAAATACGAATAATCCTGGACTTAACAGATAATACTTTATTTGAATCGTCATAATGATTTTTTTTATTGTAAATGCTTATTACAAAACCGTAAATATGTGTAGAAAACGCGCGTTTCGTCTACAAAAGACTCATCAGTGACACTGGTCAATATTCGTATGTGTTGCCTTTTGACAGTGGGAAATGTTGTAAATTTACAAAGATTTGTAAGTATTGTCATTGATTGTACAAGACAGAAAATTTGGTATTGTATTAATGCAAGAAAAATTTTGGAATGATGATTTTATTGAAAATGTAAAGAATGTGTATGAAGGTGATATTTATTATAGTAATGGTAGAGATGGCAGACAGGCTGGGTGGATGTGCTAGCTAGCAATTATTATAAAGATAAAATAAAATGTATCTATAACAAGAATGTTTCCATAGTACACGGATGCCCAAATCGGACTATCACTTTCTATGTTCAGTGGACCGTAAAATTGTGGTCAAAACTCTAATTTGACATTAAAATTAGAGAGATCATATTATAAGGAACATGTGTACTAAGTTTCAAGTTGATAGGACTTCAACTTCATCAAAAACTACCTTGACCAAAAACTTTAACCAAAAACTTTAACCTGAAGCGGGACAGACGGACAGACGAACTAACGGACGGACGGACGAACGGACGCACAGACCAGAAAACATAATGCCCATAAATGGGGCATAAAAATAATCAAGGTAGATTTATTCACGTGACTTATTATGAGAATGATACATTGGTAAGCTTTATTTCCTTGTATGCACCTAATGTAATTTCTGATAGATATAATTTCAATGATTTTTTTTATAGATCATACGGTTCGATATATATCATTTTGACTTAAATTTGCTTTATTCTCTGAATTATTTAATTACTTAAAGAATTTCGAAAAAATGTATTTTGGGAAATCGCATGGGACAATTCAATCGTGTATATATATTTATATCAAAATGCAATATGCTTAAACAATTCAAGAAATAATTTTATACGTCAATGAATATATGTATAAAAAAAAGGAATGTTTTAAATAACCTCGTTATGAAGTGTCATCTTAAATCGCCGGAAATAATAGTATTCATCCATTTCTTCGTCAGGAACAATAGATGTTATATATTTGTTGTCTGCATCATACCCAAACGCTTTTAGTTTCTGTTCATTATCAAGTAGTACCGATGTCGGTGTTTTCATCGATGTTAAGTCGTTGTTTCTCCAGTCGCATGTGTAAATGGTCGTGTCCCCTCTGGCAGAAAATGCAAATCCAGAATAGGTTGTCCCAAAGTCTATAGCAGCAACAAAAAGTCTGGTCTCATCCATGATTCTGATTTTGAAATAATCATACCTAAAGGAAAATTTTAAAAAAAATCCTGCTAAATTTTTTGTTAAAAGGTTTGAAAAATTCATTGGGTTTGTTCTTACATGAGCAACACGACGAATGCTACATTTGGAGCATGATTTGGTTAACCTTCCAAAGCACTTCCGGTTTTTGGTGGGGTTCATGATGCTGTCTTTAGTTTTCTATGTTGTGTTATGTATACTATTTATTGTCTTTTGATCTGTTGTGTTTTTGCCATGGCATTGTTAGTTTATTTTCGACTTATGCATTCGAATCTTTCTTTGTTATCTGTTGCCTCGAGATCTCTTCTACGTTTATTCGTCTGTGGCTGAGAATTGTGTAATTGGCAACCAATCATACCATATCTTCTTATATTAATAGAAAAAACAAAGGATATGAGGTATTCATCCATGGCACAAAACCAGTCCATGCACAACAACAAAAAAACACAAAAAGCAAAGGAACAACGCTTTTATTGCTGTTCCTCATCTCAAAGTCACAGTGAGGCCTGAACACCGAGCAAAAAAAAATCTCACCTCACTGCAAGTTTGAGACGACCGCTATAGCACCGGCTTCAGCGGAATTATTTGCTAAAATAATTTGGATAGACTGGTGATCCTTGTATAGATATTTTGACTGTCTCCTGGCTTGTTGAAGGGTATGTCTTTTTCTATGTTATATATTTATAAAATCCGTTAACGGAAGGGTCAAAACGTATTTCATGCCACTTAGATACTTGTGAAGAAGGCGCTGCTGACCATTCCAAAGCACACTAGTTCGGGTTGCTTCCTCTTTATTTTACTGTGTAGTGTTTTGTGGATAAACAACTTTATAAGTATATTCAATTCATTACGTTGTCACAAGCGTATACATTTCGAAAGCAGACTTATCTCATGAATAATATTGACAGTAAACATGGTGAAGATGACTCGATCTTATCGATGTAAATAATTTATTAAAGATATGCGGTAAACGTCAACGAGACAACAATCCAACGACAGAAAAAAAATATGATATCGCCTTTTCTAATTGGAAAAGGGGTATCCGAATTTAAATTAATATTTGATATGAATACAGGAAAATGTGTGTGTATTAAGACAGCAATCTATCCACACAAAAGAACAAAGTCACCTATATGTAAATTGATTACTTGATATTTACTTAACTTCCAGTGGAAAATATTTCATGCATATTCAGGACAAGAACAAAATAACAATAAATACAATACGTAGGTCCAGTACTAGAAGAAAAATCGGGAATGAAGGTCGGGGAAACTTGGAATGCCACTTGAAAATGAGGGTATATTGAATACGAACAGAAATGTTTCCTTGCAACAGGCCACCTACGGACCCATCAAAGAGTTGTTGTAAGGGTTTTAAACGCACAGAGAGCGTGTCACTCTCTCTGCACGAGACATCGGATCAAACGTTCCTATTGTAACCGGAAGTGACTGCGTACTTAAACTCCCTCACAGCCAAACGGATCCCCCACTTTAGAAAGGGTTTTACTGCCAGTCGGAAGAAAACCAAAGTGACAATATTTCTATTCTCTCGTCACCCTTGATGAAGCTGTTTATGTCTACTGTATATGTTTTAGGTAATAAAAAAACAGTCCTCAACAATTGACAAGGGTCTAGTATATCACATACCAAGCTACAAGTCATCTTGAGTGCCGACAAGTTGTGACTACAGATGTGTCATCAGTACTCATGATACTAGACTTTTATCATTCTAGGATCGTCATGTGTAATGCATAAATTATATTTGTGTAAGGAATTTGAAGAAAATCGATATTATAATAGAGGGTCTGGAGAGGGTTTACATAATAGATAATAATGGGTAAAACATATAGAATAAAGAAAAATCATTATGGACCAAAATTATAAAGAATAGAGAATAATGGGTGTTAAGTTATAATAGATAGAGAATAATGGTTAAAAAATAAAAAAAATAGAGAAAAATGGTAAAAAAAAATAGAGAAAAATGGTAAAAAAAATAGAGGAAATTTACAGAAATGAAGACCCCCATCCAGACCCTCGTACAAGTTGATCCACCAGACAATACAATATAATTAAATAACTAAGGTAACGATATAAAATAAGGTGATGTGGTATGAATGCCAATGAGACAACTATCCACCAAAGTTCAAATGATGTTTTGATTAACCTTCTACCATTTCCATTCTCAATTGTATATGTAACTCAAAGAGACAAACTATCTTGCAATACATTAGTAAATTCTAGAAAGATATTCGTTTTCAGTTAATTGCATGCATGATAGGACCAGTTGGATTTGTGGCGAATTAAACCGGCTACTGTCAGCCCCTTGGTCGGATTAACATGAAATTCAATCGTTTTCACTTGACGACGGATTTACATTGTGCTTGAAAGTTTTGGTAACGGGTAAAACTGATTTCTTGGGGAATAAAACGTTGTCGGTCTACTAATTTGGCCATTGTATAGCATTTAGTTACTTGTATTTGTTGTTTACTATACTTTCTGTTTATAGTTTCTCATTTAACATGTCTAATTGTTTGTACCAGAATTAAGATGTTTAAATTGATAAACATATAATAATAACAAGGACAACAAAAGTTGGTTTGCATTAATTATGTACCTGAATTATCTGTCTAATTTCTTCTTCTCTTTCATCGTCGATTATCAGGATATAAATTAGCCTACAACTGTTATTTAAAGGGAAGTAATCGATATTGTATGTTTATTTTTGTGAAGTATAATAAATTGTAGTATTTTACACATGTTTTACGTGCAATTTCAGAGGCGGATTAAGAGGGGGTGCTTATGGAGCTACATTTATTGTTAATTCAGACTTTTTACCTGTTCATTTCAAAATAGTTCTTAGGCCCCTAATCAAAATCCTGGATCGACATCGGAATTTCTTTTTATATTCGAACTCTTCTAGTTCTTATTTCAAACGAACATACGTACAGTATAATAATTTATTTTAAAAAAAACACGCGTTTTAAGGACAGCTCGCCAGCATGTGCTGTAAGCTTATTATAAAGCACAGTGATCATGATAAATGATAATTAATGCACCGACCATTCAATTTATTTTTTGGGGTTGGGGTTGGGGTTGGGGGTCAAATAAATTAATTGATTCTAAATTTCTTGAAAAAAGGGTATCAGGTATCACAGATCGAATTTATTCGTTCATAGTGTGTTAATTTACGTTTTTTGATTGAGTTAAGCTTTCCAATTGATATTTTATCGTGTGTTTTTCTATGTTGTGATGTTATACTATTGTTTCAGAAAAAGGGAGAAGGTTTGGTACCATTAAAACGTTTAATCCCGCTGCAAATGTTTGCACCTGTCCTAAGTCAGGAATCTGATGTACAGTAGTTGTCGTTTGTTTATGTAATTTATACGTGTTTCTCGTTTCTCGTTTTTTATATAGACTAGACCGTTGGTTTTCCCGTTTGAATGGTTTTACACTAGTAATTTTGGGGCGCTTTATAGCTTGTTGTTCGGTGTGAGCCAAGGCTCCGTATTGAAGGCCGTACATTGACCTATAATGGTTTACTTTTATAAATTGTTATTTGGATGGAGAGTTGTCTCATTGGCACTCACACCACATCTTCCTATATCTATATCAGAAGGGAAATGAAAAAAAAAAATGATTATGTTTCCATTAGAGAAATTAATTCAACAATGAGTTTCATGTATGCTATTGTAAAATATAGGAGTCGGCCTACTTCAAACAAAGCACACAAAGTTATACTCCGGCCCTTGTAAAGTCCATGCTTTAGTAAAACAAATCCTAAAAATATTTGGAATAAGAAATACAATAGGAGGTACCCCGTGCACTATGGGATTATATGGTGAAGATTCTGAGAAAATTTAGCTAGGTGTTAAAGAGCAGAAGTCCATGTTATTCCAAAGTAAATCCCCAAAATCATTCAAGAGAAAAAACTTAAATAGGTGAAAAAAAGCATCATGTGAGTGCTGGCTGCACTGAATACGAGCTTCCAATGACAATATTTCATAAATAAATTACAGCTATTGGGACACACAAACACGAAATCATCAGTGCTCAACTTTAATAAGTATATTCATAATTCGGAGGGTGCTACGTTTATCTACCCTAAAATTCCGTAAACATATGGTAAATATGTATATATATATACGCATATAAATAGGGTAGGAGGATTTTTTTTTCAGGCGGCATATTCATTTTCACCTTTTTTCAGTCTCATTTATATCCCCCCTTTTCCAATATCAAATGGCCGTACTCTTCTCCTTAAACCATTTTCTAGTAATGATATTTACATATAATGATTTCAAGAGAAAAATAGCTGATATCACTGACAATAATTTGTCAGTTTTTAATTTTAGCAACACGATGGGTATCTCAAGTGAAGCAGACACAGCTTACCTTCCGGAACAACTGAGGTCATCCCCTGTTCCCCTGTTTTTCTTGGATGCGTGTTGTTCAATTTTTAGTTTTCTGTTTAGTGGACTGTTGTTTGCTTTTTTTTGTCTTTCTTCGGCTGGCGGTTTTCTATTGCCCAAACCCTCCCCGTCAAAAGTGATCGAAACCTTATATACACCTGAAAAGATCAAATATTAAAGAGCAACAAATCGAAAGTAGCATTCCATTATGATGCACACAGTTATTCCGACAAATGTTACAAATAAAAACAAAAGCAAAGGCATGGAGGTATATTTTATAATATAAATAATATAAAATAAGGAGATATGGCATGATTGCCAATGAGACAACTCAAACAGAGTCCAAATGCAGCGGATTTCAGCAACTTACTATAAAGGTCAACGTACGGCCTTCGACAATAAGAGAAACCCATAAGAGAAAAACAACCATAATCCTATCACTTCGTATGTTAACATAAGTACAAATGAATATGCTATTAAAAGTCTAGTTGTGTCTCGAACACTCGACCTGTTTTTAAATTTTTAGCCCTGAATAATAATTCAGTACCACCGAAAACAAGTGTTTCCTCAATTTCCAACGTTTCGCCTTCTTTGAGCTTTGGTAAATCTACGATTAAATTACCCAGACGCTGACATGTCGGATCGGTAACGTATCTTGGATTCGGATCAGTCGAAGTGTAGATCGCACATTCGAGAGTCTTCTCATTCGGATTCAATGCTTGGAATATCTGTGAGGAGGTATGACCATCTTCAACTTTATCGTTTATAGATGCAAATTTAAAGAAAACATCTTTACATCTATCGGTTCCGCCCATTCGTATCTTCTTTGTTTCCGGGTGAATATCCGGATCCCATTCCGGCCAGCTTTGAATTCCATACGTTTTCTTCAAAATTCTTTTAGTTATTTTCTTCTTCTGATGACCAAATAACACAGCCCCTTTTAAAACGGCAAGCCCAGATTCGTCCGGAATAATAATTTTTCGGTCTCCACCAAACTTATTTCGGACAGCCATCTGAACAAGCTCGCATTCTGAAAAACCGCCAACCATGATAACATTTTTGAGATCGGATAGTTCTGATTTTCCAAAGATGTCGCTTAGGTGCTGTATTAACTTATCTATTGTAGATTTAAAAAGGGTTCTGAATATGTCGGCCTTGATGTGTAATTTTTGTCCATCAGTTGATACTGAATCTTTGTATTTTGATTTCTTAATGTGTGAGCTAATGCCACCTCTACATTCCTTGATAAGATCCATTAAACTGACGTCCATTTGCATAACAATGTCCTTGTCGTCTGCTCCCTTTGGTTTAACCGATCGCTTCTTAATTTCAAAATCATGCAAGAGATGAAAATAATCTTCTAGCTCTTCGTCTTTTAACCTCTCAATGACATCCGCGCCAAATAAATCTATCATAAAGTCCAAGAATGCTTTGTCTACGGCAGTGCCTCCCCAGGGACCGCCACTAGGAGGTATCACCTCTTCTAATGTCTCGTCCTTTTGGCGCTGATGAACTGTGATATCAGCTGTACCACCTGAAAAATGAAGATAAGATATACACTATTACCTTATATCGGACAACGGATTATTATCATTAGTTAGTTAACGAGCATGCTGTTATATTTAGATTTAATTAGCTCCGCACTAAGTTCAGCACCCTTTGTGGAAAGAAAGAATAGATGGCCATCAAACATAAACTATTGTTGTTGTCATGTAATATGGTATGTATAAGAGCAAGAACACATTAAATAAGTTAAAATAAGGTACAATATTAAAATGTTTATTGAAATAATACACTATTATACCCCAATCGGGTTGGTGGCACACATGAAAATTAATAAAATAACACATTACACAATACATCACAGAAATAATAAAAAAGACATGAATTAAAGAATATCTGCTAAAAAAAAACACTACTTATTTCGTAATGTTAAAATGATTTTAATTTCCGAAATCAAGGCGCGAAATACTGATTTTAACATACCTTCCCCTTTTTACACCATGTCAAGCGCGAGTATCAAGTTTTTCTGATATAACCGTAACATTTAGGAGGCACACCACTACATAACCACCCCGTTTAGTTTAATGTTAACTATGCGAACTCTGAGAAATTCTAAAAAAATAAAAACGAATTTTCCCAGTAATGAATGATGCTCATCGCAGCATTAAGTACTTTTAATTACAATAAAATTTAACTTTTTTCTATAGACTATAGATTCATTACCAAGGCAAGGCAAAATGTCGGCCAAATAATCAACATACTCTCTTTTTCAAGTGGCAGTCTAGATTTCCAACCATTCATCATAGTCGACCTATCGTTCAGAACCTTTGTAGTATTGTATTAATTTCTAATGTGTGCTCGTCCTGAATATGACGTTAAACAAGCCAATCGAATAATCAATCATTTTGAAGGTCGTAGTTATTTAGGCAGCAACCATTTGATTTTCTGGGGGCTATGGATTTTTGGAAAAAAGTTTGTTTCAGTTTTGGAGAAAAAATAATTTGTTTTTGACCCTGTAATGCTAAAATTGAAAAAAAATTGTTTTCGACTTGTCGCCAAAAATAGATTGTTTTTCGCCACAGGCGAAAAAAAGTTTGTCCGGAAAAATCCATAGCCCCCAGAAAATCAAATGGTTGCTGCCTTACATCTTTGGTAGATAGTTGGTAGCTGGTCATTTACAACCATACAACATCTTAATTTTAAAATAATAAACTTTCAATGGTATACAAACGCGGTGTTAAAATTAAGTTTCTTAATTTGATAATCCAAAATAACTGATTTTTAGATAGGTTTATCAAACCTACCACCAAGGTCAATAACCATAAATTTCATCCCTGATTTTATTGTTTGAAGGAACTTGTTCTCTTTTTTATCAACTTCCAGTCTCAGTTCATGACAGTATATAGATGCTGCCTCGGGTTCCAGTGCTAAGGTCAACTGATCTTTTTTTATTCCGGCCTGGAATGAAAATATAATACAGCTATAATCGGATAAAAGTGCTATTAAAACGTTCTGGTGACATAAAAAAAGTTATTTCCGTTGCAGGTTACATTTATACATAGCAAGGTAACCCCCGCATGTCTTAATTCAAGACTTCCTCCACTTTATTCGGGCTTAATCTTTAGTTTTCTGTGTTGATTTTAATACACTTTTGTTAGTCTTTCATCTATTATTTATCCTCACCATTGATGTTTATTTTATCTTCCCTTGTAAGTCTTAGTGTTTGTCTCGTTTCGATGAAATCGAAAAAGCGAAACTTAGGCGTACTGTTTCCGGTGTCGGCGACGTCAACAATGTATAACTTTGTGGTAAATTACAAAAAGGGAGACATATCTCTGTGCCAAAAGATTATTCACGTATAAAACTATGTATGTTACTATTTTACCTCTTCAGCCGCTTTTCTCATGAAAAACTTTGCTTGGTCGGCCCATATAGCAGGTACTGTCAACACATACTGGACGTCCTCCTCTTTCGTGCCCATAAGTCTGCTTTGTAATTTCTTTATCATCTGTTCTTTCAGGTATTTAATAGAAATACAGAACACGTCTAATGCCTTCATTTTCTTGCCACATTCCTCCTCAATTTCGGTATCCAGTGATAATATCTGACATTTAATATACGTTTGTGAATGTTTTGAATTGTAAATACATTGACAATGATTATGATATTATTGGACCAAACTAAGCAAGTTAAGCATATGATACCTGTTTTGTTTTTAAGTAGACAAGTGTTTTTCGTAACGAACTTCCTGTAATACATACTCACAAATTAAAACAACTGGATATTAAAACGATTTTAAATATTTCATTAAGTTGCTGCGCTCCTGATATCTTTAACTGGAGCTTGAGACTTAGACCTTCCTGTATTTTCTGTGTGTACTAGTATATTTATTCAATGAATATCTACATAGTACAATATTTGGAAAAATCATGAAAACGAGCGGGACTGACTTGTATTGTTATTTTAGATTTGCTGCTTAACTATTCTTTTTGTATTGAAATTCTTTAACAGTTTACTTTGGGAATTTAGTTCAGAGATAAGAGGCTCGGTACATGTTTTTGTGTCTGTCCCAAATCGGAAAATTAAGAACGAAGTGTGACTGTATCTATTTTTTCGAGAGAGGGGATTCGACGATGACCGTATATTGAGCTCTAGCTAAATGTCTTCTGAGTTTGTTTTTTGTAATATTCAACAAATCTATGATATCTTTGCAATAGTCAGTTTCATCAATATTTTTAAGCACTCGTGTGAAACAGACGAAACATTATCTTTATCACTTAGAGACTTAATAAAATATATTTCTGAAAACAGTTGAAAAAAACGCACCAGTGATTTTCATCACTTCATCCTTAATGTGAAGGATACAAAGTGGCACAAACCTCATTATGTAATCTCATCTTAAACCGTCGGAAATAGTAAAAATCCTCCATCTTTTCATCAGGGATGATATTTTGTGTGTATTTATTATCGGCTTCATATCCGAAAGCTACAAATTCTTTTTGTTTGTTCAGCAGCACAGACGTCGGTGTCTTACTTGAAGTCAAATCGCTATCTTTCCATTCACATGTGTAAATTGACACTTTTTCGTCTCTTGTAGAAAATGCGAAGCCAGAATATGTCGTCCCAAAATCTATTGCCGCCACAAAAAGTTTTGTCACATCCATGTGCCTTCAATTATATGTTTATGTTTGAAAAGTTATACATTAGGGGTGACACGGGGCGTACATTTCCCAAATCCAGTTTTTTCCTCCATTTCTTTTTCTTTTTCTCCGGCAAGATTCTGATTTCTTTACCTTCTATATTCCAGATTCCCACTTTTTTGTACCCTCTATATATCACACCCCAAAAGCGTGTCACCCCTTCGTACATAGTATTATATACATTTGAAATTGCAATCAAAAAATTTCATGAATATGGTTAAGCATAAGTAATAAAATTGTATTACAGTGTATCTGTTTCACAACCCCCACCCCTAAATCATTATTATCAATTCCGCTATTTTTCTGACTTCGATACTTTCTTTGAATTCGCCTTTTTCAGAATCTAACGGACTCTGGGTAATCTCATATATTGTTCGTACACCAAAATGAAAATAACGTTACGTCATTGCTTGAATTTCCATTGTTCAGTACGTTTTTAACCAATCAACGTTTTGGTGTACGCTTTTCAAAATATTACCCAGAATGCATTAGATTCTGAAACGGCGAATTGCATAAAGGATGTTCACGAGTCCTGTCAATCATCTGCAGTTTTCATTATTGTGGGCTTTTATTAGTAGTACAACGTTTTGCAAGTAATCAACACTTTTTTATTTAAATTTCATTAAATACATCATACATGTCATATGCTTAGTAGCATCCCTTCAATAAATCTTGTTTAATTAGCGTTATTTCCTAAAATAACTTGATAGTGTAAACAAAGTACTTCTGGAGCACCCAGTATTTTGGTGGGGTTCTTCTTGCTTAAAATCAGTGAAATATATTTAGTGAAAATTGGATATTTTTAAAGAATTGAATGCCAACGTTAGTTTGTTTGATTTTATTTTATTTAGGTGAGTGCATTTGAACTCAGTTCGTACTAGTACATAGTTCAAATCCACCAAATATTAACTATATTTGCACCTCCAAGTTCATGAATATTGATATTGTAAAAGCTGTCACTTCATACATAAATTTATGTGTATGTTTATTTAGAATCTGCACTCGGTGATGATAGATCTGCAGCTGCCGACTCGGCCGTCAATCGAGCTCCTTCGAAGTTGCCCTCGTACGTTTTCTTTTGGTAGTCATGTTGTCTCAATGATGCTTACCTATGGAACGCCGTAGCTGCCTTATGTGAACATATGTTTATATATGCACATACTTTTCAATATATATGCACATACTTTTTCTATATATGCACATAATTTACTTTATATGTACATACCTTGCATATAAAGTAAACTATGTGCTTATATAGAAAAAAGTATGTATATAAAGTAAACTTTGTGCTTATTTAGAAAAAGTATGTGCATATATTGAAAAGTATGTGCATATATAAACATATGTACACATAAGGCAGCTACGTCGTTCCATACTTACCCAACATCGACTTTCGTTTATACTTATATATACGTTACCGTTTATGTTTCTCTGTTTCTTAAATATGAACTATATGTCGCGTGCATGCACTGACAAAACATTTTTGTTTGTAACAATACAATACAATAGAATTAAATATGTGTTTATTCCAGTTAAATTCCATCAGGGGGCAATGACAAAGATACAATCGTGTAACAACCCATTGAAAATATCCTAATTAATCAAATCAAACGTCCACTAAACCTACCAAAAGTTAGTAATTTCTTCAAACAAAACATTAAGATAAATAAGAATGAAGATATTTATGAATATGATGTGATAAATTAAGTTACACACCTGAATTATTTATGATTCACAATCGTCCGTTTCATTTTCAGCCTAGGAAGTAAAATAGAATACAAATTATAAATAGATTTTAAACACGTATAAAGGAAATAATCAAAATGAAAAAACAAATTGCTATACGTATACAGGTTACAATACACCATTAGATTTTATGGGCGCAGCCATTTTATGAGCATAACATGGTATTCAGAATTAAGAGTATAGCTAATCCTGATTGGTTGATATGTGCGCCCGTTATTTTTTGTTATTAGAGACTTTGTGCATTCTGCATTATACCAAAGGCCAAATAAATTATTTTCCTTAGCCCTAACGGAACTGAGATGTCTTTTAAACGCTAGGATGAGACACGCATTTTAAGTGCAAAATTGATAGGCATGGGAGATAAGTACAAATTACGCTAAGAAAAGCAACGCGAACCTATATTTTTTGGACCAAAAATAATGTCCTAATAACTTTTCTTTAATTCTAGCAAGGTTTTGTTTAAAAAATCAACTTTCTAAAGTCTGTATCTCAGAAAAGGCTATCATTGTCGCTTATGGGGAAATTAATTGTTTATTTCAATCTATACAGCGTCGACATTTCTTTATCATAGTGCTCAAAAAGTGTCAAAAACAGTAATTTTACTTGATATTTGATGTGAAACCGTATTTTATGGTGACAAATGAATTATTGATTAACTAGTTTTTAAGCTATAGTCTGTTTCATATTTGTATTGCGTTTTACCTTAGAAACAAGGGTGGGTTCGACTTTTGACTTACTGTGGAGAGAATATGTCATTTTCTGAACTTCTGCTGATTTGTTTGAAAAAAGCACATACACGTCTAGAGTTTGGATATACAAATCGATTTTTAAACATGACAATCTCAATCCAAGTGCTGTTATCGAAATTACCAAATTCAGTGAAAATGTACAGAAATGATCCCTCGAACATTGAAATGTTCACTGAATGGCAGACTATAAAAATTAGAATAGGCATGACATTTTGTAGTTAACGAATAGTTTTCGATGTTTAAACACAAATATTTACACATTTTTCATATTTTGAAATGCTATAGTCTGTTTCAAAAATGTACTTTTATACGAAAATGGTTTCATTTAAAACTGTTGTTCAAAATTCACCGTAGTAGTTACATATTGGATGGGTTTTGGTATCAATATAATCAGTACTTGGTGACATATAAAGAATCATGGGAGAAAGTGGACATTATCTTCAGGCCCTTTTAGCAGTACCGCATTTACTCAAAAATCAGAAATTTTTTTCACATTTTTGACTGGGGTCACCTCTGATAAAAAATTGTGAAAATTCAGAGAGTAATGCCAGAACGTTTTGAAGATGATTTTTGTGTGGCATATATATTTGTGCATCTAACGAACTATGAATTGCATGATTCTAGAAAGTATTAAATACCGTATAGGTTACAATACACCATTAGATTTTATGGGCGCAGCCATTTTATGAGCATAACATGGTATTCAGAATTAAGAGTATAGCTAATCCTGATTGGTTGATATGTGCGCCCGTTATTTTTTGTTATTAGAGACTTTGTGCATTCTGCATTATACCAAAGGCCAAATAAATTATTTTCCTTAGCCCTAACGGAACTGAGATGTCTTTTAAACGCTAGGATGAGACACGCATTTTTAAGTGCAAAATTGATAGGCATGGGAGATAAGTACAAATTACGCTAAGAAAAGCAACGCGAACCTATATTTTTTGGACCAAAAATACTGTCCTAATAACTTTTCTTTAATTCTAGCAAGGTTTTGTTTAAAAAATCAACTTTCTAAAGTCTGTATCTCGAAAAAGGCTATCATTGTCGCCTATGGGGAAATTAATTGTTTATTTCAATCTATACAGCGTCGACATTTCTTTATCATAGTGCTCAAAAAGTGTCAAAACAGTAATTTTACTTGATATTTGATGTGAAACCGTATTTTATGGTGACAAATGAATTATTGATTAACTAGTTTTTAAGCTATAGTCTGTTTCATATTTGTATTGCGTTTTACCTTAGAAACAAGGGTGGGTTCGACTTTTGACTTACTGTGGAGAGAATGTGTCATTTTCTGAACTTCTGCTGATTTGTTTGAAAAAGCACATACACGTCTAGAGTTTGGATATACAAATCGATTTTTAAACATGACAATCTCAATCCAAGTGCTGTTATCGAAATTACCAAATTCAGTGAAAATGTACAGAAATGATCCCCTCCGAACATTGAAATGTTCACTCGAATGGCAGACTATAAAAATTAGAATAGGCATGACATTTTGTAGTTAACGAATAGTTTTCGATGTTTAAACACAAATATTTACACATTTTTCATATTTTGAAATGCTATAGTCTGTTTCAAAATGTACTTTTATACGAAAATGGTTTCATTTAAAACTGTTGTTCAAAATTCACCGTAGTAGTTACATATTGGATGGGTTTTGGTATCAATATAATCAGTACTTGGTGACATATAAAGAATCATGGGAGAAAGTGGACATTATCTTCAGGCCCTTTTAGCAGTACCGCATTTACTCAAAAATCAGAAATTTTTTTCACATTTTTGACTGGGGTCACCTCTGATAAAAAATTGTGAAAATTCAGAGAGTAATGCCAGAACGTTTTGAAGATGATTTTTGTGTGGCATATATATTTGTGCATCTAACGAACTATGAATTGCATGATTCTAGAAAGTATTAAATACCGTATAGGTTACAATACACCATTAGATTTTATGGGCGCAGCCATTTTATGAGCATAACATGGTATTCAGAATTAAGAGTATAGCTAATCCTGATTGGTTGATATGTGCGCCCGTTATTTTTTGTTATTAGAGACTTTGTGCATTCTGCATTATACCAAAGGCCAAATAAATTATTTTCCTTAGCCCTAACGGAACTGAGATGTCTTTTAAACGCTAGGATGAGACACGCATTTTTAAGTGCAAAATTGATAGGCATGGGAGATAAGTACAAATTACGCTAAGAAAAGCAACGCGAACCTATATTTTTTTGGATCAAAAAATACTGTCCTAATAACTTTTCTTTAATTCTAGCAAGGTTTTGTTTAAAAAATAAACTTTCTAAAGTCTGTATCTCGAAAAAGGCTATCATTGTCGCCTATGGGGAAATTAATTGTTTATTTCAATCTATACAGCGTCGACATTTCTTTATCATAGTGCTCAAAAAGTGTCAAAAACAGTAATTTTACTTGATATTTGATGTGAAACCGTATTTTATGGTGACAAATGAATTATTGATTAACTAGTTTTTAAGCTATAGTCTGTTTCATATTTGTATTGCGTTTTACCTTAGAAACAAGGGTGGGTTCGACTTTTGACTTACTGTGGAGAGAATGTGTCATTTTCTGAACTTCTGCTGATTTGTTTGAAAAAGCACATACACGTCTAGAGTTTGGATATACAAATCGATTTTTAAACATGACAATCTCAATCCAAGTGCTGTTATCGAAATTACCAAATTCAGTGAAAATGTACAGAAATGATCCCTCGAACATTGAAATGTTCACTCGAATGGCAGACTATAAAAATTAGAATAGGCATGACATTTTGTAGTTAACGAATAGTTTTCGATGTTTAAACACAAATATTTACACATTTTCATATTTTGAAATGCTATAGTCTGTTTCAAAATGTACTTTTATACGAAAATGGTTTCATTTAAAACTGTTGTTCAAAATTCACCGTAGTAGTTACATATTGGATGGGTTTTGGTATCAATATAATCAGTACTTGGTGACATATAAAGAATCATGGGAGAAAGTGGACATTATCTTCAGGCCCTTTTAGCAGTACCGCATTTACTCAAAAATCAGAAATTTTTTTCACATTTTTGACTGGGGTCACCTCTGATAAAAATTGTGAAAATTCAGAGAGTAAT